>JAMQGS010000006.1:13732936-14398372 GCA_028455905.1 Neoseiulus californicus
TTGCAACCAATTGCGCTATTTCGTCGTTGACCCTAACGGCCTACCTTTGCACCGCTTCTACAGCGCCCATCTAATCTATTTTAGATACCCGACCATGTCCAATCACGACGACGTCGACCTTGCGCTGGATGTTTCCGAAGAGGATGTAGTTGATGACACCGTCGAAGCGCCCCCGCACGACTTTCAAACTGAAGCTACGTCCTCGATCTTCGATGGACTCCTTGAGACTACCACCGCACCAGCGCTACAGTAATTTTTTTCCCCCACCTTTGCATATCCCAACCTCACCTATGCGTACCTACCCTACCTATGGCTAGTCCGTCTTGACTATACTCAAGACCCCTCTCTTTCCTTCTTTCAGCCCAGGAGTAGTAAGTGCCTTGTCCCGGCTTTTTAGCCTGTGTGAACCACTGTTTGGACTGAACTCCTCGGGAATGAAAAGTCGGGTTTGGAATCTGGAATTCCCTCGGATCGGCCCGTCGTGGTTTTGTCTCGCTTCGATGCGCTATCTTCCAAGCGCAGTGGAACACTGATGCCATTGACTGGCGTCCCACCGCGACGGCGCAGACGGCGCATGCGCGGTGGGACCGGCAAGCGGAGACGTGCGCGACGAAACATTTTTGCACATTTTTCCGACTTTCTCCTTTCCCAAATCGAAACCGAGATCGAAGCCTGCGTCTGCTACAGAGGTCACTTGTATTTCGTTGTTCGCGTGATTGATACGACGAAGATGCACCCTTACAGCAATTCGCCGCTTGGTTTTTTTGTACTCTCTCTAGAGCGAGCCCCAGCCTTCCATGGGGCGTCTTACGCCGAGTTACGTGTTGCCGCCCGCTACGTGTGGGATCACTCGGAATACGCCGAGCGGGAGCCTTTTGCCCGCACCGCCAGAGAGGCCCGCCACCGCGGGACTGTGAACCGGACCCCGATCGTGGTGCACGCGTTTTTGCAGAAGCGAGTCCTGCGCATCATGGAGCAACGCATCGCAGAAGAGGCGGCCGCCCGCGGGCCCAGAAGAGAGCCCGTCGCCGCACCAGTGATTCCTCCGCGAGCCGGTCCAGCCGGCCCAGCTCCCGCCGGCGCCGCAGCCGAGGAACAGCCAGGTCCGTCGGGCGCCCAGGCGGGTCCCGCGAAGCCGACAACCACCGAAGTGTCGTGCCAAACAAACGCCTATGAGCTTGGGCTCGGGAGGAGCCGTTACTTGTCTCCGTTCGTGTGAAGTTTTTGTATATATTTATTATATTCTCCGCTTAAATAAATCGTGAGTTTGTTTGAGTACTTCCGCGTCTTCCTTTTTTAGGTAGCCTTCGAGAAATTTGCAGCCGCTATTTAGGTATCTTCTTCTTTAGGTATTGTTTAGACTTCTAGCGGAAATTGCAGTTAATCGGCCATTCGTAGACTTGACCCGTAGCTAGTTTGATCATACAGGATCGCTTCCTGAGATCCGTCCTCTCCCCGCCGGAAAAACTGAGGACTCGGCAGAGAGGCCACCGAGCTCTGGAGGGATCGGGATCTTTCAGCAAGCAGATGTCGCCGACTTTGAGCGGTCTTCGCTCCGACTGCGGACGGACGTGAGCCGAACGCAAGTAGCCCAGATACTCTTCTCGAAATCGCTTCTGGAAAGCCCGCAAGACCGACTGTTGAAGTTTCCAACATCCCGAAAACACGATCGAATCCGTTGCTTCTCTACTACTTTGTTTCAGTCTAGTCTCTGTGGAGGAATTTTCTGCTGGTTCCACTCGTGGGATCTTGGGTCCGTACCGATGGTTGAAAACACTCGATCTTCTCACAATTCAACGTAGTTTTATTTTACTTGATTGGCCTCATCGGCACTTGACTTCGCTTTTTTTAAACCTCGAACAACAACTACTCTTTCTCTCTCTTGCTTGTGATCTATGCCCACATTCTCTTGCGGCGCGGTATTAACTTAGCTTTCTCAAATGACTTGATTATTTGACAGTCTCCGGCAGACCAGGCTTTGCTCTGTGTCCTTAAAGCAAGTCTGCTGGACAGAGCGCGCTGATTTCGTTAGTATCGAGTTGCACTGACGTGAGCGGACGTTGGTTCACTATCGACTTTATCTCTGCCAGTACGGTCTCGAGTTCTCTGAAACGTAGAGCGCCTCTACCCACAATTTTCCTTAGAGGCCTTTTGACACACTGTACCATGCGTTCCCACCAACCACCTTGCCATGGGGCTCTTGCTACGATAAATTCCCAATGAATTTCGCTCGCTCCAAGTGGTTCTGAACCTCTGGTGACCTGACGTGGTCTTACAGAATTTTCAACTCTTTCGCTGCTCTCACGAACGAGAGCCCATTGTCTGAGATGATTCTCGTGGTTCCGCTATATCTGCTTAGAAACTTCCTCATTGCAAGCAGAAATTCGTACATTGACATGTCCGCAACGAGCTGTAAGTGTAAGGCTTGCGTGGCTGCACAGACAAACAGCAAGATGTATCCTTTGCCCAATTCTCCCTGAAGAAGGCGATATGGAATCGGACCCGCGTAATCCACTCCATAGACAGCGAACGGCGGAGCCGTCGCCAACCTGAACGCCGGAATCCGCGGGACCGATTCCTCTGCAGCCTGGATTCGGAATCTCATGCAGACTTTGCAGTCTTTGAGCACGCTTTCGACGGCGCGCCGGGCCGAGAGAATGTAACACTTTTTTCTGAGCATGCTGAGCGTAGCAGCCACGCCAACAACGTGGAAACATTTATTTTCGTGGTAGAATTTGATGAGTAGGCGCACAGCGTGGGCTGCCCCCGGCAGCACCAGCGGAAACTTCTCCTCGTAGCTCATCTCCTCATCGCGCTCCAGTCTTGACCGACACCCAATCAACCCCTGCGGGTCCATGAACGGAGACAGCTTGAAGAGCTGGCTGTCCTTCTGAATGCTCTCACATTTTGAATCGAGTTTGCTTTTGAAATGCGACTCCTGAATTATGCGAATGACTACGCTTTTCGCTTTAAGAGCCTCCAGTGCTGGAACTGGCGCTCTGGAAGCGGACTGTTTGACTGGAGAGCGGTGAATGAGTGGCCAACGGAGCATTCGCGCTACGCTGTTCACCATGATGCTCCAAGATGATAATCGGGAGCCGTCCGTAATCGGCTTGAACTGCTGGTTTATAGTTGTCATGCACGCAGACTTCTTTTCTGCGCCAATCTCGTTGTCGAAGACGTCGTTCCAGGCGTGCCTTACAATCGGACGACCTCTCTCTGAAAGCCAGTGTGGTCCTTGAAGCCACATAGAACTGACTTCCTCCGAAGTGATATCCGCAACTCGGCTTAAGAGGTCCGCGGGATTCTCCTTCGTGTTGACATAGTTCCACTCTGACGCTGCCGTCAGACTCTGAATCTCTCTTATCCGGTTTGCTACGAAAACTTTCCATCTTTCCGGTACATCTTTTATCCAATGCAGCGTCGCAGAGTTATCACCCCAGTAGTGGGTGGATTCGAGATGATGATTGAGATATTGTTTGATTTGAGTGCCTATCCTGGCACCTAACACTGCGGCGATGAGTTCCAACTTGTGTATTGAATGCCCGGACTTGACCGGAACGACTCTCGCTTTGGAAGCGACGATGCGCACGTTCGCGCCGCCAGGTTTCGAAATCTCCCGGACATACGCCAAACAGCCTGGAGCAGACAAGCTCGAATCTCAGAACGCGTGGGTATTTTTCTAGTTGGCGCCCGCCGAGTTAAATGGTGCCGCAATAAGGCGCCAAGGCGGCGACTCGAGCGATCGTTCAGTACGATAGCTTGAAGGCACCTGCTGGTTCGTGACGCTCGCTACGCTCGCGGGAAAAGAAGAGTCCAACTGCTCCATATGCAGCTATCACAGACCGATGAGCAGCCCTGACATTAGCTTCGCTCAACTCGCAATCCCCATGTTTACGTTGCGCCATAACTCGGCGGCCGCCAACTAGAAAAGAACGAGCGCGTGTAGTTCCCGGATGACGTCATTGGCGTTTGTGTTTATGTTGCGTTGTATTCGAAATCGTTGTGCTGCTCTGGGTGTCTCTGTTGTTTCGTGAAACTCCTTCAAGTTCTCTCCTGTTAGCTTTGTGTCCCAGTCTATTTTTTGTTTCCAAAGTGATTGAAGGAGGATTTTCGGTCTGATCGTGAGTGGGGAATAAATCCCAATGGGTCAAATATCTGAGCCGGCCTTTTGGACGGAGTGTTGTTTTCGAAAGTTTCGATTACCGTTGCTACCGGAATCCAGAACTGATCTTCTTTTTGATTCCAACCTATTCCAAGGAATTTGAAATCCTGTTGCTCGAAAAGGACTTGCACTTCAGGATCGCTGAGCGACTCTGCCATGCGGCGACCGAGCTCACTGCTGTTGGTCGCCCATTTGCGCAGCCTGAAGCCGCCAGCCCTGAAGGCTCTGAACATGAAATCGAAACTCTCGAAACCCTCGTTATCTGTCACTGCTGTGAAGACCAGATCGTCCATGTAGAAGTGTTGTTCTAGAATCTAGATCTTTCAGGAACTGGGCTTTGTCTGGGTGTTCCCTAGCCATCTGCCTCATGTGGTATATTGTTCCGGCGCAGTGTATGAATGGTGACGCCGAAATTCCGAAATCCAGGACCGTGCTCCAGAACTCCTTAATCGGAGCCCTGGGATTCTTGCTAATGCCCAGCGGCCAGAAAAATCGAAGAAACGTGCGGTGATCCGGGTGGATCTTGTATTGCAGGAAGGCTTTCTCGATATCCGAGACGACGGCGATTTTGTCTCGTCTGAATCTGAGGAGAACTTTCCAGATCGCCGGCATGAGATTCGGGCCGTCGTGCAACACATCATTCAACGCCGCTTCGTCCTTCCTGCGAGCACCAGCGTCCTTAACGACTCGGACTTTGACCAAATTTTTTGCTGCATCTCTTTTGACCACTGGCGAAATCGAAAGATAGTGAACCAACTCTCCTTCTTTTTCGGCGTTGCAGGCTCCGCGTATCCGCGCGCAATATATTGACTCATTTCCTCGTCGACTGCGACTTATTTTTTGCCGCTTTGAAAAGGAACCGCTTGAGGCTGCCTTCTGCTACGTTATCGTTGTCGCCAAGCGTGCGCAGATTCTCTTTGAACGGCAAGCTCACCATGTACCGACCGTTCTCCAGCCTCTCTGGATTGTTCTCGAAGAAGCTCTGCAGTTCGGATTCAACCGACTCATTCGATTCGTCGCTCGGCTCCTCGATGCCCAGTATCTCCGTCGACCACAACCTCTGCAGGTCTGACTTGATTCCAGCATCGAGATCCGGCTCCGTTTCGAGACTGTTTGCCCACCTTTCTTTGAACTGTGCTCTGAATTTCTAGAGCTGAGCTCTACTCCGCTGGACGGATGGATCGGAACATTGGTGCCGCGCTTCGAGATCGTAGTCATGCTGACTATTTGAGAACTCTGTAGCCTCGTGCCTGGTTGATGGAGATTAGCCGTCACGAAGATATGTGACTGCTCCTTCGAATTATTTGATTTTTGGGTACCCGCAAGGACCCAACCAAAGATGGTTTCGTTGGCGACCATGCGGTCTTCCAACACGCGCTCGACACCGCACTTGATGCTCGGAATGACATCCCAGCCTATGAGTACATCGATCTCCCGGCGAGCTGCGTATTCTGCGTGGTCCGCCAGCGGAGCCAGATCCCACGACTCCGGCGAGACTGGGAAATCGCCCTTCGCGATTTCCGGCAACCCGGTTGCCAAGAGTCTGACCGCCATGTCATCGTCGAATCGGCTCTGTAGGCCCACCTCGTACACGCAGTGCTTTTTGAATTGCGAAACATTGCCGCCGATCGTACTCATGGCGAGACTCTCTTGAAACGCCGGTCCAAGACCGAGTTTCCTGACGACATGATCCGATATGTAGGATCTCTCCGAGCCGGTGTCTAAGAAAAATTGGAATATTCCCCTGCTTGAGGGACCGTTGACCCACGCCAATCCCGTTTGGAAGCACACGATGCGTCTGGATGCCTCGTTGGGCCGACTGGGCTCGATTTGGGTGGAGAAAGTCTCGGTTTTTTGACACTCTTGTGAATTGCACATCACCGCGTAATGACCTCGATTGCACCTCTCGCACTTTACATTTCTAGCTCCACACTTTTTCGCGAAATGATTGCTTTTGAGGCATTTGTAACATGCGCTGTTCTTATCGCTTTCTTTTTTCTCGTCGTAGGACAGGGTCTTGTTACCAATCCACGCCGGGATTGGCTCTGACGAAACTGGGGGAAATGAAAACTCCAATGTTTCGACGGATTGCTCTCTGCGCCGAGAGAAGCTCCGCTCCCTCCGAGTATCGTGACTTGAATAATGGCGACCGGCAGCGGTCTCCGAGCGGTCGGCACTCGGGGGGAGAGAGAACTCTCTCTCGCAGCGGTTTATTTAGAACCTCGACATGCCACGATGTGGCGTTCGTAACACTCCCCGGCAGAACTGTGAAGCAGTTCTCGAGAACAAGTTGGTATACATTGACAATTTCACTGAATATATTAAATCGCCTGACTCTGGAAGGCAAGTTCGCTCATTAGATTCAGTAGGCGCATGAAGTGAGAAATGTCTCTAGGCCCTACGGGTAGCGGAAATGAAATATTTTGCACTCTGATGTCTCCATCGCTTTCTCGAATTTCTCCCGAATCCGGTTACAACTCAGAATCAGCTTTGGAACGAATCGTATTGACTTGATCCTTAGGTTCGCGGGGAGTGAGGGCAATTTCTGAGGGTCCCGTTAGAAGTCGTTTACTCTGTTGGATTCAGCCTCTCATTGTTGGTCCAACATCCGAGTAGTTGATCTCGAATTTTCTGTGAGATGTCGCGCCCCAGCCTTCATTTCATGACCAGCCCATCAGGGCTCCTGATGATCCTGATGCGTGTACGTTGTGAGGTCTTCCGGGCCCTGCCACCCGACGAACAACAAACCCGAGCTAGAGAAATCTGGGATCGCATCCGCCCGGAGCACCGGCGCTGGGCGCAAGAGCCGAGCCGCGAGCTCCGACGTGCGACCGTGCGGGATGGCGGCATCCCGGAAGTGCTGGACGCTACATTCACCGTGTTGCTGCTGCTGGCCACCATGGGCCCCCCTGTGTGTAGGGGTCGCAATTACCCGGGTAATAGGACCCGGGTACGGACCCGGGTCCAAGGGTACCCGGGTCCGGGTAATGAAACTGTACCCGGGTCCACTTTCATTACCCGTACCCGGGTATCCGGGTACCCGGAACGAAATTCCGGGTACCCGGGTACGGACCCGGGTAATTGCGACCTCTACCTGTGTGTACCGGACGCTGACGAGTTTAAATACTATATTTGTATGAATAAAACTTCGTGTCGTATTTTCCGCTTGATTTCCCTTAGAGCTTTAGCGTAGAAAATCCTCGTGCTCGTTGTGCTGTCAGAATTGTGCGACTTCTAGCTTGTAGAGGGATTGGATCGGTCTTCTGAGTGTCTGACCAGTGTTTGTTCGGATGATACACGAACGCTGGCGACGGTCAGAGCTCTCCCCGCCGAGGATTTGCTGGAGCACACATAGGGGCCAGTACGCTCGCGAAGGCTCCGGACCTTGCAATATGCATACGTCGTTAACCTGGAGCGGTCGACTGCCCTGCGGGTTGCCGTGGTGAAGCGACCTCAAATACTGAAGGTATTCGTTTTTGAACTGTTTCCAGAATCCTCGGAGCATCGATTGCTGGAATTTCCATCGTTCCGAGAAAACGATCGACTTGGCTGACTCGGCCGTTTTGAGGATCGTTTCCGTTTCAGGCAACGGTGAAGTGAAAGATCGGCTGGTGAGAAGGCGCGTGGTTCTGCTGTGTCAGTAACCACCGCCGATATTGGTCGTTGATTTATCATTCGTTCGATTTCGAAAAGAGTGACCTCGGTCTCGCGGAATCGAGGGCAATGCACCCCGAGAACTTTCCTCAGAGGTCGCTTGACAATCTGCACGATCCTCTCGAAAAAACCGTTTTGCCATGGTGCCTTCGCGCAGCCGAATTGCCACTCGATTTTTTTCGTGGCCAATAGGTCACGCGCCTCACGGGACTTGATGTTTGAATATATCGTAGCCAGTTCCTTGGAGGCTTTCTTGAACGTGCGCGCGTTGTCCGAAACGATTCTCCTGACGCCCGGATTACGGGCTAAGAAGCGGCGCCGGCGTAGCGCCAGAAGAAACTCGTATGTGGTTAGGTCCGCAACTAGTTCCAACCGACAAGCGCGCGTGGTGCTGCAGACAAATAAGAGGATGTAACTCTTGCGTCTTTCACCCGTATCCGTCTTGAAGAATATTGGACCTGCGTTATCACAGCCCACCACTTCAAACGGTGCGCTCGTCTCCAGCCTGAACGCTGGTAACGGTGGAACCGGCTCGCTGGCTGGCTTGGCCCTGTACCTCAAGCAGACCTTGCAGCCTATGAGCGCCGACTTCGCCGCCCGACGGGCTCGGATTATGAAGAATTTCTTCCGGACCTCGTGGAGTATAGAGGCAACTCCTCCCGAGTGGAGGCATGCCGCGCCGTGTATCCACCTGATGAGAAGTTGGACCAGGCAGTTCTCTCCGACAAGAATTATGGGAGACTTTTCTTTCTCGTTCATTCGTGTGGCGTTTTGGAGTCTAGATCTACAACGAATGAGTCCGTCCTCGCCTATGAACGGGTTCAGCTTGAGAGGGGGACTGTTCCTCGAGATCGAGTTGCAACTCGTTTTGAATTCGCTGCCGAAATGCGAGCGTTGGACGTTCTTGAGCGATTGCGTTTCCGTCTTCGAAAATTCTTCGGCGTCAATTGTCCTGTCGCTCGGCTTACTTTTCATTAGCGCCCGTCCCATGTAAGCCAAGACACGCACTGCTTTGGGCCATGATGAGAACTGTTTGCCGAATCTATCGAAAAACGGCTCTGTTTCCTCGACCGCTGCTGAGATGACAACTGGTTTTTCCTCGCTGAGCGCCTCCGTATGAAATTCCGGCGTGTTCAGCGGGTGCTGTTCGGGTTCTTGCAACTTGACAAGCCAATGTGGACCTTGCAACCAGAATTCTCTCAGCTCTGGGGAGCCGAGGGGAGAAGTGCGAGATGCGAGATTTGCGGGGTTCTCCTCGCTCCTTATGTACAACCATTCGTTGATTTGGGAAATATATTGGATCTCCGCTATCCTGTTGGCCACGAAAGGACGCCAACGCGAAGGATCGTCGCGGATCCAGCCCAACACTGAGGAATTATCCGAGTACAGGTGTACCGAATCTACCTCCGAATCTAGATTTCCGCGGATCGTTTTTGCCAATCGGGCAACGATCAGAGCAGCAACCAATTCGAGGCGAGGAATAGTCCATTTCCCTTCGAAGGAGCGACTCTCGCTTTTGACATTATGAATTTCACCGGTCAACCCGTATGAGGTTACCGAACTTCGGAGCATCCGTTGCTTCACGGTATTTTGCATCTAGTGCGGTGATTCTCAACCGGGGGCAAGTGCCCACTTTTGGGGGCATGAAGAGTCTCTCGGTGGGCATGGCGAGATCCCAACTATTCCATTGTCTACATAATTTACGAATGGGGTGCTAAAAAACGAGTCATTGTGTAACTTTCCCGCAGGTATTTCCATCGATCGAGAGAGGGGAGGGGGCATGAGAATATTTCAGGTCTGTGACGGGGGCACGGCGCAAAAAAGGTTGAGAAACACTGATCTAGTGCCTCCGGAAGCGGATCGTCCCAATCTAGATTCTCCACCCACAGGACCTGCAGCAACATTTTTAGCTTGATCGCGATCGGTGCCATGATTCCGAGCGGGTCGAACACTCGAGCTAGGCCTTGTAGGAGCCGTCGCTTAGTCGCTGGCCCGGATGAGAGGAACGAGATTGTCTCGTCGACTCCAACAAAAAGCGAATCCGAAACTTGATTCCAGCCGACTCCCAGGAACTTGCCGTTCTCATTCGACAACGAGACCGCTACATCCGAGCCTCCGGCTTTTTCTAGGAAGTCTGCCACTTCTTTGTTGTTGGTTGCGAATTTGTCCAGCAGGAAGTGGCCTTTCCGAACAACTTCGATGACCGTCTTCACCGCTGCTTTCGCCTCGCTAACTTGCCGCGCTCCGATCGGGAAATTGTCCATATAAAATGAGTTTCTGATCTCACGCAACAGCTCAGCGTCTTTGGAAGTTTTGATCTCCGAATCGAGATGATGCCTGATCCCTTGGCAATGCAAAAACGGGCTGCAGATTAATCCAAAATCTAGCGTTGTAGCCCAGAATTCCCGAATGGGTGCCTTTGCATCGCGAGATATGCCCAACGGCCAGTAAAACCGAAGAAAGCGGCGTTGATCCTTGTTGATCAGGAATCTCATAAATGCCCGTTTTATGTCTGCCACCACGACTGCAGGTCTTTTACGGAAGAATGGCAGAACCAGCAGGATTTCAGGGAGGAGGTTTGGACCCTTCTCCAGGACATCATTGAGCGACGCCTCGTTTTTTGACCTGCATCCGCAGTCCTTGACCACACGAACTTTGCGCTCCTTGGACTCGACGACAGACTTTTTTGCGACTGCGAGGATGGGAAGATAGTGAGCTTGCTCTCCCTTTTTTGTGGGGACTGCCTCTTCCGCGTAACCTGAGTCGATATACAGTCGACTCCGCTTGATTGGGGCTCCGGATAATTGGGGCGACCGCTTGTCAGGGCCAAAAGAGGGATTCCCGAATATTTCAATAGGAAACGTTCCGGTTAATCGGGTTTTCACTCCGCCTAATTGGGATTTTTTGGGATCCCAGAAGATGAAAATATACTCGAAAATCGGCTTTTCGGCGACTGTTTCTGGATCGATTTCTTGTTCAGGGCGATGGAAACTATCGAGAATGTTTGCAAAGCGCGTTGAGTCGACGCTTCCTGCGTCCAATGTCTGAACAATGCGACATTCCCTACGCCAACGCTAAGATAGATACAGTTATGGTGATATGAAGCTGTGTCATTGATATTTCTTCCAGTCGTTCCTTCGCATGCGAGAAAGACGGAGAATTCCGTCCTTCCAGGGTCTTGATCGGTCACCCAGACCATGTTTTTTCGAGCGACCGCTTTATCGGGGCAACCGCTTAATCGGGCCAAAACGGTGTTCCCCGATGCGTCCCGATTAAGCGGAGTCGACTGTACTTCTGAATTTCCCTGTCGACCGCGTGCAGGAATTCCGGGTATTTTTCAGCACCCTTGAGCGATCAGCCTTGCAATCTTTTGGTTGCAACCCAGTGAAGCCAGGTTGTCTCGGAACGGGAGGGTGACGATGTATCTCCCATCCTCCGTTCTGTCTATTGTTTTTTCGAAGAAATTTATCAGCTTTTGGTCTGCCGCCGTAGCCTCTCCCGGGTCCGACTTCTCTACTTCCAAGAGCTCTGAGTGAGTTCCAGAGGAACACCAGACTTTCCAGGTTTTCTTTCGATTTCTCCGGAGTCGGAGAACCCATTGCTGCGGCGGTATAGATTTCCTGGACTACACCGCACGACGTGTGAACCGAGTTGCGTAAACTGTCGGCTCCGAACATACCCTAGACGTGTTGCCCACCCTTTTGTTTTGACCATTGTGCACTAAGTGGAGCCAATCGTTTCCTATGAGAAGATCGACCTCTTCTGGGAACGAAGACTCCTTTCTATCCGCTACGGGCAAGAAACCCGCGATTGACGGAGCGTTTGGGATTGAGCCCTTGATGACCTTCGGAACTACGAGGCATGAGATTGGAATTTGCTCCTCTGAGAACCGACTTCGAAGCTCGATCTGGCAAACGCTGAGATTTCTGGCTGGGCTGCGGTGACTTGGCCTGCTATCCCGTGTAACTGGATTGGCTCCGATCCCATGGCTGGGATCCTCAAAGCTTTTATGTCTCTCTCCGAAACGAGCGATCTCATGGCCCCCGGGTCCAGTAGGACGCGGCAAACTATCTTTTTTAGAACCGCGAATCGCCCATACGTAGCCCGTTTGGATAAGGGCGTTCTGAGAGCTGACCCTGGGGGATGCCTGGCAACCGACCGCAGTCGTGGTAGTATCGTCACCGGGCGCTTGTGACGGGGTGGATCTGGGACAGAGTCACTCGTGATGACGACCCGAGCAAACCTTGCAATTTTCGCGTATGGCCCGGCAAGCGCTGGCGCTATGGTTGCGTTGCAAGCACCTGTAGCAAGCCTTCTGATCATCGCAAAGTCTTTTTCGCTCCAAATTTGAGAGCGGCTTTCTACATTCAAGGCTGTCGTGGCTTTTCCCACAGAAACCACAGGAGTGGTCCGGACGGCTTGACGTCCCTCCGAATGCAAATTGCGACCTCTACCGGTGACTAGGCTTTGCAAAAAACCGCATTTCAGAATAACCGCGGTTACGGTTAACCGTTAACCGCAACCCTATAACCGCGAATAACCGCATTCGATTCAGGGAGTAATTTTTGGCATACTCTAGTCATTCTGCGTTAATTTCTGCCGCCATGTTGTCGAAGACGCGCTGATTCTATGAACGAAAAATTGAGAGCTAATTCTCTCGGAACCCCGCCCAGTACATTCGGCGGAGACTAGGCTTTGCAGATAACCGCAGTCCAGAATAACCGCGGTTACGGTTAACCTAAAACTGCAAATTCATAACCGCAATCGAAGTTAACCGCAAAAATCGGTCAAATAACCGCGGTGATAACCGCAAATAACCGCAGTCATACGGTTTAATGCTTCAGGACGCAATTTTGAGCCGAACCCGCGATGGGACTCTCGTCCTTTTGCCCGAACAACTGAAGCGAGCCATCCCCGACGACAGAGACTGGATCTCACAACCCTCCGAGGCCGCGAGCAAGACTCCAGTGAAAACTGGAGGTGAGAAAACTTTTCTCTAAAGGGTAACACCCATATAATTTCCAGGCAATTTCCAGTTGTTCCCGGAAGCCTCGAAACTCATAGATCCTTGGCAATCGCAGAACCGCACAGCGGAATCCCCTCACTGTCTTGCGGTTGAATGCGGTTACAACCGCATTTTTCTCGCGGTTAAATGCGGTTATAACCGCAATTTTCCCGCGGTTATTGCGGTTATCAACCGCGATCAAAAAATCGCTGCAAAGCCTACCGACTACACGATGAGAATGAGGAAGAAATCGAACCCCACGATGGAAATTCCGAAGGCAACGAGGGAACCCAGATGGAACATCCCGAGACATCGCAACAACAACAACAACAGCAGGAAGAGGAAACAGTGGGATCAGCTGAAATCATCCAAGACATCGAAAGGCCAGAGGAAATTATCGAATCCACAAGGATTAAGGTAGACGAATCGATACCGCAGCCAATGTTAGTGAGGCAGGCGGGGACAGTAGAAGACCCGATAGATGTAAATTCATCAGCATCATCAGGAGAGATAGCAATAACAGTAGATCCGAATAGACGTACATAGAGTACCGAGGGATAGACCTGGATCAGATCTCAACACGGCACGATTAGAAAATCCGAGAAGAGTAGGTAATAATCCGAGCACAAGTAGAGCGCAACCCAGTAGACAATCTAGATATCAAGGCAAATATTCGAAGTAGAAGTTGAGGACGACTTCATAGGTAGCGTGGACGAGTGGAGGGTGATCAAAACATTGTAAGCAGACAATCAGTTGAGAGAAAGGAAGATAGAGGAATCGAACACATTCTCAGCGAGCCATCGAGAGTGGAACCACGTGGAGCAGCACGATAAGAAGAACGGAAGAAGATGACGAGCAACGGACAGCAAGATGCAGCCGCAACGAAGAAGGAGGGAGTTCCGAGTGTCAGGGCCAAGGTGAGCTTGCCGTTCGAGCCTGTCGAGTTCTACAAAGAGAGAGAAGCTCCTGCGGAGACGGTGAGCAGATCCAGACGAGCGCTAAACATTGATACGGAGCGCGCGTTGGCAATGGAGGTAGAAGTCTTCCGACAGCTCTCCCTGGAAGAAGCACGAAGCGAGAAGAAAGTACTGAGGGAATGTTGCGTCTCATGTGGAGATAATACGCATGCGACCGGGTCTGATCGTTGCAGGGCTCGCAATGTCAAGTGCAATCACTGCGGAAACGAGGGTCATTTCAGTAGGAGTGAAGCGTGCCCGCGAAATCAACAGAGGGTTTGCTATGCGTGCAATTCACGAGGTCACATGGCGAGAGATTGTAAGGAGCGCAAATTCGTCAGGGATACTTAGGGAAACGTTACGGTAGAGCGGGACGGGAGCGAGATCGCCAAATACAGCAAGAACTTCGGACTCGATTTGCGGGCCTATGGATACGTCACCGCAAGGAGGTTCCAAGCGCGCACCATCACCCAGGTCGCCCCCGCTCCAAGAAAACCGGAGGTCCCGGCTGCTCAACCACTGCTGAGGGTCAGGCCGACGATCGTTGCGCGGCCCAGAACTTCACAAACCTATCATGCGGTTCCGCCGCCAGCTGTGTATGATGCGGTGCCAACGCCACCCAAGCGTGTTAATGAGGGGAAATCAGAAGCCAGGGCTGCTGTCACCCCACCCGAGCGAGGAGTTCGCGCTGAACCATCGGCGACAATGGAGGCGCACCGTCCGACGGACGACATCTATGCTACGGAGAAACGACCGCAGAGAATCGGTTTCGGGCACGGACGGCCGGTCAATCGAAGGACATTCTGCTGAGGAAATTGGTTCACAATGTTCAATTATATCAGATGTCTGTAATACTGAGGGTCCCCGAGAGTCGGGACGAAGGTAACTTATATGGGTTGTTGCACATAAATAAATGCTGCCGGATATGTACTGAGGGTGAACCGCAGACGTAGAGCGTTCCTTTAGGTGTGTGCCGTCGTTGAGTAGGTATCCGATTTCATAGAGAGCTGCCGGGAGTCAGCTAGGTAGCGTGGTCGAATGTCAGAGACGAAATTCTAGCGAGCAGATAGAAATTCAATCGAGTAGCCAGAAGCCAGCCGACCGGCGAAGCAGCCGGCGTGCAGGTATCAGTCTCAAGAGAAGTGGAAAGAGAACCACGAATAAGAGAGTGAGGGTAGAGAAGCTAGAGAGAGAGTTGATGAATGAGTGTTGATCACGTAGCGAGTGTGTATGTTTGAATGAATGCGTGACTGAGTGATTTGAGATACCCGAAGTAATAAACGACTGAGGGTGTGACATTAAGTGAAGGTGTATTGACTATAGAAGCCCCAGTGCACGCTCACAAATGGTATGGATCAGTGTCTGAGGCAAACGGCGAGTCAGAAGATGGTGTATGTATTTTGGTTGATGGTGAAAAGAATACACGAGGTGGTATTCGCCAAGAGTTCGAGTTCCAAAGTTGGCGCATGCATCGGGCGAGCGTCTTGGAGATCGCGCGCGAACAAAAACCTATCACAGACGGTACACGCAACTTCGTATTTTTGCTGCAGAAAACTGGCCTGGAATTCTGTTGTTGCGACAGGCATCTGGCTTCGTAGCTGGGCGTCGGCAACCGGCGTCGTGTCTGAGTCATCACTCTCACGTCGTAGATCATGAAGCCTCTTCCTCTCGGCGCCACTCAATGCCACTTCTGATATTTGTCCATCCATAGCACATCGAGAGAAGTCAGACGCACCAGACATATCGCAATAAACGATGATTCAAAATGTGAAAGATAACGAACCAGACATATCGCAATAAACGATGATTCAAAATTGTGAAAGATAACGAATCGAGATGCATTGCATCGGAATGGGCGTCTGGAACGATTTCACGACGCGGGATTTTGTCGGAGTCTTTCATAGAAGAGAATAGAGCGCGTTCGCTCGGAATGACTGGAGAAAGAATGACAAATATGAGGTTTGACTGTAAGGTACTAAACCCAATTGGGAAGCTTGAGTTAGTTCAAGTCGGAAGCAAAACTCTTGACTTTTCACTCGACTGGGTGAGTATTGACTGACTTCCGTTACTGCGACTTCCGGGAGAAGCCAATGGCTGACGCCCGGTAAGACGTACCTTCCGTCAAAATCCACACAGGTAGTACCTTGACTGAGATACGGCATGAGGGTCATTGCGGGTGAGGCGATCTGGGATGCATATGATGCTTACAAGCACCACAACGCATCCACAATCGCACCTATCACCACGACGAAGGCTCCAAGCGCAATGCATTCGCCAAATCCTTGTAACTACAACGAGTCCACCTACGACAATGCAGCCAAAACCCAGTTCGGATTCAGCGGGATCAATACTACTGAAGGCAATAATTTCAATCCTGAGTCTGTTCGGTCTAGCTGCTATGGTTCTCTTGGGCTGTTTAGGAGTGAAGTTCTATCAAAAGAGACGGACATATTCCGAACTAAGAATAGATTCTGAGACTAGTTTGTGAGAAAATGTAGAATGGATTCTCTTTAAAACACAAGAACTTATTGTAAGATTAGAATCTTGGTCTACCAAGTCTTTTCATGAACCAAATAAAGTAGAGCACCAGAACAAAATCTGGCGTGGTATTCTTGAATCGATCTATCCTCATAATTGAAAGCGTCTACAGATATCACGAAAAAGGTGTCTCCCGCTGGCTTCCCTTTGTAGGAAACCAAGCAACTTTTACTGTCGGCTACGTAGCATAAATAGAGTTTGGTAAACCATAAGCATCGAAGTCCTTCAAAGCGAATTTTCTTCGAGACTTGGGGAGTTACTGAGCTAGACGCGATTGAGCTTATGGTACTCGCTACAATGCTGACCGGTGTCGAGGTGTATACCTCTGTGAAGGGAGGCGAGATGGTAGAGGCGATGGTGGTTGTTGTTGGGGGGGGAGCGTCGTTGTGGTCGTTGACGGTGCCGCGGTCCTCCTGCTTCTCCTGAGCATCCTCGCAGTGGTTGTTCATCTCGTCGACGGCGCTCTTGTAGTTGAACGGCGCCTAGTCTCAGCAGAGGTTGATGGTTTGCGGGAGGCTCTTTGCTCCCGGGTTTGCGTGGACTTGTCCTGCAGGCTGGCCGACGAAGTAGAGCCACCGGAAGGGGATGTCGTCGTTTCTACGGAGTATCCTCCGCGGAGAATCCACGGCGGTGTATGTATGATTTTCACCCCGGTCGAGACAAGGGGCCACGGGGACGTCGTCGTCCCTGTTGAACTGATCCCGGGTGACACCCCCCCCCCCCCCCCCCCCCCCCCCCCCCCCTTATCGGATCTGAGTCCGAGGGAATAACTTGACTCATCCTCGTCGACTCTTCCGGCGCTGACCAGGTTGCTGTCCACGGCGTCATCGTCGACGTTGGCTCTGTTTCCTCTTTCACCCCGATCGATTCGATCATGGATGTCGGCTTTACAGTCTCGGTCACAAGTTCGGTGGAGGGGGCAATGGATGCAGAGGCAGCCGGCGGAGTGGTGGTCAGGGATGAGGCGGTGATCAGTGGAACGCTCGGCATCTGGGTCGAATGAGAATTGGATGAGGTTTTCGGGAACGGCGACGTTATCGAGAAGTCCGTCCATAACTCCACGGAGACGTCGCACCCGGTCCAATTGTTCGGCAGAGAGTCGACCGGAGAAAGACTTGAGTTGTTCGAAGACGTCACCACCGGCATCTGTGTATTCTGCATCCAATAAAGACTCAGTGTGACCGAATGGAAATAACGGGATGTCGGTTGAGAAGGGTTTTGCTTCCCTTTGCAACCAAGAAATAAATCTGAGGCAGTGTGCAAGAAATACTTACCTGCAAGCTCAGAGTAAAGGCCAATGGATACTCCGACAGTTGTGAAGAGCTTCCAAAATTCATGAAAATCTTTTGGCGGGTCGCTTGTGGGTGTATCGGATGGTGGTATCGCCCTGCTAGATTTATTCTCACTACATTCGGTCTCAACTGCGGACTCTTCTAGCGAAACAAAAACGAAGTCATTGGAGACCTCAATGACAGGTGGATCGTTCTTATCAGAGATAAGAACGTCATCGTTTGAGTCATCCCATGGAAGGCTGTCGGTCTCATGCTTCACTGTTTGCTCGACGCGTTCAGACACAAGGCTTGCGGAACTCACGGAAGGCGTGCTGTCCAGCATTTCGCTCGCGTATGGCTTTTCCTCTACCTTAATCCACTCTGATTCGGAATCATCCAAATGCACGTTTCGAAAAATATGGCACGGACGGATCAAGCAGAGATCCACAGATGGATCAGAAACTGTGTGGAATCTTCTCAATATACTTCCGCCGTGTTGAATTGTGCTGCGCCAACATGCCGAGACGGAGACTTGGGCATGCATTTGTTGCGATAGCTTGCAGGCATCTGCTTGTGCTTGCCGCTCGCTACGCTCGCGGGCAGATATGATTCCACCTGCCGCACGTGCAGCTATGCCAGACCGATGAACCGGCCCGGCTTCAGTTTAACTTAACCCGCCAACCGCGTGTTCAAATCCAGCCATAAGTCGACGGGCGCCTATTGAAAGAGATTGTGGGGCCCCTTGGTGTGCTGGCGTAACTTCGTTGTCTCCCCTGAGGTCCTACGTATTCATGGCCAAGAAAGTATTCCGCCGTACGCGGGATTATTGGGGATGCCGTGCCTTGATGAGTGGCGGCGAGATGACCCAGTGGCGAAACGGCCTGGCGGCGAAACAGCAACGGCGAGTCGGCCGGCGGCGAGGCGGCCTGCTTCGACAGAATTGACATGGCCGGTGAACCAAAGAGCGCATGGAATGTTATCAACGAGCGCTTCAGAGGCAAAACTAGGCGCAGAAAGATTCCGTCCTCACTTGCAAATGCTGATGCTAACAGTAGCGAGCTTGACAAAGCGAACAAATTTTAACGCAGGATTCCGTTTTATGGTTCGCTTCGAGGTGACGGGGTTTTTTACGGAAGTGATTTGGTTTCGAACTGTTCCCTTTCCTCATATTTGTTGCTGTCTCTACCGCGCGTTCTGCGTTACGCGTCTCGACTTTCAAAATGTCCAGCGACGAATCGACGCCGAAGTGGCGAGTTGACAGCGCGAAGTTATGGCGGCCAGGCAGAGGCGAGGGAACGGCCCGTTCTAATGGAAGCGCGGGCTAAAGACCCTGCGCGAGTTGTCGCGACGGTGCCGTCTGAGGCCTACAGTCCGTGTTTGTCAATTGAAACGATGCCGGTGCCCCGTAATTCCTACAGTGGGTGGACGTGGCGATTTTCCGACCAGTTGGCCCACTACAGACCCGCGATTCGGAGCTTGGAAGCTCAACTTTTACGGCAGCTCGGTACTGTCGACTGAAATTGGTGGCCATTTATCGTGCGTCCGCGGGGCAGGCTCGACAATAGTGGTGTGATCGTGCTCTACTCAAAGGTACGTAATTATCGACCCTTTCACTCCAAACCGTTAGATCGACATGCACTAGCAAGGCAAGTTTTCTCACGATCCCTTGGGGCTCCGGCTGAAATGCCGTCCTTGTCTCCTGAGCCGGCCGCGTGGGTAACATGGTCCCCTTAAGGTTCGTGGGTATGGACTCTCGACCTCCTCAGATGAAAATGCCAGCTTGATAGGTCTGGCTGCTCCAGCACTTGCGCTCGGAAAGATCGAGTTTGGAAGCGAATCGGCTGGATGTGGAGCACTGTGGTAACGGTCGGTCGCGCGCCGTTCCGCTCATTGTCTTCTTTCAAATCTACAGGAACTCGTTTTCTTACGGAGTTTTATTCGGAGTTTGATCCGTTGTACCGTAACGAAAGTGGAAGTGAGTTCCATCTCGAGATTGCACGTGGTTTCGATTGCTGACTTTTCGTCTCAAAGTAAGACCCGTTACTTCGCCAGAGTCAGGTCCATGCCTGAGCACAGATGGCCAAAAGCCATGATGCTCATGGCGGACCTCCTATGAGTCAAGACGAAGGCCATCACGGAAGTTGAACATTTAAACCGGGAGTTCCACCTGCAGGAAGTCCAGATGAAATTCTTGGAGGATGGCAGACCGCTAATGGGCAGTTTCTACTCTACGGTCAAGAAGAAGATAAAGGAGATAGAAACCGAGAAATGGAGAGAAGCGATGAACTCCAAATCTAGCCTGTCTCTCTACCGAAAACACACGACAGAACGTGGAATGAGAGGACATATCTACGACTACAGCCGTGGCTCCGCATTACTCGCCCTATGCAGAGCTGGTATGCTCAATACAAGGGGAAGGAGAGACGACTCCACCGAAAGTCGAGACGACACGTGTATCAGGTGCGGGATGGTACCCGAGACACTGAGTCACATAATCTTCGAGTGCAATGAAAAATACTTCGAGGAGGAAGAACTACACCTTCGGCTAGGATTCACCGAAGGCCAACCTTCCAATCTAATCGACCAAACCAAGGGGATCCTGGAGAACTGGGAGAAAGAAAGCCGTAATATCCGATGAGCGAAGCTCACCTCTGAAACGAAAGAGTCATGTATTATGAGGATAATAGAACCATTACCATTACCATGTTCAAATTATCCCAAAGCGAGGCAGAGGCTGTCAAGTTTCTCCAAGAGAAAGGCGTCCTGCCTTACCTCCTCAAGTGTGAGCGTGGTCATGACATGAAGCTGAATTTGGACACCAAAAGACTTAGATGGGGTGCGGTGCTTGTCAGCAGGACTCATCCCTACGCACAGGAACGTGGCTGGAGAAGACTAAAGTTCCTCTTCTATCAGCCGTACGGTTCCTCTACGGGTGGGCTCATGAACTGACTTCAGTCAAGTGGTGTGAGGAAGAATTAGGCTTCAGCCGCGGTACGACGGTGGCATGGAATCATGCCCTCCTGATCTGTTTAGACTCCTTGGAGGCAGGAGCGTAGCCAGGATTTCATATTGGGGGGGGGGGGGGGCGGCTCTATGTTATGGGGGGGGGGGGGGGCGATTTGATACTCTGGACACCGCGGTATAGGGAATCAACATGGGACAAAAAAATTTAAAGTTGGTGCTAAAGTGCCAAGCGCACTTATAACCGGAGAGGATGACGCAGGGAAAACGGCTGGAAGTCGTCAAGTTCTATGTTCCCTACCTAAACGTGGAAAAATTCCGATACTTGACCTTAAAATTCGACAGACACTTCGTAACCTGTATTCCGTAACGTGGACATCATTTGGTTATTATAAAAACATGTTGTGTCAAACTGTGCCCAAAAAAAAATTTTTTTTTTAAACCCCCCCCCCCCCCCCTTTTTCCTCATGATCCCAATATCCATTCATCCACGGTTCCCTCTACCACGATCTTCTTCGAAGCGAGATTTTTCTAATACGTTGTTTTGTAAGTACCGCGCAAGGAACCGACTCATACACCGCAACAGTCACTGATTCCAAAGCTCTCAAGGACGCTCCTCGTATTCTCTCAAGGTGACAGTTCGTCTGCACATGCCGGATACTTCCCTCTACTGCGGCAGACATTTCTTGAACCGTACATGGGTCGTACGGAGCGGCCTAAAACGGGAGCGTTGACAATGGTTCCGCGCTCCAAGTAGACAGGGGCGCCCCAAGTAGGGGAGTTATCCGCTCTATCGTTAAGTCACGGGCACCCAGGCGAATCCTGCCAATGGGAATTTTCTTAGACACCGGGTTAAGTCAGCGGCTCTTTACTGGGGTCGAAGCGCTTGCAAGGATGACAGTTCGCACGTAATGCCGGCCTTAAAATTCGACAGACACTTCGTAACCTGTCCGTAACGGGACATCATAGTCTGATCCCAATTCCATGGATACGGTTTCCTCGACCCCATCTTCACGAGTATCCGTGTTTGGATACCCGGCTGACGATCGTGAAGTCATCCAGATAGCCCAAGACCAGGTCACTGCCGAGGGCGGCCAGCGTTTTCTGAAGTACTAGGCAGAATAAGAGAGGAGGGAATACGTCGCCCTGGTGACAGCCCGTCTCGGCAAAACAGCTATCCTCATTCCACACATTCCACATGGTATGCTGCCTGGCATTGAAGATCCCAGACTCGGTGACATTTGCCACATTCAGCGTCCCAATACCTTCCTCCGTTGCCTCAGACGTCCCACCAATACTCATGGAATTTTCGGAAACACTCCAATCCACACTTATTATAATACTTGCACAAGGGTTGTTCAACCAAGAACCGCAACCAGGTCTCTACTACAGACTTGAGCACATATTCACTGATATGTGCGCAACTTGACCTCTTCATACTTTTCTTCCCTTCTGGACCTCTTGATCCTTTTCACCGTCCTCGCCGACGAACCGATATCTCGTCGCTTTGGAGGCATACCGGAAAATAGCCACCCTTTTCCGTAACTTCAATATCTCGTCAAGTTTCTTCACGCTTAGAGTACTAACCCACCAGTCTCCACTTAGACTTCGTTTTTGAAGTCAGAAGATATTCACTTCTTCCCTCCATGTGCATCCGGATCAACAACGAGGTTAACCAAAACAACCTGAATCACCGTATTCCGGTACGGATTACGTCCGGTAGTTTTGGGACTGCGTGGGTTGTTCCCCATGCATGGGACCTTCCTCCACGCGAAGTTCCAACTTTATCGCCTCTTCCATGTAGTAGTTCATTGTGAACAACGTCCTCTATCGAACGTGCATCTCTCATGAACTTAAAGGCGCTTTCGCGCCAAAATCATCGCCCCCCCCCCCCCTGGCTACGCCACTGCTTGGAGAGCCGTCCTGTTCAGAAGATCGGTGGCCCGGGACTCATTGTTGAGATCGATGAAAGCATGTTTACGAGACGAAAGAATCATGCGGGCCGGGTGCTGCCCCAGCAATGAGTGTTCGGCGGAATCTGCCGAGAAACGAAACAATGTTTCGTTTTGCGGGTCCCCGACCGCTCGGCGAGCACCCTTCCTCGGGCAATCAAGAACAACATTCAGCCGGGATCCATAATCTATTCCGATTGCTGGAAAGGCTTTCGGACCCGAGCCTTGAGGCAAGCTGGAGGCAAAAAAGGCCTTGAAAACGGCCGATTTTCGAGCAGCTTGGCAGGGACGCACCGGTCCTCAGTGCCACGGGGACGTAGAGGCCGGAGTAGGGGCGCGACTCGCGCGCTGGGCGTAATCGTGCTCGCTAGGCGCTTCCTGGTTGCCGGTGTAGTCATGGTCGTGGGCAGACTGGTCGAGCCAGTCACCCATCACAGTTGCCTCCGGTTCTGGGAGCAGACCGTGGCGCAGAGCGGCTGGAAGGCAGAGAACCAAGGTCACACGGCTGACCGTTGCTCAGCAAGAGGGGTGACCAGAACGCTTAATCTCAACAGGAAGCACAGGGACTTACAACCACCAACTCGGAATTTGACGCGATCGATGAAAGCTTTGGGACTTATGAGGCCCGTGGCCAGGCGATCCCAGAGGAGTTGGATCAAGCGGTCGTTCCCGCGATCGACAACCCGCGGTACCGAGCGAACATGCACGGCCCCGTTGTCGTGGCAGCGGCGATCAATGGCAGAGTCGTGGAATATCTTACAGAGCTCAGCTGTGGAGAATACCAGACATCAGAGGTCGCAGAGAGCAGCTGGCCGTCGGGACGCTCGATGCGAACCTTACCTAGCAGATCCATCCCGGCTCCATGAGTCGCAAGGTTTCTTCGCAAGTATGAGTTGCTAGACTCCACCGCGTTATTAGTACGACAAGGCGCGCGGAAGAGGGACAGGTCCGAGGGTCCGATGACACGCAGCCACTGGTGTGCAATGTACCGCGTCAAGGCTTGGAACTGTGTAGAAGGTAGCATGGTCACAATCGTCCTAAAGGGGGTCCGCTCACGCAAGCCGAGATTATAGCCGGCGGTACTCACTCGGGGATGGCTTCGAGCAGCCTCATCGGCGCAAACCTCGAAGGTGGGCTGAATGTGCTCGGCGGGGAGAAGCGGGAGTGCGGCCAGGGCGAGCATGTGCAACAGCTCAGGACCTGGACGGCGGATGGCTTTTCCGAGTCCGATCACGGGCTTGCCAGCCTGTTTCCACAGAGCTTGCGCGTAGTGGAAAAGGCACCCATAAATCCGTATGCCCTGGAATTCCTCGCGAAACGCACGTCGCATGGCGGCATCGAAGTCGCCCATAAATCGGGTAACAAGGAGGCCGCTCGGTACCGCGTCTTTGAGCGTGTGGAGAACTTCGCGATAAGCCTCACACGTCTTCGCGTTCATAAAGGCGACGGCGAGCATGCCGGTCTTCTGAAACAGAGAACGAACCCGATTGGCAACCACTTCGGCCGCTTGTCAGAACCTCCACACTCGAGCGGAAATAGGACTTACACGCCCATCCCAATTCCCGTGGAGAGTATAGAGCTGTTTACAAAGACGCCTCGGTACAATTTTGTACGTGGCATCTGACTGTATCATCACCGCCGATGCTAGTAGATCAAGCAGGCGCCGCGTTATTACCACCGTGCTGTCATGGTTGGGGCATCGGAAGCTGAGCAGCCGGTCCCCGTCGAGCGTGCCGGTGTATTGTTGAACGTCCGTGCTGCTGATGAAGTCATGGAGTTCTTGGCAGTTTCGAACACTACGGGGCTTGCTCGCCGCTAAGTGTCTGCGGGCGGTGCGTGCGTGAGTTACCGGGATTATCTGACTCGCGACGCCCAGCTCATGTCTGCAAGAGAAGGCAATAACCTGCAAGATCACAGCCGCGCCAGCCGATGGAAGGGAACTCCAGCCGTCTACTTGGCGAAATCGGGAGTGTGAACTACCTTCTTCGCTCATCAAGGATGGCTCCAGATGGGGATTGCCGTGGATCCTCTCGCAACCTACTGAGCCATGCACTGCGGGCCGCATAGACTTCCCGACCCTGACCCTCATATTCCGGTCGGTGATTGTGTCGCTCCCGGATGTACACGACCGCGCCAGACATTCGAATCTTCCCCCTCACGGGACAGCGGACTCCGACTCTGGAAGAGTATAGAAGCTTTGGAGCCAGATCCGCCCTCCGTCAAGCGCCGTTCGGGACGTTCTGTACGCTAGACACCACGTCAAGGTGGATTTGCATTCGAACCTTGCAGAAACAACCTACTTGTACTTTTCTTTGCATCTGACGTACAACTCCGTGCCATCCGCTGACCTCCTATCCCGGTAAAAAAAAAACTGTGAGCGTCCGACCACTTCTCCAACCTCGTAAGCACCTGCCAAATCACACCAGATAGCTGCTCCGTGAAGAGCACTATCGCAAGGCACAAGAAATCGTTCCATGGTGAAGGACTACGACTGCTTTCTGGACGACTCCGACGCAGAGCTCTGCTTGACGGTCTAACGGTAATCTTTGAAAACATCATCATCGAAACTATGGAATACATCGCGCGCGAAGCGCGAGCTGCGGAGTTTTCCCTACAGTGCGAGCTGCGGCGCGCTGTTGCCGAGGCACTCAAACTCCTCCGCCCGAGTGCTGCTCTGCATGGTCAAAGCTTTGCGCGTGACTCCCCAGGACTCCTAGTTCCTTTCCGATTCCTCATTCCCTATAGGTCGCCGTCTGTCTACCTAATAAAAGCCCCGGTGTCAACGCGCGCGGCCCGCGGCTGGTTTCTCCGTTTCCGACCGCGTTCCTACCATTCAAACAGGCGCGCGCTCCTCCTCGCCGCGAGCGAGCTGGCTATCAAGCCGCTGCGCTGGCGGGCCGGCAGCCATGCTTTTTCGAGGCGATGGCCTACAGTCGTTCCTTCGTCGCTGCCCTCTCCTCTTCAAGATCATTGCTATTGTCGTTCAGACGCACCACACGCCGCCAACTCGCCAGAACGGCGCTCCTAGATTCGGCCCGGTAAGTCGCTGGGCGTATTTTAGAACAGTACCAGAAGCTGTTCCTGGTATACGTGTGTTCGTCTCGTGTTGTGCAGGGTGCACTGTGAAACTTCCATAGTTCTGCCCCATATTTGCTATGGTAAAAGTATCGCACAGGTTTAGCGCATATTCCCGATCTGACCAAGGAATCCTCCGTTTTTGAATTTTTTGCTGAATTAGGGCATCGGATGGGTTTTGCCCCCGTGGCCTGCGACGGCGAAGCAAGCCTGCCGGTGTACCAGTTCTCTCAGACACTCGGAGAATTCACCACACCGAGCCTTGTCGAGATTGAGAGCTTTGTTGAAACCTTGAGGAAGGACGCGGTTACCGGACTGGACGGACTGCGAGCGAAAACACTCAAGAGAAACCGTGAGTTTTTCATCCCCGTGTTGCACCATATGATTGACCTAATATTCCGCACCGGAGTTCATCCGGAGATCCTCAAGAGACTTGTGACAATTCTGGTTTGCAAAAAAGGAGACCCTGAGTGTTTGGGAAACTACAGGCCCATCTCACTCCTCAGTATCTTTGGGAAGATTGTTGAAGCCTCCGGAGTCGTCGAAAACCCAAAGTCGCGTGAGAGCGCACCTTCCTGTGTCTTCAGCTTGGCTGCCTCCAGAGGAGGACCCTTCTCCTCAATCGGAATTCACATCGGCTTCAACATTTTCCGGTCCCGGCGCAACCTCGGCGCAGGGGGTAAGAAAGAAAAAGTCTCGTCGGCGGTTTGAGACTGCGCCGAGCTCGCGCGGGAGAAAGGAGCAGCAAACATGATATCCAACACCGGACAAAACGTGCACGTGTTGAAGATATCCAATGCCACTGACCATTGGCACCGTAACTATACTCAACTCAAAACCGCATCAGGCGAATCAAACACAGAACAGAATTGCGAATTAATAGGCACCTTGAGAAGTTCAATTTCCCGATAGACAGGAGTTTCCACGATCAGGGGAAGTGTTGAGACAGAAACCCCGAACAAATATTACTGCTAGCAAATAGATCGTCGAAACTCGAGAATCAGAGCAGGTGATCGATGTGTGCTCCTATGTGAATCTTCTCATGATCCCACCGCCGGATCGGGGGCGCAAAGCGCCAGTCTACGTCAACACAATAAGCACCCATCGACCCCAGCTCGTCCTGTATCCAGAATCCATTACCACCCGAACGGTTGCTCTAGGTAGACGTCATGCCCTTCCTCATAGAACACAGACTCGCTTTATAAACCCTGTCCTGACTTTCAATAAACTACTGTTCACTGTCCATCCACTACTCTCGTGTGTCCTGCTGAAACCCGTGCCTGCTTTGTGCTTTGTGCCTGCTTCGTGCGCGAGTCTACGACTCATTCGGGAGATACTTGTCGGATATAAGCTGTACTCAAGATCAGTATCTTGATCTCATCCGATCAACCCTCAAGAGACCCAGCATCCTTTTCAAGAGAGATTTTACGCAGATCAACGTAAATACATTCAATCCTTGGATAGGATCTAAGCTGAATTCTAACATGGATCTTCAAGTCATACTCGAACCGTACTCTTATGCTGCATGTGTTGTGGACTATGTGAACAAATCCAATCGAGGCATCAGTCATTTACACCGAGAGCTCACGAAAATCCACGAGGCGAATCCGGAATACGATCAGGCTCAATTGTTAACGAGAGTCGGGCTCAAAATTCTCAACAAACTCGATATACTGATCTTGAAAGGGATCTTTTTTGGCCCTGTGGCCCTTCGAAAATTCCGACCCCCATGGGAATCTTAAAAGTCCACTCATCCTGATGAGCGACTTCAACAAGAACGAAAGCGACAGATCGAGGCTCGCGAGTTTTTTAGAACGAAAGTACGCCTTGAAACTTCAAACGAGCGTTGAAGTGATGACTACACTGAACAACACCTGTATAGACTTGACATTCTCCCGAGGCCTGAATCGCACATGCAAATCTTATATCTCCTACCTCTCCTACCAGCGACCGGTGTCCAACAAAATATTTTTAGACCTCATCCCAAGTGAGTGATCTCATTACTTACGAATGTAGGCACACCTACTGATCGATCAGGTCCGAAATTCACACTGATCTCTCTCATACCCACTGGAATGATTTGAATGAATAGAGGAGGGGACCCGAATATGGGACAGTGCCGTAATATGGGACACTGCAGATTTCCATGAACAACATGTAATTTTCAGGAAACGTAAACATGAATAGATGCACGTTGGGTAGCCAAACAAATATCACGTAGCGGCCTCGGGATGCATTGGTTTTTCCGGACATGGTGGCTTGATCACTCTATCTCGACGATTCGAGTATTCTGAGAACCTCCCTGAGATTTCCTGCAGAGCCTTGCCGGAGCGGATGTTTAGGAACGACTCTTGGGCTGAAGCATCCTCAGAGACCTACAGAGCCCGTGGCCAACGAATCCCGGACGTATTCGAACGCGGCCCGATTTTGAAACGGCTTCTCTAAAAAAGTCGTCGAGGTCCCAATATGGGACACCCGCAGTACCGTAATATGGGACAGGGCTTCAGGATCGGATTCAAAAGAAAGCGATGATTGCTGGCTTGGAAGCAATGTCTCATCTTGTTGGCCGATGTAGATATTCGAATATCGCTAAATGTCACTTTCCGAACGAGAGCAAAGTTGATTCATTTCTCGATCTTTCAAGAGTCGAGCGACAAGAAACTCGTGCCAGAACTCCTACAATGGTGAGAAAAAAACGGACAGAAAAGGAAGCGTTGGGATATTGCGAAATTGAGCTCGGAGGAAGTTCACCACATCTCCGTAATTCACAATCAGTGACTCAAGCTTCTGAGCTATCCCATATTGGGACCCCATGTGTCCCATATTTGGACCCCTTCTTTCTCTCGAAGATTCTCCGAGTCAATCATTGAGCGCGATTTTTCTCGGAAACTAAGAGTGCTGCAGAGAACCTGCAAGTGCCTACGTGCAGCCCAATGAACGGAGATTTGGGTTACCATGTCAGATGTTCGAAGACACCATCGATTCTAAAAAAAGTGTCCCATATTCGGGTCCCCTCCCCTACCCATTGATATTTACGAACTACCTGAGACAATCAATAATGAAGTATGGGGACCTCGCTCGAAGCCAAATAACAGATGAGTCCTACTCCAAATGCATAACATGCCGCAGGATTATTCAATGCATATATCCGAACGATATTACATATGCGTTGACGCCCCTTAAGGCGGACGCTCTCCTGCAGTAAGAAAATTCCCTCTCGTCAATGAATTGCCAGTGGAAAGAAAGTCTACGCATGCACCATCGATGCACTCCTCGCCTACAAATGATCTAAATGAGACTGACTGTGACCTCTGAAAGAAAGGATCGGTTATAGACACACGCACCATCAGCGTCGTCGACGCCTCCAACAACAATTCATACTCACTACTCTACTCCGATTTAATGATCGCGCCGTCCACAACGATCCTACAACCCGTGAACTTGACCACCCGCGAAGTTGTCGACACGGCGGCACGGCGATACGACGACAACGGGAATCAACAGCTGGATAAAAGCGACCAGTCTTCCGAAGATTTTACAGCAGTAGCTGACCAGTGGAAAACCTTCAGTAAAGGGGTCTTACCGAACGCTTCTGAATAATAGTCAGATACTGGTCAAGACAGAGACCCTACTCGAGTGTGGATCTACGTTACATCTCTGCATTACATCCCTGTCGACGCGTACTTTCGATCTCGACTCTGACGACAAACACCTTGATTCGCGATATATACCAAAAAATAAGCACACAGTTGGATACTGTCGTCATCTGGATCCACAATACGAATAAACAGCCTCTGATCTCTTCTACAAAACAGGAATCTGCTCATTGGTGAATTTCGACAGCATACGGGTGTTCCGTACATCTACTTATGAATAGTTTCTGGGAATCGCACTTCCCAGCGGTCCTGGGAACGCGGATGAATCCGCGGGACTCGCGTGTTTCGCCCACTCAAAAGCGCGTCTTCCGCGGGTCAAAACGCGACACACGCATGGTGACAATCGTCTATTTTGACCAAAATAGATTATTCTGGATCCGCTGCAACCAACGAATGAGTCCATCCGCGAGCTCTGAACCCCAGTACAACGAACAGGTGTGAACAGATTCGCGTTACGCCGACTCTGAAAGGACGATGTGTCAACCTAGCCAAAATCTTGAAGAGGACGAGGGGCAAAGAACCCTGGGCTTCCAGTATAGCTCGACTACGTCATTACCAGGAAATCCGTTCAGACACGCGTTCAAACTTCTCCGATATATTCATGATTCTCTGCAGCGCTCCGACCCGACTGGGATTAGACACAGCGTAATAAGACACGACGTTGCGACTCCGACACGACATCTCATTCGCTACTCCTCTTTGGTCCAAATACGTAACGCCCCTGCCTCCTCGGACGTCGAAGCAGGAAAGATCATGCTCGCAATTCGTTATTTCCAGCCACCGACTATCTCCAATCATGCTGACCATCACGGCATCAGGAAAATCACAACGGACGTAATTTTTTACACCAGAGAGTACGATACACGAGGGAAAACTCACAAACCAATTACTGTCAGAGAACTAAACACATAGACTTGAGGCACCACTTCATCAGGGACATGGTAACGAAAGGAGTACTCAAGGTCAAGTACATCCCGACAGAGGACATTATCGCGGATATCTTGACGAAAGGACTTACGGCCCAGCAATTCAACAAGTGTCGGGAGAGGTTGGGCTATGCTGAGGGCACCGGTCATGTGCACGGGAGGGTGTTGGAAGATGCACATAACTTCGTCGCCAAACGGCTTTACAAGCGGACGAGAACGAAGAATAAAATCTATCTGCTTCTAGCTTCGCTAGCGACGTGACGTGTCTTTCCTCTAGTTTTAAGAATTACCCAAGAGAGCCTCAGTTTTCTGTACACAATACGGGAATACGCGACGAGAAATTGAACCCGAGAAATCGTCGACTTGACGCAGCATAAAAGCACGGTCTCTACACCAGACGATCACAGCTAAGCTAGCTCGTAATACAAACTACGAAGCCGCGAAGCATTATCTCAGGAGGATGGCGAAGACTGGAATAGAAGCGAAGCCCTCAAAGAGGCGCCAAGGTGAGCCGCCCTCACGCATGCTCGGGAGCACATCATGAAATATCATCAACTGAGATCCCTGATCCATCTTCCCACAGCCCCGCCGAAGACGCTTCACCATCCAAACGGACTGCAGGCAAAATCGCCGACATTGATACAACGAAGACATGCGGCCCAATCAACGGACGGGTGAAAGCAAAAGGGGCACTGAAAACCTTCACCCGAGGTGCGGGTGAGGGGCAGTTGTTCTACTTCGTAATAACTGATGAGACCGCCGAAATAGGAGTACTTGTCGGAGACCCCCACGCCCGTACCATGTAGGACAAAATCCGTCTGGGCGGCTGTCACCGTCTATCGCTGTACAAGACAAAGACCCAGAACTTGAATTATCGTCAAACCGCTCACAAGTTAGAGCTGGAATTGTTCACCAATATGTATCCGTATATCCCGGGCCTCAATATATTCACCTTCCCAGATCACGAGAATCGACGCGATTGACGACAGCGAGCTTCCACCACTGATCTTCAGTATCACGAAAACCAGTGAACTACTCGTCCTGCTACCCAACGTACCCGTGGACCTGGTGGCTTTTGTTAATGAAGTCCAACCAGCGAACGACGTCAATCGCCAAGGAGGCATAAAGAAGCGACAAAACGTCCGCTTAATCGACGACACGCAGGCCATAGTCTCTCTCACGCTCTGGGAGCCGCACGTTGGAAAACTCGATCACCTCGAAGGACAAGTCGCGGTAATCCGCCAAGTCGAAACAAGGGAATACAACACTTCCGTCGACTCAGGGAACGACCATCGACCTAGAGGATCCTGCGGCGACTCAGGAGACGACCCGGATCCAGCAATGGTGGACCCTCCAGGGGGGTGAGGCCGACTTCGTAGAACTGCATCTACCGTCACAATGATCAAAGATCGAGAAAAACAGGATTTGAGAAATACTCCCCCGTTCCTCAATTCCTCCGCAGATTTTTTTTCCCTTTTTCTTCCTCGGTTCAATAAACCATCCTAGCTGATTTCTTGACGATTTGTTCCAATCATTTCAAAATTCATGCGATTTTCGATGATCATCACCCTTCTCTACGGCTCAACTACTCCATCTCAACTATTCATGCACAATCCTATTAACCGTCGACTTAGCCGACGAGAAGAGAGGGTTTGAGGAACGTGCGAGCGCTCCTCAATTGCTATACTGTTCTCCCTCAACTTGGTGATTCGAAGACTTGTTTCGATCGTTCCGAGATTCGTAAGATTTCCGATCAACCGCCACCACCACTCGGAACGACATACCTACTCAATTACAACTATCTCATGCTTTCTCAAGAGTGAATCTACGTTTACGTAGATCCTGTATGGAACCCCACTATGTTGCACCAACCGACAGACCGTGAATCCGACCCCGGGGAGTTTCCTCTCGACCACAGACCAGATCAACGGCGCTCGTTCCGCAGACGTTTTCCGCAAAATTCCTCGTTAGTACCGCAGGCACTGACCCCCTAAGATTTTTTGGAGTTATCACATCATCTCAGAAAGAAGCGGCCCGATATCGCAACCGACGCTGACCGATGGTCCAAGAATGCACAGTACTCAAGTCCACAAATCCAGAATGAAGTGCTCGAAATATCGGCGTCATTGGTGCGACAGAAGATTGGGGACGGCGTACGTGAGTCCGTCTGTTTCTCGGTGATGGCCGATGAGACAAGTGACATCAGTGGAATCGAACAACTTAGCGTTTGCCTGCGCTACATCCGCGGAGCCGAAATCGTTGAGCGGTTCATCGGGTTCCACGGCTTGGAGTGTGCAAATGCGTCAGCCGTTTTAGACGGGATCATACGAATGGTACAGGAGACCGGCCCGAGCTTCAACCATTGCGTCGCTCAATCTTACGACGGTGCAAGTACGATGTCCGGCCACTTGACGGGCGCACAACCAAAAATCCAGGAACTTGTTGGCGGTGACTGCCCATTCGTCCACTGCCATAACCATCGCCTGAATCTAGCATTAGTTGACGCCTGTCGGGTCACGCAAGTTAAAGCCTCATTGGGCCTCCAACAAGCAGTGTACTTTTTTCAAAGGAATTCTCCGAGAAGAGCTGGATTCTTCCAAAGATCTCAAGAGCGTCTACATCTTCAAGTGCTCAGAATGCCACAAGCTATAGAAGTCGAGAGCCACCGTCGAAACTTAGGAAGCGATGAGATCCGACGACACTTTTGCGAGCTTCTGGAGGAAGGCCGAAACACTTGCCGACTCAGCTTCCATCCCGCTGCCATCTGAAATCACTCATTCGGGTGAAAAACGCAGAAAGTTGCCTCCAGCAAGACTCCACGATTCTATCGTCCTTTGCTCAACCGGTGCTAACAGCGCCTAGTCCTCTTCGAATTACGACTCCTTGAGAGCGAGTTTCTTCGAGATCATTTATAACTTCGTTGCTGAAATGACAAAACGGCTTCTCAACAATGACGACCTGTTCCAGATTCTTGAAGCCTCAAATTCAAAGAGCGAGGATTTCCTCAACGAAGAAGAGGTCAAAAAGTTTTGTCGGAAATTCGCGCGTTTCACAATAGATACGGCAGCGACGGTCTGCATGAGACTGACAGCCGTCTGCTGGCTCTCACCAGATGCGGGGGCAACCTCTTCATGCATGACTGTGTAATGCGTCTTGCTGCCACAAGTTCGGCAAGGTTCCTGAGGTCCCGTACATCTCTGCGGTTCCTTGTGTGCGAATCGGAAACAGGAGAGACAGCGGCGCCGCTCCTCCAGGATCTCCTGGCGCCGCCTCTTCGTCATGTCGGCTGGGCAAGATGATGGTCTGTGATCAACGCCGTCGCAGAACAAGCAAGCACGTTTTTGCGGGTTAGACTGCCTCAGACGCTTCTTCTTTGCCGTCGCAGCCACGGTGGAGACCCCGGATCGATGTGGCGGTTGCCGGGGGCTCTCTCGAATTCCATCTCGCCTCTGTTTAGCGTGATTGGAACGACCGAACTCGTGGCCCTGAACACGGCCTTGTCTCGAATACCGGCAGGAACTCTCTCACGAAGCGCCGTGTATCGACGGAGATAGCTGAGTAGACATTGGAGACGGGCCGCTGCAGCAGCGGCTGGATCCACCGGATCATCGCCGTTCGGCACTGTACTTGACTGTTGATGATGCTCTTCGAAGTTAAGGAGCATGGTTATCGGCAGCGCCTTGAGAATGCTTTGTTCATATGGAAGCGCGATGCACCGGAACATTCACTGCCTCCAACGAGAGGATTGTGCGCTGAGTGACATTCAACAACTCACGGAATGCGACGCGGACGGTGTCATTCACGTGTTGAACACAGGGTACGATGGTGATATTCGCAAGAACATCACGTTTGTGAAGCTCTGGAATTTCGTAGTTGTCATCCAGCAGTTTTATGGCCACGTCAAAGTTGTTGTCGATGAGTGGTAGCTCGCAAATGAGATCCTTCGGTGGTCCTTTGAGGAACTTGCACAAGGTAACCAACTTGTCGGTGTTGGTAGCGAGTGTCCGGTTCCTGAACTGGGAACGCCAGAGATTTTCCATGGTAACTGTTCACGATACAAGTGTGCGCCGACGAGACCTCCGTCGTTCTTGCTGTTATTGTTTGCAAATTGTTGGCGGTGGGAGACGGCTCTCGTATGACATCATTCACTCCGGTGTCACCTTGTTGATTCGCGGCGCTGGCGCGCATGGTAGATGAACCGTCGGATATGTCAGAGGCGCTGCTTTCGGATGCCTGCATCGCCAGAAGTCCTTCAACGATTGCTCTCGCTGAAATCGCCCCCGCGATTGCGGCCTCTGCATCTTCGGCCTCACGCTCGCTTTCATCTTCACGGAGCGACGGGTGAACGCAGATTCGATCGATTACGTCACGAATTTCCTGTCCGCGGCCGTCGATTTTGGCTCGCGCGGTCAAGATCTCGAGCCGGTTGCTGTCGTCGATGCGCTCGAATTCCCGGAGTCGCAGCGCTTCAGTCTCGAGGGCTCTTCCTGCCCGCGTTCTCCTTGCACGCAACACTGAAATGTTCGGCCCGGCGCCGGCATTCACCGATGGTAGCTGCACGCGGTTGGCCCTACTGAGAGGCGAATCCTCGACAGGCATCCTCGAAGTTCGGATTCCAGCTATCCAGGCCACGGCACCACAATGTCGAATATTGAAGGGATTCGGGGATGCTTCCAGAGAACGGAACAGGAACAATGAAAACGCGATGTTCCCACAGCCGAACGAGGGCACTGCTACTCAATTTATTTTTCTCTCGATAAGCGGCGCTGCATCCGCAGCGCAATTGACATGGCACGTCTATACATGTTCGCGTCGGGGCGCGATACTCAAAGCCCGATCCGAAGGATTTGACACCGGAAGCAATCGCGAGACGCTTTGACGTGGGGTATTCGCACCGGTTCGATAGACCTGCAAGCCGTCTTTCTCTGTCCTAAGCACCAGGTCTGCGCTAAGATCAGAGACTTCTAACAGGATGAGGTCACAGCTTATTCCTACCTGTGATCCGACCTCATCGCGGCTCTTGTTGTTGTGTATGGGGCCACACCGGCCATGCGCATGTAAATAAAGATCAATATAATCAGTTGTGCCAAACTCCGTGTCGTCAACATGGCGCAGTCGTAAGAACCTTGAGAAAAGTTGGGAAAAAACCCTATATCGCGGTGAAAGTTCGTGAAGAATTCGGAAGAGAAGACAGAACAAACTCGCAAGCAAGATGGCGTCGTTGGAAAATCTGATACCACTCCCGAGGCCGTTGAAGGTGAATCAGAATGACGACAACTGTGAAGGTTGGCTAGCGTTTCGAGAAGCTTTTGAGGATTACGCCTTGGTGACCGCCCTCTACAAAGAAGAACCCGCCATACAAGTCGCCAAGTTCAGATCCATCTTCGGAGACGATAATCGGAGGATACTTCGCAACCTTGAAGTTCAGAGGAGCGAAAACGACAAGAAAGACGAAGCCGGATTGAAACCGTGTGGAAACCTCGCGAGCATCATCAAAGTCCTTGACGCGAGATTCATGGTGAGGAAAAACGTGCTTTACCAGAGATATTGCTTCTATCGCACGCGGCAAGGCGAAGCGGAAAAAGTGAAAGACTTTTGCGACCGTCTCAGAAAGTTGGCGAGGAAGTGCGATTTCGGGACGGCGGAAAAAGTCATGATCAGAGACATCATGATCTTAGGAACGAATGTACAAACAGCCAGGGAGGCATGTTTCAAGGAAGAAGAACCGAGGATGGATCTCAACAAAGCCATCTGTATCCTGGAAATGTACGAAGACAATGAAAATACCCTGAGAGACATTGACCAGAGCAAAGCAACAGCCGCCACGGACACGGTATGGGCTGGGGAGCGAGGCAAAAGCAAGACGAGGAACGAAAACACCTACTCTTGTAACAATTGCGGCAGGTCGCATGCCCCGAGAAAATGCCCGGCTTACATGAAGACATGTGCGAAGTGTCAGAAGATGAACCACTTCGCTGCAGTAAGCAGAACGAAAAAACCACAAGTGAACCGAATCGAAGAGCAGCGCTCAACAACGCCAGATGAGTACGAAGACATAGAGGAAATCTACTGCGTGAATCCGCTGAGGGGCAGGACAGCCCGCAAGATGAGCGCCACCCTTGAGCTTGTCAGGAGGAACTCGAGGGCAGTTCTCAGAGTTTTTCTTGACACCGGGGCGACAACAAACGTCATGAGTCTGGACACATTGAAGAAAATTTACGGACCCAACCCAACGATCAGAACGGGAAACCGAGTATCATTGAGGATGTATAACAACACCATCGAGAGAACCCTTGGCACGGCGGCCATCACAGTCCGATGCAACGCTAAAGAGGTCACTTTGACATTTCAGGTGGTACCGAGGACAGTCGACACGCTATTGTCAGCGCAGTCTTGCCTCGACCTGAAATTGTTAAAGGTGGCACCACAGGTGGAATGCATCAACCGGGTTCAAACGAAACCAACGGAGCTTCAACAACTGCAAAGCGAATTCGATGACGTCTTCAGAGGCCTGGGTAAGCTCCCTCAGCCAGTCAAACTATTTGTCAAGCCGAATACTAAGCCGGTGCAACAACCGCCGCGTCGAGCTCCAATAGCACTAACAGAACCTTTGATTGAAAGACTAAAGGAGCTAGAGGAAATGGGCATCATAGAGAAGGTACATCATCCTACGGAGTGGGTCAGCAACTTGGTCGCAGTTCACCGAGAGGGCAAGAAGCTCAGAATATGTATTGACCCTCATTACCTCAACAGAGCTCTCGAAGTGCCGAAATACCCCATGCCAACACTGGCGGATTCGTTGCACAGACTGAGGAGAGCTAAGATTTTTTCCGTCATCGACGCACGGGACGGATTTTATCAGATGGAACTCGCGGAGGAGAGCGCAGACTTGACCACGTTTTGGAGCCCTCTCGGACGGTACAGGTATCGCAGAGTGCCTCAGGGGATCGCAAGTGCCCCGGAAGAATACCAGAAACGACAAATGCAGGCTTATGACGGACTGAAGGGAGTCGTGGTGGTCGCTGACGATACGTTGGTCTTCGGCGAGGGCGACACGCAGGACGAGGCGGAAAGAGACCACTACGAGAACCTCAAAAATCTCTTCAGGAGAGCCAGAGAGGTGGGCCTCAGGTTCAACAAAAGCAAGCTGCGTCTCGGGTTGCGAGAAGTCCGATTCTTGGGACACATTGTGAGCAGTGACGGGCTCAGAGTTGACGACGAGAAGGTGAAGGCAATCACGGAGATGCCCCCACCCAGCGACGTTAAAGGCGTACAGACTTTTCTCGGGTGCGTGAACTACATGCAGAAGTTCATCCCGAATTTGTCGGAGGCAAGCGAACCGCTACGACAACTCACTCAGACGACGAAATTCGAGTTCGCATGGCAGACACGCCAACAGGAAGCTTTCGAGAGGATCAAAACACTGATCAGCAAAGCGCCAACTCTGGCCTATTTCGATCGGGATAAGCAGACAGTGCTGCAGACGGACGCGAGCGATTTCGGTCTGGGGGGCGTGATTCTGCAGGATGGCAGGCCAATAGCATTCACGTCGCACACGCTTACGGCCGCCGAGAGATCGTACGCCGTGATTGAAAAGGAATGCTTGGCTATCATGGTTGCGTGCACGAAGTTCGACCGGTATCTGTACGCTAATCGGAAAGTGGTTGTCGAGACAGATCACAAGCCGTTGGAGACGATTTTCGCAAAACCGCTCGACGCGTGTCCGAAACGGCTCCAGCGGATGCGACTCATGCTGCAAAGATACGACATAGAAGTACGCTACATAGCCGGAAAAACGAATTTGATAGCAGACGCCTTGAGTAGATAACGGAAACGAGGCAGAACGATTTGGGAGAGATCTCGGATCTGCTTGTCGAGAGGTTGAAAACGGCGACGCAGCAGGACGAGAGCATGCAGACCCTTAGATGTGCAATACGCAACGGATGGCCACAAAGAATGCCTAGAAACGCAGTGTTGCAAGCGTATTGGGCCGTCAGAGATGAACTCAGTGAGGATCAAGGAATACTGTACAAGGGAAATGCAGCAATCGTTCCGGTCAGCGAGAGAGCCGAACTTCTCCGGAAAACTCACAGCTCGCACTTGGGCGAGGAAGCCATGAAAAGACGCATCCGAGACGCCATCTACTGGCCGGGGATCCGCAATGACGTTGCCAACATTGCAAGATCGTGCGAGGCGTGTCTGACATACCAGTCGAGACAGCGGCGGGAACCGTTGATAAACAAACCAGTCCCGACCCGGCCCTGGCAGGTAGTCCACCAGGATTTATTTGTGTGGGAGGACGACAACTATCTAGTCACAGTTGACGGATTCTCAGACTACATAGAAATCGACGAGCTCGGAAGGAACACAACGACAGCCCAAATCATTCGACGAACAGAAGCGCATTTTGCAAGACATGGGAGGCCCAGCGAAATCCATACCGACGCGGATCCGAGGCACCGCTCAGCAGAGTTTCAGAAGTTCATAAAGGAATGGCATGTGAAACATCAGATCAGCAGTCCACATCATCATCAGTCGAACGGAAAATCGGAGAGTGCGGTGAAGGTGGCCAAAAGACTCGTCAAGAAAACAAAGTTAACAGGTCAGAGCTTGAACAAAGCTCTTCTGGAGCTACGGGTTACTCCGCAAAGTGACGGCTTCTCTCCGGCATACAAGATGTACAGCAGAAACCTGAGCTCTTTGGTGCCATGCAAAGAGGAGCTCATGAGGACACAAGCGTCAGACCAAATTCAGGAAGCGATAAAACAGCGACGAGAGAAGCAGAAAAAACAGTTCGACAAAGGCACAAGGGAACTGCCACAACTGCTGAGCGGTCAAACGGTTTGGTTGCAGCCCGCTGACTTCTCACACGAATGGAAGCCAGGGAGGTGTCTGAAACAGCTCGGACCCCGATCGTACTTAGTCGAGACAGAAGGAGGGAATCGACTCATTCGGAACCGGAGATTCCTGGCGGCGGGCCGCACTCGACATGAGCATCCAAGCACTAACGTCACACCTGCTCCTTCACAGGTATCGGGGGATCGAAACAGCAACGACACGGAACCCGAAAATCCGACAGTCGTTCGGAGAGCGACTAGAGCATCAGAGGAGTCGCAGAACGCGCAAGTGGTTCCGGGGCGAGAGACAGTGCGAGACTCGCAGCCGGAAGAAAGTCCCCAGCAAGTCCAGGAACTGCCACAGGCAGGGAGGAAATCGGCGGAAAAGACACGGAGCGGTAGAGTGGTAAATCCGCCTGATAGACTAAATCTGTGATAAGTTAGAAAAAATAGCAGCAGACAAATGACAGGGTTTTAGCGATCATGCTGAATATCAGGGTCGATATAGAGAGCGATCGAAGGAGATAAAATAGTCAGAAATATCAAAAGTGTAGGAGGGAAGATGTTGTGTATGGGGCCACACCGGCCATGCGCATGTAAATAAAGATCAATATAATCAGTTGTGCCAAACTCCGTGTCGTCAACACTTGTGGTGGTCGTGGTGAATGATTATGGGGTTCTTTGCTAAAATTCGCCCGCCGACTTAAACCACAAACCGCCAACACGCCACGGCGGCGACTTGAGCTCGCATTTGGTGCGATAGCTTGCGGGTATCTGCTTGTTCGTGCCGCTCGCTACGCTCGCGGGCAAAGATGACTCCAGCTAACCAAGCTGCAGTTATCACTAGACCTTGGAAGTTTAAGCATTAAAAATAAGCAAAATAAGCAGGCAAAATAAGCACGAAAAATAAGCAAAATAAGCTCTCAAATAAGCGAAATAAGCCCTAAAATAAGCAAAATAAGCTCTGCAGGGCAGCAGGATCACTCATATACAAAATTGGCATTCATAAGCAAAATACGCATTCATGAGCAAAATAGGCATTTATAAGCAAAATAAGCATTTATAGGCGAAATAAGCAAAATAAGCTCTGCAGGGCAACACGATCCCCTTATGCAAAATTGGCATTTATAAGCAAAATACGCAATCATTAGCGAAATAAGCATTCATAAGCGAAATAAGCATTTATAAGCGAAATAAGCATTTATAAGCGAAATAAGCATTTATAAGCGAAATAAGCATTTTGCTTATAATGCTTGAACTTCCAAGCTCTAGTTATCACAGACCGATGAACAGCTCCGGAATTAGTATCACTCAACTCGCCATCCGCGTGTTTACGTTCCGCCACAAGACGGCGGGCGCATACTGACAAAGAACCGATTATGGAAATCTAACGGTATGCCGGACTCCGAGACGTCTGCTGCTGCTGTTGCCCAGCGACTTGAACCACAAAACTCCAACACGCCGCCGCGGCGCCTTCAGCGCGGATGGGTGCCGTAGCTGGCAGGCAACTGCTTGTTCATGCCGCTCGCTACGCTCGCGGCCAGCGAGGAATCCGGCTGCTCCAGCTGCAGCACTCACGGATCGACGAACAGTTCCGGCATTCGTTCTGCAGCCGAAATCTGAGGCGCCGCACTGACGCTTTAGCGGCCGGGGAGAAGGATCGCGGAGGAAAACAAAACAAACGAGGGCACCGCGCGAAGCAGACCCAAGTATGTACAGGAAACCCAGGCAAGGAGAAAAGAAATTGAAGCAAAAACCTACCGGCCGGTTGTACGGCGTCAGGCTTACGCCGGGCACAGATACAGTGAAAGAACATATGTGTGATCCGAATGCACAAAAAGAGAACGCCCTTCGCCGAAGGGATCCTGGTCAGAAAGATCATTCCGCCAGAGGAACTCGATGAGGCAAGAGTTCAAGTATCCCGGGTCAGTCCCACACTGCCTCTCGTTGCTCAATTTTACGGATCTCCGCAGTCGCTCCACAGTCTGTGTGTGGGTTTTGGTGACGGGGTCCACAAAATTATTTTTGTGATTCACTGTCTGATGTCCGTAGCCTGCCGCTTCCAGCTTCTTCGTGCTATAGCCCTTCCAACAATCAGATTAAATCATAGTGCCCGACTTCTGTTTGAATGCATGGAGAAAAAGCGCCGATGATCGATTGGGCACACACATCACAAAGCACTGTTTCGAGCTCCGACAAATGCTTCCAAAAATCCACTGTTGGGGGAGGACACGCCCCACGTGTTTTTTCTCATCGTTCTCATCCACCTCGACTATTTCGCCGGGACCACCGCTCCCAACTCGCGGCCGGCTCTGAAGTTGCCGGAAACAGAGGTCTCTGAGGCTGTTATTCCAGGCCACGACAGTTTCACTCCCCTCTCCAAGTTCACGCGCACACCACTCGACGGACGTAGCTTCCGTAGCCCAGCCAAACACGAATCGCAACACGGTGACAAAGGCGAGTCATGTGTTTTCCAGCCACGTATCAACCCTGAAGGTTATCTCTTCCGGGCACCGCGCACATCTCCACCTGGAGTGTCTCGAGTCAACTTGGAGTTTCATCACATGATCCTGGCGGCACCTATGACGCTGATGCAAAACTCCTTTGTCTTGCAAAAACGCGATAGCCGCGGACTCAGTTGTCGGGAGACGGAACATGATAGAACACGAGAACTCGTAATAAGTTCCAAACGACTTCCATCATGGCGGCTTAGAAGAAAATGACGTTAAAGTCGAACAGAGAACTGAACAGATCAGTACGCTGCCGCGAGCACCCAGGGAACCCGAGCCCATGATGCTGCAAGTCATCGAGATCAACTCCTCCTTTGAGGAGGTCGACAATCCAGACCGCGGACCTTCGAGCAGAATTCATAATCGTACCCACATATTACGCTTCGTCTATAAGCCATCTCTTCAAGTTCATCTCTATCGTCGGGCGTCAACCGCACACCTGCGATAAATTGCAGCCAACCTCCGACGATAGTATCGAGCTGCTGTCCAGTTTCTACAGCGAACCGCCTCTCGGATTTGGGCCCTATACCTCCGGGTCCCTGGTCGATAATGTTCCAGAGTTCCGAAGCAGGCCAGCTCGCCGCCGCCGGCCGACTCGCCCCACTGTTTCGCTGCCGAGCCGTTTCGCCGCTGGGTCATCTCGCCGCCGCTCATCAAGGCACGGCATCCCCAATAATCCCGCGTACGGCGGAATACTTTCCTGGCCATGAATACGTAGGACCTCAGGGGAGACAACGAAGTTACGCCAGCACACCAAGGGGCCCCACAATCTCTTTCGATAGGCGCCCGTCGACTTATGGCTGGATTTGAACACGCGGTTGGCGGGTTGAGTTAAACTGAAGCCGGGCGGTTCATCGTTCTGGCATAACTTCACCTGAGGCAGGTGGAATCATATCTGCCCGCGAGCGAATCGAGCGGCAAGCACAAGCAGATGCTTGCAAGCTATCGCAACAAGTGCATGCCCAAGTCCCCGCCACGGCGTGCTGGCGCAGCACAATTTAACACGGTGGGAGTATATTGCGAAGATTCCAGGCCCCATGACCGCTTGCATGGACGGCAAGGAATCAGGAAAACGTTTGAAGGGAGACCAGTGATTTCCAGAAACATTGGAGGTACCGAACCACTGACTGAGTCAGAGAATTCAACTGCAGAGGTAATCGGCAGACTAATCGGCTACCTGGCGGCGAAATGGCCCGGCGGCGAAACGGCCCGGCGGCAAGATGGCCTGGCGGCGAAACGGCCGTCGGCGAAACGGCGGCGGCGAAGTGGGGTGGGCCGTTCATTGGTTTATTTCCCAAGACCGAGGCCAGACCCCGCGCGATTCCCTCTGTCGTAATTGAATTCGCGCGTCGCCCACCAGCCGCCTCGCTGCCAAAACGACGGCTCGCCGCCGCTGCTCCTCTATCGCTCAAGTTGGCAGGGGCTATACCGAACAGGGATGGGGGGTGTAACATAATCCTAGATAATATCTCAGAGCCAGCAGTTCGAATAAAGCGCGCCTGCGGTCCCCCTCTCCTACGGTTGACAGTCAGGTGGCGACTGGCACGGGGTGACCAGGCAATCCGCACTGTCTACGCTAAACTTGGTGTTCCATCTTCTCCTAACAGCTTCGCAACAGGGGGTAATTCGGACTTCAATTACAAATTACTACAACCTCCGTCCCATAATAGTAGTCCCATTCGACTTTGAGAGTCGGTATTAAGAAACCTTTGTGGAGCTTCTGAAATGATGAATATACTTCACATGCTTCATCACATGGTTCACTCCAAACGCGGGCATCATTCCGTTCTGGGTAAGAGAGGAAAAAATGTGGAAATCGGCAGATGCGACCACTAATTCGGGATAAAATTCTGGGCTCAAATGGGACTACTATTATGGGACGGAGGTAGTAATTAATTACTTCCCAATCAGTAATTAGTAATTGCGTCAATAACTTGACTCGATTCGGTAATTTGACTGCAACATTGACATGACGCCGTTCAACATCCCTTCTTTGGCTCAACGTATGTCGACGATTGATCTACGCTTCCTGCGCAAAACCTTCAGACAGGAGGCCTTTTTTGACGAAATGTTCGCTCTAAAGTTTGCATCGACTCGCAGGAGATTCGATTTCCACCCTAAATCAGTTGCTCGGCTAGCAAGGATCCAGCACCTGTACCCCTGGCGCGTCTCCACCTCCGTCAACAGCAATCCACTGTGATCATCTTATCTTGTCATATATTTTATATTTTCAGGAGTAACGCTTTCCCCATTCGAATAAATGGAGTCCACAACAAATTTGTAATGGGTAATTAATTACTTCCCGGAGTAATTTGCCCGGAATCTGAATTACTTTTCAATTACTTTCCAATTGATTCCGGAATTTCTAAGTAAATCAGCGTATTGATGAATGAAACGTTATCGGAAAGAATGGCTCAACCGAACACGGCCGAGTCAAAACCCGCTCGAAACTTTCTTCCAGTTCGACGACGCTGTGGATGAAGATAGCCCCGCAATATCCATCGTTAGCAATCTCGAGGTTGACATTGCAAAGTATTCAAGAAGTAGAAGTTTTCAAAGTTTTCAATGGCGGTCTGCCTTCCTCGGCGCCTGTCGAGCGCCTCTTCAGCCGTGGTGGGCTGACGCTGAGCGACTTGAGAGGGCGCCCTAGCGACTCTCATCTGGAAAAGTAATTGGAAAGTAATCTGAATTACCGAATAATTGATTACTTCAGATGGAAGTAATTGGTAATTGGGCCAATTACAAAATTCTCGATGGGTAATTAGTATTTTGTAATTCCAATTACTTTGCGAAGTAATTTCCCCCATCCCTGATACCGAAAGAGAACCGAGAGATTTAGCAGACAGAGTCGTAGTACCAGAAGAGTGACAGTGAGTGGAGTCGAACATCCCTGATCGTGCATACAATAAACTCCGAAGAATATCAGAACCCGGTGTCCTTAATGAGAACGGGTTGGAACCCCGAAGTCATCATCAGTTAAACGAATCAGAAGTAAATTCGTAACAGTATCCTCCTATCGTCTTTCTGCATATCAACCTATGATCATATCATACATATCATAGATCTTTGCACCAATGGAAAGGTAAGACGCCCGAGGGCGAAATGTCCTTATCACGCGATGGAGGAAGTCAGTCCAGTTGAGCGATGCATGCCGTGCCGTCCCCTTCGAGACTACTCTCGAATATTCTGCATCAGTCGAATAACTTCGAACCCTTGATCATCCCGCGACAGATCAAATGGATTACTTCAAACTCACTTATCGCGAGCTCTACCGAGTCGCTATGGAGAACGCCAGAGACGTACAGCAAACGTTCGATGCACTGGGGAGGAGTTATCCTGAACTCAATGTATGTAGAGCAGCATGAGGAGCTGAAATATTTCCTCGGCCATAGCTTTCTGCCAAAACTCAAACCCAATTGGCAGAAGGCGAATCGGACGTCGGCCGAGTTTGAGAGAAACTCAGGAGCCTGGCTCGACAATATGTTGTCGATCCCCTTGAATACTGCGCTCGAACAAGTGGAGGTCTCCGACGGGGGGGAACCCAGACTTGATAGACCAGAACTAGCTTTCGGCGAGAGCAGTGAGAGGACGCAACGGAGGAAGGCAAAGAGGGTTCGCGAGGAACTTGACCCGCAATTGCTCCGGCTAGCCGCGTCAGTTCCGAGGTTCAGAAAAGGTTCAGAATGGGGAAAGGGCCCTCGCTCTCGTCCTTGACAATTCGTTAAGCAAAAGCCAATATGAGGACATACGTCTCGCCGCCAAACACCTCGGAGCCGATATCTGTCCCACGTACCACGAAGTCCGCGATTGCAAAGCTCGTTGCTATCCGGATGATGTGAAAGTTACCGAGGTTCATAGCTGCGTTGGGCTGCTTCCTCTCCTCACTCCTACGGCCACCAGACTACTGCTGTCCAAATCCGACTCTGAGTTGAGGTCAATCCCTCGTGAGCTAACACTGGTATCAAAATGGGGATGCGAGGGTTCTTTTTGTCATAGTCAATACAAGCAGAAGTTTTCAGTTCAGGCAGTTTCAGACAGCAGCATATTTCTCACCTCACTAGCTGCCCTCGAAATACGGGACGGCAACGAAGGCACAAACACTTACTGGCGCAATCCGAGGCCATCATCCACCAGGTATTGTCGGCCCGTAAGGTTCAAATTCATCAGAGAAACAGAGACGGTAATTCGAGCCAAGCTAGACAGAATGGAGGCGGAGATTTCTCAATTGCCGCTGACTCAGATCGCTCTGGGAAGCCAGACCTTTATTTTCCGATTTGAAATGATCTTATCCATGGGTGATGGAAAGATACTGCAAACAATCAAGTTCTCAATATGTAAAGCGAGCCCCGAAGAGATGAATAATTTGGAGATCATACGTGGTAAAGCAGCCACGGGCAAATATACTTCGATGTCGCCTCTTCACGCATGTATAACATTTATGGAATGCTTGTTGACGATCGCTCATCGATTACCCTTCAAAAAATGGAGGGTTAACACAGAAACAAATGAGGCAGTGAGGGCGAGCAAGAAGAAAGAAATTCAGGAGAAGTTCGCAGAACAATTAGGTCTACATATCGATTACGTGAAACCGGGCGCTGGAAATTCGAACGACGGGAATGCGCGCAGGCGCTTCTTTGTCAATGTCAAAACAAGCTCAGAAATTCTACAATTGGATGGAGAACTGGTTAAACGATTCGGAACTGTTCAGGATCACAACTTTGAGACTGCCGAGCTCAGAATCCAGTGCCACCCCACCGTATGAGTCAGCTGTGTGACTCGCCCGGCTGTTATCTCGGTGGCTTCCGTACTGTGGGGAGACGGGGTTCTGAGATGAATGCCCTGTCGGGAAACGACGTGGGCTCAGCAAGCCAGGAGCGGGGTTGCACCCCGACTCCGTAGCATACACTCAAGTATTATCATAGTTAGGTGACTCACCGTGGGTGGTCCCTTCGGGGAGCGCTGCTCTCCCTTAGCATATAAGGACCCCTTTACCCGATAAACTTCACTGTGGTGCTTTCCTTCAGACAGAGCGTGTTCACTCCGTTGCCACACTATCGACTCGACTTTCAGCTGGTGTTTTCAGGGGGCGCCCGGATTTCAGCGGAAGGCTGATTTGAGCGAGGTCCGATCCCAGCGAAAACCTGATTTGCGCGGGAAACCGATTTCGGCGGAAGGCAGATTTGAGCGGAAACCCGAACTGCGCGGACGGCTGATGTGAGCGGCCGAGTGATTTAAGCGACGGGCCGATTTGAGCGTGCTAGCCCGCCGCGCCGTCTCGGCGGCGCCCGAGCCTCACGCATGCGACGGCTGGCGCTGCTCACAGAGCAGGCTCTGGGTGCGCCGGCTTCCAGGACGCTGGAAGCGGGTGCCGCTCGCTACGCTCGCGGATTTTCTTGAAACCACCGGCAGGTACAGCACCGCCGCCATCTCGCGGCTCCCCAGACGCTAGCCACTACGCAACCTATCCTCCCCACTTTCGAAGCCGCACCCTCTGAAAAGCGAACTGAAAACACATGTCCGTGTCTGCGCGAATTATCCCCTTATTTATTCGACCTTGAATGCAATACAGTGCGCGCACAATTTGAGGAACTGTATGATCGAACGTCGTGCATGGAGCTCACAGGCGCCTGCAATCGCTGATTTCGATCACGGTACTTCTTCTTCGTGACACTCGACGGGCCCTGCGCACGAGCGTTGCTGACGACAAACTCAGTTTTTCCCTGTTCGATCTTCAAATATTCCACCAGTGTCGAAAAACTCGGGTGGGATGCACCAAGCCTGGCAGCGAAAACCGCATGCCAAGACTCTATCTCGTTTCACGTTCGACCCATGCCATGTTGAGTAGCCGCGTGGACGTTCCACCAATCCAATTTAATCATCGGGGGGTTTCCATCCCTCCCGACCCAAGTGGCTTCGAAGTAATTTTTGAAGTTAGTCAAAATATCTCCATTTTCGACCGCAAACTTCCACTCTAAGAGGCTCGCGAAGCTGCTTTGCACGTCGTCTGGCGGAACGAAAGCCAACGCAGAGAACATTTTCATCCCCGACTCGAAATCATCGTCTGTCAAGAACTTCTCCCTGAGCACATCATTGTGCTGGATCTTCCGATACACACATTGGTTGAAATGGGAATTGCAACCAGCTATTCCAGCCGCAGGGAACGCTCTCTCTAATTCCTTGATCATTGCGACTTCGAAGTCCACATGTAGAGCCTGCGGATGAAAACCGTCTATGGCTTCCACAATCACATCAACGAATCTACGATACGAGACCCTATCTTGCCCCGGCAGCAGAGCAAACATTGCCGGAACCACGGTGCTGTCGGTCAACTTCACATGCACGCTGTGGAGTTGATGAAAACTTCGCGGGCAGACTCCGAAGGTTCCATCCAAGTACCACTATGGATTCTCCTTGAGTAGAAGTGCCTCTCATCCGTGGCAAAAACGACCAGTCGCCTGCTGTCGCTCTTGCCGGAGTCAAAATGTAGAAATCGACTTCCTTCGGACGTTACCTGCGACGCCGAACCATTCCTTAGAAAACGCACCCTCGTCATTGCTCTCGAATTTGCAACTGAATGAAGAATTGGAATCCTACCTTCAAGTTCTCTGCAATGTCGATATCTTGTCGTTTCGCGCATCTCTTCCCTCCTGCCGGGGTTTCTCCTCGCCGTGCATAGTACACCTGGTTGCGCATGAGTCTGAAATTCGGCAACCCGCCTCGGACGGCTTCAGAGCTCACCGTTCCAACCATTCGCGCGACGAGCAGCGAGGGAGAGACCTCCCTGGGGGGGCCATAGTCCCTTCCAAGGCATCAACGGCGAGAGCATTGCAGCTGAGTTTCCTTGACGTCTCTACTCCGTTTCCTCCAATCCTCGAGATCGTGTGCTTGGGTGGCTGGTCCTTGCGGGTTCATATTGTAACAGTGAGCTATTCCTCGAAGAGTTTCAATCACGTTGTTGGTACCTAAGCCGGTAACGATGTTCCGAATACGAATATCATTTTGTATGTAACGGTTTCGCTTCCTCGGTGCGGGGTTGCCTGCGATGAACCTCTCAAGGTCTGCGTCCCTGCTACCTTGAACCATCCTGATGCCGTCTATGAATCTAAGAATCCCGGGATGATGAACTGAGAATTCCCAAGTTTTTTTTATATGATAATCATTACATGGGTCTTTGGTCTTGTTACACTGTGAGGAGCGCTACTCTACACCGAAAGCTCCAACTGTGGCCCTTGATAAGTGGCCATGGTGCCCATGACGGCAGCCGCGTCGCCTCTCTGGATCACCAACGACATGCGCTGCATGAGATACTCACGGGATCGCCTGCAGCCGGTCGCCTCTGCCATAAGGTGCCCCAACTTGTCGAGCAGGGATCTCGTGGCCAGGCCCGGTCCGCCCAGGGTTTCGAACGCCAGTGGAGCGACGAAGTAGCTGGATGCCAGTTCGCTGTACTTCTGAAGCTTGAGAGCCTCCGCCCTGGCGCTTGCAGCGCCCTGTGCGAGGCTCCCGGCGTCGACATATGTTGGGGCTAGAGTGTCGACCACACGAGGGCTTTTCCTCTCTCGAAGGGTGCCAGCGTCATGCCGTCGGGCCTCTTGCCGTCGGGCCTCTTGCCGTCATTCCGGCACAGTCCCTGGGTCTCCCTCAGATTCGGTGCGGAGGGCGCGGCTGAACGTCTCGTTGATGTGGGAATGGCGAGACCACCTACCGGCGCTCATCCTGCAGGACAGCCCATGCGTGCCCTTCGCGTCAACATTTGCCCCACACGAACAGGTGTGAGGGGTGACGATTTTAGCTCCCAGACGAAGGCCAGCGCAGACTCGTACCGTGGTGTTGTCGAGAAGGGTTCCGAGGCTCGCCGATGGCAGGCAGTGCAACCAAGCACTGGCACCGGGGCTGGTAACGGCTAGGAGTCTTGCTCTGTCCCTGTTCGACGTCATGCCGCTCTGTAGAGCAGAAATTTGCTCCAGGCAAATGGCCGCATCCCACTCCCTCTGTACCCGCTTCTTCTCCGGAGCTGTTCTCCCGAGAGAACAGAACTGATTCACGAGAGCTGTCTGGAGAAGAACTCCAGGTTCCTCTTGAGCGTTTTGGCTTGGAAACCATCCAAGCCTGGTGACTTTTCGTTCTTTAGTGAGCTGATGACCTCTTCGATTTCTGTCAGCGTGGGTGCAGGAAACTGCGACAGGGAGTTCGCTATTGAGTATGTTGGAAGGTTTCTTCGCAAGTCGCTGCCTCCATGGCTCGTGTTGTTTTTGGTGCCCAAGCCAGCGAATAATTTATTTGCTGAGTCCAGTAATTCGCGGTCCGGGTCGTCCTCGCTTAGTTTGGATGGCAGTTTTCTTTTCTGTGATTTTCCACGTATTTGTTCATTGATGACACCCCATGCTCTCTTAGGATCTGACGTTATTTCGATTCTGCTACGGAAGTAGTTGTCTTCAAGAGATCTCAAACGATTTCGGTTTCTCTCCGGTAGGTTACGCCACACACGGCGACGATTCTCCTCGATGTCTGACGTTTATCACAGATCAATCTGAAGGACGAGTGAGAACGCGGGGTTAGACTGCGACGCGACAGGAGAGAGTAGGTGACACTTTATATTGAAGTGGAGAGGAACACCGGGTCGGTGTAGGTTACACGCGACCGCGGGTTCGATGATGATTAACTGACTGACTAGACAATGTTGTGGCTGCTGGAGGCTGCCATATTGGTCTGTCACTGTCGCCTCCTTCCCCTGCACGGTTTATTTGAATCTTCGTCTCCGCCTTGGAGACTCTTCTTAAATGGATTCTCGAATAATATGTATATTCACAACATAAAACGGGCTAGCATGAGACACCGAACCCTGGCTCGTGATATTACCCCGGGGACGGGAAGTCGGCGCGAATCTGAATGTTCTGAGTTGAAACAACTCTATAAAAGAAAGCTTGTGGAACACTACTGGACCGAGGCACAAAACGGTGACTTCAAAGAAGTAAACCTTCTCCAAGGCATCCGGTTTTTGAAAGAAGCTTGGGATTCAGTGAAGCAGAGTACCATTCTCAATTGTTTCAAAAAATATTTGCCGGTTGTTGAGATGACACCTCAGCCAGACCCCGAAGAATCTGAATCGACTCCGGAGGAAGAACTCAGTGTCCATCCATAGTTCGCGATTGCTTTCCTGATGGCTTGACTTTCGAAGAGTTTGCGGATGGCACTTTGTTCACGGTCAATGACACTGAATCCGAGGATGATGTCGAGAGTGCTCGTGAGCTAGAGTCGATTGAGGATGAGATTGATTCTGACAATGCCAACGTGACGAATTCTGAAGCTCTAAAGGCTCTCGCAACGTTAATCAACCATGTTTCCCAGAGAGAAGATGTTGTTCCGGATGTCAGCCGGGCTTCCGAATAATATCGGCGTATAGTTATCGCCGAGTTTTTGAAAGAAAAGAGACAGAGAGACATCCGTTCTTACTTTTCAGCAGTCATACCGTAAACATTCCGGATCACATTATCCTTTTTTTCATAAAATAAGCATGTAAATAGAAATATATGGGAGTCCTGTTGTGACAAACAAACATGTTTTAACTCGTAAACTTGAACACACTCGTCTCCCAGGGATAATTTCGACGAACCGCTGGTTAGTTATCCGCATGTCGTTGAGTTGCCTTCTTCTCTAACTTATAACTTAGAAAGAAAATCGATTCGGCACTCCCTAAGATTCTAAGTTATACTGACTTCACTGTACTTCTGTCTTCAAGTGCAGAATCTGTGCTATCGACGCTGAGATTGACTTGACAGTCATCCCGTCGATTAATATGAGCCAGCCTCCGAGAGCGGCTGCACCGCAAGACTCACTGCTGGTGCAGAGACTGTCCGAATTACGCTTCATTCGAAAAGAGAGTCTGGAGCTGAAGAAGCTCGTTCCCCTTGTGGGCCAGCTGCGCGATGAGAACGCAGAGCGGCGCATCATTTTGCATCCATGCATCCATTTTCTCGCAAAACTTGTTCCTAATTTATTCTTCGGATGATACAGCGAGGCATTCGCTCTGCCACTCCGGTCTCCCGATCACTTTCGAGGAAGAACGTATCTATGAGGCACTGGCCGGACTAAAGACCTCGGTTAATGCCACACCGGATTCGATACCTCAACTGTTTTGCAAGAAATTCGCGCTCTTCCTCGCTGAACCACTGAGCTTCATTTTCGCTCGGTCCTACGAGGACGCTTGAGTGCCAGAGGTCTTCAGACAATCCTCGGTAACTCCGCTCTTCGAAAAAGGATCAAGAAACTAGCGTCAAATTATAGACCTGTTTCGCAGCGAAGATTTTCGAGAAGTTGGTATCGAAGCATCTGCAGGATTTCATCATGCGGAACGATCTCATGGACGAATCACAACACGGATTTGTGCCTGGACGGTCAGCAGGCTTTCAGCTGCTCCATATGGCTCAAGACTGGACCATGTGGGAATGTGAGAAAAAAGCTTTCCACTGTGTCTACAATGATCCGCGTTTGACAAGGTATCCCACGGATTACGTGTACGTTACGATATTAAGATCCGTTCCTTGGGAGTAAACATCAAAACGATGAACTGGATCGAATCTTTTCTGTCACTCCGATCGTTCAGGGTCAAGGTTGATGGCTCACTTAAGTGACCCGAGGCCGGCCCCACCTGGGGTACCTCAGGGCAGTTGTCTTTCTCCAATTCTGTACGCCATTTTTGTCAGTGATAGAAGTGAATACGTTGGAAATGAGACGCGATATCTGTTATTCGCGAACGATCTGAAATTGTATTCCCGAATCGAAAGTCCGAATGAGGTCCGTCAAATGCAGTCGTCCATCGATGGTGTCGTTCGTTGGTGCACTGAGAACGGTATGGAGATCTCCACGGGCGAATGCGCCGTGCTCTCCTGCGGGACTGTATCTCCTAATTATCACATCAACGGAGAGCCATTGCCGGTTGAGAAACATGTGAGAGACTTGGGTGTACTGGTCTCGCCCGATCTTGATTTTTCTCACCACTTATCAAAGACGACGTCTGCCGCTCGACAATCGATCAACACAATCTTTCGCTGTTTCGTGGTCAGAAATCCAGCCGTATATATCAGATTGTTCAAAGCGATTATACTCCCGAAGCTGTTATACTGCGTCCCGGTATGGCGCCCCTGCCTTGTCAAAGATATCTCCTCGCTCAGGGGAGTCGCTAGCTATTTTGTCCGAAGGTTGAGATTACGATGCGCACCAAATCCAGTCCCTACTGACCTACCCGATCTCATGCATCTAATGGATCGTTGTGATATCCGAGCTTTCCGCACAATGTTGCAAACGAAAACGTACAATGATTTCGTGTCTATTACTCGATTCGATCTTAGAAAGAAGTTCTCCGTTCGACCGAAACCGTTACCCAAATGTAATAGAACAGCCAACAGTTTTGCCTGGCGATTATCTGCAAGACTTCGGATCGAAGGAGTTCCAGAAGCTCTTGAAAACCTTTTGAATAAAGCGTTATTGAATTGAATTGAGAATAGAAGAATCTGATCCGTGATCTGTCGGTGCGAATACAACTTCCGCGAAGGGCCCACAGAGGGCGAAAACAATGGGACGGGACCGCGGGGTCTAGGTAATCGGGCCCCAATGTTCACGCGAGTGGATGCATTCTGGTGCTGTCTCCGACTGGCGGGCGGGCGGTCGATGATGCGTGCCCATTCCGCTTAGGCGGCCTCGACGTGCCCGCTGTTTCGGCGGAGCAAGGCTGCGCGCGAGAAGCAAGGCTGTGAGCCAGAGCCGGAGTTAGGAATTTGCCGCCCTAAGGCTGAGTCAGATCGCCGCCCCCCCTCTTCCCAAGGGCGGAAATTGGTCAAGCTTGAGGAACCCACGAGAGAAATTCGATCCTCTCCGACGTCTGAGTTGCATCGATGAATAATTATTCTCAATATTCCCTTTTTTCTTCGTTTTTTCCTTTCTGACTCCCGCTGTAAACTCAGGTTAGAGACGACAGGTTGTTAAGTGTTGGAAAAGACTGCGTCATTTCAGTTCACAGCCGAGTGTCGGTAATATGATCGCGAGGCCCCAAGTGTCGGCAAGCGTAGAAGAAGATAAGTGACACTACCAGTGGCGGATCTAGCCTCGACGGCGCCCGGGGCAGATCATCGAGAAAGCGCCCCCACGCCCTATTTTTCGTGGTAAAAACTCAAGTTTCAAGACCCAGCGATGTCTCTTTGCAAGCCAGAATTAGTTTATCTCAAAGTATCGAAAGTTTTCGCATCATCTACATATTATCACAAGATCAGAACCCCGATTTTGCGCCCCCCTGAAGGCTGCGCCCGGGGCAAGTGCCCCGCCTGCCCCCCCCCTAGATCCGCCACTGGACACTACGGAATAGATACCTTAGGATAAGATACAAGAGGCGCCCCTAGATACGGTTGAGAGCTAGCAATGCTTTCCCTATATAATACGAATAAACTCTGTGTGTTGAGTCGGTACTGTTCAGTTGCTACAGAACCTCTGCCTCTTCTTTGTCCGCGCCATCCGTAGCTCCAGGGCTACACGACTAGTCTAGGTTTGTCTTGACCATCGAGCTAGAGTAAAAGGGTCATCGTCCTTCATTAAGTGGCTCTGCGTCGGAATTTATTATCACGAAATTCCCTGATATCTTCGTCGAATGATATTGTATCCACGGTATCGTATTCAATGGTTAATATGGCAAGATCGTTCAGTCTGCGGTCTGACATGGTTGATCTCAGGTAGTTCTTGATGCGTTCCAAGCACGGGAAGGCACGCTCCGAAGAGCAGTTGCTCACGGCCATAGATTTGTAGTTTCTGAAGCAACATCAATATTTGGGAAAACATCGACTAGATCGGTTTCCCGTATCCATTTGCACCTGTTATGGATATTGAGGTGCTTCTTCTCTCCTTCGGCCGCTTACTCCTCGAAATGCAACACCTCTTCGATGATATCCGATGAGAGATCTTGAGGGCAGGATTCACACAAAGGGTCTACCCGGATAAGAGGGGGTTTCGTGCCCCACCATCTCAGATCTGTTGGAAACCACCTGAATCGTGTTCCTTGTGATGAGAGATTCCTTGAAGCAGCGTGCAAAAATCTGCAGCTCTCGGAAAATCCTTCCCTCAAAAATCTGCCGCCCCTGAAAATCTGCCGCCCCCAAAAATCTGCCGCCCAAGGCTCTGGCCTCCTCAGCCGACTGGCAAGTCCGCCTCTGCTGTGAGCGCGGAACTTTGGCCCTACTTTTGGCGAAACCTCATGCCGCAAATGTAGGTTGCTGGCTCTCATGTGGTCTGGAAGAGCTGCGCTATTGCGACTCGGACGAAACCGAGCTCAGGGCAATTAACCAACTAGGCGCGACGGTGTTAGAGGACTGTCACCTCCGTCTAGAGAGAAATGGTTTCCTAATCCTGCCGAATTCTATCTCGGATTTTACGAGAGTGTCCTCGATCGTCCGGCTCTCCTCAGATGGTTCCAGAGTTGCGATCTGGGTCCTGTTGCGAGGCAGTGTTGAGTCGTATCTCACTCAGGTCTCTGGTGCCTCGGTTGGGTATCACGAAATTCAGGTACTGCTCTTCCACCTTCTGGCGTTCACCAGAAACTCGAGTTGGACATGGTGAATACGACGCTGCTCAAACACCGCTACACAGGCAAGTAATCTTCCGGGACGAAGCTGCGATCACACAGACAGACGAGAAAACTTGTTGTCACATTCTCTCAATCGACTTCGACGAGATCCAGAGTTGAGACCCTTGCTTCGGCTCCAGATGAGCCCGGTGAAAGAAACAATTACTAGAAGGGCATGAAAAAGCATGAATATCAATTCGCTCTCCACAAGCACGGACATCAATCTAGTCAAACGAACAGGCAGAAACTTGAGCCCCCAAGTATGCGAGACTGTTTACCTTGAACGAACAGTTCATGGCGAACTCTGGAATGGCTGTTCTTGAAGTCTGGAAGGAGTCACCCGTTCAAACTCCGCGACCGGTTTACCGTCGACGCTGACGTCGTTGTTATGTGCGACTATGAGCGATAAGATCCTGAGAAAGCGCTTTCTGCTGAGATATTCTTGGCGCATTGGCCGGAGGGATCTCATCCCCTCCGGACCAAGCTCCGCGGAAGCCAGCATTCACTACCCAGAAAAGATCGCACTTGTGTGCGACGTTTTGGAATCCTGTGCTAGATTTCGGCAACCATTTCGGTTCCCTGAGTCATCTGAGTCGTCAACTGTGAGTATGGTGTCGGTGCTCATTCGTATTCCATGTCGTCTCGTCGTCGCAGAGGCTGCCTAAAGCCGTTCACTCTTAGCTGTTGGGGTTGGATTCAGGGATCCGAAATGCTCACTAGCTCAGGGCAAGCTCTAGTTACTGCTTAGGCACAAAGCGGGCACGGGTTTCGGCAGGACGCAAGAGAGTACTGAATGACCAGTGAACAGTAGTTTGTTGAAAGTCAGAACAGGGTTCATAAAGAGAGTCTATGGTCTATGAGAGTGGTTCCCAACCTTTTTCTCCACGCACCCCCGAGAGAGGTTCATGTCTTCTTGCGCACCCCTGCCTAGGAAGCGTCACAACTATCGTTAGGAGTTTTTTGCCCGTTGAAGTGATGATACTATTTCGGAAATGAATAACGACCGCGCGTTCATTCCAAACTCTGACTGCAACGAGTCACCAGGATAACTTAAGGGAAATCGACCTCATGTGATGACGATGGCATGCTTATTGTCAGTAATTCAATTGAGATTCCACGTTGTCGCGATGCGACAATTCTTATTGTTTATCATTCAAGATTTCTAAACGGTCTTACAGCGACAACTTTGTCAACCAGGCGTCGAAAGTCAGGTGCAACCAGATAGAATCTCCGCATCGCGCGGTGTCGCCTATCACACCAAAAGTCGCCGCGCACCCTAGGTTAGGAACCACTGGTCTATGAGAAAGGGCATTACGTCTACCTAGAGCAACCGTTCTAGTGGTGATGGGTTTTAGATACAGGACGAGCTGGGGTCGATGGGTGCTGACCATGTTGACGTAGTCTGGCGCTTTGCGCCCCCGATCCGTCAGTGGGATCATGGGAGATTCACATAGGAGCACACATCGATCAGCCGCTCTGATTCTTGAGTTTCTACGATCTAAGTATTTGATAGCAGTAATATTTGTTCGCGGTTTCTGTCTCAACATTAGCAACTTGAGCCGCGCAGCCGTGCGCCAAAACAGAGGCGCGGAGAGAGAGACTTCGAGCAGGGCCGTAGGACGGTGCGATGTTCCTAATCATAGTCGACGCATTCTCCAAAAGGCCTGAGATATTCCAAATTAAGTCGGCAACTACCGACACGACAGTAAAATAATTCACCACAGCTCTGGCAAGGTTCGGGATCGCGAGAGTGTTGGAGTCTGCGCATGCCCCCTAGAAACGTTGTTCTTCAGAGGTCTATAAAAGGATCGTCATCCCGAAAATGAAGATCACTTCGTTGTAACTGCTGATCACGTTCATTCCATTGCCCACTGTAATCTGACGGGTTATGGGCCCAGGACGCGTGACAAGGCGAAAGGCTGCCCTTGCGGCTGTGACTGGTGGAGGAAGTGACAGAGGTGGAGAATGTACTCAGTCGGATGAACTTCGGAGGCGGACGGGAAAAGGTGAACGAGCAAAACTAGAGTCTGAGATGATCGAGGACGCTGACGTGGTCTCACCTCAACCACGAACGAGAAAGGTTGCGTTGAAGCGACAAAGAGAGTCACCGGATCCAGATCTGACCGACGAGGAGGAGGCTCCACCGAAGTAGTTTGCGATCTTGGTCGACCGTAAGAGTCCGGCAAGGGATGTGGCTAGGCCGTCTTCGACGACCACAACGACGGTCAGTGTCCCATCGTCGTTTGAGAAGTTGGACGGTGCGACTAACTACATGGACTGGCGATTCGCCATGGAGGCACATTTATTCAACTGTTACCTCTGGGAGTATGTTGACGGGTCGAGAGTTGATGCTCATCAGAACAAGCGTGCCCGGGGTGCGATCATATCAGGCATCAAAAGCCATCTATTCTCGTCGATTCGAGACGCCACATCCGGAAAAGAGATCTGGGACACGCTCGAAAAGATGTACCAGTCCCGTGGGATCTACCGCGAGGTGTCGCTCCTGGAGGAACTAACGACCCTCAAGTACATGGATTGTGCTGAAATGGAATCCTACATCAACAAGAAGATCACGCTAGCTCAGCGACTTCGTGCCATAGATGCAGAAATAAAAGATCGCCTGTTGGCAGGGCTCATCCTTATGAAGCTTCCAGAGGAGTTCTCCCCCCTGATACAGAGTATTTCCCAGAGTGAGGTTACAACCGAGTTTGTGAAGGAGAGATTGCTGAGTGAAGCCGCCAGACAAGCATCACAAAAACGCGAATCACCTTTGATAGGAGCAAGACCGAATCACGGCTATCGTGGGAATGGACGTGGGCAGCCAAGAGAAGGGCGTGGAGATTATGGTCGAGGTCAAGTAGCAAAAGAACGATCGTATGAGGGGCCGGAATGTTACAAGTGTGGAGAACGCGGACATCTGGCTCGAAACTGTTGGGGGACTGCAGATCACGGGAAGGTGGCCTATGAAGCGAGGGAAGTGAGAACCGCTTCAGCACGCGATTCGAGCGAGTGTCAAACCGAAGTCGCACACTTCGAGCGGGTACTCATGTGCAGGTCACCGGCGAGAGACGCGTCGTGCTCTGGGACTGGCGGAGAGGGCCTTAGTAGAAAAAGCTTGCAACACGATTTTTAACAAAACCATGGCGGCGTCTGAAGTCCGACAGAAATTCCATTGAGACGAGGGTTGGCTGCACCAGATGGCGAACCATGGCCCAGAGAGGCGGATGAGCCCAGAGAGGCGAGTGATCCCGAAGAGGCGAGTGAGCCCAGAGAGGCGTTTGAGCCCGGAGAGGCGAGTGAGCCCAGAGAGGCGTTTGAGCCAGCGAAGCGTAGCCCGGAGAGGCGGCGGCTTCAGACGAGGATTGTTTTTCGTTACAGGTGGCTGACGGTTCCGAGGAATGACTGTCGAAACTGGCAGGACAGGGGGTCTTGGTGGTCATGCGCAAGGGAGGGTGTTGGAGTCTACGCATGCCCCCCTAGAAACGTTGTTCTTCAGAGGTCTATAAAAGGATCGTCATCCCGAAAATAAAGATCACTTCGTTGTAACTGCTGATCACGACTATTCCATTCCCTACTGAAATCTAACAGAGAGTCTTGGTGACAGATAACGGGCCACAGTTCAAGGCAGAGAAGTTCGCTCAGTTCTGTCAGGAGCGCGGCATCGCGTATCTGAATTCTCCCCCGGGACACCCTCAGTCAGATGGTCAGGCGGAGAAATTCGTTGACACCTTCAAGAGATGTTGGAAGAAACTCCGAAGGGAGAGGGAAGATGCCGAAGCAGCGGTTCAGACAATTCTTCGAACGAGCCGTTCGACTCCCGGCCTGAGCGGCAAATCTCCGGCTGAGTTGTTCTTCGGGCGACCGCTCCGAACCGAACTAAGCCTCTTCACGCCGCAGCCAGAAAAGCCGTCGCGACCCGGAGCGACCTCCCCGATCCTTTGCCCGTCACGATCGCCGCAAAGAGTCCGAGAATTCCAGTTCCAGGATCTAGCATGGACCAAGGATTTCAGACGACCGAATAACCCAACTTGGAGTCCAGGCATCGTGATCATCGTGACATCGTGACATCGCCGTTGACGACCTGGTCTGGACAAGGCACGTGAACCAGCTGAAGGATCGCGAGCGCCTCAAGGAGCCCTCCTGGCTTCTGGACCGGACGCTCTTGCGGGCAGTGGCGAGGGCATCCTCGGCCGCCACTCCAAGCCTAGAAAACGAACCGGCTGACGAGGACTTCACGACTCCTGAGTCTACGCCCCCGCCGTCGCCCGCGCCGAGGCCGCGTGTCCTGCGCTCACGGCAGCTCCTAGCACCACCAAAAACCATCACAACCAACATTGCTCGCCGGCAATGTTGGTTGCATGCGGCTTCCAACCACGCCAACGGCGACTTCTGTCTCCGCACCGTCCGCGGAGTGGCGCATCGACAACTCTCGGTAGCCTCCGCCAATCGGTGGGAGGCAGTCGGCTCGTCAATGGTCGAGAAGGTCCAGATCGCGACCGCGTCACAGTTTTCCGTAGCAGAGCAGCGGCTGGTCTATAGGTTGTCGAAATCAGGGAGATTTCAGGTCGGATCATGGCGTTCAAGTGGAATGACACTCACACGTTAAGATTCGTCGAAACGTACCATAATTATGAAGCGCTCTGGAACTGTAACAGCCAAGAATATACCAAAGGGCCGGTGCGAGACAAAGCGTACGCCGAGATGCTAGAGGACCTGAGCCTACCGGGCCTGACGATCGCGGATGTCAAAGCCAAGATCAAGTCAATCCGAGCACGGTACGGGGCAGAACTGGCGAAGATACGCCGTTCTGAAAAAAGCGGAGCTGGTGTGAAGGACGTCTACCAGCCGAAACTGTTCTGGTTCGCGGCAGCGGACGCGTTCTTGAGAAGAGTAATTCAGCCCAAAGAAAGCTCGTCGAACGTAAAGGTGAGTGCAGACTGCGTGCCGAGTGAGCACCGTCAACCTCCAAGGATAACAGTGCAGGGAATGCACAGTCTCCCGACAAATAGTGATGAGAGTCGAATAAGAGGCTCTCTAGGAATCGGAAGTTTTAATGCGAAGAGCTTGCGGGTTTATATCATCTGCCATTGCCAAGGAACAGGATCGGTTGTTACAAATCGTTGCGCGTACTGATCGCGAACCTGAGTCGCTGCTCGCGGCGGATTTTTCACAGTTGTCCGGGAGAGGCCTCGAAGAGCCGATGGAGCGGCCTCGGGAACCTCTGGGTGCCCGACGCTAGGCTCCCCGCCGTCCCTATGGGGCCTCATTGGAACCTGGGTGCACTCTCGTTCGCGGGCCGTCTTTCGCAGCCAATTATGTAGCGCACAGGCCGTCTTCACGAGCTGCTCGGTCGTTTCCAAAGACAGGGGAATTGGCTTCTCGAAGACACGAAATCGAGACGCAAGAAGGCCGAAAGCGTTCTCAACAACTCGACGAGCCCGCGAAAGACGATAGTTGAAGATCTTCTGGGTGGTGTTCAGCGGTCCACAGCGCGAGAACGGTTTTAAGAGATTGGTTCGCAACGGGAAAGCGTCATCGGCTAGAAAGACACCACGGGGTGGTATCTCAAGCATGTCGCTCTCGAGGGCCGTGTTAAACGAGGACTTGGAAAAGACCAAACCGTCATTCACTCGGCCGTTTGTTCCGACGTCAATGTATAAGGAATTGTAGCGCGCGTCTACGACAGCGAAGAGGATGGTGCTGAACGTTTTCTTATAGTTGAAAAACTGGGAGCCAGACTTCGGCGGACACCGTATTGTGACATGCTTTCCGTCCATCGCCCCACAGGCGTTTGGAAACTGCCACAGCATCTCGAAATCCTGCATCACCTCTTCCCATTGATCCCCCCGACGCCGGTACCTGTGGACACGAATAATCACTTCCTGAGCCATCATTCCTTGCAGACATTTGAGCCTCCCCTTGATGCCGCTACACTCGAGGACAACGGAGAACAGGAACTGGACTTCAACATTGACGACGAAACTGAGGCGCCTCCCAGACCGCTTTCGCAACCGTCCTCGAGCTCCCAGTCCGGTGAAGCCCAGCCCACGCAGCGCAAGAGGAAGCGTCCGTCCGCAAGCACTGGCGAGGGACTTCGCACCGCGATCGACGAGCTGCGACAGCTCTCGGAGGAAAGTGAGGTCCAACCTCGGACAGAATACGATTTTTTTTGCGAAAGTCTTGCGATCCAGCTGAACAACATGTCCATCGAGCGCGCTCTCGACTGCCAGGAGAAACTGCAGAGCGTGATGTTGGCTGCACGGCGTGCTCAGATCATCGCTGATACCGCCGGCGCCGGCGTCAACCTCTCAGAGGACTCCGATGCCTGAAGCGTTTCATCCTCAGTGCTCCTAGCAGCTCCCATACCTTTCTCCGACTATTCCCCAATCAGTATGTTATGCAGTCTATGTTCATACACACCTGAATAAAATCTTCCAGAGCAGAATATATCGCGGCGCAAACCTCTTTGAAGAACACCGAAAACGTGCTCTTCGAAACTCTATACAGGGCACTCAGAGTGCCCAGGCTGTCACCAGAAGCGATGAAGCGGAGCGTCATCTCCAGTTTGATTTTCGCCGGCAACGCCTGCCGGAACCAAGTGTCTTTTTTCTCAATCAGCGGTGCTACTTTTTCCAGTAGGTACATGAAATCACTCTCGCTCATCCTCAGATGGTTGCAATAGTCTTCCGGAGTTTGTTGCGCCCACTCCTTGAGCAGAGTTTCCGATGCTCCAAGTTGTTTCCGATTTTCCAACCAGGGTTTGACCCACCAGCGTCGACGACGACGGTCCTTCGCGGCTAGTTCTTCGCTGAGGTCCGCGATTAAGCCCTGGATGACGACTTTTATGCCTGCTCGCAGAAGTCGCTTCTTACTCAGGGATCGTTTCATGACGATTCTGGCGACAAACAAGAGACCAGTGCTAATGACTAACTGACGGTCGTGACGACCATACTTCGAGCGACTTGGTTGTCCTTTCAGGACGACTGACCTGGTTCGCTGCTTCCTACTTTGGCGTTCCACGACAACGATCTTCCGCCTTACGACTGCTTTCGATGACACTTTCTACGCCGCAGAGTCGACCATTGTTGTTCCCAACCCTACAACTTGGTTGTACCAACATCCTCTCTGTGCAACCGGGTTGTACAACCAGATGCGGCGATGCGGTCACCGAAATGCCGCGCCGAAATGGTCGGCGCCGAAACGGCCGGTGCCGAAATGGCAGCGCCGAAACGGCAGCGCCGAAAGGGCCGCGCCGAAACGGCGGCGCCGAAATGGCCGCGCCGAAACGGCAGCGCCGAAGTGTCGTAGACCCGGTTTTTTCGTCGCTCACCGTGCAAGTTTCGTCTTCTCCGTCCTGTTCCGGATGCTGAGGTTGCCCATCCTGTTCTTGGGTGGGGCCTCGATGCGGCATTCAAGTTTCAGCAGGACCTGGGGTGCTCTGGACGCTGGTAGTGCTAAGTCGTCAGCTGCCAAGGCAAGATGCGGCTCAGGGACTCCCTTTGGCGACAGTTCGCGCTCCAGTCTCACCGGGCTGTTCTCTTGGCTGCACGGCGTCGTTTCACCGCGGGGCAGGCGTTCCTGTGCGCTAGTTTTTCTACACTTCAGAAAGATCACGGAGCGCGTTGAAAATCACCTGTAGTCCGCCAGTAGCAGACGACAGTCGATTCAGGTTCATATTACGGAAATCCAGTTTGGCCGGTGCGGAGGAAAAGTGACACGGAGAGATGACTGCTTCAAACTGAATGCCGTAATGATCTGAAGGAATGGGGCCAGAAATTCGAGAAATATGCCGGAGCATCTCAGGATTTGGAGTAAGAAGCAAGTCGAGAACATACCCGAGAAGTGTGTCGGGAAATCAATGAGTTGGATGAGGCTGTTTGATGCGCAGCATTCGCGGAAAACATCCTCTCTAGTGTTCATCGACTCTTTTGCGGGCTCAAATCATTCGATCCGCGGGAGATTGAACGCTGTCTCCATAATTCCGCGCTGTCAACTCGCCATTTCGGGCCACGGCAATAGGGTAGGATTCAAGATCGCGATCCTCCGCTAGTCCGGCCGGAGAGGGGTAAGAGAGAGCGCTAAGGATTCGAGCTGTTGAGGGGTCTACGTCACGTGGTAGTGTTATGGTTGGATAGGCAGCCGCGCTTCCGAGGCGTCTCTCGGAAGGAGGAACAACAGAGGCAATCTTTGCCGAAAGGCGGAGGTGATACACGGCTGCTTCCCGTTCTTAACGAGGTTCATCTAACGAGAAGTGATCTTCGAGTCGTTGGCAAACTTGGTTCAGCAGAATCTGATCGTTTGTAGGTTACCCATGGAGGCAGCAAGCCAGATCATTGTGACGAAGAACCTTCAACTTCAACCATACCACAGACCCTGAATCCCCAGCGTGAAACTCTCGCTGGACAAGAAACACCAACCGATGGAATTCGAACTAATGAATCCGCACACAGGGTTACAGCCGAGAACGGAACTCCCAAAACCCGAAAGAAAGATCAACATACGCGAACTTCAGAAAGCTCTCGCCAACGGAACAGCACAAACGGTGGACGGCATTGAAGGTTACATCAGATCAGCCATTCTCGACTCGTGCGCGAGTCGAACAGGAAGGAAGAGTCGGAACAAACCGTGGTTCGACGCGGAGTGTAGAGCCGCAAAAACATACTCGATCGGCGCAGCCAGAGCCACCGAGGAAGGTACATGCGAGAGAGCTGTGTACAACGAGGCCCGGAAATTTTTCCAGAAGCTGAAGAATCAAAAGAGACAAGAATACGCAATCAAGGAACGCATGAAGAGAGTGAGGGAAAGCGTGAACAAACCGTGGATCCTCTTGCCACGGAGACCGCCAACAATCAACCCCCTCATCAACGACGAAGCATGGGTCACGCACTTCTCGAACCTTCTGGAAGACGACGAACCGACGGCGGAAACGGAGATGAGCCAGGAGGATAGCGAAACAGAAGACCCAATAACGTTCGAAGAGGTGGACCAAGCGCTCCGACGAAAGGGATCACAAAAAGCCTGCGGACCTGACGGAATCTACTACGAACACCTGAGAGCCCACCCGATGACAACCGTGCCACTGCTGGTATGGCTCTTCAACGAGTGCCTACGACGGGGGAAAATCCCAGAGGCGTGGCGAAAAAGTACCATCATGCCAATATTCAAAGGGAAAGGAGAAGCAACTGATCCAGATAACTACAGGGGAATAGCCCTGACGAGCTGCACGTATAAAGTCCTCACCACAATACTGGTGCGAAGACTGGTGGACCGACTCCTGACGGACCTTCCGATCGAACAGTTTGGCTTTCTACCCGAAAGAAACACGACCGATGCGCTACAAGTGGTTATAGAACACATCGAACAGAGAAGGCCGAAGATGACGTACGCAGCGTTTGTCGACTACGAAAAATGCTTCGATACCATACCCAGAAGACAGCTCATCCAGACACTGGAAACCAGGTTTGATCTGGAGCCTCAGATGAGAAGGCTGATTGGAAACATTCTGAGACCGAATTATCTGAAAGTTCGCAGTGGAAATCACACAACCGCAGCAGAAGTCCGACAGAACAAAGGCCTAGCACAAGGAGATCCTTTAAGCCCATTGTTATACGTAGTATACGCTGCAGGTCTGGCAGAGGAACTGCGAAGAGCTAAGGCGACATTCGTATTCTTTGCAGACGACTTGATCCTGCTCGCGAAAGACCGCCAGCACCTCCAGAGCTTCCTGCGAATCACAAACACATGGAGCCAAGACCACGGCCTGAGAATTAACGCCAGCAAATCCAAAATCATGAGATTCAGCAACGGAGGGAAATACGCGAGAGAAGACAGAAAACTCTACGTGAATGGCACAAGACTGGAACTGGTCAGCAGTTTCCCGTACCTTGGAGTAGTGCTCACCCCAAGACTCAGCTTCACACAGCACCTGGAGACCAGACTGGCGAAAGCAGCAGCAGCCGCGAGCCAGATTGGTAGCCTAACGGACACAGACACCAAGCAAGTCATCAACCTGTTCCGCATCAAAATTGCCCCGATGGCCGCGTATGGTATCAGAGCATTGGCGCCTCATCTCACGCTGGAAAACCTACGGCAGCTGGACAGAGTCAAGTCCAATTTCGTGAAGAAGGCCCTTGGACTCCCTAGAAATTGCAGTTCGACTCTAGCGCTACACATGATCGAAGAAAGAAGCTTCGTCGAAGATCTGTTAATCGACAGTCCGCCGATACAACAGTGCACCCTGGACGCCTACGAGGCAAAAAGGGAAGAGAGAAACGTACAGTTCGCGATGGAACGGTACCACGAGGGCCCCGCCTTCAGAAGCAACAAATGGAAGAGAAGCCTACAGAAGAACCGGGGAATCATCTGCAGGACTACATGGCACGGTTTCCACCACCTTATGTGCCTGAGAGGGAACTGCTTCGACCCTGACGATTGTGTTTGTAAACATTGCGGAAAATTGTACATAGGCAGATATCACATTCTGGAATGCGAGTTTCTCGAAATTTATGTGCTCAAAGAAAAAATCGAAGTGCTGATGGAGCTAAGTAGCTCCTTTTAACTCTCTAGCTATACCTAAGCTGAATAAACCTGATTGATTGATTGGAACAACATTGCAAGCGACGCGACTTATAAAGCTGTCCGAGGCGGCTTCTGTGAGCAATTCCTCACTATCCATGGAAATCGGGGAGGCTACGTGAGTTAATGAGACAGCATCTCTCATCCCAGCTGATACCCGATCACGAACACAGGATCCAAGATTAAACTCACACGATTTTTTCTCCGACAGGTAGGCATGGTTGCTGCTGCTTTCATGCAGCTGAAGAGCATCGACGCAAACGTGAAAGTATCCCGCGCGATCAAGAGAGAGCATCCAGGACTTACGATGACGAATTTCATGGGTGACTTTGATGGGGCTCTGCGAGCTGCGGTTCACGTCGAGTTCCCTCCAGCACGTATCCTCGGATGCTGGTTTCACTTGCTGAAACGCGTTAAAACACCAGCAACAACCCTCGCATCCTAGCTCGGATCCCCGGGACCAGTGGTCTCCAAGTACCTGGCGTTCTTCGCACTCCCCTGCTCCCCGAAGTTGACATCCAGGCGACGTTTGATCTGTGCAAATGTCACGGACCTCAATCGGGCGTTTTTGAGGCCAACCCCAACTCTGCCCAGTACTGGGCCGACCTAAAGGAAGATTTATTCGCAATGATCCGTCACCTTGGTAAGCCGACGGCGTTTTTTACTCTCAGTCAGCGCAAGCGAGACTCTTGGCCACATTTTCTCCGCATATCATTTTTTACACAAATTTTTTAAAAACATCGTGTGTGGGAAATTTCGTGCGAATCGAGTTTCAACAGAGAGGCAGCGCAGATGCCGATAAACAGGGTGCGGCACCAAAAATGTTCCGATTACAAACGCCTGTCAAATCTGAACCAGATGAGATATCGAAGTTCTGTTTGCACGAAAAGTTGCGTCTTGAAATGCCATCCTGTTTGCGATCCGTCCGCCTCCAAAAAGCTCGAAGCGTCGAGATTTGCCAGAAGAAAAACCGCGAAAATCTGGGTTCGTCTATGGGACGCCCATAGTGAACGTCTGTCAAATCTGAACCAGATGAGATATCGAAGTTCTGTTTGCGCGAATGGTTGCGTCTTGAGTTGCCATTCCACGGCTTTGAGCTATCGGGAGCGGACACATTGCAAACGGGATGGCAACTCAAGACGCAACTATTCGCGCAAACAGAACTTCGATATCTCATCTGGTTCAGATTTGACAGACGTTCACTATGGGCGTCCCATAGACGAACCCAGATTTTCGCGGTTTTTCTTCTGGCAAATCTCGACGCTTCGAGCTTTTGGAGGCGGACGAATCGCAAACAGAATGGCATTTCAAGACGCAACTTTTCGCGCAAACAGAACCTCGATATCTCATCTGGTTCAGATTTGACAGGCGTTTGTAATCGGAACATTTTTGGTGCCGCACCCTGTATCTTGTCTCCCGCATGTATTTGGAGAAAAATGATTGGATCATGTGAGTTCGAGAGATCGTACGAAGTCATTCTGAAAGTTTCGTTTCGCAATCCCAACCTAGCGTCTGACCCCTCCCTTGTGAGAGCATTGTTGGTTTCAGTCCAATTAGGAAGTTTATGAGAGGAGAGAATAGTTTTGATGCAATGTTCAGTTTGGAGGCTATAAACTTGCGTACGGGATTCAGTTTTGCGTCCAGAAAAAGACAGCCAGCGGCTGTCCACCGCTTGTCTGAGTGGCGCGTCGCGGATCTGTTAAATGACCCCACATTCAACAAATAATGGATGCAAATAAGTGTAAAACCCCGAAAGAAGACCGAACGTAAGCCTACGAATGGACAACTTCAGTCGCAGACTGAAGCTGCACCGCGTTTTTTCGATAATAATCCATCTCTGACATCTGAGATCACGAAAGTTGACGAAAGGCTGATCGACAGGTTCGCTACTATTCTAAATACAATCAACCGTAACAGCGACATTGACGCTGACAGATTCGAGAACTTCTGTCGAGAAACCGCCGAATCGTATGTCGACCTTTACCCCTGGTATCCCATGAGTAATACCATCCACAAAACCTTGACCCATGGTGGCAAAATTGTATCAGATGCTCAATTACCGATCGGCTCACTGAGTGAGGAGGCGCAGGAGGCCCTAAACAAGGTGTACCGGCACTATCGCCTCCACCACTCAAGGAAGATGAGTCGCATCACAACGAACGAAGATGTTGTCCATCTGATGCTGGTATCTTCGTATCCTCACCTCCATCGATTCTAGCGTCCTCCGCGGACAATCGCCACCACAGTTGATCCAAACGTATTGAAAATCCTCCGGAATACTACTCAGTCCGCTCTGGACGAATCATCATTTACTGGCAAATGACAGCCTCGAACAGGAATCGTTGTTAAAAAAATTTGGTTCCATCCCATGTTGTTTTTCCTGCGTTGCGATTTGTCCGTGGCACCCTTGCGGGAGTTCTCGAGGGACCATGACTAGAGACCGTACCTTCATGCACTAAAAAAACCGGAAATATGCATGCAAATATGCGCTAAAAAGGGTCAAAATATGCGGTAAAAACTGAAAATATGCACTAATCAGGAGAACCATATCCGGCCTTTATTCGTGTGATAACAGCTCTCACTTCACGCAAACTCGTTTCTTCGGCAGCAATTAACTATTGCGCCATGATATTGAAAGCGTATCACGATTAATAGATAAAGTACCCGTCACTGGTTACAAAGTACGACGATAACCTGTCTCAAGTTCTCGAAAGTGAACTTCTGTCTTCGATCGTTCAGTGTGTTTTTGAGGACTGAGAAGGTCCTCTCAACATCAACCGAAGTGATTGGTGCGTATTTGAATGAAGCGAGTTGAGTCGCATCAAAAACGAAATCGGTTCCGGTCATCGGACGGCCGCACAGTACATCCGATACGCCTCTGAGCTTGTCGTAATCGGGATTGCGGAGAACTACCGTCTCGCATTTCTTTCGCAATCGCTCCCCATGGGAACCAGGTGTGTCCTTCAGATTCCGCAACAGCTCATCGAGAACGGCCAAACTTTCATAGAGAGGCATGCCGCGCGTTTCGAGTTTTTTGATAACATTCGGAATGAGCTCGAAATGAGACTTGATGAATGCTAAGTCCGCCTTCACCGACATTTTTTTCGTGAGTTGCTTGACGATCGGTATACACGCCGAATCGTTCGAGTCAAGAGCATCGACTACTGATGCAAAGGCGTCGAAGTTATCGGCATAATATACAGCGGCGAGAACCCATGTTCCCCACCGGGTCAGGATTGGTTGAGGTGGTAACGGTCGGTCTGGTGCTAACTCCCGGAAGATGGTGGTTCGCGCGGCCGATTTTAGGAAGATCTTCTTGCCGCTTGCGATGAGTTTGTCAACATCAGGAAACATCTGGCGGATATCCTCGGCTACGCGATGAAGAGCATGATTGGCGCATGTGACATGGAGCATACGCGGGAAAACAACTTTCAAAGCGGAACCGGCTTTGATCATGTAGGCTGCGGCATCTGTCAAGAATAGGAGAACTTTGTTGTGGTCAATCCCGCTTGGCCACAGGATATTTAAGGAATTTATGAAAGCTTGGGCGATTGTGGAACTGTTCGTTTTGTCGAGACATTCTGCGTGCAAAAGGAACTGGCGGGTTTCAGTGGTTCCGAGGGTGCCCACCACCGTGTGGGCTACGAAACGTCCTGTTACATCTGTGGTCTCGTCCATAGAAATCCAGATCGATTTCCCACCGATGAATTTTCGTATGGATTCCATTTTCCTCTCATAAACGGTCTGGATGTAGTTCAACCGAAGAGTCACTGCAGACGGAGTTTCTTGTTTGCTCCATTTCTCAAGGAAATTCTTCACCTTCTCATGCTCCAGTTTATGCAGCGGTATGTCGGCGGAGAGGAACGTATCGCAAAGCTCGAGGCTGTATTGCGACTGCTTTCCTGCAGCCTTGAGGAAAGGGGCCATTTGTACAACGCTCGACGACGCTGATCCTTGTTTTTTCGTCAGTTTCGATCTGTGTTTTACTCCATTCAAATGCTGCGTCACTTGCGATTTTCTTTCCGCGGTGACATCTCGTTCACAGACCTTGCAAAACAGAACATGGCCGTCGGTCGACAGCGACTCAGAACCGAATGTTTTCACATACGACTCTAATTTGGATTGTAAGGATGAAGCAACCTTCGGCATTCTTGCAAAGAAGAATTGCTTCCACGAGTCCACACAACCAGAAGCGAGATGGGAGTGGTAATTCGAACGTTTCGTGGATGTGGCGGGAAGCCGCGTTTGCCCAAAGGGCACACAACAACCATCAGACGTGCATCTTGAAGGTAGAGGACCGATTGTGTGGCAGAAAGCTCCATAGATGACGTTTCACAAGCGCTCTGACTCGGGTCACTTCCATGCAAAACCACGATTTATGCAGATTTATGCTCTAACTAGCCGGCCCCCGGCCGGCTAGAGTTGCCGGCCTTCGGCCGGCCCTCTCAGCAGCCCCGCGTTCCCCCACTCGACGATTACGGCTCCTCCGACCTGTCATGCGGGGCGGGGCGGGGCGGGGCGGGGCGGGGCGGGGCGGGGCGGGGCGGGTTGGAAGATTACCACGGGGTTTTGTATCAATTGGAAGAACGGCTATGAATCCTGGAGGAGAGTTTCCTGCCGACTTTGACGGGCGACAATGGTTCGATTCGCGAGTTCGTTTGATCATCCTAATATTTTTATTGTTGAAAAAATGAATTCGAAGGTTAGGATTTTTGAGACGTTCGTCGAGATATTAGTCAAGATAATCATCCCTCCTACAATACTTCTTTGTAAACTACATTCCGTGTTTTTCCTTCCTGCGCGAATAGGGAAATATTCCTTGGCTATCCAACTCGAGAGAGGGCAGCGTAAAGTTGACCGTGCGAGAAACAGGGCGACGACAGCCACCTCATTTAACGTTGGCGCATTGAAGCGTCCTTCGTGCTCACCGACCGGTGTTTTTTCGCTTTTATGATAAGTTTGTATCTATCCGTCGGCATTCTCTCCAACCGAGTTTTGAATTTGCGAATGAGGCTGTTGTGTTCGTTGAATAGACGTTGCAGTATGGACACGATCTCGTGTCGCGCGTTTGGCATAAGACTACATCGTTGATCTATTTGAGATTCTTCTTCTCCTGTGAAATAAACTTGCAGTAATTTGGGCGTTTCACCATCGGGGGGCAGCAGAAAACCGACTTCGGGGTGAATCTGCCCCCGTTTCTTGAAGGTTGTAGGGATGAATTGGAGGGGAACTGTCGCCCCAGACAATGTCACCTGGAAGCACGAATCGTAGCCTCTGATGTTTGCCAGGAAATGCTTCGATTCGGATGTTCGGGCAGACATGAGAGATCGTAGATCATGGGGTGGGGGTTCCAGCTTCGGTAATTCTACCGTTCCACTCTTGCAGAATGTTCCTGGAGGCTCTTTTTCGAATGTTCTGGCCCGACAGAAGTCACACATTTGATCCATTGCGCCAATTTCTATCGCTGGATTCGCAGAGCATCGATATTTGGATCATAATTGAATGCGGTCAACTTCAAATTCGAGATTCACCGTGTTCTGCTCGTTCGGTGGCGCGCTCTCGGTCGATCAGCAGCCAGTCGTCGGCAGGGATGGGCAAATAATTGGAGGTTAATTACGAATTACTCATCAATTACATTTCAATTACAATTGGTAATTGAGCTAATTACTTATTTTCTCGAGAAATTAGTAATTGTTAATTAATTACCGACCCATGTGATGAGCTGCAATTCGAATTACTTTTTAATTGCTTTCCAATTACTTTTTGAATCTTTTGAAAATCAGAAGGGGGAGGAACCTTCCAGCAATGTTTCATATACAGTCGTCATGCGACGATGCGGGTTTCGACATTCTACACCTCCGAGATACGAGGTGAGATACGATACTAGAAAGTTTCAAAAGTGTTCAAAGCTTTCAATACCGGTCCCTTCGTCTGCGCCGGTGGAGCGTCTTTTTAGCCTCGGGAATCTCACCCTCGGCGATCTGAGGGGCCGTCTGAGTGATGAACATTTGGAGATGTTAGTCCTCCTCAACTACAATAACTATGAGTTCAGTTAGGATCATGACACATGCGCGAGTTGACGTGCTGCCTTAGGTCCAAACACTGCACGTGTGGTGGCAGAGGAGGTTTCGATTTTTGTGAAGGCTATTGATTCGATAGATGAGATGGTTTCATCAACGTGCCATCGTTTTAGCCCTTGACCTTCTCTATGAGTAAGTTTGAGGGAAATAAATGTGAAAAAATGAAGTCATTCATTGAGCCTAAGTCAAGCAAAGTTTCGTCTTCCTTGGGAATAAACGGCACACAATTGTCCTTTTACTCGCATTAACTCGCATGCTGTATTCTGGATTCTTCAAAACGTAATTAAATTTCAATTCAAAAGTAATTAAAAAGTAATTAAATTACTGAGTAATTAATTACTGCTGGTCAAAGTAATTCGTAATTGTAATTGAGCTGAAATCCAGAGCGGTAATTATTAATTGGTAATTGTAATTACTTTTGAAAGTAATTGTGCTTCATTTTGGAACTGACGTTTTTACTGTACTCCGTTAAATTGTTCAATCATGTCTCGCCTGCGCCACTTGCTGCCGTTGGTATTCCAGTCTGAGATTGCGTTGTTCTTCCGATTCGTCTTGGGATGTTCTCCGCCGTTGATTTTCCACTCAGAGTTCGCGTTGTTCTTCTGACTCTCGGCGTCTCGCTCGAGCTGTTCTCTGTCGTTGCTCCTCCACTCGGAGTTTACGTTGTTCTTCTGACTCACGGCGTCTCGACCGAGATGTTCTTCGTCGTTGATCGCTGAGCTTGTCTTCACGATCATATCCCGTCTCCCTTGATCTCATCAGCTCCACGGTACGTCTCTGACATCTAAGCCGTTACGAATCCGTTTAAATTTTCTTGTTTGAAATCGACCACACCACGCTAGAGGGCGCTCATTCGATGTTCTGGCGAAAACGATTTCGCCGCACCGCGACGCGTCGCCCGGCGTTTCTCTCAGAGGCTCCGAAAGCATCACTCGACCGATCTCGGAGATGCAACTCCGGTCCTACACGGATGCAGCAAAGGATGAATCTGATCTGAGCACAGGGTCAGCCGATATCACAGTGTATCCGCGGCGACGAAAAATACTTATGGTCACGCTTGAACTCCACGGCGCCACTGTGCCACTGCGCCCAGAGCGGGATGAAAACTGCATGGCGACCTAGAGGCAGTGGCGGACCGTGGGGGGGGCGGGGGGGGTCGTCCGCCCCGGGCGGCACATTTTCAGGGGCGGCATATTTTACATTTCCTACCCTCGAATGCCGCTAACTTCGATGTAGAGCCGTGACAATAATTTCGAAGCCGGCCAGCTGGGAGCGATCGCGCTCAACATGTGCAAGCACGTCTCGACGCGGACCGGGAAGTGGTGCAACGCATCCACTCTCCGAACCAGCGCGATTTGTTTTCGAATCCAATCTGAGTGGCGTCTGAAGGCAGCAGATCGATTCGATCATATTGAGGAGGACGAAAATCATTCGAAATGAAGAGAGTTCGGCTCAGTGGCGCAGCATACAGGCGCAAACGTAAGCTACAAGCAGGAGAAATCGAACGGAACAGAGGTGCGTTACTCAAATTCCTGAACACTGAAAAAAGAAGGTTTGACGCAACCTCGAACAGGATTGTCTTCTTGCGTCGACGATGCGGTCAGTCACCCGTTTCGTGAATTGGAGCCGATAGACGAGGACTCCGGAGTGCCACCTGCATCCGGGGGCATCGAGCATTCGATTGCCGCGAACGGCTCGGAACCGAACGCGGAATATTCTTCAGAGCCGAGCGAAGCTTCCGGAACGCAGTTATTTTCCTCGGTTCCGAGACCGTCAGTTGTTCCACGCGATTGCGGTGCCAGACCGAAGTCAGATCTTGGTCGCGATGATCCAAACGAGACGGAGCCTTTGCGCCCGAGTCTGCTATCGTGTCATGTCGAAAGTGACTCTGAAGCGGAGCAGGATCCTGCACCCAGTCAAGGCATTGATGCGCAAGGAATACTTCCAACGGGAGCGGCCCGCGAACTCAATGATATAGGTCTTTGGCCAGACCATATCGATCACAGTTTGCGCACTCATTTGGTACAGCAAGGATCCTCAGCAATTCAAAATATGGATTCGGAATTTCATACGGTGATCCGGCAAGCAAACGTGAGAGGAAAGACTCGGTCATTATCTCGTGATTGGTTTTTCCGCACGTTATCGAATGGAGAGAAACACCTACGCTCATGGATGATCTACTCTCCATCAAGAGCCTCGATATACTGTTTTTGCTGCAGGCTTTTTCCACACTCTTCGTCTAAATTAAACTCTAGAGAAGGCTTCAGCAAATGGTGGCGGTTGAGCGACAAGATCCCTGAGCATGAGAACGGAGCCCCTCACAATCGAGCTTTCATGGAATGGATGGAACTCGATTCGCGTTTGAGAGAAGGTAAAACCATAGATGCATTGGAGCAGCGCGAAGCTCAGAAGGAGGCCAAGCGCTATAGGCTCGTTCTTGTCCGAGTCATGGACATTATCAAATTTCTGACGAGACAAAACCTGGCCTTTCGAGGCCACCGGGAGCGAATCGCTTTCTACGATCAAGAGGAGCGTGATCTAGACTTCAACCAGCCCAACCGAGGAAACTTCCTTGAGTTGATCCATTTGATATCCAGGTATGACCCGATTTTGAAAGAACACCTGATGAAGGTATCACGAGATCACAAAATAAAATGTTCCTATCTGTCTCCGAAGATTCAGAGTGAGTTCATTGAGTTGTTGGGTCATCATGTGCGGCAAACTATACTCGACAAAGTGAGGAAAGCGAAGTACTACGCCATCATGTTCGATAGCACTCCCGATACCTCTCACAAGGAACAGACAAGCCAAGTGATCCGCTATGTCGTGCTTGAACATCGTAGTGTGAAAATCGTCGAATCATTCATAGATTTTCTGGAGACAAAGGAAAAAACATCGGAGGCTTACGCCAACATGATCATAGCAAAACTTCAGGAGGATGGGCTTGACATTCAGGATTGTAGAGGTCAGACCTACGACAACGCAGCTGTGATGGCCGGGAGATTGAATGGCGTTCAGCAAAAAATCAAGAATATTAATCCAAGAGCTGAATTTCTCTCCTGCTCGAATCATTCGCTGAACTTGGCCGGAATTCACGCAATGTCCTCCAGCATCAATTCCCTCACGTTCTTCGGAGTCCTCGAGAAATTGTTTGCTTTTTTCGCATCTTCAACACATCGATGGGATATTTTGTCAAGTTCCATGGGTAGAGTGAAACGTTCTTCGGACACTCGTTGGAGTGCGAGGGCCGATGCGGTCAAAGCTCTGAAGATGCATTTCACGGAGATCACGGCGGCATTGACTCAGCTTACGGAGGAAACCGAAAATTCGAATACCAGATGTGACGCCGCTGTGCTTCTCAATTCCGTGCAGTCTTTCCCATTCCTATGCTTCCTCTGTTTCTGGTCTTCAATTCTAACGGAGATCAATGACGCCCAAATCTACATACAGAAGCAGGACTTCAACATAGAGCGCTGCGTGTTAAAGGTCGAGGCTCTCGGGGAAACTCTGACTCTGATGGAGGATGATCTGGTAAGTCAGAGCATCGAGTACGCTGATACGTTTTGTGAGATGCTTGGAATCTCCGACCAGCGGCCCTTCAGGACAAAGACGCCCCGCGAAAACTCGGAAAGCTCACAAGGTCCGCCAAAATCTCGGTCCGAACAGGTGCGGAGAGACATGCAATCGAGTCTTCAAAGTTTGAGGCACGAAGTGGATCGACGGTTCGAAACGCTCCGGAATATTTCAGAGAAGTATAGTTTCCTCCGACCGGAAATACTTCTGGATGCGACTTGTGAGGCCGAAGTCGACGAGAATCACACAGACTTCGATCCTGAGGAGTTCAAACTAGAACGCCGGCGATTGCAAACGTTCGTTACTGCTGCAGCTATGGCCGACGAACTTCAGCAGGGCAGTCCCCTCGACATCTTGGCATTCATTCAGAAATTCAATCTAGGAGTTTCAACGCCCAATATTGTTATCGCGTTGCGAGTCTTCCTCACAATCGGGGTCAGCGTTGCATCGTGCGAGAGAAGTTTTTCAAAGTTGAAACTCATCAAAAATTACTTGCGATCCACCATGAGCTCAAAAAAACTGAACAACCTGGCCCTTCTCTCCATTGAGAATCGGATTTTGGGAGATCTTGACGATGATCGAATCATCACCGAATTCGTCAACAAGAAGGTCAGAAAAGTCACTATCATACCGTAACTCTTGTCCTCGAGACTTCGTGAACTCGTCGTGCTGAAAATCTCGAGCTTCGTATATGTATCCGCAAATTGTGTGAGATATTCGTGATAGTCAGGTACCTAGTCAATTTGTGATCTGGTGTGGTAGAAGGCTACCAAAGCGAAGATGACGATTTTTGCGCGAATAAGAGGCCGCAGCTGGTTATTCTTTGTCAAAACGATTGCGCGTTTCCCGGTCTAATCTTAAGAGTTCTTGCATATCCCAGGGATGGAGAGTGTTCGTTAGCGACTTTGTCCCCTCTTTCCAGAGTTGTGGAGAGCGCGGGGGTAGCAGAAGGTAACGATGGGGAAATAAAATGTGAGCGGGCTATCTGTGAAGCCTGAACCCGTGTTTTCAGTCTCGCCTGAACTTCAAATCATCCGCTCGAATTGCATTCAGCCTACATGTCCTTAACATCAGCCCTCGGCGGCCTATCGTCCAAATCAACAATCTATGCGCCTCGATCGGGAGAGCTTCTTGATAACGAGCGAACTAGGTAGCTCCCCGATGTATTTACCTAGGGAGAACGGATATACGCAGAGTGGATACGTCGTTTCGCCCTATGAGAAGAATGAAAACTTCATAATGTAGAAACGGTCTCGTCGGGAAAAAAGTATCAATGTGTCACTCGATCAGCATGCCACGGAAAATTGGAAAAAAAAGAAGGGGCGGCAAAATCGTGATCGGGATCCGCCCCGGGCGGCACTTCGGCACGGTCCGCCACTGCCTAGAGGGGACGCCGATGAAACTATCCAGCCCCATACCGGATGGTTAGGCCCATCCGTGACGATTTGCATAGCGGTCATACATACAAACAAACAAACAAACAGAATTTGATTTTTATTAATATAGATGATCGTTTTATGCATTCATGCCGGAAAAGTCCCAATATATGCATTTTGACGGGGAAACGTCCTTAAAATCGGATCGGGGTACCGATCGATAGGAGGGTGTCACCAAAAATGGTCAAGTTTAGACGGAAATATCTTCGGAAAACACGGAGTGGTAATCGATTTCGGCACGTTAGGTTGAAGTACGGTCCAAGCGAAAAAAAATAACGGATGATACACGTTTACCGGACCGCGTGAACGGTATTTCGGACACGTTTTTCGTACCCCTTCAACTACTCAAAAATCGCTCATACTTCGTTGTCAACAGAGATTGAGTTGGGGTGGGGTAATCTGAAGGTTGATAACGAAGATCGGTCAGTTGTCTGGACACTCTGAAGAATCATGCTGGAACCGGATGCCAGGATCGCGGAGGAGGTAACAGAGAATTCGGGTAAACGAGCGAAGACAGCAGCAGAGAGGCAAGCTGATCTCGCACGCAACGTCGTGAGGCTTCGAGGCAGGGCGTTGCATTCACGAAATCGGGACTCATGGGGTAGTGTGACCAACCATTTCGAGAAAGTCTCTTCGGGGAACGAGTTCGGTCACAAATGGGACGTTCGTGACCGGCTCTGGTTTGGGAGTGACTTGAAAAGGGCCACTGTCCCCATGGCAAATTTCCTAGCGGTTCATTTTTCTGACGAGAATACGGCTGAATTCTCTGCAGCCGGGCACTGGCGCAACCAGGGGGGTGGGGGCGGCAGAGGGGGCTCGTGCCCCGGGCGCAGCCTTTTGGGGCGCAAAAACGAGACTCGAATTCATACTACTTGTAGGGGGCAGCGGCCGAGAGGCATTATATAAATCGCAATAAAGAGGTTATCTTCAGTCAGTCCAAAGGCAGGACGGCTACTGGCGCAGTCGGCAGTGAAAAAATGCCAGACACTCGCAATTCCGCGAATCGTACAAAGAACCAACTGAAGTTGTTGACGACACTTTGCAACAACTTGATCGAAGAGACCAGAACGGAAGGATTCTTCAAAGACATTCCAGCATGTGTTTCGGTATACGTCAAGTTAGACCAACACCGCAAGAAAATCCTACTGCTCAGGGGAGACGAACTCCCGACAGCATCCGAAAGCGCCAAAGACTTTCTGGAGCTAGAGGAGCTCGACATACAGTGTCTGGGAGTTTTGGAGAAACTCCACTCATGTTTCCCAGCGGATCATGCTCTCAAAAAGATAACGAGTCATCTCCAAGATGGCGGAGCTGGAGACTCCATCCAGACCTCTGACGCCAATCGCACGAAGAAGCCTCTCCTACCAGATTTCGACGGAAAGAACACCTCGTGGATCTGGTGGAAGCTCATTTTCGAAAGAGAAGTCATCTCAAACGCCGATTCGAGCCCAGAGCATAGATTTTCATACCTTGTTTCATCAGTCAAACAGAAAACGATGGCTTCCAGAATCGTTCTGAACTACGCTGGTGTGCAAGATGCTTTCACTTTGGCGTGGAAACTGGCCCAGGAGGGACAGTCTCTCAGAGGGGGAGTGTAGGGGGCAGCGGCCGAGAGGCATTATATAAATCGCAATAAAGAAGTTATCTTCAGTCAGTCCAAAGGCAGGACGACTACTCTACTGGAGTCATGTATGCGGAAAATCCACATCCACACAACAAATAAACGGCTTAGATGGCGAGCTGCGTCTGTCACGTTGGAGTCTATGGCAAGTGCCAGAAGGAGAGCCGCGATCGCTCTGGAATCCGGTGTGTGGGTAGATTCAGAGGTCTCATGGATGACTACTAATTTTGGCTGCAAACTTTTCGGAGGAACTCCAATTATTGACTGAAGAAAACTCAGGAAATGACGTCACAGGGCGTGCTGGCGGCCGCTCCGAATTGAGCTTCGTCCACTTTTTGGAGCTCCTGAAACTGCTGATCAAGAGCCTGTGGCCTGTGGGTGATCGCGGCGGGAGGAACCCTTATCGAACGCGTTGAAGTTTTAAACCGTCGTGAACTCGCTGACGCAATGGAGCGCAACACCAGCAATCCTCGAAATCGTGCTAATAGTGCGGCACCTCCAAAGTTGCGGTGACGACGCCTCGACAGCCTGAAGAACGAGAACTCGCGCGTGGACTTCCCTTTGTGGAGTGAGAGCAACACGGAGAAGCCGACGCGATGCTCATCGAAGAAGCCAACTGACCAATCGATGTCATGCACATGTAACTGGCGACCGCCGATCCTCACATGGCTGGACGACGCGTTGCCCCCAACACCGAAGGGCAAACATGTGGATCTGCGAGAATATGTTGGGGCTCTCACAGGTCAGCAGTTTTGAAGTTTTGAGCTTGGTATGTATTGAGCGCAAAGGAATGATTCTGCTAATCGCGCGGAAGAAAGGACTCAGATCGATCTCCATGGAGGCTTCTCTCGAGGTCGGGTGTTTCGATCCCAAAAATACGAGGATCCTCAAAGCAAGGAGGACGATCTATTCGACGTGGGAGCCCATGTCGATATGGACCCAAGGAACTCGGGCGGCTGGGGGCTTTGACCGAGCCATGACGCATCCAGAAAAGCAGCTGGCCTGTACCGTGATAGTTTTCCTCTTTTTAGCTTCGATCACTGTGCGACGTCCCGACACCGCGAACAACGCGAACTCGCAAATGTCGCTCCATTTGTGTGGCCACAGCAACACGAGGGACCCTCTCCTGCTGGCAAGCGCCGAGCGAAAGGAACATCCGACATTGCAGTCCCTTGCATGGACTGCAAGTCCGGCGAAACGGAATCAGCCCGCCGCTCCACCACCTTCTCCTACAAGCAATCGGCGACGGACTGCATCTTTCGGAGGCGAGCTCTGCGTTACCGTGATAGGTTGAGTAAGCTGACGGCTTGCCTAAGTGAACCGCTCCGCTCCGCTCACTGTGGTCAAGATTCGCGACGCCCCTGCCAGCCTACGCATGGCAGCGCACCGACGCCGGGCCGCGGCAGCGGCCGGCTCCAGCCGGCCGAAGGCCGGCTGGTCTTCAATAACAGCGAATTCTGTGATATATTATTTGACGGAATTGAATCAAACCCAGGGTAAGGGCCGGATCAGATATTGTAGGAAAGCCATAGTTAGGGACAGCCGGGGAAATACACGACACACGGGCCACGTAGAAACCCTAGACACAGACACAGGGTAGATTAGAAGTTAGTCATTAGATAGCCAGCTTGGAAAGCTCCGCCATCCGCGAGAGCATGGCCTCGAGTCGCGGTGAAGAGATTCTTGAAGAAGGAAGAGGATTCTCCCTGGATGAGACATGCTCGACCGTAAATCTGATTGTGAAGCCCGGCCACAGACATTCAATCCCTTGACGAAGAATTTTCCGCGTCAATGTAGCCATCGGGCAAGGCCAGGAATTGTGCAACGACTTCGAGATCTCCTTCGAGCAACAACGTAGGGAGTCTTGCGGTACGAAATTCAAATCAGCAAACCGGTGGAGCTCCTGCATTCTTTGTTTGAATATGGAGACGGAAGTGTGCTTCCGAATCTTCGAGCTTCTGTACAGATCTCACTCACGATAGCAATAGAGGAGGATGCCCGTTTATGGGATAGTGCCGAATATGGGATACCTTGCGGTTTGAGCTCAATCGAGGTATCGAGGTGAACTACGACCATTCCGCTGGATTCCCGACTCGACTGTGACACGAGGTCATCGGCGAGGAGTGCAGCTCCTTGCATTCGCACGGACAATATCCCTTGATTTGCATATTCTCGGACGAGTCGCTGTCTGGGAGTTTATTTCCACTGATACCACCGATTCTAGTGTCACGTATGAGAGGTGGGTAGCTGGCGCCCCGATCGTTCCTGCATGTCAAGCTGCGAAGCCTGCTCTACGATGCGCAGCATCCATATTCTGTTTGCGACTAGAGTTTCAAACCCATGGTTCTCCATGGTTCTCTCATGGTTTTCATTCTTTGCGTCAGCTGTATTCATTTTTCACGCTACGGTCTGGATTGTGATAGAGTAGAAAAGCAGAGGAGCAGACTCCCCGTACCACCGAAGATATTCCGAAAACCTAACGATTCGACTTCTGGAAGGACGAGCGACTGGAAGGACGAGCGACTGGAAGGACGAGAGTCAGCTTGCCTCTGCTCTGAAAGTGGTGTGAGATAACATTTGCTCGGTATTAATCGAAAGATTCGCTGACACCCACAAGAGCCTGATCGCCTCACGCGCGCAAGAGCGCACATTCTGCGTTCGGCCCGAGCGAGAGCATGGCCTCGAGTCGCGGTGAAGAGATTCTTGAAGAAGGAAGAAGATTCTCCCTGGATGAGACATGCTCGACTGTGAATCTGATTGTGAAGCCCGGCCCTTGACGAAGAATTTTCCGCGTCAATGTAGCCATCGGGCAAGGCCAGGAATTGTGCAACGACTCCGAGATCTCCTTCGAGCAACAACGTAGGAAGTCTTGCGGTACCGTTTCGACAGAAAAAGAGTATATGAGGCGCGTCATGTTTGCTACTCAAGATAGGTTCCTCCATGAACTATAGCAAAGATCCGAGCGTTCGGTGGAATTACCTAGATGAGAAGTTCGGCTTTTTGCAAGCCACGTCGCGACTCCTCTACGATCAGTGTGACACACTCGAAGCACAGTCAATGCCGGTCTTCCGCTGGTTTCTATGAAGTTGATGTTGATGGTGAGGAATTGCATCGCGAAATCTGCGACTGTAGAATGCTACTACGAGCTCGGAACGAAATTCAAATCAGCAAACTGGTGGAGCTCCTGCATTCTTTGTTTGAATATGGAGACGGAAGTGTGCTTCCGAATCTTCGAGTTTCTGTACAGATCTTACTCACGATAACAATAGAGGAGGATGCCCGTTTATGGGATAGTGCCGAATATGGGATACCTTGCGGTTTGAGCTCAATCGAGGTATCGAGGTGAACTACGACCCCTCCGCTGGCTTCCCGACTCGACTGCGACACGAGGTCATCGGCGAGGAGTGCAGCTCCTTGCATTCGCACGGACAATATCCCTTGATTTACATGTTCTCGGACGAGTCGCTGTCTGGGAGTTTATTTTCACTGATACCACCGATTCTAGTGTCACGTATGAGAGGTGGGTAGCTGGCGCCCCGATCGTTCCTGCATGTCAAGCTCCGAAGCCTGCTCTACGATGCGCAGCATCCATATTCTGTTTGCGACTAGAGTTTCAAATCCATGGTTCTCCATGGTTCTCTCATGGTTTTCATTCTTAGCGTCAGCTGTATTCATTTTTCACGCTACGGTCTGGATTGTGATAGAGTAGAAAAGCAGACGAGCAGACTCCCCGCACCGCCGAAGATATTCCGAAAACCTAACGATTCGACTTCTGGAAGGACGAGCGACTGATAGGACGAGAGTCAGCTTGCCTCTGCTCTGAAAATGGTGTGAGATAACATTTGCTCTGTATTCATCGAAAGATTCGCTGACACCCACAAGAGCCTGATCGTCTCACGCGCGCAAGAGCGCACATTCTGCGTTCGCCCCGAGCGAGAGCGGACGCGCATCGGAACGTCGCGTCATAAAGCGCTCATTCAGCATTGATTTTTTGAATCGTATTCACCCGTCCCGAGAAATTGCGATGTTGAGAGTCCCCCCTTGTCCAGGAGTAATCTCTGGACAAGAATCTCCATTGAATAACACCATATGCTGTCTCGCGTCTATCGGCTCCGATTCTGACGCATGGTCCGTATTAGGATCCTCCATATTGTCCTAAGTAATCAACCGTGTGTCTGAACACGGTCCAATCAACCGTGATTTTGTAGGTTTTGTAAAGAAGCTGATTGACCAAATACAGTAACCGATCTTCCACGGTCATTTTCATCACAAATCCACTGCTCTATGGATGCTTTATGGATAGAGACGCGATATGCCCGGACATGTCCTTGTCTGTCCGGTTTCCAGGATTTCCGGGGAACATGTCCGGAGTTCTGTATTCAAGAATATAATTTTCTACAGATTGTTGAAGAATCGAAAGCACCCGGTCCGCTTTCAAGCCCTTCCTAAGCCGGACACAAACCCTCCGTAGTCCCTCCGTCAAATTCATCACCAATTGAAACACCGACGAAGTGACTGCGGACCTTACGTCATACACCCTACCCCACGGTTATCAAACCCTTGTCCCTATTTCGTACTTCCGACGTTTCCCCGCCCTCTCCTTGGTTAGTGCCTTGCGCACTAACCCTTCGAATTTTTATGCAATTTATGCATTTTGCATGAAGGTACGGTCTCTAACCATGACAGAGTTCACATGATCCAATCCCTCTGCTCCCGAGCAGTGGCGTAGCCCGGATTTTTTTTGGGGGGGGGGCGGTCGGATACTCCGGACACCGCGGTATAGGGAATTAACATGGGACGGAAAAATTAGGCCCCCCCCCGCAATTGTCGCGTTCAAAAGACAAACTTCGTCGTCTTCGGAAGCCGTTAACGGATAACGGATGCCGTTAACGGATAACGGATGCCGGTAACGGATCATAAGGAGCCATCACGCGGGTTATTGGAAATTTTCTGATTCCTAGAATCAATTCAGGAGTCCGTAGAGGAGCTCCTAGGAGACGCCGGAGACCGTTCCGATGACGCCACTCCATAAAACCCAAAATTTAATTTCCGTCAACGGAGAACGGACATTTATTCGCCCGTCCCAGACACGCGCTTGTCGGTGTCGTGTCTGACTTCGCAGCAGACGATCCTCCGAATTCTGTAGACTCGTTTGCGAGGCGTCAATTGTACGGAATGCGTAATTAGAATTTCCGTCGTGCGTTAACGGGAAACGGAAATTTATTTCCCGTTATCCGTTAAACGGGAACCCAGGTCTGGTCGTAGTCATAGAAGGGTCGGAAAACAGCAATAGGGACCCCATGTTTACAAACTGCTTACAGTGATGGATGCATTATGTTTACGTTTCCATGGGCGGGCGGTCGGCCATGCTTGTGTACAGTGAGTCCTCGTTATTCGCGAACCTCGCTTATTCGCGGTTTTTCCAATTCCCGACCTCGATGCAAAATGAATGATCGGAGCCGCTGCAGCAATCATCCGCCGAAGACCGCGTCAAGGGTTGAATGAGAACGATTCCCGGCGGGGGGAATTCGAATTCAAATTCTCTAGAGTCCCGCGTATAAGGGACCCTGTTTCTGACCATGAAAGGGTTCAGAACTCTCCCTGACTGATGGAAAACTTGTGCTCTGCAAATTCTACATCGTTAATCCGCAAGAGATCTACCATGACGAAGTCCCAGAACACACATTTTTCGTCGTCGAGCAGAGTACTGAACCCTTTTAACGGAGAATTCCGTTTATGTCGACGGTCTAGGCCGGGAGGAAAGTCCACGTAGCGGCGGCCAAGCACCCCCCTAGAGCGGCCGGTCGTGGAAGTTGCGTGCCGGGAGGAAAGTCTACGTAGCGATGGCCAAGCACCCCCCTAGAGCGGCCGGTCGTGGAAGTTGCGTGCCGGGAGGAAAGTCCACGTAGCGGCGGCCAAGCACCCCCCTAGAGCGGCCGGTCGTGGAAGTTGCGTGCCGGGAGGGAAGTCCACGTAGCGGCGGCCAAGCACCCCCCTGGAGCGGCCGGCCGTGGAAGTTGCATGCCGGGAGGAAAGTCCACGTAGCGGCGGCCAAGCGCCCCCCTAGAGCGGCCGGTCGTGGAAGTTGCGTGCCGGGAGGAAAGTCCACGTAGCGGCGGCCAAGCACCCCCCTAGAGCGGCCGGCCGTGGAAGTTGCATGCCGGGAGGAAAGTCCACGTAGCGGCGGCCAAGCACCCCCTAGAGCGGCCGGTCGTGGAAGTTGCGTGCCGGGAGGAAATTCCACGTAGCGGCGGCCAAGCACCCCCCTAGAGCGGCCGGTCGTGGAAGTTGCGTGCCGGGAGGAAAGTCCACGTAGCGGCGGCCAAGCACCCCCCTAGAGCGGCCGGCCGTGGAAGTTGCATGCCGGGAGGAAAGTCCACGTAGCGGCGGCCAAGCACCCCCTAGAGCGGCCGGTCGTTGAAGTTGCGTGCCGGGAGGAAATCCCACGTAGCGGCGGCCAAGCACCCCCCTAGAGCGGCCGGTCGTGGAAGTTGCGTGCCGGGAGGAAAGTCCACGTAGCGGCGGCCAAGCACCCCCCTAGAGCGGCCGGTCGTGGAAGTTGCGTGCCGGGAGGAAAGTCCACGTAGCGGCGGCCAAGCACCCCCCTAGAGCGGCCGGCCGTGGAAGTTGCATGCCGAGAGGAAAGTCCACGTAGCGGCGGCCAAGCACCCCCCCAGAGCGGCCGGCCGTGGAAATTGCGTGCCGGTAGGAAAGTCCACGTATGTATGTGCCACGTTGTGGTGTGTCAATGTACGCGATCTGTCTCTGAAGTAAACAAACACGATCATTCGATGTGGTTCTGGCAACTGTTTGAGAGTTGCATGTCGGGAGGAAAGTCCACGTATGTATGTGCCACGTTGTGGCTTGTAAATGTACGCGATCCACACAATTCCATTCGACCCGATCACGTGCAATAATCCGGTCAGGCAGACTCCCAGGTCACTGAAAGACTTCGATAGTGCGTCTTGGGCCGTTTTCCCTCAACAAGCGATGGATCGTGTAAATGAAAAGCCGACGAGCCCTCACGTGCAATAATCCGGTCTGGCAGACTCCCAGGCCACTGAAAGACTTCGATAGTGCGATAGACTTCGATAGTTTTCCCTCAACAAGCGATGGATCGTGTAAATGAAAAGCCCACGAGCCCTCCACGTAGCGGCGGCCAAGCACGCCCCCTCCCCCCCCCCCCCAGAGCGGCCAGTCGTGGGAGTTGCATGCTGGGAGGAAAGTCCACGCATGTATATGCCACGTTGTGGTGTGTAAATGTCAACTGTTTCCCGGTGTGCTCCACGTTCCTTGCAAGTCGAAACGAAACTGACTCCACCTGTGAAGACATCTTTGAAACGCAGTAAGACCACGGACTCAGACGAAGTCGCGTCAAAAAAGATGAAATCTCGCCAATTGTTGTTAATTCGGAACTAATTGTTCGTTCCGTTCCGTCCGGACTTCCAGGCAGCGTAGCAATAGCCGACTCGCTCGTCAGCCGTGCGTCCGGTTGTTGTCAAATTTTTTTTTGCTCGCAGAACTCGTGTTCGTTCAAAATTATCTGACGTCAACACTGTCCTTTCCTGACACAGTCCTCAGGTTGAAGCTCCCACGTGCATGTCGACTTATGGATTATCTACGCTTCCAGCCGTCCTTTAGCATGGTCTTGTTATCGGAATTCTCCGTTTTTGTTCAATCACTTCAGTGAAAACACAGTAAGATTTATGGTCAGAAACAGGGTCCCTTATTCGCGGGACTTCAGGGAGGCACTCTCCACCTATTCCTCTCACCGTCGCTGGATGGTCAGCGCGCCAATTGGAATTCGAATCCTTCAGCAATTTCTGCGACTCGTCCGCGGAATACTCAACGACAAGCTACACTATCACATCTTCTAGGGGAACGGCGTCATAATATTCACATGACGCCTCTCCGGACCCCTACCTTAGGAGGGCGACAACGGTAAAAAAAGATGATTCTTTATTCGCGGAAATCTGCCATCCGCGGAGGGGCTTGGAACCAATTGACCGCGAATAACGAGGACTCACTGTACTTTGTTGTAGCTGCGATCCGTCCGCTGTTTCGGCGGACACATTGCGAGCCGCGATTGTGCTGCGCTAAGTGGTGCATCGGGAAGAATAGCGCGCTAACCCGTCGAACAACATTTCCCCTCCGAAAATACGATCAATATTTGGGCACGAATACGTCTTTGTCAGACCATCTCCCCCACAGTAGAGCTCGCGCGCTCCCATTCGAACTGACTCCATCATCCACACAGAAGGTGATATGCTTCTGATTCCTAAAAATCCGCTCATCGGCAAACATCTCCTACCATTCAGGACCCACTTACGAACGCATTCGATGCCCGTTATGCAAGCCTAGTCATGCAGCCATCCTAACCCAAGATGAGGTCGTCATATAACAGAGCTATCCATTCGCGGACGGAGATGTCAAGGATCGCTCTTATTCCATCCGTTGCGTCGTTCAAAACCTTTGATGCGCTCCACAGTGAGCTCTACGGGCTGAGACCCATGGAGTCTCCAGCCTAAAGCTCGCCGCACAGAACAACATAGCTCAGCCAAAGCAGCGGACTCCTACGACAAAAAACACAGTCCACTTCGACCGCCCGCTCATGAAAATATAAACAGAATGCATCCGTCAATGTAAACAGTTTTTAAACATAGGGTCTTCGTCCTCAATGCCTTCCCAGGGGATCGTGTCATAGGACCGTCAGCTCGTCTGCTTTTGGCCGCCGTTCTAGCAGAGGGTCGCAGTTTACGTCTGGAATAGGTCAGGTTAGGTTAGGTTTAAAACGCTCGAGAATGAGTCAGTGAACTCCACTGCCACCTGGGGATGCGACGCAAATGGTTTAGGACGCTTCGCGGCCAAACCGATGCACTCTGCGCTCCACCTGCCTCCGACGCGACCAGATCTGCCCGCTAGAACGGCGGCCATTAGCAGACACCATACGGTCCTATGGCGTAGACCCCTTCCTAGAGAGTACGCCATTAGCCCGCATTGTTTACACCCATTAACGCATTGTTAGCGGGAGAGCAGCCAAGACTCAGCGGCCGCGCTGGCGGGCTGCCGCTCGCCTCAAGTCGCCAGTCAACATCTCTTCCTCTCTTGCTACTCTCTTCGAGGGAGTGCGTCATATGAACAACTCCAACATTGCGGCACGGGTATCGAGTTCAGGTTATTGAGGGTACGTTCAAATCGAGAGTGACGCAACGGGTAGTTTATTTGAGGGGGGGGGGGGTTGGGTTTGATCGCATTCCGTCGGATTCAAGAATCAACGATGCTTTGCGGCTTGAGGCTTGGTCCGAAAGAGCGCCTAGACGCCCTCCCGTGCACTGTCCACGGGACTTGAAAAATCCAACCAATCCGCCATCGAATCGCCAGCCGCCCAAGAGAAAATAACCCACTTGACCTTCTTAATTCTCACCACCCGTTGGTCATCGAGGTCTGTCGTGCGTACCTGCCGCCCAGAACCCTCGAGGGCGAGTTGGCCGTTAGAGTTAGGGGGCGGCGAGTTGGAGCGAGCGGCAGCTCGCCAGCGAAACCGCTGAATGTCGGCCCCTCTCCCGCTGACAATGCGTCCGTGCATGTAAACAATGCGGGCTCATGGCGTTCTCCCATTCCCTAGACCCTAGACCCGGAGGAACTAGGCCAGAAGCCCGCCGTGTTTACATCGCAGACGCCGGCGCCGCTCGTGGTGGAGGGTGGAGGAGAATCGCTGGTTCTATTTGGATACATTCCCCGCCGACTTGAGGGATGGAGAAGCAGCGGCGGCGCACAGTGGCCAATTTGGCCGAGCTAGGTGGACAAAAGTCGAAGTCAGAACCCCGGTATACTGAGTATTTTATCTTGTTGTTCGATGGCTAGAACTCCGAAAGCCAAGTGCTCTTTCGAATCCTTCCACCATTTGTATGTTCAACAGGCCACGCAAGGTAACGGAAATGAGCCCCTCGGAGACCGACTGACATGGTCTTTTGCCTTCCAGACCAAAACGAACACAGAAGTTGGAAGTTGTCCCGGGAAGTACCTATCTGATTACACTCTATACTACGGGAATGAGCCACCGAGCCACCCAGGCGGTCATTTTTCCGCTCCCAAGTATGCAAAGAGGGCTCCGGCGAAACAGTGAAATTCCAGCTGAAATGGTCAATTTTCCCGTACCTGGAAAACATCTGACTCCGTCCTACTCTGTATGGGGACCCATCACCTAATGTAGGTCTACCTGTCCAGTATCCGACACAACTCGCACATTTTTGCGGAAATTTGCGGAATTTGATTGCGGCCCCTTCTTCGGAGAACATGGAATCACTGATCCGTCGACATGATCAAAGATTCTCCTGCGCGGGGATGCTCGTATTTCGGCGAGGAGAAGGGCTGGAGCGCTGAATGACAACTTTTTGGAAAGTTCTCATCGAGATCTTCACGATTCCGACCCATTCAATGCAGCTGGCCCGCTTTGGGGCTTCTATTTTGCCGTTTTGAGCTGAATAACGCTGAAAACGGTCAAGAATCCGAATTTGGGCAGACCGAATGACTGGATTTCTTCTGTACCGGTGTGCAGCTCCTCGAGGATAGTGATTACGTTGTGATACTGTGACGGAGAATCAGAACACGTCTCTAGAAAGAACGTGGGAAAGCTAGCACCACACGGCTGTTGGAGTAGCCGGGGGAGTTGTTCCAATTAATGCTGACAGATCGTTAAGTTAGGAACAGTGTAGAAGTATGAGCCATAGATCGAGCTGTGCGGAGAGCAATCGGGTTTCTAGTTAAGATGCTTTCCAACCGAGCTCCGACTAGTGCGGAAACATCGGCAGTATTGGCAATGGTGTTTGGAACGTCTGCAACGTGAAGCCCATCTTGAGAGCATCTCGGGAATCTCTCGAACAAAGCTCTGCGCCTATTCGTTCTCGAGATATGACGATTTCAGGCTTTCCAATCCTAAAAATGCCTCGAAACCGCCAATCTCGGACACTCCCAAAAACTTGGAAAATACGTTTCGGAGACCCCTCTTATAGGTCAAATCTGACTTCAGGAACTCAAAGTACTCGAAAAACATACCCAGATAATTTTGTCCACCTAAATCGGCCAAACTGGCCACTGTGCGGCGCTCCGTCGTGTTGGCAGCGAGGCGGATACCGGGATTTTTGGGTCCCGTAACATTGTCTTCGTCTTTTCCGCCATCTTAATTGCCGTATTGAGTGCGTCGCGCACTGTGAGTCTTCCCGTAATTTTTCCGTGATGTTTCATCTTCCGACGACGGAGTCCGCTGCAATCGCTTTCTTGCAAGACAGGGGGGTCTTGCATGCAGATCGCAGATGCAGCAAGGACCATGAAATGAAACTCAAAGTTGGCTCCAGACAATCGCGGTGGAGGTGCCGGCGTTGTGACGAAGAAATCGCCCTCAGAGCCGGGACCTGGTTAGCACAAACGAGATTGCCCCTCGTTACCGTGCTGCGTTTCTTATACGGATGGGCGACGGAGGCAACCGCGCTGGAATGGTGCAGTCGCGAACTTGGGATGGCATCGGACACTGTTGTCGCCTGGAACAATAGTGTCAGAGAGCTTTGCTTCAGGCAATTACAGTGTCGGCCACGAGAGCGAATCGGCGGTCCTGATCAGATTGTGGAAGTGGACGAAAGCGTGTTTACGCGGAGGAAAAATCACATCGGCCGTGTGCTGCCCCAGCAGTGGATTTTCGGGGGTGTGTGCCGGAGCTCTAAGAAGTGTTTCGTGATGACTGTCGCCGACCGCTCCGCTTCCACGCTGCTCCGGGCCATCAAAGACAATATTGAACCGGGGCCAGTGATCCACTCTGACTGTTGAAAGGGGTACAGAACGAAGGATTTGGAGGGAGCCGGGTCGCGTCGTCGTCGTCATCGTGAATCGCGAGAAGAACTTCGTGGACCCGCTGACTAAAGTGCATACGCAAACTGTTGAGAGACTCTGGAGATCAGTGAAGGTAAGGAATATCTCAACAAAAACGAAATCCAGGTTGTTCAAATCACTGAACTAAAAGAGAAGTCGCGTAATTACAAATCATTCACCGTAGAATGCAACGAAGCGTACTTCGACAGCCTGTTCAATGAGGAACTTTGGGACGACGGCACATTCGTGAAAGAGTACTGGGGTAATCCTCATCCGAACGTGATACTGAGCACCTTTCCGCAGAGGGGTAGACGACGAGCTACCCTTACCGCCGACGGTTCCCACAAACACTCAAGACCCACGAACTCTCATAATCGCCCTCTGTATCCTAATGAACGTCCATCGATTTCAACACCCAAAACCGATTCAACCCGTTACATCCGATGCCTGTACCTCAACGCGAGGTCGGCTGCTAAAAGGGGAGCTTTAGACTCGCTCGCGAAATATTGTTCTACCGAAGACTTCCATGTTGTGCTCATGTCGGAGACATGGCTGTCAGATAACGTCCGGGACGCTGAGCTTTCTCTCGGCGGCAAGTTCCGCGTCTGGAGACTTGACCGCAAGTCGAGAGGAGGAGGCGTCTGCATACTGACGCGCCGTTACTTGGCGGCTACGTCGGTTCCGATCGACTCGGCTTGTGAGTTCGTTTCGATTGATCTCACGCACGACCATCAGACCGTACGTCTGGTTTGTTGCTACGTGACGAATTCCGGCGGAGCTGATATTCGGCTAGCTCGAACCAAAGAGTGTGTAAAATCCATGACTGAACTTTGCAAGATAGATCATCCTATTATATTCATCGGGCACTTCAATTATCCCTCAATCCGATGGGAGTGCCGAGGCTTCGTCCCACTCTCCAATCCAAACGGCCTGTCCAAGGAGACAACGTTTCTGAGAGGTTGCGAGCAAAACAACCTAGTCCAGATGATACATTTTCCCAAACACGCGTCGGGAAATATACTCGATTTACTTCTCACGTCGGGTGCAGAACTCATCAGTCCACTTGCCCCGGCATCATCGCCCATTGTGTCCGACCACCGAGCGATCAGCTTCGAATTGAACATCGTGACTCCACTTTCCGCTCCAATCTTCGAGTCACTTGACTTCAAGAAGATGGACCAAGAAGCAATAGGACAACACCTTGATGCCGTGGTTTGGCGCGATCTATTCGCAGCAGGGCCGGCCCTTGGTGGGGGCAACCCGGGCGGTCGCCCGGGGCGCCACGGTTTCAGGGGCGCCTCGGTGTTTTTTGAAGGGGTTGACTGATAGGGGAACGAGCACCCCTGCACCTGGTCTCCTTTTCCCAAACTTCGAAAACGGAAATCGTGGGACAACTATGGGCGCCATTCTCAAGTACTCTTCATACTTCATAGGAAAATTTGCTTCGAATTTGTCGAGTCTTAAGGAGTTTTCTCAGTGTTCCTCGATTCAAGATCAAGTCACATCGTCGCTTTCTAGTGCGAATGAGCGGCGCAGGATGATGATATTCCTCGTCAGTTTTCAAAGCATGAGATTGTCCACTTAAAATATTGATACTCGAAATAAAACATTTAGAAATATTATGGATGATCGTGACAAATTCCATTTTTCGAAAACATTTACCCCGCATATGGCGCCAAAGAAACTCCACGCTCTGCCCAGAAACTATGACAACGAGCGAGCTCCACTGCCGCTGTACAGTTGTAAATCTCAGGCGGAACCTGTGCTGTGTGAAGTTCCTCCCGGAATACAGCAAGTGTAGTTTCATCAATGGAAGACACAATGAGGAAGAAACTGTCCGGTGCGGCGAGCCGGAAAAGGAAACTCGAAAGAGAAAATGAAGTGCAGGTGAGGAGAACCAGCAAAGAAGCGAGCGCCTTCAGAGGCTTTTTCCAAGCCCGATCGACGGAATCGGGAATTCCTGAGAGTTCGCCTGCAACAAACCAGACCCGCAGCTTGGGAGACTCAGAACATCATGCGACCGCCGACTGCAACGATATCCTAGGAAACGAGGCAGAAGATCACCTATCTTCCAACGTTGCTTGCCTAGACAGCGCTGAGAATCACCCCCTCGACGAAGGCGACGATACCCCAGACGTCCCGGAAACTCAATCGGCGGACTTTTCTGCCAATTCTCAAGAGCTCTGTGGAACCGACCCGTCAACGTGGCCTCAAGTTGTAGCAAATTCTCTAAGTGACCATTTTGTGCGCCGAGGACCGCCGACGATACCTGATATGAGGTTTCCGGTAGATAGGAATCGCCGTCATTTCGCGATGACCTTTTTAACCCGGACTCTCTCCAATGGGGAGCAGGTCACTCGTCGTTGGCTGATTTATTCGCAGTCGGCGGATAGGGCGTACTGTTTTTGCTGCAAGTTGTTCGGGAATACCAAGGTATCCAACCTCGCCAAGGAGGGGACTCAAGACTGGAAACACTTCGCTGAGAACCTCAAAATGCACGAATCTGCATCTTACCACATGAGAGCGTACTCGGCTTGGCTCGAAGCTGAAGCTCGTCTACGGTTGAATAAGGGCATCGACGAATCGCAACAATTGCTTCTCAAGGAGGAAACTAAACGCTGGAGGGGAGTTTTCGAACGTTTGGTGGAGGTAACTCTATTCCTAGCGAAACGTAATCTGGCTTTCCGAGGCTCTTCTGATAAACTCTTCAATAGTGACAACGGAAACTTCATGGGCCTAGTCGAGCTCCTTGCCAAATTCGATGACACGCTCCGCGATCACCTGCGTCGAATTCAAGATAAGGATATGGCCGATCATTACTGTGGGAAGAGAATTCAGAATGAAATAATTGAAATCCTGGCCACGCAAACACTGAACCGAATATCGGAAATGCTCCGGGATGCTAAATACTACTCCATCATGCTCGATTGTACCCCAGATGTCAGTTGCTCCGAAAAAATGTCGGTTGTGGTAAGATTCGTGGACAACAATGCCACTCCAATATGTATTCGAGAGCATTTCCTCGGCTTCAAGACGGCGCTTGGCTCAACGGGAGAAGCACTAAAAGATCTTCTGCTCGAAACAATGCGAGACCATGGACTTGTGTTGAGCGATTGCCGTGGACAAGGATATGATAATGGAGCTAATATGAGAGGACACAAGAAAGGAGTTCAAGCCCGTTTACAAGAGCTCAACCCACGAGCATTCTTCGTGCCATGTGCCTGCCATTCTTTGAATCTAGTCGTTTCGGATGCAGCAAAATGTCAAAAAGCCTCCATCGCTCTTTTCGGAATCTTGCAAAGAATCTACGTCCTCTTCTCGGCATCCACCGCGAGGTGGAAAATTCTGAAAGACCACGTGAGCAACCTGACCGTGAAACAGCTATGTACTACCCGATGGGAGAGCCGAATCGACAGTGTTAGAGCAGTCCGATTCCAAGTGGGAGAAGTTCTCGAAGCATTGGAAGCGGTATCTGGGAACGAAGTGATTGAGGCCGCCGCTCGAAGCGAGGCAAACAGTTTAGCTCATCAGATCTCCGACTTCGAATTTCTAGTCTCGCTCGTCATTTGGTATGACTTACTCTTCCAAATAAATCTCGTCAGCAAAGCTCTACAGAAGCCAACCATCGACCTCCCAGCCTGCTGCTCTCTGATCAATTCATGTTTGGACTTCATGGCGAAGTACCAAACCGTAGGCTTCGCGGAAGCCGTCATCGCCGCGAAGGATATGGCTCATCGGATGCAAGTGGACGACTTGTTCTCAAAACGAGGGACGCGATCCAGCAAGAATCAAGATGAGCTGCTGGAAGAATTCAAAGATGCCTTCTTCGAACCGCTGATTCGGTCGACGACGGATTCATTGAGGGAACGTTTTGCGCTGATTGACGCTCACCGAGACCTTTGGGGATTCTTATACAACATTCGCGATCTATCTGAAGATGCATTCGATCAATGCGCGAAATTGCAAAGGGCGCTGACACATGGGCAGGACTCTGATGTAAACGGACTTGAGCTTTACGAAGAACTGAAACAAATCCGTCACATGTTACCTCGCGATAAATGCGAGCCTCTGCTTGTACTCCAATATATCAAAGATCTCTCTGCAGTCGATTTGTTCCCAAACCTCTGGGTCGCACTCCGCATACTGCTCACTCTTCCTGTGAGCGTAGCGAGTAGCGAGAGAAGCTTCTCGAAATTAAAAATCATCAAGAACTATCTGCGGTCAACTATGTCGGATAATCGACTTTCATCCCTGTCAGTGCTTTCCATAGAACATGAAGTAACGAGGATGTTAAATCTTGATGATTTTCTCTCAGAATTCGCATCTAAGAAAGCGCGGAAGGCTAATTTTTGAAAGGCTCATTCAAAGAGCCACCGTTCATTGTGTGAACACATCGGTATCAAGAGAATAAAACAGAATGGAGAGCAACAGAAAAAAGGCTAATTGAACACAGAGAATAACTCAGCATGCGAGGGGAGGGGAGACGGCAGCATGCCTCGCAAAAGAGGGCGCCCGGAGGATCTTCGCCCGGGGCGCCGTCAGACCTAGGGCCGGCCCTGATTCGCAGGATGTGCTGACGTAGACGAGGTGTACTCAATCCTCATTGAATGCTGTTCCACCTCATCGTCCGATTTACCCCTGTTCGTACAGCCCGTCCCACTATCGCCAACATAGATCGTTCCATAAAACATCTGGAGTCATCACTGGAGAGTGGTCACGGTGATCAGTCGGCTCTGGCCAAAAGACTGAAAAGAGCTGTGATTCGGAAACGCGCCCTCACAGAGATCGAACTTGATTCCAAGAACTCTCATGCTTTCTTCCGCTACGCGAATTCCCGCCTTAAAGGCTTCGAATCTGTACCTGCGCTCAGACACAACTCATCCTTGATCACCTCATCCTCCGAGAAGGCGGACTTCCTGGCTTGCCAATTCGCCAGCGTTTACACAACTACGTCCCCATCGCCGGATCTCCGACCGTTAACACGGGCAAATCAGCCCTTACGTTGCCCCGACAGATACATCACGTTCTCAGAGGAGGTCGTCGCTGAATATCTCGTGGCTCTTCCCTCAAAGGCATTGAACACTCCCGATCGTATCCCGCCGATATTCATCCCAAAATACGATGCGGAGAACTACAGACCGGTCACACAGGGTACAGCCGCGTGCTCAGTGTTCGAAAAGATCCTAGCTGGACATATCTCCCATTTCCTGAGAATGAACGATTTGTTCGACCGCCAACAACACGGATTTGTCCCCCGCAGGTCGACTTGTACTCAACTGCTCACTATGATGCAAGAGTTTGCACAATTCATCAACAAAGGGACCCCCTTTCAAGCAATTTACTTCGACCAGAAGGCGGCATTTGATAAAGTGAACCATTCGTTGTTGCTTGATAAGATGACTGGTCTCGGAATTCATCCAAAAACCATTACGTGGTGTCGAGGATACCTCACGAATCGATCTTTTCGTGTGAAGGTGGAGGAACAACTTTCTGCACCTCTCCCTGTTACTTATGGGTCCCCCAGGGAGGATCCTTATCTCCATTGTTATACGTCATTTATGCGACTGACATCGGCTGTTACCTCCCACCATCGATAGGATTTCTCTCCTACGTCGACGACCTTAAGATCTTCGGGCCAGCTTGTGACGAGATTGATCGCGCGGCACTTCAGGCTGGAATTAATGGAGTCGCCCGTTGGTGCAAAGATAACCAGATGATTCTCTCATCAGGCAAATGCGCTGTTTTGGCCACCCCCGCGCAGAGCTCATCCCAGATCAATTCCAGCATCGAGGGCACAGAGCTTCCAGTTGTAAACAGCATACGAGATCTGGGGATTATTGTTACGCCCAGCCTGGACTTCGAACAGCACATCATGGGGGTTGTCGGATCCTCTCGATCGCTACTCAATTCTATTTTCCCTTGCTTTGTCGTCAAAAGACCAGAGTTTTACATCAGACTCTATCAGTCACTTGTTTTGTCAAAATTCTTGTATTGCTCCCCCGTTTGGTTACCATATAAGTCGAGACATATAGAGGCCATTGAGACTATTCAGAACTACTTTCTGAGGTGCTTACATCTTCGATGCGCAATTCCGAGGGGAACAATTGTTCTTCCAACTGTCATGTCGATACTTCGGGATCAAGACGCACGAATGGTCCGTAGTATTCTCGCATTCGGCGATATACACCATTTTATCGATATACGCAGGAATAGATGTAGAAATAAATGTACAGTCAGATCGGGAGAGAACAGGGAGGAATTCCATTTCTTTCATCATGCGGACTCTACGGGAAAGGCCTACTCAGTTCTTGAAAGATTTGTTGCCAAAAAACTCTTCCCAGTGGGGAAATCAGCCCCTTGGCGGGCATCTGTTGGACAATCGAAATATTTGACGAGCATGTTTTTTTTTGCCGGGCACCCTCAAACTCCGAAAGCGATTTGTCAGTCGTACATATGACAGAGGAAAACTAGGTTCGAACTCAAGCCATGTTCCATTTGCGGTGGTTACAGCTAAGACTTCGACCAGGATAAACTTGTGTAACTCCGCAAACATGACCCTCACGATGAAAACATGGATGAGGCAATTAAAGTCAATAAATCCCGCTGTCCTGCCCAATGAGAGCTACTCCTCGAAGTTGAAGAGTGAGTTGGTTAACCAGGCAGTTCAGCTTGTCTGATTACCTAAGCTTGGGATTCGACTTGTCGTCCCTCAGTGTTCGTTCTCCATGGGCCGCCGACTCGATCGACCTCGAAATCAAACGGGCATGCCCTTTTTGTCGGGCATGCTCTAATTGGCGGGCACCTATTTGACAATCGAAATATTTAACGGGCATGCTCTTTTTACCGGGCATGCTCCAATTAGCGGGCACCCATTGGACAATCGAAACATTTGACGGGCATGGCCTTCAATTAGAAGAAATACGGTATCCCAGAAGGCCTGCAATACTTTGTATACCGGCTTTTGTATTTCAGGACCATGGGAGCGCGTTTTCGCGGATTGTTGCGAGCGTGGACTGGAAGTCCTCTCTACGATAAGGATCATGATATGTATATTTGCTGAAGCGGGAGTGTTCACCGTTGAATCGAATAAAGGATGTTGCAGTGGTAAACGTGAATGATTAATCTACTCCGTAGAGCAGTGGTTCGCAAACTGGGTTCCGCGGCCCCGAAGGAGGCCGCAAGACCGTTGTTGGCGGGCCGCGACGACATTTTCTGCGTCTGAAGAGTGGGTCACTGACTTCTCCGGCTTCACCATTCGAAGATTGACCAGCACAATGGGACTTCGAAGCGCTCTGCAGGGTCGAGATTCCGTCTCTGGTCGCTCTGACCCTGAAACATGTTCAGAAATGAGTGACTTCGCGGAGATTGTTTGCGATGCTTCCCGAAATTTAAGCCCTATGAGTCGCACTGGACGGGCGATTATACGATTTTCTAGAGGCGCACATAAACCGGGCAGATCCCTCGTTGAAGCGGATATATTGCGCACGCCATAAAGTTTCCGGGTGAGCTTCACAGCGCGCGGATAGCCCAAGGTCCCCATCAGCTCGGTGAACGTCAACTGGGCTCCTGGAACTAGTGGGTCTCAGCGTCAACTAGACCTCGGGCTTTGGACTACGGCCCCTAACTCCAAGTAATTGCGACCTATGCCGTCCCAGGTGCATCGCCGACTTTTCAGATCATGAATCGGCAGATTATGCTGTAGTAGGTGCTTTGACTTACCACCTTCACCCACCACCTAGGCTTGCGAGGTCGCTTCCTCCGCGCTCGCAGGATTGAGAACGAGCAAGTGAAATCGCCTAAACGTCGAGGCGGATCTCCGTCCCAAGGTTTCGATCATTGAGCCGGACATACGTGCTCTGATCTCAGAGCAAAGCCAATATGCTCCGTCACTCTGACTCACATTCGTCCAACTGGAGAGATAAACCATTCTTTCGATTGCCAAATCCCGTTTCAGTCACCATGATTTCATCTTTAAATGAATTCCGGAGTCATGGAAGTTCATTCAGCTCCCGGAATTTTCTCTCCTTTCACAGCGGGACCGCGTCGGCGAGGAGATTCGCTGGCAAACCTTTGCCATGATGACGAGAACTCATCGAGAAACTTGGCTTCACTGTCAAGCTGAGAAAATAGTATAAATGCCGGCTGTGTCTGGAACACTCAAGAGGCATTGGAAACTTGGGGGTCCGCACCAACTCATAATCGATCGGGAGGGGTCTGTGACAAATCCCACCTGTTTGAGACCCCCTGAAGGAAAACACCTGGGTTGGATGTACGAGCCGCAGCTGCCTTCGGGGTTCAGAGGTTGAGAAGTGTTCTCCTTGCGAATTCACGCTTGAGCCGTCCTGGTGGGTCGGCTCCCTGATAGCAACTGTGCAAGCGGTCAATGTGTACATTTGAGCCCGCCGATTGACCGTCTGCTCAACCTCTCTCTGAACCCTTTGGCAGCTCCGCGGACTTTCATTTATTAATCAGCATCCTTTAAAATGATTGATTCCGTCGCTCGGGTGAAACCACGAGCCTACCTAAGTATCTTCTGGATACAACTTCCTTGAAATTCCTTTTACTCTGGAGAGCGGTCGCCGCGGCGTGACAGCTTGTCGCGCCGCCTGGCGGCCTCCTCCGGAACTATTCATTTGCCTGCCGGCAGCCGAACCGCACGGTTGCTCTCGCTGTCGCGGGGTCCGCGGGCACGAAAAGTTTGGGAACCACTGCCGTAGAGTGATTTTCTTACGAGTCACCGCTTCCTACAAAGTCACCCTTGTCTTAGAGTTTACAGAGGGAGGAATGCTTCAAAGGGAGTTCTCAAAGTTGTAGAGCGATGGGAACGTCTTCGAAATAAGACGGGTGCCCAGGACTTCACAGAACACCGGTCTCCGGAAGACGGGTGAAACTCTGGGAAGTTTGATATGGAGCAACCGCTGAGGAGGATTCCATATCCTTCTGTGGAGTACGGCAACCGATGAAGAGGGACCCCGTCTCAACGGTTAATGTTCCAACGATATCCTTGATACAACTGAGAGTTTTTATGTGTCAATTTGAGCAGCTTGGCATAGGTAATGTTGTTCGAAGACTCTCAAGCCCCTCGGACAGCAGACGAGAGAGGCGCTGGGTGACACAAAGGAGTCCGATTCTTTAAATTATGACGATATTCCATTCCGAGTTGTCACGGATGAACTCGAAACAGGCATTCAATGAATTAGGCAGGAAAATAGCCAACGTAGCAGTCGCCGCACAATGGAAGTCAGATATGCTTGGTTTGGCCCTCGGGAGTCAGTGGCGGCGCTAGGCGGAGGCTATGGAGGCTATAGCCTCAAGAAATTTTGTGAACAATAAACTGGGTCACGAGGGGAACAAGGCGATTCCAGTTCTTCCGAGAAGGAATCTGTTGGAGAGTATCTGAGCCGGCTTCCGGTTCCGGAAAAAGCGGACGCCGGCGCCACCTTTCCATGTCCTGTTCCACCGCTAACATTCACGGCGCTGTTGCTTAGGGTGACACAAATCAAACCGCACGGTGCTCAGAGTAATCTAGAAAAATGAATAGACAAGTGCTGCCCACCAGTTTTTTCAAGAATCAGCCAGAGACGGAACCCGTACATTCTTCGGAAGCGATTGACATTGGTAAGGGAGGAACAAAAATTAGGAAAATATCGAAAACTCTCCAGGCCGATACAGTAGAAGCTCGTTACAACGAACACGTTGGTGCCACCAAAATCAGTTGTTATACTGAATGTTCGCTGAAACGGAATGTACCGGAAAATGGCAATATCAGCCACAAGCCACAAATGATCATCTTCATTAAGATTACTATGATTTGGGAACGATATACGAGCACAATCGTCATCCCTTAAAATCTATATTTGTGCTTTGTCTCACAGCGGGCAACTTCGTGAAAAGACAAGGGGTGCTCATGAGCCTCTTCTAGAAAGAGAGAAAAGAGGGGAAAGGGAAAGGGAGAGTCTAGCCTCCTCCAACAAAAAAGTCTAGCGCCGCCTTTGTCGGGAGTAATGAAGATTCCAGGGGAGAGAGCAAGGGAAATTTGAACTCATGAAGACGAAGAAGAGCTTCGCTTGGAATCGCTTTCAAACTCTGATAGATGCTCGTTTGTGTTCTCAATCAGTTTCAGTACTAAAAGATTCTTCCCACTAGTGTTCCCTACCATCCCAACGGTAAAAACGAGCGACATGGAAGTCCGGTGTTTGCCATACTTTGAGCTTGTCTTGTTAGCTCTCCAGTCGTTGGCATGATACTTGACTGGATTCGAATGACCTGCATTCATGACTCGGTCAACGCTGAGGTTGTTAGCACTGATTTGTGTTTTCCCTGCTTCTGGAAAATGGACCGTGAGGGGGAGGATTTTCTCCTGATTCCCGGGAATCATGTTGATCGCGAAGTCTGGTGTGACCGAAGAGGCCGATGCGGATTTGAGGGTGACGAGGGAGTCGGCGACTTCACCTTTCACCTGAGGGAGCGCAGCAGATGCCAAAGATTCCTATCTCTGCGGTGCAAATCCCATAGAGCGTAAGTCCACCTCCGCGCAGCGGTCCGAAACGACGATTCAGGGGCCGAAAGCTCAGGTTCGGAGCCGAGACGTCTCATGTGTCAGCCGATTCTCCACGCAGTCGGGAGAGTTAGCAAATGCAATCGGATCTGGCGCTGAGAGGGAAAACAAGAATCTAAACCAGTGGTTCTCAACCTTTTTTCCGCCGTGGCCCCTCTGGCGCTCGTGACAGAGCGTCGCCGCCCCCCTGAGAGCCATCTCGAGTTCTGTGGAATACAACGCCCATATTCACAAAACAATATCCTATTCCGGGCCGATTTATCTCCCGGAAAAATCTCCCGTGGCCCCCCGGTTGAGGATCACTGATCTAAACTGTATCAACTTGAGGCTGGAATCATGCGACGATTTTCCATTCTTGTGTTGCTCGCGGGCAAAACTTCTCTGAGACTGTGCATCATGGACCTAAACAAAACCGGTTAGCTACTCCACATCCTACGCCTCACTACGACGCTCGATTAGACCTGTTCTTCCATCTTGATGGATCCTCTTGATGGAGACCTTCTGTGCAGGTCATGCCATTTTCATTGAGCCGCACATTGATTGTGTCCAGTAAAATAAATCACGGGCTCGATGCAATAACGTTTTCCATTGGAATTTTCACGTTTTTTTGTTATTCTCAAACTGCTCTAGAACAGTGGTTCTTGTAACGTTTTCTAGTCTCTAATCATGCGAATGATCTGGCGCTGACTCGTAGCGATTACAAGTGATTCCTTTATTCCGATTCGTCTGCTATTGTTATTATCTGGCTCACTCTCTCACCGCGCTAGACCTCAAATGTAACATCCTTCTTCCTCCACAACTTTCCACTACTTCAGAATCCAATTCAAGAGCTTCGCCCAAGCGCTACTATATACAATTATACAAACGCGTTGGTGCTTCACTCTCCCTACCTCGACACAACTACTGCCGCTGTATTCTATTGAATGCTGTCCTCTTGATCATCTTTCCATTGTCACATTGAAGTATAATGCGTTTAGGTATTAACTTGAAAGATACTTCGCCCACTCTTCCCCCACGTATTCCGGGTTTTCGCCCTTCGCGGTCTGTCCCGATCAACGGGAGCTATGTTTCCTTCCTGTTCGTGTTTCTCCTCGTGCGATTGTGCTGCTTCCATCTCTTCTTCTGTTCGCTCGTTGTCATTTCTCTGATCTTCGTCTGCGTCCTCCCATTGCTCGTCGTCCGCATTTTCCTGCTCTCCTGGCTCCGGGGTTGATGGTGCTTCTGTCGGTTGGACACCGAGCTCCACAAGAGGATCCCGGGACGGCCCTAGATCAGTTGGACCCTCTGTGAGCGAGTCCATACCTGACTGGAAAGCCTCCGAGCTACACGCTGTTCCATTGGGAAGCCTCCTGAACTGGCATCGCCCCCGGTCATCAGCCTTGGTAACCACAACCATGCGGTTTACCCCTTCGGTGGGTTTCGTTACCTTCCGGATGATGCCCTCCCGTTCCATTTCGCCAAGCTTGTCTTTCATCTTGCTCTTCAGCGACGGCGAGACACGACCTGGTAAGTTATGGGCCGGCTCCACTTGTGCCTTCATCGGTATGCGATCTGTCTGCGGTAATCTTCCGAGTTTTCCATCGAATGAGTCCTCGAATCTGCTGATGATACATAAGCTCCGCGGACGAGCTCGTCTCGCCCGTAGTTACAGCGTTGATTGTCCGCTTCCTTCCCTCCTTGTCCTGCCGAGCCCCCTCACGGGGAGACATTCTTCTGATTAGGCCCAACGCTGCGCAAGCTTCCCTGCCGAGGATAGCATCGGAGTCCACGTTCACGATGTAGAATCTCAGTTTCTGGGAAGAGCCTATCCCGACTTCCACTTGGGCCTCCACCACAGTCCACCCCATGACTGGCAGCGCGTGACCGGAGTATGAAGTTATGCGTTGCTTGACCCTCTCCAACTCTGGTCGCTCCGGCAAATTCCGGAAGATGCTCCACGGCAGGACATTAACATCGGCTCCGGTGTCGAACTCGACTTCGATTCGTCTGTTGTGCCTCGGGAGATTCAGTCTTTGGGTCCATGCATCTCGGTTTTGGTTCACGACTGCGGTCTGCAAACTACACAGCCGCAGCGCTCCAACCATGCTCGCCGAAGCGGTGCCGGTCCCTTCCTCCCACTCGGGATTCTCAGAGTTCAGACTGTTGCTCGTCGAGGCGCCTCGACAGACTCCTGTGTAATGACCTCGATTGTTGCACTTGAAACATGTGATTTTGAAGGCCTGACATACCCCGCCTCGATGTGTAACACATCCTTTTGAGCACTCGACTCTTGTCTGCTGATTCACCCGATTAGACCTGAATCTGGAATTGACAAGAGCATCAATGCGCACCTCAGTTGTTACATCAGATCTGCTCTTCAGCGTCATGATGTAATGGTGCCAGACGCACCTAAACATCTCATACGCCTGGTGATCGTCTTTCCGGTAGAGGTCAAGATCCATGGCTATGTTGTAGCCCAATTCTAGTTCTTGTCGAACTCGGTCGTCGAGTTGATCTGAACGCGTTGGATCGATTCTCCAGTTTTTGAAATGACACTGTTTAATCTCCAGAGCGTTGAAGGCTTCCACAAAGCCGGTCCTGGGTCGTGCGTCAAGATGGGTAAAATCCAATATGTAGTACCCTGGGTCATGGCCCAGCACTAAATGTTGAAAATAGGGTGTCCCGTTCGCCTCTGACTTGTCTCACTTGCTGCACTATCTACTAAGTATACCATGAGGCTCCTTCGGTGCCTCACGTACGTTTTCCCCTCACTTACCTTGACTATATAAGCAACTACATTGGATACAATAAACACTTGGACTTCCTCTCTACTAAGAACTCCGTGTGTCTTAGCTTTGTGACTACGTTAACTGACTAAGTGAGAACCTGTACCTTTCAACACGTTATCAGCACGAGTTCGACTCTACATCAATCGGTGAGATACAAATCTCAAATATTCTCAACAACTAGAATATACAAACAGTTCAGTTAATCGTATAAAGAAAAATAGAAATAGATAGAGAGCAAGTGCTCCCAGTGCTACGATGCCAGAATCAACTGATTCAAAACCCGCGGTTAAACCGGGAACAGACAATCCTGGCACAAGCGGCACTACGGATGGAGACCAAAAATAATCTAAGGACTCTAAGGACTCGGATAGTCCAGTCAAATTGGCAGCAGACGGTTCAAATTATGGATTGTGGAAACAAATGGCAACGGTGTACTTGAGTAACATCCCAAAAGTTTGGGAGGTGATCAAAGGAACCCTTGCACAGGTCGAAAGGGAAGAAGCTAGCCTCACTGAAGCCGATAAAGCTAAAAATGCAGAATTCAAACTGTGGAATCAAAAAGCAAGAATGAAACTCTTTGACATTATTAGTCCAATCCTGGCTAACCATGTTTTTCACGACGACATCGAAACTATCAAAGCAAAAACCATGTGGGACAGACTTGTTGAAAAATTCTCAAAACTCAGCGGTGCTCAGAAACAGGCAGTAGCGGCACGATTCACCAACTTCAAATTCTCTCCAAGCAAGTCTGTTGAACAGAACGTGACAGAGTTTGTGCGTATCACCCAACTTCTTCAGGAGATAAATATGGTCTATCCAAGAGAAGTGCTATGTTCAAAGCTCCTTGAGTCCCTACCAACATCCTGGGAATCGTTCCGCATGTCATGGGCAAACAGATCAGATAATGACCAACAATTCACAACACTTTGCAGCATTATCAATGCTGAAGCATATCGACGAAACGCAAACAATCAAAATGATAGTGCTGTAGCCCTGTTTTCTCGCATGAGAATTGGTGGAAACAGAAGATTTCACCGAGGCGGATTTCGCTCGAATCAAAGAGGCAGAGGTGGATTCCAAAGACGACCCTTTCAAAATCCCAATCCAGAACAACCCAGGCAAAATCCCACATGCTACAAGTGTGGCAGACAAGGACATCTCATGAGAGATTGTCGTAGCACTGGTACCACGACCCAGAGAGGTCAATATCCTAGGAGAGGCCAACGAGGCCATCGAGGAAGGAATCAAAGAGGTGGCAGACCTCAATTCCACGTAGCCGAAGCACTTATGGTTTTGGGGACAGAGGACTCAGTCGGTTGTGGTAAAACCAAACCTAGAACTTTGAGAATGTACCCCAGGGCATACGGCCTATATCAGGGCCACAGTGCAGAGTTCAGACACAAATCTCCTTACTTGATTTGTGACAGCGGAGCCAGTCACCATTGCGTGAACGACAAGAGATGGTTCAGCAATCTATCGCTACAGTCTGAAACCCGGGAGGTCAAATTGGGAAGTGACCACAAACTGCTGGTTCAGGGTTGTGGTACCGTCCCATTGACCATCAGACAGGGAAACCACTTTGTGTCGATGACACTGTACAACGTATTATTGGTGACCGGTATGAGAAAGAATTTGTTGTCTCTCGGCAAACTGGCAGACGAAGGCTACAAGGTGACTGTAGAAAAAGGTGGACTTGCTATCGCAAAGAACCACGATCGCGTCTACGCACCTAGATCCCAGGGGTTGTATAAACTGACAGTGTGCACACAATGGAGAAACAACCCTGGTCAGCTAATGATGATCAAACGAGACAGCATTGATGAGTTGTCTGATTCCGAGAATGAAGTCGAAGGCGATGGCTTTGACATGCTTGATGAATTAAATGAAGCGGCGCCACGAGGTGAACGGAGCGTAGATCAACCGCCCGAATCTGATGAGACTGATAACCTAAATGACGAAGCTGGTGTTGATCTTGAGGATTATGAAGACAACAACCATCAACACTCGTCTGACGGTGATTCACAGAAGGTTACTTCCAATGAACCAAGCTTGGTGGAAGCAGCAACACAACCCTCACGAGACGTTGTGAGAAAGAAGCTGAACTCTCAGACAGAAAACCTAGACTGGACCAAGAATCAACCAGTCAGTCTGAAATATGTGCATGAATTGTTTGCACATGTCAACAAAGAAACCTTAAAGAGGTTGCTCGATTTGGAGAGAATCCAATACACTGATGATTACGAACAATGCGAAGTCTGTATCAGAGCCAAACAGACCCGAATCTCCTACAGAAGCCGTCCAGAACTGGGTCGAGCATCAGAACTCGGAACTGTTACGGCTGATCTCTGCTCAACATCAGTGAGCTCGTTAGGAGGAGCAAAATACTTTCTGTTGCTAACAGAAGAGTTCTCCAGGTACCGAAAAATTTACACTCTCAAAACCAAGGATGCGACTCCAGACTGTATTTGACATTACATTCAATGGTTCGAGACCCAGACTGGCAAAAGACTCAAGCGCTTCATGTCCGATCAGGGAACTGAATTTTATTCAGCACAAACTAAGGAGTTATTCGATAGCAAAGGTATAGAACAGACGTCCTCATGCGTCTATACGCCGGCAATGAACGGGATAGCAGAACGCGGTCATCGTACTTTGTTAAATTACACCAGAGCCATCCTCATAAAATCAGGACTTCCAAAGTTCATGTGGGGAGAAGCCATCAACTATTCAGCAGATATACTTAACATGGTAACTCTGAATAGAAATACTCAGAAATCAGCATATGAGATGATCCATGGTTTCAAGCCATACTTTGGCAAACTTTTCCCGTTCGGTGCCGACTGCTATATCATCCTTCAGACAACCAAGAATAAATTGTCTGATCGAAGCGAAAGAGGGTTTTTGGTCGGAGTGACTGAGCGCGGTTTGGGATATCGAATCTACGTGCCTAGAACGAACGAAGTCGTTAGAACTCGAGATGTAAAATTCCTCAAGAATCCCAACAGCGAGGATAAAGTAAAACTATTCGGAAAGTCCAGCGCAGTGGATGTCTTCAAGACGTCAGAAGAGGCCTCACAGGCTGAATCTGACGTTGGGCCTCAGTCAACCGATGCGCCCGTCGAGCCTATCCCTAACTCGAACCAGAAGATACCACCAGTGAATGATGCGCTGAACGAGCCAACTCAGTCAACTCCTAAACCAGAAAATGAGAAAAAGCAAAAGAAGAGAAGAAAACGAGGACTGAGATTCACTCATAAGAAGAAGCATAAGAAGCCTCAAGCTGACAGCAATCTTACTGAAACTGATGAACGTTTGGCCAATGAGGCCCCGAGGGAGGCCCCTGACTAAACTGAGTCTTCTGATAATTATGGTGAGGCCTACAGAGCCTCAGGAACGAGAGGGGCCAAACCGGATAAACAACCCATGAAAGAACCCGAGACCTTCGAAGAAGCTGTCTCGGGTTCAGAGGCAAGGCAGTGGAATGAGGCTATTGCTGCAGAGCTATCCAGCATGGAAAGGCTAGCGGTTTGGGAGCCATCGGTACTGCCAAAAGGCAGAAAGCCAATCTCATGCCGCTGGTTGTTCAAAAGAAAAACTAATCCTTCTGATCCAGCTAAAGTTCGATTCAGGGCCAGATTGGTCATAAGGGGTTTTTCCCAAACCCCGTTTTTCGATTTTTCCCCTGACAATATCTACGCCCCAGTGGCGAGAGCTGAATCAACAAAGCTCATGTTGAGTCTGGCTGCAGAAGAGGGATTGGTGTGTCACCAATGCGATATCTCAAGTGCCTTTCTATACGCACCCCTTGAGGAGGAAATTTACATGGAACCTCCAAAGGGATTCAAGCTAAGCGAAAACAAAGTATTATTGTTAAGGAAAGCTCTGTACGGCTTGAAGCAAAGTCCAGCCATGTTTCATAAGACCCTAGCTAAAATCCTGGGTGACATGGGATTGAAACCTTTGAAAACTGAACTTTGCATTTTCACAAGTGGAGAAAAGGGAAATCGCTTCATTGCCCTTGTCTATGTCGACGACCTCATGTTGCTGGCAAGCAAGCAGGCACAGATTGAGGCCTTTCTCAAAACTCTATCAGCCAAGTTTGAGATCACCCATCAGAAGCTCTCTTACTATCTTGGTATAGAGATTCACCATGAACCAGACGGAGCTATCCATATTAACCAAGCCCAATATGCTATGGAGATTGTGGAACGATTTGAGATGCAAAACCATAAAACGGCTGCATCACCTTCCGACAAAACAATTTATGATGAAGATGACTCTCTCCCATGTCCTGACAGACCTTACTCCGCACTTATAGGTGCTCTCATGTATTTGGCAACGATCACCAGGTTTGACATTGCATTTACGGTGAATTATCTTGCCAAATTCTCAAGCAGACCTACTGAGCGGCGTTGGAACGAAGCCCTCAGAGTATTAAAATACATTGCTGGCACAGCCTCTCATGGGATCACGTTTAGACCTGGAAACTACGGACCCACAGAGGTATACTCGGATGCGGATCATGCGGCCGACATCCAAACCCGAAAATCAGTATCGGGAGCAATACTTCTGAGACAAGGAGGAGCAATAGCTTGGAACTCAACCAGGCAAACTACCGTTGCTCAGAGTTCAACGGAGGCCGAGTTTCTGGCAGCAAGCAATGCTCTTCGTTCCTCAATTTGGGTAACCAAACTTTTGAGCGAACTTGGAATAAACGAGAAACATACTCTCTTGATAGATAACATATCAGCTATCAGACTAATCAAAAATAGTGCTTTCCACAGAAGAAGCAAACATATTGCTCTCTCCGAAATGATGATCAGAGATCATTACCAAAAGGGGGAGATAGATTTAAAATACGTAAATACCACCCTCCAGAAAGCCGACATTTTGACGAAAAGCATAACAGGTGCTAGATTGCAGGAGCTCCTTAAGTTGACAGGACTGACAGCGCTCCACCATGCCAAGAAGAAGACTGATGCTGTGGATCATGGCCGTACTTTGGGTCATCCCGACACCTGCTAATGGATTCTTCAGCTATGAACACGTTTGTCCGATTGAGTGTCGAGAGAAACATATACCATGCTTGATAGAGGGTAATTCCAAAACGGGTTTTGACGTGGACTGTATGGAGTCTGGGGTGGCATGTGAGCAGTCAGCCAGTAACACCATGGCATGCATTCGAGAGAACGGACCCACCGTCGGTGGCTCCACCATCTGGCTTGACTACAAAGAACACTTGCCGCCCAGTCCATCGCCTACTAACCAAACGTGCAGTTGCCTGCCATACATAATATCAATAGCCTGCCAATCAACTCTATCGCTCATGTATATGATAAGCGTCATAATTAAGGTGATGGTTAAACGTCAGAATCGTACTGACAGATATGAAAGAATGATTGACCCAGATGCACCATATCAACCGACGGTTGAGGACATAACTGAGGAACTAGGACGTGACGGCATGAATAATCAATAAGAAGACGACTATAAGGCATGATTCAACATATTATTCTCTCTTATACATATGCATTACATTAAGACTAGGGCTCAAGATATTCTTCTAAATCCTCATCATCAATGCACTTCAAGTCATCGGGAGTATCATCCCATATAACTCTATCCTTTGTGACTTCTGATTCAGGACGGAGCAACTCGTCCTGATCATTCCAATAGAACCCTGAGTGGGTGACGTGGGTCACAAGATATGCCTTCACATGAAGGTCAAAACGATTTAGCCTTCCATAACAGGAAAGCAGAATGTCAGGAATGCGCTGTCGAACGTAGTTAACAGCGTAGTCCGTGACTGCCTCACGGATCCGACCACGCGCTGAGCTAAAGATGATTCGGCGCTGGTGATGATCAACTTCCTCCCAATGGGCCCTGACCGTGGCTTCATCGGGCATCATGTATGCGCCCATTCGAGATCTGACGCGATTGAACCAGGCATATCTGAACATATCCAGTGCCTGTTCGTTGCACTTCCTGAATTTCTCAAGGTTCATGGCTTCATTGAAGCCCTCCTCTAGACATTCTCGGATCCGCACATCAACCTGATCCGAGCGATGGGAGTCTATGAGCCAGTTGAGTCGGTTTGCCTCAGGAACCCTTAGGGCAAGCATGAGGTCTAGAGGTCCAGTCCTGGGTCTGGCGTCCAGATGGTCGAAGTCTAGGATCAGATACACGGGACTATGATCCATCAAGGTTTCTAGCTCAGAGCGATGAAATGGTGAATCCGCTTCGCAAAAGACATCGGCACAGAAGCATGGAAAGGGGGGTGGCAGGGGAGGCGTAATCCTGTTGTCAATGAGCCAGGATTCATAGCCCTCCTTCATCACAATGCATGCTCGTTGAAGAAAACCTTCCATGATGATAGAGATTGATGAGTTGAGGGAACTAACACAACAGATGAGGATGCAGGAGGAATTGGTGTGAGTGCGTTGGTACACTGCAAGAGACTGTGAGGATGTGAACTGCGTTGCACGTTTTTGTTTCCTCAAGTGGGAAGGGAAATTAACCCCTCAACCTCAAAACTCACAGAAAGAGATTCGAGAGTGAAAGGGGGGAGAAAGCACTCCCCCACCTTCACAGCCCAAACCAAGATTCAGTCGACTAAATGTTTGGCGTGTTCAGACATGACGGCGGATGCTTCGTCAGGTGCAGGCGCGCAGATTGTGGTTGACTCTAATGTACTCTCACAACCCAAGGAATGAGAAATCAAGAGATTGGGGGCCGAATGTTCCTTTATTTGATGGCTCTACCTAAACTACATGTTAAAGGCAGAAATGTAATATGATAAGATGTATTAAGTAAAAAGTCATCGCACTATACCTAACGAAAAGGAAAATACCTATGAGAATATAATCAATACATACCTAGATTTAATATTTGGGATCTTTTAAGCTGTATGAGTATGAACTAGAATAACTCACTTATTCAAACGAAATATACCACTTATACATACGGGCGCAACGATAGAACTCACGCGAGCCCAGAATGTGTACGGTAACTGCATAGTCAGTAGCAGGAAATGCCTTCAGAAATTTGACGTTGGAAGGCATACCGAGATTGCGCATGATACACACGCGCTCAGAGGTCAAACGGCAGACGACAATCTTGGAGCCAATCTCACAGTCGAGATCGACGAAGTGGAAAATACGATACTCATTCGACCAAATGAGCGCCGTCGCTGACTCGGGGTGAAACGGCCGTATCGGAACGATCTCAGTTGTTGTGGTCGTTGTGGTTGTTGTGGTCGTAGGTGGCGGCGTGGTCGGTTCTTCGGTGGGTGGCTCCACTGCCTGAGTTGTTGATTCGAAAATTTGAGCCGGGCAGACAGGTGTGGGCTCACTGGCTCTGGATTCTGCGTCTGATCCAACGAATGATGAACGATGTTAAACCATAAAGAAGTCGAAACAATTGTATAACGAAAACAATAAGACCCTCATACTCACTGTTGAGCCAGCGGTACAGGACACCTCCGGACAGGCCCGACACCAAAATCAGGATGAAGATCCAGAAGATGCACTTCATTCTGAAGGCGTCTTGATTGCGTGCTTCTTGACGCAGCTGCTCTCGTGCTTGCTCGAGAAATCGAAGGGGCACCTCAGCTGGGAGTTGTGCCGGCAAACCTTCACCCTCCGGTGATGGTGGCGGTGCACGCACTACTTGAATTTGGTCAGTTTGAGAACCCCGAACGCTGCGACGACTCGGCGATCCGTGTTGGCCCAGGGATGACTGGGCATCACCTCGCGAAGATCCACCCTCGGATCGATGAGTATTGGCGTCTCGTCTTTGGCCAATTGCAGGAGAAGATCTTTCTGAGTCCGGTCGAAATCCGCGCAAATGTACGGGTCGCTCCCAGTGCAAAAGTTCTTGAGGGTGATCAACCCTGGGGGCACCACTAAAAGGAAATGGATCTCCAAAATTAACAGAAGAAATCAACAAAGTAAACGGCAACGGAAATTAAGATGTTCAGTACAATGCTCACCCCGGAAACTTTCGCCACAGAACTGGGCCAAGTTGGGGTCGAGCGACCCACAAAGCACTGGGACCAAGATCACAATGCTGTGCTGATTCAGCAGAGTAAAATCGAACTCCAAGGCTGGGCGGTTCACTCCAACTTCTGACTGTCCTTCCAGGATTGATTGGGATCGGTGAGACTTCGAGGGACGAGCTCTCGGATACGTCAACTCTACGGCTTTCTCCAGCCGCCTGAGCTTGAGGGCCCTCACCTTCGAGCTCGACGGCTTGAAGTCTGATGTCCGCACGGAGTGCTCGGGAAACGGAAGAATTACCGCCGGTGGAGGTGTTGGAACCGGGTCTGGAACTGGGACGGGCCCCTGAGTTGGAGGGGTGGTCGGTGGTTGATTCGGTTGAACGCCTAGCTCCTCCCGAAGAAACTCGTCCAGAATGTGCAGCTCCACGAATTGATTGAAGGCTTCGGATGGCTTCAATGGCACGCAACTTTGCTGCTCGGGGTGGTAGCGATCTTGGAACAGGATCAGCGACGACCGACACGTCAGGTGATCTGCTGGATACCCTCTGATTGAGAACTCGTGGAATCTCAGGCGAAAGGCTTCGTTGACTAGAACCCAGCGGTTGCGGTTCGACGACTCCACGGTTCCTTGATGATGAGTGGGCTCCAGATCTGCGACGTACTCCAGACTCACCGGGCATAACCAACCGAATGATTTCCTCAGCGACACTTCGCTGCTTTTATACTCTCTCCAGAGGACGCAACCTCGGTTTCGGACCTCAATAAGTGCAACGGTATGCGGAGTGCAGACAAAAAGAGCTTTATTTCGAGAGACACATCGACAATGATGATCCCAAGCAAAATATGATGACTCACCCCTTGCTGGGAATTGGATTGAGCTGTCGGCACTCAGCATCTCGTTTTTGAGACAAAGCGCTAGCATCCAACGCGGGTGGCGACAAACAAGTGACATGCGACACCAGTATCCGACGCGGGTGGCAACAAACAAGTGACAGGCGACACTTAAACAAAGCAGTGTCAGGAATGCACCCCCCATCACTTCGCAACCAGATGTTCATAGATGAAAGTCGGCCAATGATAAATTGGGTCTTAGAACACATGGGTGTAGATGTCTGAAATTGTTCAGCTAATCTCTCAAGAAACCTTTCTGATGTAATCTCAAGTATGCGCAAACACTGATCAGTATCAGTATCAGTATCTATCGGCTCTCGGAACAAGGGGGAGTGTTGAAAATAGGGTGTCCCGTTCGCCTCTGACTTGTCTCACTTGCTGCACTATCTACTAAGTATACCATGAGGCTCCTTCGGTGCCTCACGTACGTTTTCCCCTCACTTACCTTGACTATATAAGCAACTACATTGGATACAATAAACACTTGGACTTCCTCTCTACTAAGAGCTCCGTGTGTCTTAGCTTTGTGACTACGTTAACTGACTAAGTGAGAACCTGTACCTTCCAACACTAAATCCAGTTCATGGTCATGGAATGGAGAGTCCTGATCACAGAATCCATCTGTGCATAAACACAGCAGAGGTGATGGTGCTTTTGCAACCTTTTGCTTCCTGATGAGATACTCATAGTAAGATCTCTGGAACGTTTGGCTAACGTCTTCAAGATAACGGGGCATGGTGACTGGAGATTGAATGAATGAGAAACACTGAGCTAAAGAACTTGAAGCAACTCTGAGGAAACTCCGTGGACTGTGAAATAGAATGTGGAGGGTGCATGTTTTTAAGGATCCATAGAAGAAAGGGAAAGGCCCAGATGGGGTCGAATGGATCACTTGAGCTGCTGACGCATGGGAATGCGGCGTTTTTGAAACACGCGCGAAAGACTAACAAACAAAGTCTGTTTGTCCGTTTGCTCGGACTGATAGAGCAAAAACACTGACTTCTCATTCTAGATGAATCAACGAGATGCAATTCTCTGAATCATCAGGGAAAGCACCACTCCAGATGGTCGTCTGATTGTAAATCGAAACGGGACCATCTAATACTAATTAGGAGCATCTGCAGTGGATTCAGAGCCAGAGGGCTGAGATTCAGCCGACCAGATACCATATTGCGGCGAAATGAATACCTGTCTGCTTTGGGGTCCGAATGTGCCTTTATTGGATAGATTGCTGCCTAAAGAGACATATGATAGTTCGGCAATAGAAATGAAAAGTGTAAGAAGGCGAAGAGCATTGACTAGATTAACTCACTGCTATGTTAATCAAAAGTAACATACCAAGTGCACTCTCGTGCACATCGATAGAACTCTCGCGACGACAAAATGTACCTATTCATTGCTAGATCAGATGCTGGATAGGCCCTGAGGGTCTTGATGCCGGCGGTCATTCCGAGGTTGCGCATGATGCACGCCCCCTCGGACCGCAGCACGCAAACCACGATCTTCGAGCCGACCACACAGTTGAGGTCGACGAAGTTGAAGATCCGAACGTCATTGGATGCAATCAAGTCTGAAGCAAATGAGGGATGAAACGGAACACCGATTGGTGCTTCTGTGGTCGTGGTCGGTGGTTCGGTCGGTGGGTTGATGTGTTCTTCGGTGCTGGGGATGGTCGTTTCCATGAGCGGAGTGTTGTCGGCCGATTGCGCACTACCGCAGTGACTTGATGAGTTTATTGGTCCAACGAAAAGCATTAATTGTTAGGCTACATGAAAAGCGAAAAACAAGCCCAGTTAAACTGGCTAATTTGTTATACTCACTGTTCAGCCAATGGTAGAACATGCCTGCGCAAAGGCCGGACAGCATGAGAAAGAGAACGACTAGTGTGAAACACTTCATTTTTGTTTTTGAACGTTCGCGCAGGAGTTCCTCCTGGCGAAGCTGTTCTCGGGCTTGTTCCAAGGATCGAAACGGGACTTCGTCAGGAAGTCGCCCGGATTGAAAACTGAAATCTGGCGACGGTGGAGGCACTACTTCGGCCTGCTTAGGCGAAGAACTGCGAAAGCTGCCACCATGCGGCGGTCGGTGTTCGCCCAGGGATGAGCGGGCATCAACTCCCGCAAGTCGACTCGTGGATTGATCAGAATCGGAGTCTCGTCTTTGACGAGCTGGATCAGGAGCTCCTTCTGCTTGGAATCGAAGTCCGCGCAAATGTATGGCTCTGTCCCATACACAAAGTTCCTGAGGGTGATCAGACCCTGGGGAACTTCTACAGAAAACAACGGAAAAACCACAGTTAAACAAGGAAAAACGAAAATCAACATATAACTGCAGACTGCTCACCGCGGAAAGGTTCCCCACAGAGTCGTACGAGCTGAGGGTCCAAGGACCCACAGGGGACCGGTACGAGGATCACGTAACTGTATTGGTTCAGCAGGGTGTAGTCGAAATCCGTCGAGGGGTGGAGCACTCCAACCTCTGGTTGAGCGTCCAGGATTTGCGGTCGAGTGCTCTTCGGTGGAATGACCCGAGGGTACGAGATCTCGGCTGACTTCTCTAGCCGGCGAACTTTCGTTGGACGAGTTCGATCGGTCGGGCTCCGCTCCTCCGCTGCTCGAACGTAGAGATTGAATGGAGGAAGGACGACTACCCGCACCTGTTGCTGAGATGTTTGAGTTGGCGGCTGCTGATCTGGTGGAGGAGTCGGAATCGAGGGCTGACTCACTACCTGAGGACGGCTCAGCGGGTTCTCGAGGTCCCGGAGGAACTCGTCCAGAACGCTGAGATCGTCGAACAGGTCGATCGATTCCCCTGAGGGCCTCGATGGCCCGGAGCTTTGCGGCTCTTGGTGGTAGGGGGACTGAAAGAGGATCAACCGATGGCGCGCCGACAGGTGGTCCGCCGGGTAGCCTCCGAAGCTGAGACAATGGAACTTCAGGCGAAACACTTCGTTCACGAGAACCCAGCGACTGAGGGTTGGACGTTCCTGGGGTTGTGGCTGGTGTGCGGGATCCAGTTCTGCGTCTCACTCCGGACTCATCGGACATAGCCTGCCAACTGATGTGACCTTCCCAAAAGACCGCTTATATATCCTCCACAGGAGCGACACTACGACCTCCGAACCCTAGCGACAAAACGAAATGTAAACCACTAACAAGTGGTCCACTCATTGGAAAAACAACCTCTTCTGAAACACTGTCATGACTCCAAAACTCTTCTCTGAAGTGGACACAGTGCGTGACTTCTCGACTCTTGAAACTCGGAGGATCTGGACAAACAGACATTCAAGTACCCGTATGCTTGTGAATTGTTTCTAACGAACAACACGTGTCTAAATGGGGTTGTAAAACGCTTCGCTACAGCAAAAGTTCAAATGTATCTGATTCGAAAAACAACTTTATTTTCAAGCGGCTCTCGGAACAAGGGGGAGTGTTGAAAGAGAGAGTGTCCCGTTCGCCTAGGTATCTACTTGCTCCATACTCTACAGAATAATCCTTAGACGACAGTGAGGCCCAATGGTACCTCACGTAAGATTTCCCTCGCTTACCTTCACTATATAAGTAACCTCATTGGATACAATAAACTACTTGGACTTCCTCTCTACTAAGAGCTCCGTGTGTTCGTGAATACGTTAACTGGCTAAGGGTGAACCTGTACCTTCCAACATGTAGGAAAGATTCAAGCGTTTGGCGGGATTAGATGAGAAATTCTTCGCAAGTCACGACGCGACCCCTCTACGATCAGTGTGACACGCTCGAAGCACAGTGCGGGTCTTTCGCTGGTTTCTATAAAGTTCTTGTTACTTCATGTACGAAAACTACACGTCGGGCCCCGCCTTCGAGACAAGCCAAAGGAAGTTAGCGAACCAGAAGGACTGAAACCTACTATGCCGGCGCACACTCCACGGTTTTCACCACCACATCAATATGACGGAAGCCTGCTTCTCGATCGATGCCTGCGTTTGCAGACTTTGTGGAGAGATGAACATTGAGCGACACCATATCTTAGTTTGTCAAACCCTAGTCGACCTATCATTACAGGACCGCGTTGAGCTCGTTGAAAATTCTTGAGGTGTACAAACTCTACCGATTCATGGTGAATGAACTGCTATGTTATGAAGTTCATGTTGGCGGCGAGGGATTCCATCGCAAAATCTGCGACTGCAGGATGCTACTACGAGCTCGGAACGATCAGCAAACCGGTGGAGCTCCTCCATTCTATGGTTCAATCTGGGAACGGAAGCGTGCTTCGGAACCTTCGAGTATCTATCCAGATCTTACTCTCAAGCCTAGTTACGCCACTGGTCAGTCGTGCGGTTCCTTTACGGTTTGGCTCATGAACTAACTTTTTTTGCTAAGATTGCATTTTATTTATTGTGCTCGGTATTAGTAATTGGTCCACTAGGGCAAGCCCTGTCAGTGGTATGCAAAAAGCAACCTTGGGGAGGAAAATATAGGAGTGGGGAGTAAGCCAGTTTCGTACATACAGTAGAAGCTCGTTGCAACGAACCGCGTTACAACGAATTTTCAATTCAACGAACTGATTTTCATTTTTTGTTTGGACGCCCATAGAGATAATGTCAAAAAATCCTCGATAGAGCGAATGCCAGTGCTACGAACTTTCCAGTAGAACGAACTTAAAACAGTGTCGGTAGTGGTCAAAAGTTCGTTGCACTCGAAATGTCGGATCAGACCATGTTCTCGGTTGACTGCGATGTCGAACTCGCACTCCGGTCGGCCAGCGCTCGCGTTCGAAATCGTTCCAACTCGTGGAGAACGTCAGTTCTTAGTGCGAATAACCGTCCTCCAAGCTTCACCATAAGGCCAAAGCGAAAAGGAGACAGTTCTCTACGAAGGAAGAGCTCATCATGATCCAAGAAGATCTCTGAATGAGGCTAACAACGCTTTCGGTACGATAAAGATATCTAAAGAAGCTCTTGATGACGTTGCGGAGGTTATCCTACGTTAGATTGCAGAGCTTGAAGCGTACCTCATGAAACCTCGAACAGATAGACTGACACAGACTGACTTATTTTCGGTCGAATTGGTCGTAACTTGTGCTCGTATATCGTTCCTAAATCATAGTAATCTTAATGAATATAATCAGTTGTGGCTTGTGGCTGATATTGCCATTTTCCGGTACATTCCGTTTTAGCGAACATTCAGCATAACGAACTGATTTTGGTGGCACCAACGTATTCGTTGTAACAAGCTTCTACTGTAGCAAGTGATTCAGATTACATCTTGGAGGAATACCAGATATTAGGATGCTGAGCGATGAAGTTTCGGATTTCCTCTCTCTTTTTGCTCAGCCTTGAGCGTCTATCGATTTCGCGGAGGCGGTTCTGATAGGCTCTATAGAGATTCGAGACTTCGATCAAGTTGTGCTCGGAAGCATTGAGGTTCAGTCGCTGTACGACGGTAGCATAGAATCATGCCCCCCGGGAGATTCGTTTGGACTTCTTAGAGAGCCGTCCTGTACAGGAGATCGGAGGCCCCGAACTCACTGTGGAGATCGATAAAAGGATATTCACGCAAGCATGTACCTCTGGTACTAGCGATTTGCTTTGCGGGAAAACGTCTGCAAAGTAGGTTTACATGTTGAACGTGAAGTCCAATGAGCACTGTCAGATATTTATGGAATAAGGGGATACGAATTGGTGTGAAATAGGAGCGATACGGAAGTTTATTGATTCGCGGGTCGTGGCAGGTTTAGCTCTTCAAAGTCTTCCTCTTGTCCGTCGGAAGTCCGCCAGCGCTCTAAACGTGCTTTTTCTTCAGCTTGTTGCTTGTTCTCGGTATCTACCACCGTTCCGTGGGTGGTTAAGCGGGTTTTGCGACCCCCATATTGGCGCACCTCCAGCTCGCGGACCGTCACGGTACAGCCCTCCTTGTTGTCGAGTGAATGAACGTAGGACTCCCATAACGTGAGTGTGACTATGTGCAGTGAGTCATCGACGAGCCTCACGTTTTGTCGGCGTCTCACTTTCCTGTCTCTACAGTTCAGGTCCTGGGGAGTTTCCACTTCGTAGAAGATTGCCACAATGTCTGCTTTGGCGGGCGTTTCTTGAAAGAGCAGCTCGGCTAGACCGACCTTCTCGAACGTTAGCTGCGGGATGTTGCTCCCATCCAATTTTGTCACCTCGCTGACCTGGGGAGTGACGGACATTTAATATTGGCGTGACGCATGAGGATTATAGCTGGATGGTTACGTTACACGGGGATGTCAGGTGGAGTTCACCTATTCTACCTTAGTGAACTGTAGTTCGCAAGCGTGGAAAGTTTGCTTGTTTTGTGGATTCCTCGATTTGGATTTGTAGCAGGTTATGCGGTAGCACGACCCGAGCTCCACGCGCTCGAAGAGATTCGAAGCCTCCGCGTCGAACGCAACACCGCCAATCTGCCCGCTGGAGGCTGCCATGACAAAGTTGAACCATTGGCCTTCTCCATTTCCCTTCTCAAAGGTTTTGATCGGTCCGCGTGCCAGAACTCTTCCTTCTATGGGTCCTCCCGTTCTATCGAGGGTGATGGTGCTGATCGGCAAGGTCCTCCTTTTGGGAGTCTCTGGCTTGCCGTCGGTTTCTGCAAGATTGGAGCGTATATAATTCTGTAGATCTTGGCAGGGAGAACACGACCGAATTCTTCGTCTGAAGTGAAGTTTATTGACTTAGTCAGGCTGAAGTAGATAGGGAAATGGTTTACAAGATTCTTTACAATGGTATGGAAACAGACCTGAAGTGAAGAATCGATTTTTGCGTTCCTAGTCACCCACGTGTCTAACGAGCTACTAACTTCTGGGCCGGGAGGATAACGAAAATGGCAACGCTAGGGCACTACACTAGCGCCCTCTCAAGAGCCAAAGGGGCCATTTTACATCTCCCCCCCTCGGAGTTCGCACTCAGAGTGAGGACTGAAATCTTACGACTCATTGATTCACCTTCGGTATCAATTTTGAGCAATGGAATATGTTGGCTTCTTTGCGTCGTTTTCCGCAATCTATTTCAAACATCGAGTCAGAAAGCTTTTTTACCACTCGATACGGTCCAAGTCTGACTTCATCGAGCTTATTCCGATTCAGCTTATTTCCATTTTCAACGAAAACATAGTCACCCTCGTTGATTTCACACTCTTTTCGGTTTCGATCGAATCTTCTTTTGTTTTTCTCGAAATAACGTATGGAGTTCAGAAGCGCCGATGCTCTGTCTTTCTCGAGGTCTCTTGATTCAATTAATTCTGACGGAATTATTTCTGAGTTCCGACCATCCATCAGGTAGTTTGGTTCGAAACCTGTGACGCTATGGATGGTCGAATTGTACTCTTTCAAACATTCCTCGGCAATTTTCGACCACGCTTTCTTCTTCGTGGCATTCATTTTACACCTGATCCTATTAACCAGGGTTTGATTTAATCTCTCGTTCAAACCGTTCGAGGATGGGTTATTTACAGACGTGAAAATTAGTTTAATCCGTCGTTTGTTCAAGTATTGTTTCAAATCAGTTGATGTGAGTGCCGAATACTGGTCCGCGAGGATGATTTTAACTTCCTTCTCCCGCGTAACCTTATCAATCAGATCAATGAACTGTTTCCTCGTCTGGTTTTTCGTCGTCGAAATGAAAGCTTTCCTAGAAAAATGATCGACCAACAAATGCATATATTTTTTTGGGGAATTGTTTCCTGCGAACCCACCGATAGTGTCGATCGACATTATTTCGAAGGGTCTGGAAGCCGGACCTAGAAGCGAAAGCTTCCCTAATAGTCTGCCGGTTCTGCTCTTGTTTTTTATGCAAATTTCACAACTCTTACAGAAATCTTCGATTATTGAATCCATGTTCTTGAAATAGTAGAAAGGTCTCAATCGGTCAGCTAGATGGTTCCGTCCGATATGACCGTAGAAATCGTGCAATTTACGGATCAACCAACGTCCGAAACTCTCAGACACGAATAAACGCTGTCTGTTTCGTAAGCACTTATAGCTCAAGTTGCCTTTCTGTATAACATTTTTCGCAGACACGATGACAGCCCGATTCGAGTTCTGATCATCAAGGATTTCCTCTACAGTGACTAAATTCACAATTTTGAGTACGTCTTCCTCATTATCAAAACTTTCAAGAACTGGGTTTCTCGACAGCGAATCTGCCTCTACGTTGTCTTTGCCACAGCCATATCGTATTTGAAACTGGTACTGTGAGAGGTAAAATACAAGATCACCGAGCATTTCATCGGTTCGAGCTTTCACTTTCAAATTCTCTAAGGGCTTGTGGTCTGTGATTATCGTAAATTCTCTTCCGATTAGCCAGTATTGCCAGTAGATGATGGCTTGTTTGATCGCGAGACATTCTAAATGAATTGCTTTCTTTTTCTTCTCCGTCGGCTTCAATCGCCGTGAGAAATAAGCTACTGGATGGAGGAGATTGTCCTCTTGCGGTTGCTTAAGGATCGCTCCGAGTCCGTCACCACTCGCGTCCGTGTAAATGAATACTGGTTTCCGCTCATCATAAATTCTAAGGATCGGGCTCGAACACAAGTAATCCTTTATGGTCTGGAAAGCTCTCTCGCATTCTTCCGTCCATTCGAACTCGACGTCTTTTCTCAACAGATTATGCAACGGCTCAAGTTGCTTGCAAGCATTCTCTATATACTTATAATAGAAATTGATTTTTCCCAGCAATTGCCGCACATTCTTTTTCGTTTTTGGTCTATCAAAATCGCGGATCGCTTTCAAGTTATCCTTGGCTGGTCGGACTCCATTCTGTTCCAAAATATGCCCCAAATATTTGACAGAATTCTTAGCAAAATGGCACTTGCTCAGTTTAAGCTTAAATCCGCTCTTCAGAATAGTGCTCATCAATTTCTCAATCTGCTCCAAATGCTCTTCAAATGTTTCCGAGAATACGAGTATATCGTCAATATAATTGATGCAAAATTTGCTGAGATTGTTAGTCCGGAGCAGATTCGAGAGTATTCGTTGGAAAATAGCTGGAGAGATCTTCAGACCAAAAGGTAAACGTGTGTGTGTGGGATCTACCTTGTAAACACGCTTTTTTACTCGGTCCTGCTTCTGATCTAAATTCACCGGTTTACTGTGAACCTGGACAGGCAAGCCTCTTCTACACGACTTCACTGATCTTCACTAAGTCACTGTGCCTCAGGTTTGGACGTCTACAGCCTAGCTATGGGCTGTGAAGGTGAAACAACCGCCCGCAGCTCTGACATGTGCTCAACTTGCTGTGAAGGCTTTCCGGGAAATAATAAGCCCTTTATCTGTGTGTCCTGTCAGTCAAGAACTCACAGAAAATGTGTACCATCGCCCTTCATCTTCCGTGGCGCCAAGACTGGACTTGAACGTGATTTCAAGTGCATGGACTGCAGAGTTCCTGAATCCTACACACCGTCTCGACTTCGAGGCGTATCCCGTGCGCATGATTTGTCTGGAAACGCTCTGTTTACAACTGTGGACCCGGCGACGAATGGAGATCGGAGCTACTCTCTTGGGTCGAAAGCAGCGGAGGGGGATACTGCGGATACTGTTGATTCCTTCGTGGACCCGACCCGGCTGAGATCCTGTGCTATCTGCTCATGTGTTTTCGTGGGCAAAAACTTTCTGGGTCAGTCGCTGACATGCCCCCTGTGCGTACAGTTGTCGATGTTGACTGCAAACCTTCAGTCGGAGATTGAGGGACTTCGAAGTACGGCTGCATCTAGACTAAAGGGACTTGAGGACAGCCTCACGCGTCCACCCTCTCGGGCTGGTTCCGGGGAGATATCTCAACTGCGGGGACTTCTCAAAAGTGCGTTGGAAGATGCCGAAAAACTGCGATCCGAAAATCAGGATTTGAGGGGACGGCTTCTGAGACTAGAGGCGGAGAGACGTGATGAGAGTCTCCCCCCGGCGTACAGACAGCAGAGGGCCCACTACAGGAGAGTGCCCTGGAGAGGCGATCTTCAGGAGATGGATAAGAGAGAGCGCTCTCGCCCGGATGGGCTCCATGGTCTCGGTAGAAGGGAGGTGAAACCACCACAAGCTGTCATTCCGGACGTGGTGCTTAGTGACGCTGAGGGAGATGGTGGGGGTGACCATGCTGGCCCCGGTACCCGAGAAACATCTACTCGACCAAAGAGACCTATAAATCTGGGAGAGTGTGAAGAATCTTTTCCACTCAAGGTGTACTCAAATCACCGCAGTGGTGGATCTACCAAAAGAACACCGACGGGCGGATCTGATCCTATTGTTTTTGTTACGGGATTTGATCCTGCTACGGCTACATCGGAAGTACTTAATTACTGCCGTACGATCTCAGAGGGTGTCCTTGCCGTTTCAAAATTTAACAACGACAGGCACCCTGAATATACTTCATTCGCCATAACTGTCAGATCTGATCAAGTAGACGCTCTGCTTGCCCCCAGCAGATGGGCGGCTGGCATACTTTTCAAACTCTTCGAAGGAGCTATCAACCGAGGCCGGATTGTGGAGACCGTGATAAACGCTTCTGCTGACCCTGAACTCACTGCCGAGAGGCGAAACAACGACCCTGGCGGAAAACATACTCCTCTGACTGAAGTTACTGACGCTGGAGAGTCAGACTGACTACAAACCAAAAAGCTTAGAGTCGTGCATCTCAACGCTCGCTCACTTCGTCCAGTCTACAAATTCGACCTACTTTCTGAATATTATGCTGAAACTTATGATGTCATCTGTTGCGTTGAAACCTGGTTCGCCCTTCCCGAGGCAAACACGCACAAACTTGAAAACCATTCCCACTTTTTTGCTTGCAGAAGCTCCCCATATGGGGGGGTATCCATTTTCGTTAGAAAGAATGTTGCGATTCTCGAGAGCAGACCTATCCAGACCGAGGATGAGAGTATCCAGGCGGTTGCACTCCTACTTAAGGTACTCAACAAGGTATTTTGGCTTATAGCGGTGTATTCTTGCAACTCCCAACTCGCTGGTTCTCTCCTTGAATTCATCAAAAGCTTTGTTTCCACCTGTCGCTCTCCTATCATCCTAGTGGGTGATCTCAATGTTGATCTTCTGTCATGTGCACCAGCTGTCACTAAATTTCACTCAGCACTTTCTGACCTTGGACTGTATCCAACTCACCGTAATGTCACTCGCCCCTCCTCTGGAACTTGCCTGGACCACGTATGGGTTACCAATGATGGCTCCCTTGAAATTCTCAACACTGAGATCCTACCCCATCCCGAATTCTCGGATCATCTTCCGCTGTCCTTTGATATCGCTCTCCAGACTAACAAACTTCCAGCCCCACGCATTGCCGCTTCTCGCAGGAAATTTAGCTCGTGTAACTTCAACAAATTCTTTCACCTCCTAAATATTGAGAACTGGAACTCACTCTACTCGTGTACCGATGTTGACTCTGCATATACGCTATTTTCTTCTCGCCTCTTTGACATTTATGACTCCTCCTTCCCCTTATGTCCAGTCCCATCCTCCGAGACCACTCGCAAAACCTGGTTCACCAAAGTACTAAAGCTAAAACGTACACGTCTTCGAAGCTATGCTAGAAAATTCTTCGTACAAGGACTAGTTTCAGCTAAGTCCCGCTACTATACCTGTCTTAAGGAATACAGGAAACTCATACTGATAGAAAGGAGAAAGTACACATCTACTCTTCTCTCTCGGGCTGGCTTCAGCGCAAAGAAGCTTTGGAAACTCATAAATGACTCATCCGGCAGAACAAATAAGTCGCAATCTAGTGCACTATTCACAGGCTCGGATGAGAAGGAGACGGACTCTTCTCTCAACATGCTAGCTCACTTCTATGCCTCTATCGGCGATCAAGGCAGCTCTAAATGTCCTCTTCCTTCTGACTCCCTCACTTCCATTGCCTCCGTTCTTGACTATCATGTAACGTCATCGTTCAAAATCAACTACATCGACCCTATGTCACTGCCATCGATGTGCAAGGGTATGAAGGTTGACTTCTCTCGTTGTCATTCCGAAGTACCTTCCAAGGTTATCGTAACTGCTATTCCGCTTCTCGTTATACCTATAGCTTTCATTTTTAATCTCTCTCTACGACTCTCAACCTTTCCTACTGCCTTCAAGCATGCTACTGGCGTGCCCATCTATAAAGGCAAGGGCGACCCGACAATGCCTGATAATTACCGCCCTATCAGTATTACCTCCTTTCTATCCAAATTGTTCGAGAAGTGCGTTCACAAGCAACTCTCATCCTATATTGAGTCCACTGGCATCTTCTCAGATCACCAACATGGCTTCGTTAGGGGTCGTTCTACTGAGACTGCACTGTTAGACATTACTCAGTTTGTGTTGGACGGCTGGAACTCTAATCACCAAGTCATCGCTCTCTTTCTTGATCTAACCAAGGCATTCGATTGCCTAGACCACGCTATCCTATTGGAGTCCCTCTCGAAATTCGGCGTTCACCAAGATTCGCTAAACTGGATCGAGTCCTATCTTAAGGACCGAACTTTCTGTGTCACAACAAAATCTCGATATTCAGAGACCTGTCTGATCAACAAGGGTGTCCCTCAAGGATCTATCCTTGGACCATTTTTTTTCATCGTGTACATCAATTCCTTCCTAAAATCTGTCAACTCGCTCTCACCGAAACTCGCCGCGGTTTCTTTCGCTGATGATACTACACTCCTATTCCGCCTGGACCCTAGAGAGCCTGAGCGGGAAGTCTCTAGGCTTAATGACCTGCTTGTTGAAGTCTTCTCGTTTTTTCGCCTTCTCCGGCTTTCTATCAACACTAACAAAACAAAACTCATGTGCTTCAGACGTAAGAGAACTAGGCAGGTCATTGCCGATGATCTCATCGTGCTAAATGGTAATCCGTTGAACTTTGTTTCCTCGACGACTTGTCTTGGCGTCATCCTCGATTCTGATCTGTCCTGCTTTGCCCATGCCGCTAAGCTGCGCAATACTATCGCTTCTCAATGCTATTGCCTCCACAGGCTCAGAAGACTCGGTTTTCCCCGATCTATCCTCATACGTGTGTTCCGAGCTCTTGTAAATAGCTCTATCCTCTACTGCATAGTTCTTTGGTACCCACTTGCACGAGCTGAGTCCAGGGCTATGGTTCAGGTCGCCCAGAACTGTGGTCTCAGAGCAATCTTCGGAACCTCTGTCAAATCCTCAATCTCGTCAACTTTCTTCCGCTTAGGCATTTACAAGGTCAACGTGCTGTTTGAATATCGTGTGTCACTTCTCTCCTTCCTGTCCACTCATGGTATGCTTGTCCCTACCCTATCGTGCAGTGATAAACTCAGACTTACTGGCAGAGACTCCCGTAGGCTGCTGGTCGAGTTGCCAAATGTGTCGTATGAAACCTCTAAATTAGCGCCACTCTACATCCTCGGTTCAAAATGGAATGGTCTTCCGCTCGATATTCGAAGCTGCGAATATGTGTCTGCCTTCAGAGGCAAGCTTAGATCTCTTCTCTCTAATACTTAAATGTCAATCACAGTGTAAATGAGCAGCCCATGGCTTGCGGGCTTTAAGCCCAGTCGAAGTTTATCAATAAATGAAATGAAACGTGTCCACTGGAAATGACCATTCTGCGTCACGAAAGCCGTTTTCTTCCTGTCCTTCTCTCGAATTGGAATAGACCAGAAAGCCGAATTTATATCGAAAGTAGAAAACCAGCGGCACTGACCCGCTTTAACGACTATGTCTTCGATCCTCGGGAAAGGCTGCGATTCAGGTACAACCAACTTGTTCAGTTCTCGGAAGTCAATGCATAAACGACTCCGACGACCGTCCTCTTTTTTGTAAGCCAAAGTTACAGGTGCCGCAAATGGCGAGCTCGAATATTCTATTAACCCTCTGTCTAGCAGATTCGAGATTTGAGAATCAATCTCTCTCTGATCGGGAATCGAACAGCGATAGGGCTTCTTCGAGATATATTTATCTTCTTGCAACTTGATTCGAGCATCAAAGTCGCCCACAGTGCCAAGATCAAACTTGTCAGTTGCGAAAACCCTCTCATATTTTCTGACAATCTTTAGAATTTTGTCCTTCTTGGAACCGTCTAAATAATCAAGTTTCTCGGAGAACTCATCGAGCCTCACGTATTCTCCAGCAAGGACCTGCCTATCTGGAGCATTTTCTTGTGCTCTCTGGGAGCTCTTGCTTACTTTTTTAACGCTGCCGTTCTCGGCTCTCTGCAGAATATTGCAGTTCTCGTCTTGAATCAATCTGAACTTCCTTATGGCGTCCAATCCAAGGAGCAGGTCATAAGAAAAGTTATCGTTACGCACCACATAAACGTCAACATCCTGTCCCAAATCATTAATTTTCAAGTGGAGTTTCGCCCGGCTCCGAGTGAAAGTCTTCCCGCTTAACGTTTTGAAAATGCCTTTGTCTTCGATGAGCTTCGATTTCAAGCGCTTTATCAAGTCATAGTTTATCAAGGTCGCATTTGACCCGCTATCATAAACGGCCTCAACATCCATCTCATCGTTTACTAGCACCCTCAGTTTGATAAGAGGTGGGAATTTCTCCGGGCGTCTTAGTTTTTTTTGCTCATTCTCGTTTTCAGATTCAAACAAAATATCATCTGAAGTCGACGCCTCATGTACATTGACTCTAAGTTTTCCCGGAGCTCTATCCTTATTACGGCATCTTTCCACAGGGTGGAAACGCCCTGGGTGATTGAGAGATTCACAGATAGGACAGGGTTTCTTCTCCGGAGATTTTTCGGTTTCAAACGGTTTCTTCCCGATCGCCTTTTTCGCGCCTACCTTCGTATCACTCGCGTTCGCGGAATGCGATGTTCTGGCGCTTATTTCGTACTGACCTAGCTTGTTAATTAAAGCGTCGGTGTCGAGAAGCTCTTCCCTATCTAATTTCTCTTGGATCTGTACGGGCAAGCCTAGACCAATCAAACTGATTCTGGAGGCCGAGGTCATCTTCGTCTCAACCTCGAGAATCAATCTCTCTTTCTTCAGAGCATATTCAACCAAAGAGCCCGATATGTACTTGTAGCTGTAAGCGTACCGTAGCTTTGACCAGCCCTTGTCCGAGAAAACCTTCTTGAACGACTCCGCCCATGCCGAGGAATTTTTAAGAAATTGGCTTGGTACCAATCCAACGCTCTCTCTGTCATGAATAATTTCAAGCATTTCACCTTTTGCTCCTCTTCGGAAATCTTGTGCCTCAGGCATTCGGCTTCAAAAGTCTCTAACCATTCCGCAGCATGTTGTTTCCCGTTGAATTTCTCAATGCAGAACTTCTTCTCTACGGTGCTCAGTTTCTGTTCAGGTGAAGCGTTCTCGGCTTTGAGTGTCTTGATCAGTTCAAGTAGATCATTCTTGAAATCGTCGTCTTTCGATTCCTGACCCTCCTCGAGGTAATGGTCTTCGAAGACGAAGTTACCATCACAATCCATGTATTTCTCGATTACAGGCACTTTCAATGTGACTCTTATATTACGATACTGCCCTGCTTTCGTCAGTTGCTTGGCTGCACCCAGTACGGCCGGAAGCTTGAACAAATCACTGTGGTATTTCTCATGCTGCCACGCTCGTGGTATCAGATATACGACGTCTTCTGTCGCTCTTCTCACGGAACACACAAATCTGAGGGTTTCGCTATTAGCGTTGACCCTCGCCCTGATATGGAAGATCACTTGTTGTTCCATTCTTTGTCTCTCTCTCTTGTCTCTCTACACTCTCGTAAAGATCTCTCGTGACCACGGTGGAGAAAAAATCGATTTATAATTCTGTAGATCTTGGCAGGGAGAACACGACCGAATTCTTCGTCTGAAGTGAAGTTTATTGACTTAGTCAGGCTGAAGTAGATAGGGAAATGGTTTACAAGATTCTTTACAATGGTATGGAAACAGACCTGAAGTGAAGAATCGATTTTTGCGTTCCTAGTCACCCACGTGTCTAACGAGCTACTAACTTCTGGGCCGGGAGGATAACGAAAATGGCAACGCTAGGGCACTACACTAGCGCCCTCTCAAGAGCCAAAGGGGCCATTTTACACGTATATCAGACAATGGTCCCGTAACGCGAAATTTTCGAAAGGGAATGAAGATGATCCTCACCAGCTTTTCTTTTGTTCGCGCTCGAAGTGGAGGCATCTTTTGCTTTTCCCATTTTGATGCGTTGAGGTGAGCTGGATCGATCCTTGATTGGGCGCAGGTGCTTCGTTGTAGGCTTATGGTAGCCAACGATGTTTCGTAGGCAGTCGATGACCGTTTATATGGGCTCGGGGAAGGCGTAATTTTTCTCTTGACCGTTGCTGGTTTGCCTTACCTTTATTTATAAAATGTTGATTGAGTGGATTTATATCGGGTTAGATTTTTTGGTACTTGGTTCGATTGTTGGTGGTTTGAATTTTACCGTCAGCTCCCGTATGGAGGCCGCGGTTTGGTCAGGGGCGATGTCGATATGCGCATCGCGATTGAACAATTCAACGGAGTACAGTAAAAACGTCAGTTCCAAAATGAAGCCTTTCACCGGTACAGTCGACTCCGCTTGATTGGGGCTCCGGATAATCGGGGCGACCGCTTATTGGGGCCAAAAGCGGGATTCCCGAATATTTCAATAGAAAACGCTCCGGTTAATCGGGTTCTCACTCCGCCTAATTGGGATTTTTCGGATCCCAAAAGATGAAAATAGTCTCAAAAATCGGCTTTCCGGCGACTGCTTCTGGATTAATTTCTTGTTCAGTGCGATAGAATCTATCGAGAATGTTTGCAAAGCGCGTCGAGGTGTCGCTTCCTGTGTCCAATGTCTAAACAATGTGACGTTCCCTACGCGAACGCTAAGATAGATACAGTTATGGTGATATGAAGCTGTGTCATTGATCTTTCTTCCAGTAGTTCCTTCGCATGCGAGAGAGACGGAGGATTTCGTCCTTCCAGGCTCTCGATCGGTCACCCAGACCATGTTTTTTCGAGCGACCGCTTTATCGGGGCAACCGCTTAATCAGGCCAAAACGATGTTTCTCGACAAGCCCCGATTAAGCGGAGTCGACTGTAGTTTATTTAGCAGATACAGTCCCTTTATAGAATACAGTCTGGGGAAGGGCTATCGCTCTTTCCAGCGTACTGATGCGTCTAAGCAAACATATTTCCAACAGCGATGAACGGTGTAGTCGATGCGAAAGATGTTACACTTATTATGTGCCGTTAAACAATGTTCAAAGTGGCGCAGTGTTCCTATCGAACCATTCACCAGGCCGTCTTCTGCGTCCATGTTCACTGTTAAGATATACGGAGACGCCGGAGTCAAGGTTATCCTGTACGGCAAGTTGCCTGCTTCTTGGCACTTCATTCGGTTTACCATCCCAATCGCTTCTCGTTTGTCATCATCCGTAGTATAGCCGGTATATGAGTCTACGGCGGTGTGAATATGCGTTCCCGGTTCGATGGGTATCGCGCCTTCATTGTGATGCTCAACATCCTTATTATTGAAGAAAAGTCGCATTGCTTCATTTTTCGAGTTTTCGTTGCACCAATCACGAGTTCGGAAACGTGATCGTATCATACTAATTTCTTCGCCGTTCAATTCCATACCGCAGCCAATTTGGTCAAAGTTGAGGAGAATTCGATATCACTCTGACGCATCACCCGCCTTGAGGGGAAATAATCTAAGGATTGCCAGAGAACCGCTCTGCCTCCAAGAGACTGTCGGGTCGCGCAATAAACGGGCCTTGCATTGACTGGTGGGAGTTGCTTGGGATCACCGCAAGCGTAGAAATCCAAGGCACCGGAGTTACTTTCGTATTCTCCAGCCATTCCCCGCAGTCGTGACTTCACTGAATGTAGAAGATGTGAACTGCACATGCTCATTTCATCAATGATCACACATTTTACATTACCGTCGATAGGTACAGGTAGTAACAGTCGACAGGTCTGTAGGAGATCACTGGATAATAAATTACTTAGTCTCGAAATTGTCAAACGGAATGCAGAATGCACTGTGGTACCGTTGATAGTGACCGCCGCTTTACCTGTTGTTGCTGTGGCTATGTAGGCCAGTGTGGGGCATAATCATAATCACAGCCGTAATCATAACCGTAATCACAGAATGAGAATGCGAAATCGTTTGCCTGCCCGATTTTTTGCTTCGATTCCTGCGATCCGTGGCTCTCTGGTCTCTGGTCGCCATGAGAGAGCACTTATAGCCACCCGGTCGCTTGCTTGGCCGCCGCTGATCAAGCCATGGAAATAGAGAGTTCTGCATCGCTCTCACTAGAGCGCCTGTGATTACGCTTATGATTACAGCAAAATCACAGGGCTGACTGTGATTATGATTATAGTCACAGGTGTGATTATGATTTTGCGAGTCCTATGATTTTGATTATGATTTAAATCATAATCATGATTATGATTACGACTGTGATCATTGAAAAGTATTCTCGAGCACTTGCGAGACTCTAAATGAGGACACCTGTTTGGAATCACGTTCAGTGTTCCCCCTGTTGCACTGGTAGTTTATTCCCCTTATATACCCAAGCACCCGAGAGGGTGGAACAGCTATTCGGAAGTAGCGGAAGTCTTGACGGTAATCAGTTCACTGGACTACGAAAGAACACTGGGAACAGTAAGACGAGAAAGTTATTCTCACTGTGATTACCGAGGCATGCTCTGGTGATCACTGTGAATTGCTTCACAGAGCTGGCGGACATATGAGAATCTGAAAACTCCATCCCCCCTTGGCCGTCAGCGCAGGGGAGTCTTGGTTTACAATTTGATTGACATCCGTTCGTTTTCGCAGCTCCGAAAATTACAATATCGAGTTTCTTGTTTCGAAATCTAGTGATAACAATTTTTTGGCGTTTTGTCAGACGTGGAATCTGTGCACAGCATTATTGCGAAAATGCGAGTCAGAGGATAGATATTGCATTTTCATGGACTCGACAATCGTTTCACTTATAGACAGGGATGTTCACTTCACTCATTATAGACGGGGATGTGCATGACAGCAGATATGCATTGACGATATTGTCTCACTCAGAAGTGACTTATGAGACTTTGGCAAGACTCAGGGAGAGCATATATATTGACATATGAGATTTTACGAATTTGCGCTCTCTCATCCATTGCGGGAGAGCTCTCTGACTGTTTCAAGAGGCGGGGGTCCTTCCAGCTCTTGATCACTCAGTAGAGCGTCCGAGACATCTCTGTTCAAGCCACTCTTCATCAACCTCATCATGCAGTGGAAGTTTCCATCAGTGACCCGCTCAACTAATGGGAATCTAAGAGCGTTCGGGCTGATGGGAATCTGGGAGCGTTCGGGCTAATGACGGATGTTCGGGCTGATGACGGATATTCAGGCTAATGGGAATTTGGGGTGGGAGGCAGTGGGAGGTCTTTAGTGAGACGTCAACAAGAAAAAGTGCTCACAAAAAAAAAGGCGAAATTCTCAGGGAACTCTGAGAGTTGTGAAGTGGAGAGTGTCGCAAAAAGTGATACTAGTGGTGGTGAACAGTTCGATCCGGAGAGATCAACTATATCCATCGAATACACTGCAGGGATGGCAACCATTAACAAGGTATGTTCATCCTGCAGGCCAGGACTGGGTCAGTTAGACGCTGACCCAATGGTTACATGCGTGCCGTGTCAAATGGTACAGCACAACAACCCGTTGATGAACGGGTTGAATTAACAGCTAGCCGAGTTAACATCGGCTAATGAGCAGCTGAGAGCGCAGCTTGCAAAACAAGTGCAAGATGCGACACAATTGAGACATCAAAATGTATCGGTCGGGCTCACTGCCAATGAGCAATGCAAGATGATTGCAAAACTGCAACATCAAGTAAACGGCTTGTTAGAAGAGAAAAAGAGATGGTTGGCCGGCACGCACAAACCAATGAGTGGAATGAGCGGAGCCAGCGGTGCGATGGACACCACTGAGAATGCTCCAGGAGAACAGGGAAAGCCACAAAATCCATACGGATTGGCGTTAATTTCAGGCGATGGACTGCTATTGGACATGATGGAGGGAGATTCCCCTCTGAAAGCACTCTGTAAATTCGGAGTGCTAGTGAAACAATCGAGAGGGGCAAACCCAAGGGAAAACACGTGGAGTCAATAATGAAGCTCCTAGCTAAATACCCGAAAGACGAGAAAAATAACGTTCTCGTCTTTATGGGCCTTACGGACTTGATGAGCGAAACATTCACTCAGACAGCACCGGAGGCACTAATTGAAGCCTTGAAAAACGCGTTGTGTTTGATAGCAGCGCAACCGGGTGTGAAAAAGGTGACATGGGCGACGCTCATAACTCCGGCAGTCGATGGACTACGGAGCATCGCCAACCAAATAAACAAGGTGATGATGGAGTGGGCAGAACCACAAGAAGAAGTAGAATGTCTTACAATTAGTCTCTGGCATATACTGGTCAACAAGTGGACCTACACCGGAGACAGAAGGCCAGACCGAAAACGGCTGCCCATCCTTTCAGACACAGGAAAAGAGAAAGAGCGGAATCAATGGATAATTGGTTCCTGAGAATTGCCAACCTGTCAGAGGACGACGAGGAAAGACTCGTGAGAGAAATACAGAAAGGAAGGCGGAACAAGCCGAAAAAAGAAAGAGACTTGACCAGAAGAACGGGTCAAGAAGAAAATACAGCTGGTACCTCAGCTGATCCACCGATGAGTGGCAGCAGTGGGCAAGCGAGAGCTTATCCACCTGTGGGGTCACAACCGGCGAGCAGGGGAGGAGGGAGAGGTAGAGGGAGAGATGTCTTTGGTCGCGGAGAACAGCACCGAAACACCTACCCACCCTATCCTCCCCGAGGAGGCCGTCGAGGAGGCACCGTGTACGGGCCCAGCTCTGTTTACCGATGGGCTAGAGCAGTGGTGCTCACGGGATTCCCACCGCGGGCCAAATTGCAAGTCGGAAATTCACCGCGGGGTAGAAGGTTCTACACTAATTTCCTCAACAAAGAAATGCCCGTTATTCACGTATGATATTCATCATTCCATTTCTACTTTGAGATTTAGGTAAATGGCACATGGATAAGTGGGTAACGCATATTGATTTTTGTCCGCAACAAGAGGGGGATCCACAATTCATCCCGAGGTTTTTAAGCATCGTTCAAGGTTTGTTGTGGAAAGAGGCTAGAGGGTAGAGGGCAATAGGACGGGCCGTCCCCCCCCCCCGCGGAAGATGCGCTTAATACGCATTCGAGAGGTTGGAAAAAAAAGAAGGGGAAGCAAGTGCTAATAAAAGCAGTGTAGTCCCTTTCAACATATGTGTTTTCAAGCTTGCGGGTGGGCGGACGAAAAATTCAAAGCACTAGTGCCGTCGGCACTAATGAAAGGGAGGAGCGGGAAAACGCGGTGATTATGTTACCCATCAGAAGTAGAAAGTCGGGTGATTGTTTATTGGCGTTTGGACGGAATGGGAGCGCCCGTGGTGGGCGGGGACGATGCCTCAAGGATCAGTTCTTCAAAATCTTGGGTCGGGTCGAGGGTTGACCACCATCTGGTCAATCGGAGGCGATCAGGATCATCTGATAAGGCGGTTTTGTCTATGATCGAATTGTAGGTTGTTGTCAGCGTGCGGCGACCGTTAAAATTTTGGGTCTGTAGGCGTTGTAAGACAACGGCGGTACCCTCGGCGCCGTCGAGGCGGCCCGAGTGTGGACCCCAAAGGGTTAGCGTCACGATCTTTCCGGAATCGTCCACTAAAAGAGTTATTTCCACTGGAAGTATTGAATCTCGAATCCAATGAAGAAGCAGATGAGTCGTAGAAACTGGAAGTTCAGACTGATGTGTAACAGGCTTGAACGGGGACAGAGTTGATTCTCTTCATGCGGACTCACATGTAGGAGGGAGCTCACCGGTAGTGCACTAGTATCACTTTATTTCACTCAGTCATTCATATGCAGTCCGCCGATCTTACGCGATCACGGCACTGCCACTCTCTCTCTCTACTACTATCTCATTCACACTTTTCTCTTGACTGCCGCCGCCACTCTCGTGCAGCGTCAGTCCATCTCTTCTTGGCCACATGCACGTTGCCTTCCGCGCGCCAAGCTATCCGCTGACCAGAGACAACTCTGGTCGCTACAGATGTTTATTATTATTTTCCACAAGATGGCGTGTCAATCCTTGGCGCGCTGTTTCGAACGTATACCTATCAACACCTCCCTCCTCAAGACATTACTCCTACAGTTGCTATAATCTTAGATGTTACAAATTATTCCATTTTTCTTTCTCACAATTATTATCACGGTTTCGGAGAGAATAGTATTCTAGGCTTCTTTGTTCTGGTGCTGCGTCGCGCTGAATTGATATTGGTTTGTTCTGTGTCCTTCCTCTTTCGATTCAGGTGGCTGTCTACTGCGGGAGGATTCATCTGTGAAGTGGAGGCTGGCTGTTCGTCGAGCTCCCGTGTCTCTCGTAGGTGTTTCCGATTACGACGTACGATCGTTCCGTCTTGAAGTCGAACGTTATACGATCGGGGTGCTACTTCACTCACACAAACACCCTTCGACCATTTCCCTGCTTTCACCAAGGGTTGAACTCTGACTATTGAGCCCGGTCTCAGTTTCCGTAGGGGTCTGGTTCCAACATCGAAATATTTCTTCTGCTTGATCTTCTTTGTTTCGTTCCTCTTCATCTACTCCCTGTTGAAGACGAAGTTACTATCGACGGAAGTCTGCTTCGCAATGCTCGAGAAAAGAACTTCTGGGCCCTACTCGCTCCGTCAGACCGAACTGTGTTTCGCAGAGCCAGCAACGCGTATCCGAAATCCTCGCCGCTCAACGTACATTTCTTCAAAAGACGTTTTGCGACCTTGACAGCTGCCTCTGCCTTACCGTTGGCTTGAGGGTAGTATGGCGAGGATGTAATCGGGGTGACCCCCCATTCCGACAAGAATTTGACAAACTCCTCCGACGTAAACTGTGGCCCGTTGTCGCTAAGTAGCTCGACTGGTGCTCCATAGCGTGCAAAGTGGGCCTCCGTGCATTGAATGATTTTCTCGGCGGAGGTGTTTTTTCTAAGCTCGTCAACTTCGAAATAATCCGAAAAGACGTCTACTGTCACGAGGTAATTCTTGTGGTTCAACGTAAACAGATCTTGGTAGACTATCTGGAAGGGGTAGTGAGCTTCCGTGGTGATCATTAGAGGTTCTCTCGGCTGACGTGGTTGATATGCTAAACAAGATTCACATCTCTCACACCATTCGAAGAGTTCTGATTTAAGCGATGGCCAGAAGATACACTCACGAGCTCTCTTCCACGAAGCGGAGGCGTTGTAGTGACTGGCGTGCGCACGCTTTAGCATGTCACGTCTTAGTGCTCTTGGTATGAACACAGCAGAGTTCTTGAAGATGAGGTCGCTTTCTGCAGTAAGCTCGGATCCATACTTCCAGTAAGGTCGAAGTACGATGGAGAATTTTCCTTTGGTCGTTGGCCAACCCGAGCTTATTGCCTGTTTGAGAAGTGACGTCTCGGAATCACCAACTCCAGCTTCCTTAATTGCTTGCAGAGTCGAATTTTTTACGGATGAATGCGCAACTACGTCGAGACTCTCTACTTGTGCCCGGTAGACGAGACCTTCGTCAACGGGAACAGAATGGAAGCCCCGAAGAGTGTGGCGACTTAGCCAATCAGCGAAGCAGTTTGTTTTTCCTCTAACATACCTACTTGACTTCGATGTCGTATTTCTGGAACGCCAAAAGCATTCGCTGGAGACGTTTGGGTCACTGTACAGAGGTTTCTTGAAGCACGCTATCAGAGGCTGATGATCCGTTTCGACGACCACCGCAGGATGTCCGAAGATGTTACAGTCGAACCCACTTATAAGAGACACGGATAAAAGAGATCCTCGCCGATAAGAGACAGTTTACAATTTCCCGATTTTATCACCATAGACATCAATGTTAAAATACACTGCGTAAAAGAGACTCGCTTATGAGAGAAAACCGCATATAAGAGAGCGATTGGATTCGGATTTTCAAGTTTCTCAACGCTTAAAAGAGACTATTTCGTGGATTTTTCTCGCAATTCAACCAGCTCGAAGCTTATTTCCCGGCGGATGGTTCACTTAGGAGGATCGATGCACGTTCGCGAAATCATCGTGGGCATTAGTCGCTATTCGGCAATATTTGGAAGAGAATTTCGAGACGTTTGATGACTTCTACGTCATCGAGACCATGATTGGCAACAAAATCATAGACGACCTCCCACAGCGCCAAATCACCAAGTTTTTCAGATGAGGGATTGTTTGTTTGTGCAATCCGTAATTTTAAGAATTCTTGTAAGAATAAACCGGAAACACTCATGTCAATGCAGATGAACCCACGCATGATGTCTTTGAAGGAATCCCAGCCTAATTTGGTCCCGGAGCTTCGACCCACGCCGGCTTGGCTCTCCTCACTTATAAGAGAAACCGGATATAAGAGACCATTTTCATTTTCCCGAGGGGTCTCTTATAAGCGGGTTCGACTGTATGGTCAAACTTCTTGCACGCCACAACGATAGCGAGAAGTTCCTTTTCTATCACTGCATAGTTGAGTTCCGCCGGTCGCAGCGCCGAACTGCACAAATCAACCGGCCTTCCTTCTTGCAATAAAGCAGCTCCAATACCATTCTGACTTGCGTCAGTTTGAATCAGGACCGGTTTTGACACGTCGAAATATGCAAGTGTGGGTGACTTCGCTAACGCCTTTTTGATGCTCTCAAAGGCTCTCTTTTGCGCGTCCATCTACCTGAACTCGACGTCGTCCTTCAGAAGACCACGTAGAGGTGTAGTCAGCTCGGAATACCCTGGAATGAACTTGCAGAGGTGATTGGTCGCTCTCAGAAATCGAAGCAAAGCCTTCCCGTCCTTGGGCGGTAGGACCTCCTGGAGAACTCTGATCTTTTCCGGGTCTGGGCGAACTGACGTTTTCGGTTCCACAATATGCTTTCTCCCAAGCCTTGAGTGTATAGAGTAAGCGCTTCGCCGGTCTGTTCGCCTCTTATTCGGCTCGAATAGCTTCCGGCGGGGCCTCATCCGCCGTGAGAGATGAAACCACTAAGGATCGCAGCTTACCTTTGTTGTTTAGGAGCGGACGACACAATTAGTGATCTCGTAGCAGGTACCGAGAGTTATGACTTCGTTGTACTTGGCAGCCGTTTTCCCGTAGGCGACGACGTTCACGGTTGCTGTTCCGTCTGTTAGAACGAATGACAGGCGTGACGGTCCGTATCTGCCGGGTCGGTAATTATCGCGAGCTTCTACTCGTCCCAGGATCAGCCGTGCCGATTTCCCAGGGAGGACGTCGCGTAGAAATTTCTGCCGTTTCGCAGGAGAGCCGTCACCGGACGGTCCGGCTGGAGGGAAAGTTTGGAGTCACTCTTTGTCACGGTGGGATGTTATCGGACGAAGGAAGGTACTTGCCAGCTGGAAGCTTCTGGGATATCGAGATCTTGGTGTACGCGGTGATTGTAACCAGAAATAACCATGACCTCGTTTTCTCGGAAGAGTTTGTAATGAGAGTTAATCAGTGCGATCCTTTCATAAAGATTCAAAGACGGTGAAAATTCGAAAAATGTCATGGGAAGACCAGTGCTCATTAACGTATGATGTCCAAGAAACGGGTGGGAAACAGAGAAGAAGGTCACGGATCGGTCTCCATGTAAAATCTCAACCAGTCATAAAAAGGGGGACCGGTGAAAATGGAATGGGGTGTGAAGTCTAACAACGATGTAGGACGGAACTGAGATGTCCGAGTCAGATGGGTGTTCGGCAGTCGCATGAACTCGAATCAAAGGTCTTAATTCGGAATTTTATTGTTCCGTTTTCCAACCTGTAAGGTCTCTCAGGATTTGGTCGCAGAACCCGGGAGTTCCGTTGTCGATATCCATGGATATACATAGGAAATATACCATAGGTGTTGAACTCATAATATCGTTTCGACCAGTTTCTCGAGAAATTCGGTGAGGAATGGAGGTAGGAAGAGTTTACTTTTGCTCTTATTCGGATCCTCGTTTGAATCAGGCGCCATGTGTTGATTGTGATTCGATGTATCGATACACACGTGGTTCAAAGGTCTTGTCTTGGATTTCCTTCGTCGGTACTGTTCGTCCGCGTCGGATCGTGGTGTCGGCAGTACACCGGCTTAGAAATTTATCTTTTTTTGTCTTCTTGTTTGTGGGAATTTCTCTGAAGTACGGAATATTGTTCGACCTGGCCGATATGGTCCGTCCCGTGTGTCATTTGTTCTGACGGACGGAACGGTAACCGTCAACATCGTAGCATACCTCTTCACCTCGTTCGGATCTCGTTATGATGAAGGCATATTTTTATTGTTTTTTTTTCACAATTCCATTTATGTTGTCCCTCCACGGTCAATTCAGAGTTCCAACCCTTTTTACAGTTGAGTCACGTCCGAAAGATACCCACCGTGACAACGGAGTTACTCTGTTGGAAGGTACAGGTTCACTCTTAGTCAGTTAACGTATTTCACAAACACACGGAGCTCTTAGTAGAGAGGAAGTCCAAGTATTTATTGTATCCAATGAGGTTACTTATATAGTGAAGGTAAGTGAGGGAAATCTTACGTGAGGTACCAAAGGGCCTCACTGTCGTCTACGGGTTATTCAGTAGAGTATGGAGCAAGTAGATACCTAGGCGAACGGGACACTCTCTCTTTCAACACTCCCCCTTGTTCCGCGAGCCGCTTGAAAATAAAGTTGTTTTTCGAATCTGATACATTTGAACTTTTTGTTTGCTGTAGCGAATCAGTTTACAACCCTATTTAGACACGCGTTTTCATTAGAAACAATCCACAAGCATACAAGTGCTTGAATGTCTGTTTGTCCGAATGAGTGTTTTTCTTCCTCGGCTTTCGTGCTTTAGCCAACTGAAACTCATGACTGGATATACAGATCCTCCGAGTTTCAAGAGTCGAGAAGTCACGCACTGTGTCCACTTCAGAGAAGAGTTTCGGAGTCATGACAGTGTTTCAGAAGAGGTTGTTTTTCCAATGAGCGGACCACTTGTTAGTGGTTTACATCTCGTTTTTGTCGCTAGGGTTCGGAGGTCGCAGTGTCGTTCCTCCGGAGGATATATAAGCAGTCTCTAGAGAAGGTCACATCAGTTGGCAGGCTATGTCCGATGAGTCCGGAGTGAGACGCCGAACTGGATCCCGCACAACAGCAGCAACCCCAGGAACGTCCAACCCTCAGTCGCTGGGTTCTGGTGAACGAAGTGTTTCGCTTGAAGTTCCATTGTCTCAGCTTCGGAGGCTACCCGGCGGACCACCTGTCGGCACGTCATCGATTGATCCTCTTTCAGTCCCCCTCCCACCAAGAGCCGCAAAGCTCCGGGCTATCGAAGCCCTCAGGGGGATCGACCAACCTGTTCGACGATCTCAGCGTTCTAGACGAGTTTCTCCGGGACCTCGAGAACCCACCGAACCGTCCTCAGGCAGCGAGTCAGCCATCGATTCCGACTCCTCCACCCGATCAACAGCCGCCAACTCAAACACCTCAGCCACAGGTCCGGGTAGTCGTTCTTCCTCCGTGCAATCTCTACGTCCGGGCAGCGGAAGAGAGGAGCCCAGCCGATCGAGCTCGTCCACCGAAGGCTCGCCGGCTCGAGAAGTCAGTGGAGATCTCGTACCCTCGGGTCATCCCACCGAAGAGTACTCGACCGCACATCCTGGACGCTCAACCAGAGGTTGGAGTGCTCCACCACTCGACGGATTTCGACTATACCCTGCTGAACCAGTACAGCTACGTGATCCTCGTACCGGTCCCCTGTGGGTCCTTGGACCCTCAGCTCGTACAACTCTGTGGGGAACCTATCCGCGGTGAGATGCCAGCAGTTAAGATGATTATTTGTTGAGTTTTATCTTCCTTGTTTAATTTGGTTTTCTGTTGTCGTCTGTAGAAGTTCCCCAGGGCCTGATCACCCTCAGGAACTTTGTGTATGGGACCGAGCCGTACATCTGCGCGGACTTCGATTTCAAACAGAAGGAACTTCTGATCCAACTCGCCAAGGACGAGACCCCGATCCTGGTCAATCCACGAGTCGATTTGCGGGAGTTGATGCCCGCACATCCCTGGGCGAACACGGACCGCCGCATGGTGGCAGCATTCGCGGTTCTTCGCCTGAGCCGAGCGAAGTAGTCCCTCCACCTTCGCCAGCCTTCAGTTTTCAGTCCGGAAGACTTCCCGACGAAGTCCCGCTGCGTTTCTTGGAGCAAGCCCGAGAACAACTTCGACAAGCAGAAGTCCTGCGCGAACGTTCGAACGCAAAAATGAAGTGTTTCACGCTAATCATCCTTTTTCTCATGCTTTCCGGCCTCTGCGCAGCCATGTTCTACCATTGGTTGAACAGTGAGTATAACAAGTTAGCCACATTAACTGGGCTTGTTTTCCGCTTTACATGGAGCCTAACAGTCAATGCTTTTCGTTGGACCAATAGACTCATCAAATCCCTGCGGTAGCGCGCAGTCCGCCGACAGCATTCCACTCATGGAGACGACCATCCCAAGCACCGACGAACACAGCAACCCCTCGACCGAACACAGCAACCCACCGACCGAACAACCGACCACTGAAACACCAGTCAGTGTTCCTTTTCACCCCTCTTTCGCATCAGATTTGATTGCATCAAATGACTTTCGAGTTTTCAACTTCGTTGACCTCAACTGCGTGGTCGGCTCAAAAATCGTGGTGTGTGTGCTACGATCCGAGGGGGCGTGCATAATGCGCAACCTCGGGATGACCGCCAACATCAAAACTCTCAAAGCCTATCCGGCATCCGATTTAGCGATGAATAGGTACGTCTTGTCGTCGCGAGAATTTTATCGATGTGCACGAGAATGTACCTGGTATGTTACTTTTGATTAACATAGCAGTGAGTAGATCTAGTCAATCCTTTTTCGCTCCCTTACATCTTCTATGCACTATGATATGTCACTTTAGGTATCAACTTATTCAATAAAGGCTAATTCGGAACCCCAAAGTAGTCGGACATTCATTTCGCCGTAACAAGGTACTCGGCCAGCTGAATCTCAGCTCAGCAAATTTGTATCCACTGCAGATGTTTCTAATTAGTTTCGGATGGTCTTGTTTCGAATTTTTACAATCAGATGACCATCTGGAGCAGTGTTTCCCTGATGATTCAGGGAATTGCATCTCGTTGAATCATCTAGAATGGAGAGTCAGTGTTTTCGCTCTGTCAGTCCGAGCAAACGGACAAACAGACTTGTTTGTTAGTCTTTTCGTGCGTGTTTCAAACGCGCCGCATTCCCATGCATCGGCCACTCAAGTGGTCCATTTGACCCCATATGGGTCATTCCCTTTCCTTTAAGGGTCCTTAAAAACATGCACCCTCGACAATCCATCTCACAGTTCTTTGAGCTTTCTCAGAGCACGCTCACGATCTCTGATTCAGCGTTTCCCAAACTTCAGTATTACAGTCAACATGCCCCGTTTCCTCGAAAATCTCAGCCTACAAATTCAGCGTGAATACTACTCGACCCTCATCAATGAAAAGTTGTGTGCCAGGACTCCATCACCTCTATTGTGTTTGTGTACCGATGGATTTTGTGAGGAGGACTCTCCTTTTCACGACTATTGTCTGGACTCTGTGATAGACCGCGATCCCTGGTACAACATCCTAGACTTCAGCCATCTATACGCACGCTATCCAACCGTCTCCGGGTTTCTGGAGGCCTTCAATGCCCTGGAGATTGATCAGCGTCATCTCAAAAACTGGGTAGTTGACCCAGCCCGCACCGACCTCATTGACAGTCGAGTCTGTCAGGAGCTCGAGCTGGGCTTCAAAGTAGGCATGAACCATGAGCTCTATCGAAAGGATGAATATCAGGCATATGAGATGTTCAGGTGCCACTGGCAGCACCACATCATGTCCCTGGTGAACATGTACAAGATGCCCACGGAAGAAATGGTTCGCGAGCACTGGGAGCGCACAGACTACAACATACGGCGCAAGATGTTTAGTGCAGCGCGTGGCCTAATTCGAGAGGCCGTCACAAATTTTGCCATCGACTTTGTCAAGGAGACCATTCCGTCAGTGTTGGTCTCCTGTTATGGAGATGAGGACATCTTTGCACGGCACGTGCGGGAGTACTTGTTGACTACTGTCTCCAGTGAAGGATTTTACTGGAGTGATCAGGACGAGATGGCCCGTCCTGAATCACACTACAAGGAGTCGTTCCCTGTGTGGGACGACTTTCCAGAAGATCTAAGATGTATTGATGACGAAGATATATTCGAATGTTTATCGGAAGATGAGCTACTGTAAGATATGTGTATTTGTTATGTATATAGTGTGATTAAGTATGTTATAAAAGTTTTCTTAATCATCATTCGTATTCTCATCTCTAAAATCATTAGTGATGTCCTCAACCGTTGATTGATACGGAGCATCCGGGTTTATCATTCTTTCATATCTGTCAGTGCGATTCAATCGTTTAATCATTATCCTTATTATGACGCTTATCATGTATGTTAGAGATAGGACGGACTGGCATACTATTGATATAATGTACGGTAGGCAATTAGTAGTCTGAGCAGTGGGTGTCGGACCAGGGGGATCCGGAGTCGGCAAGTGCTCTTTGTAGTCGATCCAGATGGTTGAACCACCGACCGTGGGTCCGTTCTCTCTAATGCATGCCATTAAGTCACTGGCCGACTGTTCACACGCCACCTCAGACTCCATGCAGTCCACATCGAATCCTGTCTTTGAGTTACCCTCTATCAGGCATGGTATATGTTTTTCCCTGCATTCAATTGGGCATACGTGTTCATAGCTGAAGAATCCATTAGCAGGAGTCAGGATGACCCAGAGTATGGTCATGATCCGCGGCATCAGTCTTCCTTTTGGCATGATGAAGCGTCGTCAGTCCTGTCAACTTAAGTAGCTCCTGCAATCTAGCGCCTGTTATGCTTTTCGTCAAGATATCTGCTTTCTGGAGAGTGGTATTTACATATTTTAAGTCGATCTCCCCCTTTTGGTAATGATCCCTGATCATCATCTCGGAGAGGGCTATATGTTTGCTTCTTCTATGAAAAGCACTGTTTTTAATTAGCCTGATGGCAGATATATTGTCAATCAATAGGGTATGTTTCTCTTTAATTCCAAGTTCGCTCAAGAGTTTGGTTACCCAAATTGAGGAACGGAGAGCGTTGCTCGCAGCCAGAAACTCAGCCTCCGTTGAACTCTGTGCAACGGTTGTTTGTCGAGTTGAGTTCCAAGCTATGGCTCCCCCTTGTCTCAGAAGTATGGCTCCCGAAACTGATTTCCGAGTTTGGATGTCGGCAGCATGATCCGCATCCGAGTATACCTCTGTGGGGCCATAGCTTCCCGGTCTATACGTTATTCCATGGGACGGTGTGCCAGCAACGTATTTTAATACTCTGAGAGCTTCACTCCAACGCCGCTCAGTAGCTTTGCTTGAGAACTTGGCAAGATAGTTTACAGTGAATGCAATGTCAAACCTGGTGATTGTCGCCAGATACATGAGGGCGCCTATCAGTGCAGAGTAAGGTTTGTCAGGACATGGAGGTGAATCGTCCTCATCATAAATCGTTTTGTCAGATGGTGAAGCTGCTGTTTTGTGGTTTTGCATCTCAAATCGTTCCACAATTTCCATAGCATATTGAGCTTGGTTAATGTGGATTGCCCCATCTGGCTCGTGATGGATCTCTTTACCAAGATAGTAAGAGAGCTTCTGATGAGTGATCTCAAACTTGGCTGATAGAGTTTTGAGAAAAGTCTCGATCTGTTCTTGCTTGCTTGCCAGCAGCATAAGATCGTCAACATAAACAAGGGCAATAAAACGATTTCCCTTTTCTCCACTTGTGAAAATGCAAAGTTCCGTTTTCAAAGGTTGCAGTCCCATGTCACCCAGAATTTTGGCCAGGGTCTTGTGGAACATGGCTGGACTCTGCTTCAGGCCGTACAGAGCTTTCCTCAATAATAGCACTTTGTTTCCACCTAACTTGAAACCCTTTGGAGGTTCCATGTATATCTCCTCTTCAAGTGGTGCGTACAGAAAAGCACTAGAGATATCGCACTGATGACACGCCAGCCCCTCCTCGGCAGCCAAGCTCAGCATAAGCTTTGTGGATTCAGCTCTAGCCACTGGGGCATAGATGTTGTCAGGGGAAAAATCGAAAAATGGGGTTTGAGAAAAACCTCTTATGACCAATCTTGCCCTAAATCGAACTTTTGTTGGGTCAGTAGGATTTATCTTCCTTTTGAACAACCAACGGCAAGAAATAGGCTTTCTGCCTTTAGGCAGTTCCGATGGTTCCCAGACAGCCAGTTTCTCCATACTGGATAGCTCTGAGGCAATAGCCTCGTTCCACTGTTTCGCTTCTGAACCAGAGATTGCATCCTCAAAAGTATCAGGTTCTTCCAACAATTGCTCATCGAACTTAGCCCCTCGCGTGCCTGTGGCTTTGAGTGCCTCACCATAATCGTTTGGGGCCTCACGTGAATTAGGTGCCTCCTTCGAGGCCTCATTGGCTGATCGCTTCTCAGCTTCAGTGAGGTTGCTTTCAACTTGGGGCTTCTTATGCTTCTTCTTATGAGTGAATCTTAATCCTCTTTTCCTTCGTTTCTTTTTCTTACTTGGGGCCTCATTTGGCAATGGAATTTTCTGGGTTGAATCAGGGTTTGGTTTTACAGGTACTTCAATCAGTTGAGGCCCAGCGTCATGTTGAGCCTGAGGGGCCTCTTCTGGAGTCGTGAAGATATCTGTTGAGCTAGGTTTCCCAAACAGTTTTACTTTATCCTCAGCATTCGGATTCTTGAGAAATTTTACATCTCGAGTTCTCACAACTTCATTTGTTCTTGGTACATATATTCGGTATCCCAAGCCACGGTCAGTCACTCCGACCAAGAATCCTCTTTCGCTTCTGTCGGACAATTTTGTTTTAGTCACCTGTAGTATAGTATAGCAGTCAGCCCCGAACGGAAAGAGCTTGCCAAAGTATGGCTTGAATCCATGAATCATTTCATAGGCTGATTTCTGAGTTTTCTTGTTTAGGGTCACCATATTGAGTATATCAGCTGAGTAGTTTATGGCTTCCCCCCACATGAACTTGGGAAGACCTGATTTTATAAGTATTGCTCTGGTATAGTTCAATAGAATTCGGTGACCTCGTTCAGCAATTCCGTTCATAGCTGGTGTGTATACACAGGATGACATTTGCTCGATGCCTTTGTTATTAAAAAGTTCTTTTGTTTGAGCTGAGTAAAATTCAGTTCCCTGATCCGACATGAAGCGTTTGAGTCTCTTACCGGTCTGAGTCTCGAACCACTGTATGTAATGTCAAATACACTCTGGAGTAGCATCCTTGGTTTTTAGAGTGTAGACTTTTCGGTATCTCGAAAATTCTTCTGTCAGTAGCAGAAAGTATCTGGCTCCTCCTAAGGACTTTACCGATGTTGAGCACAGATCTGCCGTAACAGTTCCGAGTTCCATAGCTTGGCCCTGTTCTGGGCGACTTCGGTAGGAGATTCGAGTCTGTTTAGCTCGAATACACACCTCGCATTCTTCATAGTCATCTTTGTACTCAATGCCTTCTAACTCTAGAATCCTTTTTAGAGTTTGTTTGTTGACGTGAGCAAAAAGCTCATGTACGTACTTTAAACTGACTGGTTGATTTCTAGTCCAGTCTGCATTCTCTTTTAGCGAGCTCGAGTTTTTATTCACAACGTCTTGTGGGAGCTGCTTCACTGTCTCTGACAGACTTGATTCGCAATTAGGACTCTGAGTTTTCTCAACGGTTGAATCCTGGAGGTTCTCATGATCACTGAGATCAACACCAGTTTCATTACCTTGACTTTCTGTCGTTGGAGAGTTGATCATTTCATTTTCTTCTTGATCATTTTTAGATTCTTCTTCAAGTTCATTGAGCATGTCATACTCATCATCTTCTGTTTCATTCTCAGAATCAGACGGTTCATTTATGCCGCCTCTCTTGGCCATCATTATTTGAGCATGTTTGCTTCTCCATTGAGTGCACACAATTAGTTTGTACAATCCGCGCGTTCTAGGTGCGTAGACTCGTTCCTGGTCTTTTGAAATAGCCAGTCCATTTCTGTCTACCGTCACCGTGTAGCCTTCATCAGCAAGCTTACCAAGTGACAACAAGTTTTTCCTCATGCCAGTAACTAGTAACACGTTGTGAAGTGTCATGGACACGAAGTGGTTTCCTTGTCTGATGGTCAGTGGGACAGTGCCACATCCCTGAACCAGCAGTTTGTGGTCAGATCCCAGCTTGACCTCCCGGGTTTCAGACTGCATTGATAGATTGCTAAACCATCTCCTGTCATTCACACAGTGATGACTTGCGCCACTGTCACAGATCAAGTAAGGTGCTTTATGCTTGTACTCAGCACTGGGGCCTTGGTATAGGCCATGTGCTCTAGGTTGCTTTCTCGAAGTGCAAGGTTTGGTTTTACCAGAACCGACTGAGTTTCTTGCTCCCTGAGCCATCAGTGCTTCGGCTACATGAAACTGAGGTCTGTTTCCTCTCTGATATCTTCCCCGATTGCCTCTTTGGCCTCTTCTGGGGTTTTGACCTCTATGGGTCGCCTGACCAGTGCTACGACAGTCTCTTATTACGTGTCCTTGTCTTCCACACTTATAACATGTGGGTGGTTGCCTGGTTTGATCTTGATTGGGAGTTTGAAACGGTCGTCGTTGAAAGTTGCCTCTGCCCCTGTAGTTAGGCCGATACCCGCCACGATAGGGTCTTCTATTTCCACCAATTCTCATACGAGAAAATAAAGCGACAGCGTTATCATTCTGATGATGCGCATTTCGTCGATATGATTCAGCATTAATGACGTTACATAGGGTCGTGAATTGTTGATCGCTATCTGGTCGGTTTGCCCAGGCCATGCGGAATGACTCCCATGATGATGGTAGAGATTCAAGAAGTTTTGAGCATAGCACTTCTCTCGGGTAAACCAGATTTATCTCCTGTAGGAGTTGAGTGATTTTCACAAACTCCATTACGTTCTGTTCAACTGTCTTACTCGGGGAGAATTTAAAATTAGAGAATCGTCCCGTTATTGCTTGCTTTTGGGCACCGCTTAGTTTTGAAAGTTTGTCCGCAAGCCTATCCCACATGGTTTTGGCTTTGACAGTTTCAATGTCATCATGAAAAATATGATTTGCCAAGATTGGGCTTATGATGTCAAAGAGTTTCATTCTTGCTTTTTGGTTCCACTCTTTGAATTCGGCATTTTTAGCTTTCTCTGCTTCTGTGAGGCTAGCGGCTTCTTTCTCGACCTGCGCAATGGTTCCTTTGATGACTTCCCACACTTTTGGAATGTCACTCAAGTAGACCGTTGCCATTTGTTTCCACAATCCGTAATTTGACCCATCTGCAGTTAATTTGACTGGACATTCCGAGTCCTTGTCTTTCGACCGGACTCCATCCGTGCTTTTGGGTTTCTCTGTGCCAGGTTTGACATCAGTAGAATCAGTAGGGTCTGGCATTGTAGCACTGGGAGCTCTAGCTCTTGTTTCACTATCTATTACTATTTTTGTTTATATCGTTAACTGAATTCACTGATTTGGAATAAGGGCAATATACTGAATAGTTAAATTTGTTGGATTCTCACCAGTCGATTGGAATCAAACTCGTGCTTGATAACGTGTTGGAAGGTACAGGTTCACTCTTAGTCAGTTAACGTATTTCACAAACACACGGAGCTCTTAGTAGAGAGGAAGTCCAAGTATTTATTGTATCCAATGAGGTTACTTATATAGTGAAGGTAAGTGAGGGAAATCTTACGTGAGGTACCAAAGGGCCTCACTGTCGTCTACGGGTTATTCAGTAGAGTATGGAGCAAGTAGATACCTAGGCGAACGGGACACTCTCTCTTTCAACATACTCGAAACTCCTCTTCGCGTCGGACCATGCGGTTACGGGTCTTCTTCAAAACAACGAGAATTCTTGCGCGAAGTGCTCCCAGGGAAATCAGCTCACCATGACGAAGATACAAACGAACCGTTCTCTCCTCCTAAATTCGCATCCATAATCACCCTGTGCAGTGAATTCAGAGGTCCGACTCCTCTCCCAGTTAACTAGGGCCCGGGAGATACAAAGCAATGCAATTCCGTCGATCGAGGTCAAAAACACCTCTCTACGCGACTTACTCACGCTACCAGTTCAAGAATTCGTCAATCTGGTCGCCGTCGTTTTGTCAATACAAGACTACGTCAACGTGGCTGTCGTAGTCTACACAACCGAAGAACCACGGGTCGCTCAATGATACGATGTCCAGAAATGTAGCCGCCAGAACGTTCAGTTGGTCGATGATTCCGACGAAATTGTGGGACTGACCCTCTGAGGTGTCAACGGACACAAATGTCTCTTGTGATGCGTCTCCAACTCAGATTGCAGATGACCCTATATTTCCGAAGAAATGAGACGCATGCCGTGATGCGGTGGGTCGTACAACGCCTATTCCAGTGTTGGGCATAATCATAATCATGATTATGATTATAATCACAGACTGAAAATCATGACTTTGATTATGATTAAAATCATAACTATGATTATGATTATGTATAATGATGGCAGTGATTGTGATTTTGCCTGTAATCATAATCTCAGTTATGATTATGATTTAATCATAATCATAGATATGATTATGATTTTTATGAAGGTCGGTCTGACCATACTACGGGGGTCTATGGGAGAAATTCCGAAGTCGGTCTGACCCAGTGTTGGGCACAAAAATGATTATGATTATGATTGTAATCATGGGGCGAAATTTCTGTGATTATGATTATGATTGTAATCATGGGGCGAAATTTCTGTGATTATGATTATAATCATAGTCATAATCATAATCATAATCACAGCTGTAGTCATAACCGTAATCACAGAATGAGAATGCGAAATTGTTTGCCTTCCGGATTTTTTGCTTCAATTCCTGCGATCCGTGGCTCTCTAGTCTCTGATCGCAATTTCGTTTAAGCGAATTTCCCGTTACAACGAAGCGAAAATACGCGTTTTCAGAGGGGGAAATCACTCTCTATAACGAATTTCGATGACCCATAAAGTCGCTCCGATTAGAGCAGCGAGAGAAAACGTTCAAAAATGTATCCGAACGGCTTGTCGGCGCTGTACCCTTGACACACTAGGTTGAGAGTCTGTTATCGTGCGCGATATTCTGATTGCTCTCGATCACAAGGCAACCGCCCCTGGAACAACCGGGGAATTATACGCTAAAGTTCAAGTCCAAGCTCTTGAGGGGATGAACGCGGGGACAAAGAAATTACGGATCACTTGTGAGCATCCGTAACACACGAAATTTCCGTTACGGCTTGTGGAAGCGAGATTTCAGAGAGTCTTTCGTTGACGACTCAAATGAGAAGTTGAACCCATCTATATAATGGAGCCAATCGGGTGGTATGCTGAACTGAGGTGGATTGGAGGTCGAGAAGGGTTGAAAAACTGGCCGACCCCGTTAGAACGAATTTTCGTTACAACGAACGGATTTCAACGGTCCCCTGCGGTTCGTTGTAACGAGGTTTTGCTGTAGAGAGTTTTGCATCAATCTCACTAGAGCGCCTATGATTACGGTTATGATTACAGCAGAATCACAGGGATGACTGTGATTATGATTATAATCACAGCTGTGATTATGATTTTGCGAGTCCTATAATTTTGATTATGATTACAATCATAATTATGATTATGCCCCACACTGGTCTGACAGTACTTTCCTCATGGGTCCGGCTATTTCGCGGCGCCCCGGGGTGCCGCGACACCCCATGGGTCTGGCTCCCATGAGTCCCCTCCCGCCTCAATAGACTCCTAACCATAATCATAATCACAGTTGTGATTATGATTATAATCATAATTATAGTTATGATTATGATTAAATCATAATCACGATTGTGATTACGCCATAATCACAGTTATGATTATGATTATGCCCAAGACTGGCCTATTCATGCCATTTTCCCGATATTCCGGGGGTTCGACAAAACGTTCCGGGAGAACGTGCCACGCCCAAAATTTCGCGACCGCGGTGGCATAAAGGGTACCGCCGTTAGTGCCCTGCATCCGGAGGAGAGCAGAAATACCCTCGGTCCTACGGGCCTCGCTCACGGAGTCACCAAGAAGCTATGAAAAAGCCTCAAGCCTCAAGCGGGTATCCATAATGGATCACGTGACGGATATTTGGTTTATCGAGACCCATGCCTAGACCTTCGGTGGCCACTACAACATTGACGAAATCCTTCATGAATGCGTCAAGATTATTGCCTCGATGATTATTATCTTTTGCGAAATACGTGACATGGGAAATCTTCAGTGTTGGTAATCTCCTGAGGTTTCCACTAGGTAGTCGGGACAACGCAGGAGTCCTGGGCCTCCAATCGTACGTTCAGTGAAGAGTCGGGAGCGTAGTGTGTAGTTCTCCTTATTCGGACTGTTTATTCGGGCTCTATAGATAACGCTTTATCCAGTTCAAGGACCGCGCATGACGCCGAAGGTCAGAGAGCACTCGAGAAAAACATCCTATTTTCCAACAATCGCCCCCGTTTTGAGAGAACTCTCGGAGGTGAATATTCGCCTTGAACTCCGAAGGGATCGAATTTGGATGTCTAGAACATTCGAGATGAGCCGGGATGTTGAAACTTGAAACGTGCAGTGCACTTTTCTGGAGAGGGATCTACTGTAGATCCAAGGTTTCGACGATCTCATCGATGACTTCGTGTTCTACCGCTGACTTGGACGGTTGTAGCTCCCGGATTGTGGCGAAGTTCAAGTTGTGTTCCGCTGGTTGATGGTTTCCAAGCTTTCTGAGAGGAGAAGAAATCCCATTGGCGTGATTGAATCGACAGGTTCATCTGTGGCATTGAGCCCGGTGGGTTTTTTTGTCCCTTTTTTTTCAAAAAAAAAACTTCGGAATTTGTTGCGCTCGATCTCCGTTATGAATATTCCCTTTTTTTGTTGTATTGTGGAGAGGAAAGTTTCGAGGAGTCATGGTGATAACACTACAGGAAGAGGAAGTTCGGGCTATGATGCGTTCTCGCGCCGCCATGCATGAAGCTGCACGTGAAGCTGCAGGCTCGAGTTCGAGGATCTGAGTTCCTCTGAAGGGGACTTTGAAAAAGAAAAATCCAGAGAGAGCCGATTCAGAGTCCGGCAGTTGCGACGGAGCAGCGTCTGAGAGGTTACCGGTCCGGCAAGAGAAACACGCCGAGCGAGGGATTGACGAAGCAGTTCCCGCGACCGAGCCGGCATACGCGGCTTTGCTTTCGAGTGTGCCCCGTCCGTCCATACCCCCCGGCGAGCCATGTCAGCCGAAATTTCGTGCCACGGTCTGAGTATCCGTCCAGAGCTGATGAAGAGCGTCGAGTTCCCCCGTCACGAAACTCCGCATGGGATAATCTTCCCCGCAACGATGAAGCCAAGTGGTTCGATTTTTTTTAATCATAACGGGCACTTTATTAAATCATTTCCGAATAACATATATACACGCTTGCGGAGAGTCTCTTGACTCGTAGTGCAATCACGTGGAAAAAAGCATTACTAGGTCAACAAATCTATACATGAAACTTAATAATTTGATGGGGGGGGGGGGGGGGGTTGAAAAACCGGAACAAGAGGCTTACAACATTAGTACAACAAATCCTTCAAACTTTGAAGGTCGATACCTATGAAGTGTCGTTTGAGATATTTCGGTAGGAAGTGTCTACTAATTACCATGGGATTCTCAATGTAGTTACGAACGTCGTCTGGCAGATCGTTGAACAAAATACAGAAGTTTGGAATAGGAGTTCGTCGACAGATATTTTTGTGATACTCAGTCGTCAATAAACGACGTGACTCATTGAATCTCGTACGGTGGGCATGGTTGGGTCGGGCAAGGGTACCATTGGTTGGGGCAATTAACTGGATGAGGGTCAAGGCATACAGTTTTGTGAACTGTAGGGCATTGAGTCGGACAAACAGGGGCTCAGAGTGTTCATGTCGTTGGACATTACAGGCAAGTCTGACGGCTCTCTTTTGAAGGACGAAAATCTGGTTAGTCGCGGTTCGCGCTGTGCCTCCATAAATCGGAAGCATGTAACGAATATTCGATTCACACAGCGCGAAATACAGCGATTTTCTCAGTGTGAAGGAGCAAACGGAGCGGATTCTGGACAACACTGCGATACCTGCCCTGAGTTTTGCAGCCACTTTAGCAATATGGGATCTGAATCCCAGGTCATCATCAATGTGCAGACCCAGGAATTTGTGCGAACGAACATGTTCGAGCGGTGGACATCCACACGCCTGAGAACCATCGCAGGACTCGTGGTGGGTTTTGATTTGGAATGATGACAGGCTCTTACCAAACAGAATGAATTTGGTTTTCTCGACATTGAGAAGCAGCCCATTACGATTCATCCACTGGAGTACATCGGAGATAGCTTTCGAACCTCTAGCGCTGAGTCGCACTGGATCAGTGTCGCTCAGTATGATAGTCGTATCGTCTGCAAAAGAGACCATCTCACAATCCAGCGAATCATTCAGGAGGTCATTGATGAACAATGAAAAAAGGAGAGGGCCAAGGACACTCCCTTGAGGAACGCCATGGGAAACAGAATGAGGTTGACTGGTTGAGCTTCCGTGCCGGAAAACCTGGTGACGGTTATTGAGATATGAGCCAAGCCAAGCAGGCGCAGAGGTCGGTCTCCGAATCCCAGTCTTGATAGCTTTAGGAGCAACCTAGAGTGATCTACGCAGTCAAAAGCTTTACTAATGTCACAGAAGATGGCAATGCAGTGTTTGCCGTTCTCGATAGCTCCCGAGACAACGTTGACCAACCTCAGTGCAGCCTGCTGACAATTTCTGCCCCTCCTGAATCCAAACTGAGATTCACTGAGAATGGCATTGTCCTCCACATATTGATATATCTGTTCGCATAACACTTTTTCACATATTTTGTTGACAATCGGAAGAATGCAGATTGGACGAAAGTTGCCGATGTCAGTTACAGGACCTGCTTTGTGTATTGGATGCAGGAGAGAGGTCTTGAAGACCATGGGATAGGAACATGTATCGATGATAGATACTATCAGGTCATGCACCGGAATAGTCAGAGATTCATAGCAAACACTGAGAAGTTTACCGGGTATACCATCAGGACCTGCCGATTTCGTAACATCAGTTCCCTCGAGCAAGAGAGATATTTCCTCAACGGTCGGATGTCTGAAATCACTGAAGATGGTCGATTTGTTTGTTAAGTTGATGAATCAGTTTGCATTTCACAGAGAAAAACCGATTTGGTATCAGGTTTGTGTCCTCCTTCTGGGGGCAGCACTGGTAATTGGAGTCTTTGTATTAACAGGAGCAGTGTTCCTTAATTTCTTGGGAGCGCCGCACGAGAGAAGTCCGTTGCCTGGAGACGCCGGGTGGTTGAAGAAGAGTTTGTTGCCGCTTTTGAACAGAACACTGTTGAGTCACGATCCCAACGCCGAGGCAGAAGAAGCAAGCGTGACTGAGCCCATTCCGGATACAAGTACGATGGATTCCAGGGTGGAAGTTGTTGATGTTTCGATGTTTGAAGCCGTTGACTTTTCGAACTTTTACCTGTGTTATGAGCCTCGACAAAGGGTGTGTGAGGTTTTTCTGGCTGTCAAGCCGTCGACTCGTTTTGTGCATGTCATCCCGTTTGAAGGAGAGCCGAAACTGTTGGGGGACTATGAGAAGCGCTTCTTCAACAGAGTTTGTGAGGCTTCAAAGATTTTCAAGAGCATTGTTGTCTAACATCGGAGAGTTGGAATAAAGTTAAATTTGAGTATGAGGCTTTTCTTGCCAGAATCGTATGGTTTTTTTTCGAATCCATTGGGTGGCTTTGGGACATTCGAGTCAAGTCAAGTCAAATTCTCCTTCATTAAGGGGGGGTATTATTTACAATATCACGGTGCGGCAGGAGCGGTCGGGTGCCCGCATCATCCTCTCAACCCGCCAAGAAAACATATGATTCACGCGCTCACTTCTAGCAATCATGGGGCTGCGAACCGACCTAGAGCTACGGAGATCGTTTTCGCTAATAATGAACATGGATTCGAAACAAGGGAGTTTTGTAAGGCGATGAAACATATTTAGATCAGCGGTATCAAACAATTGAGAGAGAGGGGGTAGCTTTATGGCAGCGACGTCAACTTTCCATCTCTTTGCGACCCTTGCGATAAACCTAGATTGCACAAGGTCAAGAGCAGCAATATCGTTCTTCAGATAAGGCCTCCAGACCTCAGAACAGTAAAGGAAGCGTGGGATGACTGGCGAACGGTAGAGTCTAACATAGAACTCGGGATTACTAACTATGAAACAGCGGAGAATCGTTTATGGTTTATGGTTTATGGTTTTATTGATCTTGATTGGATAGTTTGGATACACATAGTTGATATTCCTATCGAATCAGCCTTTCATTTCAGGCGCTGTTGCAGATCGTCTGGTCTCTCTCTCCCAGTTTTCCAGGATGAGCTTTGTTCTGATGACTGCTGGCATGTCCAGTGTTTCCTCCGGGAGACCTAGAGCTCTAAGGAAGTCATCGTTTGTGTAGTATGCGTCGTTGCACTCAAAGATTATGTGTTGCACTGTTTCTTTGTACGTGCCGCATCTCGGACATGTGTTGTCGCCTTCGTGGTAGGATGTGCTTCTAGCGGGCAATGTACCTGCTCTAGCTAGTGCAAGGAGAGCATCGCCTCTACGATTGCCGTAGAGGTAAGTTCTTGTTCCGGGGGAAGTTTTACCCTCCCGGTACAGACTCAAGCTGGTTTTGAAAAGCATGTCTCGCTTCCAGCTTTGCTCTTGCATTTCTCTCACTTTCTTTTTGATTTGTGAGTTGTATGCATTAAGGGCTGGTGTACCCTGAGTCGAATAGGTGATTTCGATCTGGTCACAGCCGTACTTCTCCTCAAGAGTCCGCGTTCTGTCGCAGAGCTCTGTTTGAAGACCACAGATGTCCATCATTTTCAAGATGGCCTTCGGCCATCGTTCTTCTGACATGGTTTGAATTCTTTTCATGTACCTGAGCTTACTCTGTGCCTCTCTAGTTTCGAACAGAGACCACCCGAGTTCTCCTTGTACGAATTCGTTCGCCACCTTGTAGTTGGTTATGCCTAGGGCCCACCTGCCAGCGTCGCGCTGTGTCTTTTCGAGGTGGTCAAGCAGCTTTTTCGATGTCACTGTTACCGAGTTGCAGTAGGTTAACTGGGGAACTGCAGTGGCCTTCCATTGGGCTTTCGGGATTTCGAATCTATTGAAGCCCCACATAGATGTGGCGTGCATTCGTCGGAGCGCGGTTGTCGCTTTCCGTTCCCAGATACTTTCTTGTTTGTCAAGATATCTCCTACTGTCGGATAGTGTGATGCCGAGGTATTTGTATTCATGAACGACTGGGAGCTGTTGTCCCTGGATTTTCAAGTCCTGGCAGTTGCCAACGTCGTATTGGGAGAATATGATAACCGCGCTTTTGGCAGGATTGAAGGTGATCTCTCTGTTGAGACCGTATTCACCGGTTATCTGTAGTAGCTTATTCATTTCTCTCGCGTTCTTGGCCATGAGGACGATATCGTCGGCGAAGAACAGTCCGGGGATATTGAAGGTGTCTTTTTCTTTGAGATTCCACCTCCACTTGCGTGTTCTCACTGAGAAGCCAGCTCCACTTTGCGTGAGCTCGCTCTCGAGTGTTGATATGTAGAGTATAAACAGGAGACTAGAAAGCGGACATCCTTGCTTTAGTCCGGTGTCTGTAGTTGTCCATTCCGATGAGAAATCTCCGTGGACGATTTTTATCCTGTTTGCGGAGTAGAGGCAACGGAGTAGGTCGATCCAGGTTTTGTCCATCTGCATCTCATATAGGGTGTTCCAGAGTATGTCCCTGTCGATCTTGTCGAAGGCTTTTGTAGCATCTAGGAAGGAGCAAACGAGGCCTGTGCGGCTTTTCCTGGAGAGTTCTATGGCAGAGGTTAGGATGAACAGGTTGTCGTCACCTCTCCTGTTTGGTCGGAATCCATTTTGCATTTCTCCGAGTAGCCCTTTTTCTTCTGCCCAGAAAGAGATTCTTTTTGCGAGGATTTTCGCGAATACTCTGTAGAGCACGGGAGATATCGTGATTGGTCTGTACGTGTGAAGCTGACCCGTTTTGGAGTTGGGCTTTTCTATCATTGTGATTCTGTTCATCTTCTAATCATCTGGGATGTCCTGTTTTCCGGCTAGTATGTCGTTGAATAGATCGGCAATATATTCTATGCCTTTCTCCTTCATTTGTTTGAGTAATTTTGCCGGTATGTCGTCGAATCCGCAGCTGGTATTCGACTTAACCTCATTGACTATCTTCGAGATTTCGTCAGGATTGGTGGTGATGCCCGTTGGATTTGGTATCCTCTCGGGTTTCGATCTCATTCCTGTAGCGGGTTTGGCGTCGAGTATGTTGATCGCTACCTGCGTCAGGTGAGTCGACATGTCGATGATTGCCACGGGGTCTCCGTTGTTATCTTTGATCCCGTACGTGGAGGCTCGTTTCGGTTTGTTCCTATTCACGAGCTGCCAGAATTTTCTCGCTCTCTCGACTCTTGGAGCGGAGAGTATCTCCCCGAGAGCCTTCGAGTCACGTGCGTGAATCTCTCTCCCAACCTCCTCTCTGACAGCTTGTTGTGCAGCGCGATAGGCATGTTCTGCTTCGGCTGCGGCTGTTTCTGACTGGGAGGCGCGGGCAATTCTCCATTGCTTGTTGAGGAGGCTGCGGGTTTTCTCTAGTTCTGAGATTCGTTCTGAGTAGACCATTCGGTGGTCTCGGACTCGCCGTGAGCGGCTAAACTTTCGCACGTTATAGTGGATAGTTTTTCGCAGTCGCTCGTATGTGGCGTTTTGGTGCGCTGATTGTTGTTGTTCCAGCTCTCTGCTGACTCTCTCGCCAACTGCTCTGTAATCGACCAGAACAGTATAATGGGGAGGAGTTATTGAACTGCGGTGCTGGATATCGGCTTGGATTCTGAGAAGGTTATGGTCACTTATAGTTGTGATTTCTCTCTTCTCGTCAATGTGCATCCAAGCAATTTTATCGAGCGCGGTGGGGTTCACCAGAGCCATGTCGATTGCCGACTTCCCTGTGGTCATGCGTCCGGTGCATTTTTCTGTCATGTTAAGGATGGTGAATCCATGCTCGGCGGCGAACTCAACCAGAAGTTTGCCTCGTGGGTTCGTGATTCCGTCGAGCTGCTGGAGATGCGCGTTGGCGTCACCTCCCATGAGCATGCAGTCGGATTCCAAGCATTTCTGTTGGATGAATGATTTAATAGAGCTAAAGAATTTTTTTCCATGATCTATTACACAGCCCGACAGAATAAAAAAAAATTGATGCAACAAAGAAGGTGAGATCAGTTTCAGGGTATTTCGAGGTCGTAGATTCCGAATCTGGTCGCAGAAATTCTCTATCTGATCGTATAAGCGAGTTGCATCGATTTTTGTGATTTTCGGGTTTTTTCATCGATTGAATTTTTTTTCTCAGCTCCACGACAAGCTAGATCCTTGAAATTTTTATGGCAAGTAGACCAGCCGGGACACTATATCTGCTGAAATTTTCGTGAAGTTCGGTGCCCTGGTCTCCGAGATATAGGTCATCGAAGTTGAATTTTGACGAAAACATGACGGGAACCTGGCTCTTCTCCGGCTGATAGCAGAAAAACCATAAGCCACACAGCGGATTCCCTTGCGTGGTTTGTAGGTCTCGATAGTACGAACATTTTGAGACAAAGTTGAGCCCGATCCGACAAGCCGTTCGGCAAGAAACCGAAGCCCATCGGCGAGAAACAGCCCGAAAAAGGAGCCGAAATGCCGCGCGGGGTGGCGCTCTAAAGCTCGGAACACCATAGATCCGAGTTTTAGGGGGCGTTTCGGCTCCTTTTTCAGGCTGTTTTTCGCCGATGGGCTTCGGTTTTTCGCCGATAAAAAGTGAACGGTTGGTCCGATCGGGCTCAACTTTGTCTCAAAATGTTCGTAATTTTGGGACCAACAGATCACACAAGGGAATTGGCTGTGTGGCTTATGGTTTTTCTGCTATCAGCCGCAGAAGAGCCAGGCTCCCGGCCTTTTTCTGTCAAAATTCAACTTCGATGACCTATATCTCGGAGACCAGTGCACCGAACTTCACGAAAATTTCAGCGGAGATAGTTCCCCTATTGGTTCACTTGCCATAAAAATTTCAAGGATCTAGCTTGTCGTGGAGCTGAGGAAAAATATTCTATCGATGAAAACATCCGGAAATCACAAAAGCGATGCAACTCGCTTATACGATCAGATAGAGAATTTCTGCGACCAGATTCGGAATCTACGACCTCGGAATACCCCGAAACTGATCCCACCTTCTCTGTTGCATTTTTGCTGTAGAGCAGTGTTATCTGATGTGCGATATAGAAGGAAATTATTATCCATCTCTGTTTGCCCACTAGCGTTGCTTGAGCTACCCAATCTTCTCCTTTAACCGTCCAGAGAACTTCGAGTCTATTGGAGGTCAGAATTCCGACTCCACCGTGAGGGTAGTCTCCATTCCTTCCCTCGCGGTTGCTGTAATTGTATTGGTAGCCTTGGATAAGGGGGCAGGATTCATCGTTCATTAGTCTGGTTTCTGATAAGAGCATTATATCAACGCTTTTACCTATAAGGACGTCCCTCTCCAGGGAAGCCCATTTGCTCCTGTTGAATTTAGTACCATTCATGTTAAGTATACCAAAACTGCATAATTTATTGGCCTTGACTTCGAGTCTTGCCGATGAACGTGAGCTTCCTGCGGTTGCGCTAGTGGGCGGATCTCTCTGTCAGCGTGAAGGTCTCCTCGCTTGGTGCGCGGAGATTCGGCTGTTGGGCATTCGGTGCCTTTGTCTGGAGGGAGATCTCGAAGGGCCGCGACGATGTTGTTGTTGCTGCGGTCGACTGTCGATACTACCTGATCGTGTATGTCCAGACCGGCCGCTTGGCCCTGGTCGGTTGCTCTCGTGATTCGCGTAGTTGTCGGTTCGGCGATCTCGCGATCTTGAGCGGGACGCGTGGCGCTGCCTCTTTCGCTCGCTTTCGTCCGTGCCTCGTCGTAGGATGCCCCGTCGTTCTGCTGGTTCGTCGGAAGGGGTGAAATGAACTTGTCGATTCCGATTTCGGTTCGGTTTCGGCGTTCGTGGTGGTTCCCTTTGTGGGTCTGACTGTCTGCAGCGAGGGCACTTTGCCATTCCGGCTCGGGCTACGGCTTCTTCGAGAAGTTTCTTTTTCTTTGCAGCGAATTCCTGTTGCTTTAGTCTCTCTTCGGATCTCGTTTGGAATGCTGCGTCGTATTCTTTGCGCTTCTGCTCGATGTGCTTTCGATGCTCATCGGTGAGTGCAAGAACTTCTTCGACGTGTCTCTTCAGGCGGGTGAAGGTGATTTTTTGCCCCAGAACGTTGTATCGAATTTCGGATGGATCGTTCGGGGTGTGGACGACTGTGTTGCGCGGATCGCCCGATATTAGTCTCAGGTCGATCGCTGTCACGTTTGCGTCCGTGATTGCTGTGCTGGCCAAGATTGTGGAGTTGATGGCGGCGACATTCGGCATCGTGCCATGCTCCAACATGGTACACCAAGCGACGGAGCGTACTTTCGGGTTGTCCTTGAGCTTCTCCAGGGGTTTGATGATCTTTTGGGCCGTTTCTTCAATTCCCGTTCCACTCTTTGCGAGTTCTACTAGGTCATTGACTCCAAGGTGGCAAACGATGTGTACTTCGAGACTAGGGTTTGCTGCGAGGAATCGTTGAGTTTCGGCTGTTGCGCGGGACACGGTCATGTCCGCGGTGCACATGAATTGGCCGAAGATGGTCTGTCCTGCGAACTCGGCGTAGAGGTCGACGCTGGGGTGTCCGAACTTCAGTTTGCGCAGCCCCTTATCACTGTAGAATAGCACACAGGGATTCGAGGTCGTAACGCTCTGCTTTTCGTCACCGATGTCCATTTTACAGATCGCATTTGCTGCGGATTCTGCTGCTACCTCTACTTCATCGTTCTGCAGAGAGTTTCGGGACTCTCGAAGTTTCGCTTGCAGGGTGTCCATCTCTTGGCGGGTTGCCTCGCACTGTTTTGTTAGGCTTAGAACTTCCGCTTTGCTTTTTGCAAGCTCTTCGTATACTTGCTCGAGTTTGATCTGGGACGCCATTGCGGCTGTTTCGGAGGTTTTGCACGCTGTAACAAGATTTCCTAGTTTGGCGCGCAGTTTTCCGATCGTGCAGCATCCCGGTTTTTGCACCATCGAGGCAGCAAAGTCGGCACAGTCTGAACACGGCACGTCTGCCATCGTTGGTTTGACGCAAGATAGTTGATCTCGAGCACAAAACTTAACTGGAGTCCACAGTGTGTCGTCACGCTCTAGGTTTTGCACCTTTGGTGGGGGGTATTTCACGGGGACTCAGTTTTAACGGAGGATTCCGTTTTATGGCTCGCTCAGAGCTGGACCGGAACCAATTCGCGAACGGATGTGGGCGTGGCCAGTGGGTGCGTCATTGGCGCTGAGTATGTTCCACCAGCTCTTTTTCCAGCGCTTCTTTCTGTTGTTTTCGTGGTGTGGTTGTGCGAACTGCGTGTTGAGTGACGTGAGCCGTTGAGTGAGTGAGTTCTGGCCAATGCTTTCGCAGTAAGCGCGGCAGCCGCGCCTTCCGTGGGAGAGTGGGCGAGAGCGTGCGGTGTTGCGTTGGATGCTGCTGCCGGCTCGGTGTCGTTGTGCGCTGCGGTTGACGCTTGACATGTTTGGGCAGACCTGCGATTCGTTCACCGTGTGGTTCTGGCGGGTTCTGGCGGCGTGGTTTCTGGCGGTGTCGATGGTTTGTGAACTCCGAGGGGTTTTGAATTCCGGTTTTTAGACCATTGTAGATGTCTTTTCATCGAGTTCAGAAGAGTAGTTAACATGTGACGTGGTTCTACGCTCTCGGTGGCAGTTTTGCCAGCTAGAAGATAGAAGAGACATGCGGGCTGTTGGGGGTCGAGTTATGGGGAAAGATTGTCGCGAAGGGCTTGTTTCGTCGAGTGACGCTGCTGGTGTGTTCCGAATCATTTCTATGTTCACGTTTCTTGAATTTACCATCGGAGTTGAGCGGAGAAGTAGTTCAAGAAGGTCGAGGACAGAGTTTTCTGATGTTGTGTTTTGAGAAGGTTTCGTCGTTGACGTTCTTTGTTGGTGGTGTTCTTTTTTCTCAGGTGTTGCGGGTTGTTGTTTTTCAAGACTGAAGTGTGTGTCGTGAGCAGGGTGCATGCCGAATTGAGCGGACGTGCCATTTGCGCGGAGTCCGAATTGAGCGAAAGGCCGATTTCAGCGGAGAGCCAATTTTAGCGAAGGGCCGAATACAGCGGAGTGACGATTTGCGCGGAACACCCATTTGCGCGAGGGGGCCGATTTGAGCGTTCCTACCCGCTGCCTCAACTGACAGAAAGAGCCACAAGCTGCGGCGACGGTACTGAGCGGTGCTAAGCACGCTTTTGCTCTCCAGGCCTCACTGAAGCCGTGCCGCTCGCTACGCTCACGGAGAGTCTTGACTTCGCTTGCCCGCGACGCCAAGTGCTCAGGAGAAGAATCAATTGAGCAAACATTCCGTCAATTCCAAACGGAACTCGTGGTCGGCTCGGCTTTGCAGTTCACTAGTAGTCCAGTAGGCAAGCAGTTAGGATCAATCAGCAGTTGCATGCATAGCGATCACGAAATTGCGAGCGAGTTAGGTTGAATCAGTCGGACTTCAGGAGCTACTCACGTCGTGCTCGTCATTTCTCGTCAAAATTCGAGCGGGGCATCCTTTCACGACGCAACGCCAAGCCACGGAGCCTTTCGACTCATAATCCTTCCGAAACAGGTAGTTTTCAACTACCAACAAAGGCCGGTTACGACTAGGCTTTGCACGCGGGTTTTTTGTGGGTTTGATTGAAAGCTGCGTCATGCACGCTGGTTCGATTCAAGCGATATCGCTTGGGTCGCATCGTGTAGCCACCCTTCGGGGCTGCGTGAAACCCACCCTATTTTCCCCTGTGTCATGGAATCGCAAGACTCTGACAAGTAAACGTTCTCTCCTTAGAATCGGGGATGACGGCATACGATATACCATTCGAAAGGTCTTATCATGTGTGATCACCGTGTGACATATTAGCGTCAGGCGGGGACGCGTTCACGAGTCATGGGCTATGAAGTTAGCATTGGACCCTATGGAATTCTGTTCTGGGTGGATCTATCTCATCAACTGATGCTCGGAATGGATTGAGACTATGAGATTGGCGTTCCGAGGCAAGTGATCACAAGTCACACGGTGAGTACACATGATAAGACCTTTCGAATGGTATATCGTATGCTGTCATCCCCGATTCTAAGGAGGGAACGTTTACTTGTGAGGCACTTTGACCTTCTGAAACCCGCAATTGCGGTCCTAGGACCGCAATTATTGCGGGTTTCAGGAGAAATCTTGATCCAGAATCTTGCGAGTTCATGGTGGGAGGAAAAGTAGGGTGGGTTTCTCGCAGCGACGAAGGGTGGCTACAGCGATGCGCTCCAAGCGATATCGCTTGAATCGAACCAGCGTGCATGACGCAGCTTTCAATCAAACCCGCAAAAAACCCGCGTGCAAAGCCTAGTTACGACTCGAATTCACGAACTTGAGCACCATCATTCCCAGCACTCAAACCCACGTGCCGAGCCTATCGCTAATGGAAATTCATTCTTCCGGCGGAAGAGAAAAAAGTTTACTGGTTCCCTAGGTACCACAGCGGTGTCACCGCCACATCTCGCTCGCTGAAATTGGTATCCGCTCTGATCGGGCTCTCGCTGAAATCGGCCATCCGCTGCAATCGGCCCTCCGCTGAAATCGGCCCTCCGCTCAAATTGGTCTTCCGCTCAAATTGGTCTTTCGCTCAAATGTCGCCTTCGCTCAAATTTGTCTCCGCTCTAACAGGATGCTGCGGTGAGCAGAGCTGTGCGCCGTGGACTTTTTCGCGGCGGCGGCGGCGCACGCGAAAAGAGGCGGCGCGCCGCAGCGAGAGCCCGCCGCCCTCCGTGGTGCCGCACAAGCTGTGGTTTGAGGAGGAAATATCCTTTGGGGTCAAGTCCTGCCATTGTCGCCGGTGAGAATGGAAACAACGGAAATTCGTGGACGGGAGAGCCCTCCTGAATGAAAACGTCAATGGAACTCGAATTAAGTTTTACCGAATCAGATTCACCGTCTCTCGGGTCATTCTTGACATCTGTGCATCTGGCACTGAGATCTCAGGATTCTGCCAAGATTGTTTGCGCCCAGGGTGCTGTTGCGCCCAGGCCGAGATTTTTTCCCGCGCCCATTCTTCGAAGATTCGTGGCATCACCTCTTTCTTCGGCAGATTAACGGGCTCACACAGCGCCTAAGCCGGTAGCGGAGAGCAAGGAGGAAGCAGCGGGCAATGTGAGTCGTGCTGACGGTGTGTACCCGGTATCCCGAAAACCCGGTATCCCGAAAGGTGAAAAGAAGGGCGTCGGTATGGAGGTTGGATTTTTCTTTTAATACTGTCCATCAGGGATCGCGGGTATTCAGGATAACGTGTTCCGAGATACCGGATTTCGGGATGGCGGGGTTCTGGGGCCCTTCATTTCGCCGTTCGGGATACCGGGTTTTCGGGATAGCGGGCTGTAACCGTGCTGACTCTTAAAACAAACGAGATCTCGACAAATCAGCAGAGGCACCATTCCGGAATGGCGGAAATACTCGCCAGATAGGATGGCGCGCCGCCGAGATCACGCGCGGCGACGGAGCGCCGGCGCGCTGCTGAAGAATCGCGGCGACCGGCGGCGGGCTTCGGGGGACGGCGACGCGGCGCGGCACACACCTCTGGTCGTGAGCCATGTCGTGGCATTAGCGGAGTGTCGCGAGTTAGCAGAGGCTTGTCTCGGTGTTCCGGCGGCCGTAGATTCCCACCCAGTTCAGACGTAGAAAAACTTTATGGTTTCAGTGGCAGAGCTCGATGGCACTGGGTTGTGTGGGCAAGTTGTTGAAGAATTCATGGGAGCGGCAATATTCTTGTGGAGTGTGTGTTCTTTGAGTTCGTTGTGATCCGCCAATAAGTTTCAGCGTGTTTGATTGACGGGATGGCTGAGTGACGTGGATGGGATGACCAGTTTATGAAAATCTGCCTAGAAATTGTTTTGAACCAGTAGTTAATGAGGTTTCATGATCGATTCGCTAAACTCAATGCTGTTCATTTGATGATGCCGTCGTAATTTCGTTAGAGTTCCTTATTTGCATTGTCTTGCTTTTTATATTATTTGGATACGTTGGGCTCAGGTATTTTTTTCAGCTTTCGTTGTGTGGGATTTATGAGATTTGTTAGAACTTTCCCGCTCGAATAAACCCTGTCTTCTGAGTGACAGCTGATCGAAACTTCGCTTTGCTCATTTGTTCGATTTTTTTAGGTTTTGCTTTCTTCAGTTCCGAATCGAGGAGGTCAAACTAGATTTTTTCCGAGTTTCTTGTCGACTTGCGGTTTTACTTGACGATGAGTACTTTGCGCGCAGACGCTCACATTGGTTAACAACGGAATCCTCCGTTCTCGATTTCACTGTGTGAAACCGTGTGATTTTTTTTTTTCGATTTCACTGGAGCGCGTGAAAAAGCTGCTTGTTTACCGTCGAGCAGACGACGATCGTGTTTATGATACGACCAGCAGATAGGAGGGTTCTCGCCAGGTGACGGAAGAAGTCAAGGCTCGGGCACATCAGAACGCCGAGATCAGCGTACAGCAGGGCTTCCGGGATGGGCGAGCCCTGAAGGGTTAGAGACGGGGACACCCTGCACGAAGAAACAACAGCACATTTTTTGACCGATATGAGCATGCCATTTTTTTCACACCAATCTGCGACGGCATCGACAGCACGCTGGAGGAGGGCGTCCCCCTCGGGGCCCGAGCGACAGTAGACCTTGAGGTCATCTGCGTAGAATTTGTAAGAGAAGGTGGGCGGAAGACAGGGAGGCAAATCAAGGCAGAAAACAGAAAAGGACCAAGCAACGACCCCTGGGGAACCCCCGAGAGGCTCCTGTGCTCCGGGCCGACCGTGTCATCAATGCGGACCCTGAAAGTGCGATCAGCGAGATCCTATCCAGTCCGAGGTGAGACGATCGAAACCAATACGTGATAACTTGAACATAAGGAGATCGTGTCGCACTCGGTCAAATACCTTGGAAAAATCGAAGTAAACGCAAGCAAATTGTTCACCCTTGTTCAGGAACATCGACCAGTCATGTGTCATTTCAATGAGCTGCGTTGCGGTTGATCGCCCTCTAGTAAACCCGTGTTGGTTGACGTCTTGAATATTGTATTTGACCAGGTGTTTCACCATATGGTCCACGAGAAGTTTTTCGAAGATGATACAGGGGCCACCGGACGGTAGTTGTCTACCGAGGATCGATTTCCCTTCTTAAAAACGGGAGTGACTAGAGCTGTTTTGAAGACCCATGGGACTCGGCTCTCATGAAGCGATCGGGAGAAAATGAACGAGAGAGGCTCATTGTCAGAGAGCTCAAGAGTGAGCCTTTGAAAAATAAGTGGACGGATCCCGTCAGGAGTTCGAGAGCATTTATCAGGTAGAGATTTGAGTTTGCAGCAGACTTCACTCGGTGTGAATTTCAACGCCAAGTCAGAAACTGGGAAACCGCTGATACACGGCACGATGAAGTTAGGACCAGTGCTGTCCAAGAAAACCGATCCAAAGAACTCTGTGAAGAGATTAACCTTATCACGGTCGTCATCGAACGAGCGACCCCCGTCTGAGATGGTACCAATCTTTTCATGACCCTTAAGCCGTTTGTTTGCATAGCGCAGAAATGACTTGGAGTCCATTGAAATGCAGAGACATGTCTTCAACCGACGTGCAACAGTCAAAAGATCGAGTCCAGGAAGTAGCATAACACACAGAAGGAAGCGGCGATGGCGTCAAAGTCGCCCTTCCTGTAGTCAACAGAGGTGTCAAGCGGACGAGCGTCGACACGGACCCCAGCGAGAGAGAAAGTGAGCGCCCGATGGTCGGTGCGGATGGGAGGGTCAGAAACCATGAGCCCCACAACAAGTTCAGGCTCAGAAGTGAGGAGAAGGTCAATAAGAGTGTCACTACCAAACCTGGTAGCGTCACTAACAAGTTGAAACAGGCCATTTGTAATACACATGTTCACGAACAGTGCCTCCTTGGTGGAGGGCTCATGAATGCCAATGCTGGGCCAGGAAATGTCCGGCAGGTTAAAGTCGCCGAGAATAACAACTGGATGAGAGCAAGTGCAAATCGACTCCAACAGCTCACATATTTTGGACACCCGAGCCCGACGACGCTCAGCATCGTCAGAGTTAGTCACATAGGCACAGACCAAGCGAACATCCTGCAAGCCCAGGGAGACGTCAACGGCAATGGTTTCCGACTCAGTTGAGACCAGATGTTCAGCACAATGAATACGATTATGGACGAGCAGGCCTACTACCCCACCCCGGGAGCCACGGTCACACCTGAAAACCTGGTATAAGCCGTCCAGCGAGAGTTCCCTATCACGAGTGCTGTCCGTGAGCCATGTCTCACAGAGGAAAATTATGTCAATATTATTGAGAATCGCGTAAGCATGCAGCGCGTCACAAGCCCCTGGCTTATTAATTGACCGCGCGTTGAGATACAGACATTTGAAGGTCGAGTCCGCAAAAGTCGAAGGATGATCAGGGTACGCAAGTCAATCCGAGAGGTCCTGGCGCCGAACGGTTTCACAGAATCGGTAGTCTCTAGTAGTCGTCCCCAAAATCTCTTGATAAGCATACCCGCCGTCCAGTTTTCCGCATCCAACAGACGATCGGCTTCATCGGCGGGGACAGTAACGGCGAAGGAAGAGTAAGACGCCTCACCCTGAGCGGTGAACTTGGAGACGGATTTCTTACTTGATGCTAGTGAGAGACAGTATTTCAGCATGTCTCGAGCAGTGTTCTCGAGGGCGATCCGAGAAACGAACACAATGACCATTTTCGGTCGCGGGGCGACCGCCAAGAAGGGAAGTCCAGTCTCCCGGGTACCCAAGACAACACCGCCTTGCCGTCGGGTCGAAGGAGCATGAGGCCGGGTAGCAGTATCCGGAGACGATGCCGAGCCATTCGTGCGCTGACGTCTCGAACTCGGAACCGAGTTCGGCGCTTCACATATTGTTTTTGTTGACAATGGATCGTGTGTGGGAGCTCCGGCAGTGGAAATCGACACATGTGTGTCGGATGGAGTAGATTCCGACTGTTTGGAGACTTCCAATGAGAGACTGGTGACAACAGGCGCACCAGACGGCGCGGGCTTCCGATTGTGAGAAGAGGCATTTGCGCGCCCATCCGTTTTCACCAAGGGTTTTTTGGAGGATGCTGAGCGGGAAGGCGAATGAGGTACCCGACGGGGAGGGGGCGGGAACGGTCTAACAGAGTGTTCACACCCTTGGAGATGAGGTCGAAAAGGTGAGCGTTCTCATCTCGTGATTCACGAAGTTCAAGACGCATGATTGCCATCGAGTACGTCAGCATGCACTGGCGCTCAAAGAGCCACCGTGTCGTAATATTCCGAGGTGCAATGGCCTTGCAGTTCGGGCAGAAGGGTCCAACCTCACCAGAGTCCTCAACGACACCACACTTGGAGTGAAAGTAGTCACCACAGTAGCCACGGCAAGTCACAATGTCGCTCGCCACACACGGCAAAGCACAAACGATGCAGTTTAGTGAGTCCATTTCAAGGCACCACTTGAACAGTTGGGGGGAGAGGCCTGAACGAAGTCCGATGGACGTGAAGAAAGAGAAAATCACCGCGTGAACCGGAAAATTCGAGCGAATTCAACGGAGCCTCGGAGGGTCTTCGTAGCCGATGATGCCTTCCCGTTGCGGACAAATATTCTAAAACCGTTCACTCGATGTGCTCCGCTAAACACCACACAGAAGATCTTCGATTACCGTATTTCGCGAGCTCGTCGAGTTGTCGAGAACGCTTTTGGTTTACTTGTGGCTCGCTTCCGTGTTTTCGAAAAACCAATCACTCTTTCTTTGGACACGACGGAGCAGCTTGTGAAAACGGCGTGTGCCCTACATAACTGGCTTCGAAAGACTGCTCACGACCGTGGGTGTACCCCTCATCAAGACAACGAGGAACGCCCCGCCCGGCACAGACAGGTACCCGAGTTCCCTCAAAGCGCCCTTGAAGGGCTTTCCAGGGCAACGGCAAGGAATCCCCCTCGGGCGGCAACTCAGGTTCGCGATCAGTATGCAGAACGATTTGTTACAACCGATATTGTGCCCTGGCAATGGCATATGATATAGTTCGGTTTGCCTTGCGATACCGTTGACGCAATAAACCTTCCGCTTTCGATTCTGGACGGATGTCGGGCGACTCTAGCCCCGGAAACTTTGTGCCGTTCTTCCTGCTCGCAGTCTGGACTCACCTTCAGGTTTGACGAACTGTCTTTCGGCTGAATGACTCTCCTCAAGAACGCGTCCGCTTCGGCGAACCAGAAGAGTTTCGGCCTATAGAGGTCGTCTACTCCAGCTCCGCTCCTTTCGGACCGTCGTATTTTCGCCAATTCTGCCCCGTATCGCGCTCTTATCGACTTGATCTTCGCTTTGAGGTCCGCTGTCGTCAACCCCGGCAGGTTTAAGTCTTCTAGCATACTGGCGTATGCTCTTTCGCGGGCCGCAATTTTACTGTACTCCTGGCTGCTAGAGTTCCACAGGGCTTCGTACGTACGGTATGTTTCGACGAATTGCAGCGTGTGGTTGTCATTCCACTTGAACCATTTCTAGGGCTGAACTTCCTATGTTATCGACAACCTCTTCTGTTCAACTTCCTATGCTCTCAACAACCTATTCTGTTCTGCGTCTAAACACGGAGACGCCGCGGCGCGGCGGAGTGTCCATTGTCGCCAAGTGACGAAGTCTTCGACGTTATGGATCGCTCCGGCGAATATTTCGATCTAACCCCGGGAAGTCTAGTCGATTGTGATATCTGGAATGACCGGAGAGGAAGATACTATGTTGAGGAGGATGGAGTCCACGAAGGCGTTGGTGATTTTGCGTTCAACCGGAGGGAATTCACAAGATGCGGGAGATACGTCCTTTTGCGATGTAAATTATTCAGAGCGAGAGTACTCTCCCCTCTGCGAATGAGATCAGAAACATCGCTCTGAAGCAGCATCTCACCCAACGAGTGTCAGTCTCAGACTTGACTTGGATGGAATTTCTATTCTAGGCCGACATGTTGTCGTGTTTCGGCGAGAATTACACTCGACGGGGCTATTGTTCACGTAAAGAACGTTCACAATCACCTCCCAGAGCATGGTGGGTACGGCACAGCAGTTCGCAAGGCTCGAGGACAGTGGATCGAGAGCATGAGGGAGAACCCGAAAGCGAAGCCGTTTTCCTTGGTGCTGGAAGTTCGACGGCAACCACCGCCTGAGGTCGCCGGGTAGATCGCACCAGTGTCCCATCTCCGTACCCTCCAACATCACGCAGCGAAGGTGAGGCCCGACCAGAGCTCTGAGTTGAAGGACCTTCACGAGTACATCCGCGCTGTCATCAAGCCAGGGTACACGATGACATTGAACGGAGAACGGTTGTTGAGCTTTCACTGTGCGAAACACGAAAGTCTGATCCTCGCTACCCGCCGTCTTCTGAATCTTGTACCGAGCGCAAAAATGATCCACGCGGACGCAACCTATCAAGTGGTCCCGCTAAACGTATGCAGGCAGCTGTTCTGCATCCAGGCGAACTGGGGAGGCGAACGCGGCGAGCAGGTAAGCCACAAGAGTCTCTTACCATTGTTTTCGGTGCCTTGGCTCATCGAGACCATCCCTCGGACGGGGTCTCCTTCGACGATTCAATGCTCAACCATGTTCCTATCCTCCAGACCGGGATGGTGACTTGTGCTTTCATGAAGTCCGCCACCACCGAAGCCTACCAGGAAATCTTCCAGTGGCTCAAGCAGGAGCTACCCGGCTGGAGCATGCCCGCTTACATGGGAGATTCCGATGCTAGCATGAGAAAAGCTGTGAAACTGGAATTTCCTGACGATCGCATATTCGGCTGCCTGTTCCATTTCGCCCAATGCCTCGTTCGGTTCGCGAGTAGCAGTAAAGTGGGTTTAGCGAGTGAACTCCGAAAGCAAGGCGATTTGTACGAAATGTTCCTCTCATTCACGGCGCTCCCCCTCCTCCCGCCTGAAGACGTCCCGGCCAACTTCGAGTACTTCTCCGGGAAAGCTATCGAGGTCGACGAACGTTTCCGGAAACTTGTCGATTATATCCAGAACCACTGGATCGAAACAGTCACTCCGCTGGGCTTTTCCGTATTTCGAGCACTGTGCCGGACAAATAACCCTTCAGAGTCCCAAAACGCTCGGATCCTAAATGAAAGCCTGCAAGAAGCATTGTCCTATATGGGACCTCATCGGTAATTATCTTGCCGCTATGGCAATCGCGGACTAGACATGGCTCCAGGCCTCAGACGACCGTACTATGAGCAGATGAGCAACATGTAAAATCACAATGTCATCGTTAACATCTATCATGATGTCTATGACGACCATCTCTGCCGCCTCAATGGGAAGAGGTTCATCCGCTCAAGGCCAACGAAGGCGACCATGAACGATGCTCGCGTTATCAAAGAGACGTGGGATTGCCTGGAACTCGGGAGCATCACTCCCATTCAACTGATAGAGCGTCTGAAGTACCGAACTGGACTCGGTAAATCAAGCTCCCATCATTCAGTTCGTCTGCTACGCAGTGTCAACACAACATCGTGGTGACTGTGCTCGTTCGTTTTTTGGAAAAAAAATGCGTGTGTGGAATGTAAAATGCGGTGAAAACCGTGTGAGGAGTGAGGGTGAGTTCCGTCTGAGTGACGGAAAAAAAAAATAAAGAAAAAACATGGCACAAGGGAAAATCTGTGCCAAATGCACGCCGATTGTAGTGGCGCTGGAAACAGACAACAGCGTTTCCTGCACGGCGTGTGTAAACTTGCCACAGTGTGCAAGAAATGCCAAAATTACGGGGCGTTGGTGAAAGATCTCAACGCCAGTAAAAAAGCATATGCCGACATCCAGACTGAATTGCTGGAATCCAAAAGAAAACTGCTAGAAATGCAGTCTCAGCTGCTGGAGAAAACCAGCGAGCTGAACGAGACAAACACAAGATACAGGGAGTATCTTGAAAACAAAGAGAAAGAAAAGGGGACACTAGTAGGTCCCGACCAGATGGAGACCGATGGCTCCACAGAAGAACCAGAGCCGAAAAGCCTGGTGATGATAGCTGGTGATGGACCGCTATCAGATGTGATGGATACTCCCCACTCATTGAGAGTGTTACTACGAAAAGGAGTGACGGTGAAACAGGGAAATTTCTCTAAATTGATCGAGGAGCACCTCGAAAGAACCAAAACGTACCTGAGCAAAAGGCCAGGAACAGAGGAAAAAGATATTCCTGGTTTGTCGGACTAGGCGACTTACTAAGCGCCAATTTCAGACCCTCTGAGGCTGATAAAGTCATAAATAAATTGCAGAATGCTCTGAATGAGATAGCAGAGCAGCCGGGGGTAGACAGTATCACCTGGGCAACTTTGGTGACCCCGCCGGTCGATTCTCTCAGGTGCGTAGCCGAGGTAATAAACGACAAGATTTGCGCGTGGGTCAAGGAACAGGACGCAGAAACTGCCAGAAACAAGGTGCGAATCCTGAATATGTGGCACATAACGGCCAACCAATGGGCACAATGTGGGTCCGCACAGGCTAGCAATAAAAGGCAGCCTATACTCACGGTCGTTGGAGAAGAGAAAGTCGCGGAGTCGATCGTTGACTGGTACAACGATCTAGTGAAAACTCCCGACGAGGAGGTTGCCAGAATGAGAATGGAGTTCAGGAAACTGACTCTAACTTATAAGAAAGATTTCGCGCCCGAGAAAGCGGCACGCACTACTATGCCCGAGGTGAGCTCGTTCCAGCCCAGTGCCGGGAGCTCAGCCTCTCCTTTTAGATGGGCAAGAGGGGCAACCATTCAACAGGCCAGCCGAGGCCGAGGTAATAGCGGAGGCAGAGGTGCCGGGTGGAGAGGTTCCCACCGAGGAACGGCACCCACCCCATATCCAACCAGGGGTAGAGGGAAGCCCTACCAGAATCCTGGATGGAAAAAACAGTGGGACAGATAGGATGAGGTGTCCTGCCCACAGGAGCTAAAGAAGTCTCCGCTGAAAGTTCGAAGGGCGAGGGTCAGAAGCATGAAAAATAAAAATGCATTTGTCGACTCGACAGCCCTAAACTTCTGTGTTTTCAATCTAGCTGGGGGCAGGACGAAGAGTAAATGGAATAAACTGTAGCTTAACGCATATGGAACAAAAGAAGAAGGCATTTTTCTTCTGAGCGAGACAAAGCTCATGAATGACGAAACTCCTCCAAAAATCAAAGGGTACCGGTTTATAGGATCCAACAGAGCAGGAAAATCCGGGAAGCACGCCAGAGCAGGCACATGCTTCCTAATCCCAGAGTGCCACAAGGAAGAGGCATGGGTTGAAAGGAGACGTGACTTCGTTGCGATCGGGATAGAACTACTGGGGAGAGAGTTCATCCTGATCAGCATATACGTAGCGCACGAGAACGTAGGCAGAAATATCGCCTTGTTCAGCGAACTGGAAGAAGTATTGAGTCGGAGGAGGAACCACGACTCAATGATTCTCATCGGGGGAGATATGAACGCGCACCTAGCACAATTCGCAGGGTCGCAAAATGTTAGAGGGGACCTTTTGATGAATTTTACAGAACAAAACCAGCTGACAATCCTCAATCTCACAGATAAATGTGAAGGAAGAAAGACGAGAGGGGAGGCAGTACTCGACTACGTCTTGTGTAATGATAAACTCCAGAACTACGTCAAAAGAATGACAGTAGATGAGAATGGCATCAGAAGCAGAGAACTGTCTGACCACAACATGATCCATCTCAAGGTAGAGCTTCCCGGACGCAACAGCCCGGGTTCGAATAAGAGATACGTAGTCAAGACAGACAAGCGTAAAATAGCTGAGCTCACTAAACAGGAGCTAAGAAGCCGAATCGAAAGAGGCGAGTCGACAAACTACGGGGGTTCGATGGGTATGATCAGAGAACATACCAGAAAGTCAACTTAGACGATCAAAATACACCTGAGACTGCCAAAGTGGTCGAGGGAAATCCAACAACTGGATAAAACTCGCAAAGAGATCAGCAAGAGACTCAGGGAAGCGAGAAAAGGCCAGGGTGCAGACGCCAAAGAGGTCAGTCTACTATACCAGCAGGCAGTGAGAGATGTCAACAGACGAGTGGAGCAAGAGTTCGCCGATAAGGACAAGGGCATGTACGATTACATTGTCAGATGTCCGAGGAACCAGAGAGCCAAGAGGTTCTGGGCGTACGTCAGAAAAACTGACAAGAAAGAAAAGAAAGGACTGGTCATCAAACACAAAGATGGCCAAACAGTAGCAGACGACACTATCACAGATCACCTCACAGAAACGCTGAGAGAACTTCTCGGCGGGAGAGAGGATGATGAGAGAGGAGGATCAGGCGAACCAAACAGACTGGTGGAGCCTATCACGGAATTTGAAATCAGCGCGTCGGACGTAAGCGCAGCGCTACAGAATGTATCCGACGATACGGCCTCAGGCCCGGACCAGATAACGGGACTAGTTATCAATGGTCTAGGAGAAGAAGGGCACATCTGCCTACCAGAGATCTTTTCAAGGATAGTCAAAGGGGAGGAAGACATCCTCGACGAGTGGAAAGAAGGCAGAGTGGTAGCCCTAGATAAGAAAGACTCCAAGAGAGGAGATCTATCCACATACAGACCAATCACAATTACGTCAGCGATATACAGAGTGTTCGCTAGAGTACTTAACAGAAAGATACATGATTGGATTGAGGAAAATGGTATCCTGGGCGAAATGCACAATGGATACAGAAGAGACAGGAGAGGAGATGACTGTCTCTTCATAGTTACCTCTATATTGGAGCTCACGAGAGCAGAGAAAAAAGGCCTCAAGGCCACCTTCCTGGACTGCTCCAAGGCCTACGACAGGGTGGACAGAGAAAAACTCTGGGAGATCCTAAGCGAACGCGGGATGTCGCGAAGCCTAGTGGGTCTGCTTAAACTACTAAACAGCAACAATACAGCCGTGCTTACAATAGACGGCAAGCAATCCAGAAAAATAAAACTGGAGCAAGGGTTAAGACAGGGCTGCGCCCTCTCGCCAACCTTATTTATGCTGTACATTTCTAAGCTAGAGGTCAAGCTCTTGGAAACAGGCAAGGGCGTCAGCATCAGGACCTCCAAAAATATATTTGAGAGGAAAGAGGACAGGATGAGGGTCATACCGGGCGTATTATACGCCGATGATCTAGTACTATTGTCACACTCCTGGTCGCAAATGAAGAATCTGCTACAGACCACCACCGAAGTGGGTGACGAGTTGAAGTTAATCTTCAACCCCAAAAAATCAGCAGTCATAGATTTCAACGAACAGGGCAGCGGCATCAATTCCGGGCTACGTATTCAGGGCCAAGGGATCTCAGTGGTGAAATCGTACAGATATCTAGGAATCCTACTCTGTAATGAGAGGAACTACCTAGCTGAACAAGAGAAACTGTGGAAAGAGAAATCCACAAGCACTCTCAGGCAGCTATACGCCAAGTCGCTATGGAAGTTCAACAGGTTTGAAACCACTAACAAGGGGGGTTTGGAAGATGTAACACGCCGAAAAATCTGAAGCCCCCGCGAAAAGTTCCTCCTAGGTGAGGGTAGAAGAAGTCTAGAATATTATCTGCGTATGGGCAGTTTGAAGGTCTAAACGGAAAGATCGAAAATCGGCCCTTTAACATAGAGTCTATGGGATCTATGGTCTACAGAGGAAAGAATACTGCTGAATGAAGACGATAAGCTTTCCTTCCGTGTTATCCGGGGGATTTTACGGAATTTTTTGGATATATCCCCCGCGTCTGCTAGAGCCGCTGCTCAAGGCGCCGCGCTGGCGAGTTGGCGACGAGGGGAGAGGAGGAAAAGGAGAGGACCGACCGGATCAAAACAAAACTCCCAACACTGCTACACCGACGCACGGTTTTCCCACATACTATCTGGATTTTCATTCGACGGGGTCGACAATCCAGAGCCGAGAACTGACAGCGCCGACACGAAGACTGGCGCACCCAGGCAACGCTAGCAGCGTTCCCATGCTGGTGCAAGCCATCGATGTGAAGTTTTCATTCGAGGGGATCGAGAATCCAGACTCACGACAGCCCTGAGGCCTGCGCGAATCCCTCTATAGCATTTGAGATTCGAGGACCCGAGCGGCTTTCCCACGCGGGTGCGAGTCATCGAAGTTAGGGTTTCATTTGAAGGGATCAGCAATCCAGGCCGCGATAGCCTTGTCGCCTGCGCGAGTCCCTCTGTTGCGCTTGAATTCGCGCGCCGCCCGGCCTCTGCCTCGCCGCCAACACGACGGCGCGCCGCCGCTGCTTCTCCATCACTCAAGTCGGCGGGGGATATATCCAAATAGAACCGATTTTACTTCGAATTTGGCCCCAGAAGGCCACCTCCGTGAGTGGTTTCGACTTCTGCCGTCTATTTGCACAGCCTGCAGACGCGCTTTGAGCGGGAACGGTCTTCTCGCGCGCGAAACTGGGTGTTGTCCGGTTCACTGTGAGTTCGAAAGTAAAAACGGCACAGAAATTCGAAGATGTCGGCACGAGTGGAGTCAATTTTGGGTCTTCTGAGGATCAAGTTCAGCACCTTGCATTTGAGCGCCAGCGTAGGGCAGAATCCGCGCGAGATTGAACAGAGAATCGCCAACGCCGTGTTCGAAAGCCTCCAATCTTACGACCACGCGGAATCATTTGAAGTGGAGCAAAACGACGAAGTCACCAGCTGCGACTACCCTCAGGATGAGGACTTCATCCCCGTGTACGAAAGCTTTGGCGTCGATCGGGAGTTCTTCAAGTTCGAGTACATTTCGAAAGTGATTGCTTACGTGGATAAACACCCCACGCATACCTGGTCAGGCTGGCTTCGATGTGCCCGCGAAACCCTTCCCGAGCATCCGGGCGATGCTATTCGGAGTCGGGGATGCGTGTTCCGTTGCCAATTGCCGCGGCATAGCCTTCATTAGATGCGTGCATTGCAAGGCGGAGCTCTGCGTCGAGTGCTTCTTTGTCAAATTGAATATTCATTGATCAAGTCCTGACGCCAAATTCGAAGTAAAATCCCCCGGATAACACGGAAGGAAAGCTTATCGTCTTCATTCAGCAGCATTCTTTCCTCTGTAGACCATAGATCCCATAGACTCTATGCTAAAGGGCCGATTTTCGATCTTTCCGTTTAGACCTTCAAACTGCCCATTCGCAGATAATATTCTAGACTTCTTCTACCCTCACCTAGGAGGAACTTTTCGCGGAAGTTTCAAATTTTTCGGCGTGTTACATCTTCCAAACCTCCCTTGTAAGATTCAATGGAAAGCTACGTGTGTGCCCGCGCTGACCTACTGTAATTCGGTCCTAGTAGCATCGGCTGAAACCAGAAAGAGAATGGAAACATCTCAGATGGAAGCAGGCAAATGGGCTCTAGGACAACCAGCCTTCAACATCGCCCATGAGTTCATCGAAGGAGAGCTGGGATGGGCCCCGTACGAGAGCAGGGAGGCCAAGAGTAAGATACTTTACTTCGCGAGACTACGGCTAATGCCGAGTAACAGGGGCCCAGGGCCATTCTGGACGCGATGGAAACTTGCAATATCTTCAGTGCCGCACTCAAGAGGATGCAGCAACTCCACAGGCGGTTTGGATGTGATTCGATGAGAACACAGACACCGTCCGAAGGGAGAGGCAACTGGAGAGCTTTCCGGAAAGATGTGGAAGAGCACATCCGATCACTCACGGAAAAGGAGTGGCGGGAAAGCATGGAAGACAAATCTAGCCTGGTGAGATACAGGAACTATAAGAAGGATCGAGGCACCATTGATCATATCTACGACAACACCAGGGGAAGCACACTCCTGGCGGGTGCACGAGCGGGTTTTCTCAACACCAACGCCTTCAGAGCGAGATTCGAAGGAGGTGATGGGAAGTGTGAGATCTGTGGTCATCACACAGAAACACTTGAACAAACAAATCAATCAATCAATTGATATCCTGTGCGATTTCTCTGATAATAGCAACCCAATCTCAAGCTAAGTATTCGAATCAACACTCAATCTTTCAGCAAATCGTCGATCCGGTCTTGGCGCTCATGCGGGTTACCATCTAGCCTCAAAAACTGGGGCGCTCCCTGAACTCATCGATCACGATTACGCAGCTCCACTATCAGTTCCCGAAGAAGATTTCGAACTTGATCAAGCTTCGATGCTCCGAATCGCTGAGGAGGGTTTTCTGGAAGACGTCCCCCTCTGTCACTACCAGCTCACAAAGATTCGATACCTCCAGCAATCACCTGGGCATCCACAGGACCCATCGCTCTCGGACGTGATGTTGCAGGTCATCGAAGAGGCACTAAGTAAATCACCGGATGAGGTTCTTGTCAGCCTATCGAACCACCGAGTGCGGCAGAGAGATCTAGAAACACTTTCTGGTCTCAATTGGTTGAATGATATTATCATCAATAGAGACCGTACCTTCATGCAAAATGCATAAATTGCATAAGAATGCATATTTTAACACTTTTCTGGCCCAAATGCATAAAACGATCATCAGAGCATAAATCTGCATAGATCGTAGTTTTGCATGGAAGTGACCCATGTTAAAGCGCCTGTGGAACGTCTTCCACTGGGCTCTTCACCTCAAAATTTGTCCTCTACATTCAAGAAGCACGTCTGTTAGTTGCCATCGCATTCCGGGCTTCTCCCTGATGTTATTAAAACTCGAAACGCGTAGCATGCCTCTCTATGAGAGTTTAGCCGTTTTCAATGAGCTGGTGGAGAACCTGAGGGACACACCCGGTTCCCAAGACGTGCGAATGCGAAAGAAATGTGAGATGGTACTTTTGCGAAATCCCGATTCCGACAAACTCAGAGGCGTATCGGATATGCCGTCCGATGACCGAAACCGATTTCGGTTTCAATGCGATTGAACTCGCATCATTCAAATATGCACCGATCACTTCGGTTGATGTTGAGAGGACCCTCTCACATCAGTCCCCAAAACCACCCAGAATGATCGCAGACATAAGTTCACTTTCGAGAACCAGTGAACGCTACTTCATTCGTTTATCGTGATACCTCTGCAACATAATGGCGCGGTGGTTTATTCCTGGCGAAGAAACAAGTCTCCCTGAAACTAGAGCTGCTATCCCCCGAATGAATCCTGTATATGGTTCATCTGAGTAGTGCATATTTTCAGTTTTTCACCGCATATTTTGACCCTTTTGAGCGCATATTTGCATGCATAATTCCGTTCTTTTTAGTGCATGAAGGTACGGTCTCTAATCATCAACGTCTATCTGATCCTCATCGTCCACCGGAACGAACAGAATGCAGCCCTTCCCAAGGTCTACGCGTTCGACACGTACTTCTTACAGATCATCAAACATGATTGGGATGCAGTGCGTCGGTGGCAGCGGGCAGTTGACATCTTCGAGCAGGACATCCTTCTCGTCCCCGTCCACACAGGCAACCACTGGTGCATGGCCATAGTTGATTTCCGAGACAGCGTTATCAAGTATGCAGATTCCATGGGCGGCCGGAATGACGAGTGTCTCATGACATTGGCGAACATTTTGGCCCAGGAGCTCAAGGAGGGAAAGAATCGCAAATTCGATCTAGAGAAATGGCATTTCATCTACATGAATCACCTCCCCCGGCAAGAGAACGGATCCGATTGCGGAGCGTTTGCCCTAAAATACGCCGACTACGCTGCCCATGATGCTCAGATTAACTTCACCCAGCGAGACATGCCCTATTTTCGTCAACGGATGACATACGAGATTTTTAAGATCCGATCTCATCTCGACCGGTTATGGCGATCTCCAGGCCGCTCGCTGAGCTAACAATAAGTCTTACAGTAATGATATGTGTTCCGAATAAACGGGTCTGCTCGAGAGAGTTGGTTCTTACCGGCAAGGTCGCCGGTACGCTCGGAGCAGGCCCAAAAGCGCACAGAACAAATGTTCAAGTTCGGAATCTGTGTGTTTTCACTTTTAGTCAAGCCGAAAGTGTCTCGACATCACTTCATGCAGCACCCTACGGTGTCGTCGACCGCCCGCCTGATCGGCACCGTTTGGAATGCATCCATCCGTTTTGTTTACGGTACAGATTGCGCACACCCAGTTCGGAGACAGAATTCGCCGTTGGCGGGGTCTAGGCCATAGTCCCCCACAACAAAGCATTGTTTGCATTCCGAGCAGACGAATGAACGCATTTTGATCACATATGTCAGAGGCGGGCGGTCGCGGGGGCCGGCGAAAAGCGAGTAAATCTCAGCGGCGAGTCCGCTGGTTTGGCGGAGCGAACTCACGTTCTGCGCGGCAGGCCATAGGCGTCGCTCGCGGTTCAACTGACAATGAGAGATGGGCAGATGAGTTTTTAGGGGGAACGCTGGCTCGAATGGTTGTTATCAATGCTCTCACGATTATATTCAGGCATTAGAGCTCACTAATACAAATATTTGAGAATACAAGGTCTATGGCACGAATGATTCGGGCTCGATATCTCAACTCCACCGAAACGTCGCAGACCTGGGGCATGTCGCTACTGCGGAACTGATGCATACTGAAAATACTGGAGAGCTGGGGCTGATTTCCCCACTGGGAAGAGTTTTTTGGCAACAAATCTTTCAAGAACTGAGTAGGCCTTTCCCGTAGAGTCCGCATGATGAAAGAAATGGAATTCCCCCCGTATTGCCTCAGTCGCCTCGATGGCCGAGGGCATAGGAGTTTGCCGTTAAACTCTTTTCCGAGGGGAAAAACTTGGGAGGCGAAGAGGAACTCGCACTAGTTTCGCAGTACCCACATACCAGTGCCCTGCGACGTTTCGGGGAGCAAAAGTATTGAGTCCGAATCACTCGTGCCATAAAACTTCCATAATCATATGTAGCTGTCTAAGAAGATGTATCGCAGAACTCTACCGCCTACACAAAATTGTGAGGGCATTGATAATTTCCTTCCGAGCCAGCATTCCCCCCTAAATTTCATTCGCCCATCTCACAGTTGAACCGTGAGCGACGCCTCTTGCCTGCGACGCAGAACGAAAGTTCGCCCCGCTCGCACAGCGGACTCGCCGCTGGGATTTCAGTTTTTTCGTTGGCTTCTGCAACCGCCCGCATTGGATACATGTGATCAGAATGCATTCATTCGTCTGCTCGAAGTGTAAACAAGGGTTTGTTGTGGGGGACTATGGCCACCTCCCCGTTGGACGCCGCATGCAGCCAACATGTTGGTTGTACGCGCTGTCGGCCCATCATCCGGAGACTTCTGAGCCGCGGAGTGTGCTGAGGATGACGAAGTTGATCCCTCGCTCCATAGAGTTAACATGGTTGCACGGCCGGGTTGTACAACCCGGCTGTACAACCAAGTTGCCATAGTGTAAACGCGCCTTAATGCGCACTGCGTTGCTCCTCTAACGCGGAATTCTGCTTCAGTCAGCGCGAGTTTGATATCTTGCGAAAATTGAGGTTACTTGAAAGGTGTGTAAAACTGCAGTTTTTTGTCTGATGGTTGCTATTGTTAAGAATATATTCCTTTCAACGGAGTTTCTGCGGAAGGATCCGTTGGGAGTGGTTCTTAAGTTCTTTCTTGTTTTTATGCTCTCTAGAGAAGATGGCGTTGCAAGAGATGTTAGCCCGTCTTCCGATTCTCTTCACTCCGGGCCGCGTCAATTGTTCTTTCTGCCATCGTTTGGAATATTACGCCGATGGGATCTTCGCAAGCGTTCATGTTGGCTTTTCGGAGTAGAGTATGAAACTCATGCTATCAGCTCTTCGCGTTCAGGGATACTGGAGTGGACAGTTTCATCCAACGGATCATCGAAATTTGTTTCTTGTTCCCTGTGGGACGATTGGTTATTTTAAGGCGAAAATCAATGGAAGTCTGGTTGCTGCTCATATCGTTGTGGACGTGAATGAAAGGCCTCTTTAAGAGGATTTTGAAGTTTGTCTTTTTTAGTAGTGGAGGTGTAGGTTTTTCTCCAGGGTGGTTCGGATTGAGGTTTGGTTCCAGTTGTCGAGTCGAGTCAGAGTTATCAGTAAACGGAGCCGTGGGTCAAAAATTAATTTGAGTAGGTAGAAAAGTTCAGAGTGAGCGTTTACCGTTGGTGGCGGCTGTTTGTAGGGGTGGTAGTTTGTTAGTGGAAGGCCAGGACACTTTGCCGTTGTAGGACGGAAATGGCTGCGGAGGACTTGCGCGAATTCGGCAGGTCTTTTGATGCGTTCTTTTGGCAGTTTTTTGCCCAAGTGAGTGAGTTGAACAGGTTGCTAAGTTAGGTCTTTCCGGTTTTCGTCATTAAATGGCGCTTACTAGTTTCTGTCGCAGTGGGAGTAAGTTGGTGGGAGTGTTGCCAGGATTCCCCATGTGGGGGCAACGTTGCAAGGATAGTAGTTTTTGTGGGAGCAGGGTTCGCTGTGGTCAAAACTTGTGAGGGGTCATAGTTACCCTTTTGGAGTCAATTACGTCTACGATGGATGTATAAGCACAACGCAGGTCGATGACGTGGTATGGTGACGCAAGGTTGTTCGAGATTAACGGCGTTATGATTGAGGTTGACGAAACCAGATCAGTGAAGCTAGGAGGCGCCCAAAAGCTCAAAGTTTTGGGAAAAGGAACGGTGAAAAGACGTTGAATTCCCGAAAGGCTCCATCTTCGACAGCCCCGGAAAGGTACCCACTTCAAGCGCAGAAGTGAACAACGAGGAAACTTGCCGAGAACCCCACGCTTGGGAAAATAGTCGACATTCTTTTGTCTGACTCCGTTCTACAGATCGTACGTCAGTCTGTGGAGAGTTGCCCTCTTGCCAACCCTCCCAATTTCTAGTGAACCTTCGCGATTTCCCCCGGCCCCTGCTTCCACGATCGCATCGTCGTAAACTCAATTCGCGTATAGCTGCACTCGGTGCCCTCGCTCCTTTGCGACTGAACGAGGGCTTAGGATTCACACCGGCCGCGTGCACTCGGAGGGTAGAGGAGCTCGAGCGAGTTCACTTCCTCTCGCCCCGTCTCCCTACTTGTCTCCGGCTCATCGGCTCGATCTCAGAGAAGAACTCAAGAAAGTCCGCGAGAATGTCAGGATTGTCAACATAATACCTAAAGCGGTTCGTCGGGTCGTCGCGGATGAGCTCCGTGGTGCTCTCCAACTGGTTTGCTCATAAAACAATGAGGACTCCTGGAGGAGCCTACTCGCTTTCGCTCCAGTGGTTTTGCAGATGCCTCCGTCCAAGCAAGGTCAATCATGGCCAACGATAATTCGTAGGAACATCGCAGCCTACAGGGCTGGCGCCCGATTCGAATACACTCTTGGTCGGTGTCCTCCCGATGTGCCGAAAATGATTGCAACGAAAACCCGGAGGGCCGAAAAAAGAACCCGTAGGGCCGAAAACCCGGTGCACCGAAAAAAAATCCCGTAGGGCCGAAAACCCTTTCCCTCGTTCTGACGGTTTGATGGAGTGGGCTTAGCTTCTATGCACAGCAGAGTCTTGGAGGCTAAGCAACGTCGCTCCATGAGCCAGGAGGAGAAAATAAATCGAGATGAACGTGGGAACTGCTTATCGGACTGATGCCGGAGTAGCGAGGGTTGAGCAGGGAAGGGGTCTGACCAATAATATTCCGTTGATTAGAGGGAAATCACTGCGTGATGCGTATAGCATCGAGACCGAGAGGGTTGCGTTCCCCAACGATCGAGAGGATACCGAGGGAATTGAGATGGACCTGGGAGGTGCGCATCGAATGATTTTAGGTTATACGGGCTACGGGCTGGGAAGAGAAACTTCATGATCAGCGCTGTGCTCGCATTTGGAAGGGCGTTTGGGAGATTCAGAACTGAAACCTGCCGCTTGCGAGGACACATGGAACTCGCAGGACGTCGGCACCGCCTTGAGTACTGCGTCCAGGATCGATCACCCTGACGGACGAAGTGTGGTAATCGGCACAGGCCCGGCTTATCCTGGAAACGCAAACGATGCGATTCGCCTCCAACTCCAGTAGGAAGCTGGGGTTCGCATAGAAGGCGACTTTTGCCGCCGGAAAGCTAAGAGTGACCGTTGGCGCGCTCGGGGGAGAGCACCACTGGACGAAGACGACGTGGACTATTCGATGGCGTTGTCGTTAGCTGGATGACTACGCGATGAGAAGTTGATATGAACTTGAGCGTAGAGCTGCGTGGAGATCTTGCCTGTTTAGCTCCAGAATCTGTTACGAAGCGGCAATGGACGCTCAAGTTGAAGAAGTGAAATCTTCATGGGGTAAATCACTCTTCAGAGTGCGGAGTTTCTTGTGCTCTGTAGATCAGTGTTTCTCAACCTTTTTCGTCCCGCGCCCCCCCTGACGCTTGGAGGAATTGCTCGTGCCCCCCTTACCCCCTCCCCCTAGTCGCTGCGATGAGCCTCCTGAGATCAAGACAAAGGTGGACCCACAACTTGATCGCGTTCGTTCGGCTTACGACTCAACCTTAAAATTAGTTCGTTTGCAACTCTATAGGACGGTTGAGCTTGTTGTTGCCTACACAAATTGCCCAATCTGGGCTCGAGCTCAGTCAGCTCCAATCTCAGATCTCCTCTGAGGATGGTTTCCGGACGGCTACTTCCCTGTGACTGTAGATCAGTCACCACGCTGAATCCCGACTCTACCGAGTACGTCGGCGCAGAATGAGTCAGGATGGCGCGCGCATACGCAGTCGCTCTTGGGAACTTCTCGGATACATCATCACTGAGCCACACGAGGATACCCCGTTGTTTGAGCAGAGGCTGCAACTGGGCAATCTCGTCTTGGTACTCGATTCCAACGTCGAACAAATTAGTTTCAAAAGGTTGGGTTAGCCAAGGGAAGAAAACCATTTCTTCCATGTCAGCAAACCTTGCTCAGGAATCGGCCGCTAATTGCACCAAGGGTTCCTGAAATTTTCAAAATTCTCTCGCGCCCCCCCAAAAATCTTCCACGCCCCCTAGGGGGGCGTACGCCCCCCGTTGAGAATCACTGCTGTAGATAGAAGGATCGGACAAAGACGGTACTGTAGGTGTGTGCGGAACGCGACAATCAACTGTGGTGCGAGGGTCATCATCGATCAGGTATGAATACCAGCTTGTTTCTCCGCGGATATTGGTCCCGTCGGTTGTTTTCTCGAAAAGTCATTTGTTGCTCATGGATCTCCTCCAGGAAGCGGAACTGATCGTCGTGAAAGAAAAGGGAGAGCACAATCACCCGGGGAATGAAACGGATATGATGCGGCGAAGAGCCATAAACGACATGAAGGAATCATCATTGGCTCGACCTGATCAATCGTGCCGAGAGGTTTATCAGGAAGTCCTGGCCGACCATTTCTGCGTTCTCCAAGATAATCATGACGATGAAGAAGTTGGAGCCGCACTCCCGACGTTCAACAATGTCCGCACGATTCTTCACCGACACAGATCTTCCGTGCGGCCCCCGTTACCTCGAACTCTAGCTGATTTAACTCTCGCTGACGTCTGGACGCGAACCACATCAGGTGCCAACTTTGTGCTTTTTGATGACGGAGACGCCAACAAAATTCTCGGCTTCGGGACCGATGACTGCCTGCGAATTCTAGCTGAAGCCTCAACTGTGTACATGAATGGCACGTTTCGCGTGGTACCGTCTATTTTCTCACAATTGTACACGCTCCACGCATTATACAAGGGACAGATGATGCCCTTAGTATACATCCTGCTTCCCGACAAAGCCAAGGAAACTTACATCCGTTTGTTCAATCTGATCCGGCAATGCGCTGCCAATTTGAATTTGATATTCGAACCCCCGAAGTTCCATCTAGATTTCGAAATTTCCACCATCCGAGCCATACAAGATACGTTCCCGGCCGCCGAAATCAAAGGCTGCAATTTTCACTTCACGCAAGCTTTATGGCGGAGAGTGCAACGGGGTGGACTGAGCACTTTCTATGAGGACGACCGGGAAGTCAAACGGTGGGAATCGATACAACGGTATATTGCAGGCATGATTCTGGAAGAATGGAAGGCTCTGATTTGCCGCTAAAATTCATCGTTGAATATTATTGACCTCAGGTGCATCAAGAGCATCATGGCGTTGAGCCTGGTGCCCCTTAACCGTCTCGACGACGCTTGGCTCGAAATCGAGGCGGACTCTCCAAGTCCAGCGCACGAGGCCTATCGACGGCTCGCCGCCTTCAAAGAATATTTTATTAACACTTGGATGGAAAATTCTCTGATTTTTCCGCGTCTTTTGTGGAACCACTCTGGGTGAGGCTTGTGATCTCTTAGCTGATCATCTAGATTCAATTTATCACGGGTCGTTGGGACGATCTTGGTGAGTCTTTCCGGAATGTCCTGTCATCAGCTTATTGAAATACGCTCACTAATTTTGTTTCTCGCACGGAAAGTAACACTGGAATCCGGACTACAAACCATCTAGAGGGATGGCACAATTCTCTCAACAGGAGGGTAAAAAATGCGCATGTGAATATCTATGAACTCATCATGCACCTCAAGAAAGACGAGAATAATCTGAGGCTGCAGAGAGTCCTCCTCGACGCTGGGAATCCACCACCTCCTCTTAGGAAGAAGTTTGTAAATCTGAACAATCGTTTGAGCCTCCTCATGCACGACCTGAGCGCCGGGGAAATCGATCTAAAGACCTTCATCTTTCACGCGGCATACAGTGTCCCCGATGCTTCGCCGACTTAGCGAAGCAATGCTCAACTGAGCTCAATGCACTCGCAATCAACATTCATATTACATTCATATCCAACAATAAAGGGTCAACATTATTTCGCTTTCGTTCCTCCCTCGTTCTCAGTCAATTTCCGTGGGGCTAGGAGTGGTTTAATCGTGACCGAACCTCTAAGCTTAGAATCCGTCGTGTGACTCTACAATCAGTTTACGCAACCGTAGTATCTCCTGTGGAATTGAGCTCGTTGGCGCCTCAAAAGAATCCCATCTTCAGGAAGTTCCTCGGCGTGAATAATCCCAACCATATATCCGGTATATCCGTCATCAGGGAATTTCTGTGCTCGGAATCCGAGACACTCTGGCGTCATCATGATACGTATTTCCCACTGATCTTACGAGTTTCTTGATGTCTTGCGGGTCCTGAAGGAAGTTCAGCCTAGCGCACTCTATGGTGTGCATAGAAGCTTAGCCCATTCCATCCAGCCGCTAGAGCGAGGGAGAGGGTTTTCGGCCCGGCGGGATTTTTTTTCGGTGCACCGGGTTTTCGGCCCTACGGGTTTTTTTTTCGGCCCTCCGGGTTTTCGTTGCAATCATTTTCGGCACATCGGGAATCAACCTCTTGGTCCACGCAGGCGTTGTAGGGAAACTGTCTCGAACGATGTCCTCGCTGCCAAGCGCTCTTCCCGAAAGCTAGCAGTAGGCGATGTCAGGGGCGCTGTGACGGCCTTGCTTTCGCGAGACTGCTTTGCCCCTAGCTTTGCGAACTCCATGCAGCAGATGAGAGATCGCCACCCTGAAGAGCCAGCCGACATCGCTTACCCATCCCGCCCAGCAGGCGCTTGGCAAGGACGAACTCCCCCAGAGCTCATTGATGCCTGTATAAGGTCGTTCCCCAACAGCTCCTCCGCCGGGCCAGATGGACTTCGGCCTCGCCACCTCATCGCGACCGAAGGATCTCATCGCGACCGAGCTCGGAGAGCCGGCGACACGTCTCAAGGAAGCTACCGGACGGTTCATTGACCTCCTCAACGCGGGCGAAACCCCGGTGTCTGTTCGCTCGGTAGTATTCGGAGCCTCATTGCTGGCGCTCAAGAAGAAGGATGTCTCACATCGCCCGACCGCTTGCTCACTGACATTCAGACGCCTGGCTGGCAAGGTCGCGTGGCGACAGAACCTCAACAAATTCTGCTCGGTGCTAGGGCCTAAGCAGCTCGGCTTCGGTAGACCCGGTGGAATGGAGGCAGCAGTACATTCATGTCGCGCGTTCCTCAATGCTGATGTGGGAACCCCCATTTTGGTGAAACTCGCCTTTGCCAATGCGTTCAACACCATTCGAAGGGACTATCTCCTGGAAATGGTATCAAACCATGTCCCCGACTTACACCACCTTGTTGACAGCGCTTACGCCACTCCTAGTGACCTTTTCTACGACGGCACGATTCTGCAGTCTTTCAGCGGTGTTCAACAAGGAGATCCTTTGGGACCGCCGCTCTTTTGTCTCGGCACAAATGAGCTGGTTGACTCCCTAGTCGCACCTCTCAACCTCTGGTATCTTGATGACGGAACTCTGGGCGGTGAGCTGAGTGACATCATCGCGGACATAGCCAGGGTCCAGCAGTTCGAGTCCGTTAGCGGACTTCGTCTCAATCCCGACAAGTGCGAACTCTTCGTGGACCTACTCGAAGATGAGCAGAGCCAGCAGACGATATCCGCAGTGCGAGAGCTCCTCCCTGGCATCCGGATTGTCCACGAGGACAACTTAGAGTTGCTCGGAGCCCCCATATTCCCGGAGGCTTTCTCGCCATCGCTGGAGGCCAGGATGCGTAAAGTGCATGACATGATCGAACGCTTGAGGCTGCTGGGGTCGCACGCCGCACTCTCTTTGCTACGTTCTTCGCTTTCCAGCACACGATTCCTACACGTGCTACGCTGCGCTGATGCGCGGTCGGCGGAGGACGTGCTGCACCGTATCGATAGAATGTTCTCCGATGCTCTCTCAGACATCCTCAACATTGACTCCGGCGGCTCCCACCTCGATCAGATCAGACTGCCGACACGGCTCGGCGGCCTCGGCATTCGTTCGATATACGAGCTCGCCACCCCGTGTGTGCTGTCGTCCCTGCATGCAACGAGTGCATTAGTGCAGAACCTGCTTCCCGAACCGCATTTCCAGGTGTTTACCGCAGTCCTAACGTCGCTCCTCGACGACTTTTGCTCGACGGGCAGGACACCACCGGAGAAGAAGCACAAGCAGAAGGACTGGGACGGAATCATCGCTGAAGAGAATAGGGATAGCCTCCTCTCTCGTCAGACCAGCAACAAGGATAAGGCGAGACTTAGCGCGGTTGGCTCCCCAGGAGCGAGCAAATGGCTGCATAGTCTACCGTCGGCCAACCTGGGAACCCTTCTCGATGACAACACGGTCAGAATTTGTGTCGGTTTGCGAATCGGGGCCAAGATCATGGCTCCTCACACTTGCATCTGCGGAGAACCGGTGTCTGCACTCGCGACCCACGGGCTCTCTTGTGCTCGGAGTGCGAGCCGGTGGACGCGGCATTCCCAAATAAACGATACGTTTAGCAGGGCGCTCCGAAGTGCTCACATTCCCAACCTACGAGAGCCACCCGGCATGTGCAGAGGTGACGGACGGAGACCAGATGGGGTCACGCTGACTCCGTTTGAGAGAGGAAAAGCCCTGGTTTGGGATGGTACGGTCGTCGACACTCTAGCCTCTACATACGTCGACGCCGGAAGCCTCTCCCCAGGCGCCGCTGTCTCCAGAGCCGAAACCGTGAAACTTCAGAAGTACGCGGACTTGACTTTTCACTACTTCGTCTCCCCGCTCGCCTTCGAGACTTTGGGTGGACCAGGCCCCCTCACAGGAGCCCTCCTAACGACTGTCGGCCAGCTCCTCTATGAGGCCACGGGCTGCAGACGAGCAGGAGAGTTCCTTCTTCAGAAGCTTTCCATTGATATACAAAGGGGGAATGCTGCTGCCGTAATGGGCACCCTTCAGGCGTACGAGGGCCCGCACCTGCACCTGCCGCGGGAGTGATGCTGTATATTTAATCTAATCCAATCAATCGAATAGCCATATAAATCCGGAACACATTATTAGAAACGAGGAAACCCAAAACGGAGATGCAGAACCTCCGACTCGCACAAACTCAAGCTCAATTGAAATCCCAGAAGAAGAACCAGCGCCTGAGCAACGCAGGTTGAGACCAACATCATCTAAAGAATCCGATGAAATTAACAACAGTTCCGCCTCACAGCAGGATACTGCATCCTCTTCAAATGGAAAAAGGAGCAGAAAGAAAAGAAACTTCAAACTACGAGAAGACCCAGTTCAACTGCGGGATCGATCAACACTGAAACCACCTGACAGGTATCAAGCGATGATCTCAACAACTGAAGAAGAGGAATACAAGAACTCAAAGGATGAACCTTCCAGCTTCGATGAAGCTGTTTCATCTGAAGACAGCCAGGAATGGATCGCGGCAATGGAAGAAGAACTCCAGTCCATGGCAGATCGACAGGTCTGGGACCTCGTTGACCTCCCTCCAGGATTCAGAGCCATCCCGAACAGATGGGTGTACAAGCGTAAGAAAACACCTCATGGGGAAACCATAAAATACAAGGCTCGTTTGGTTTTGAAAGGGTATGTCCAACGGGAAAATATTGAATACAATGATATCTTCGCCCCAGTCAGTCGCTTCGAGTCTTCCCGAGTTCTGCTCAGCATTGCAGCCCGCGAGAAAATGTGCGTCTACCAAATGGATGTCAAAACAGCCTTCCTCTACGGTGACCTAGAAGAGAAAATCTTCATGGAGCAACCAACAGGATTCTCGAACGGAACAGGACAAGTATGCGAACTCAAGAAATCACTGTACGAACTACGACAGAGTCCCCGCTGTTTCTACAAGAAAATCAAGTCCGTCTTCGCCGAATTCAATCTGGAACGAAGCACTCAGGATTCGTGTGTTTTCTACGGCAAAGATCAGTTCTGGATTTCCCTCTACGTCGATGACGCTCTCATCATCGCACGCTCGGAACAAACCATACTAAAGGTCTGTCAAGATCTACAGAAGCAGCTGGAGATCACCTTCCAACCCGTTCAAACATTCCTGGGAGTTCAAATCGTAATCCACCCAGAAGATAGCATTTTCTTGCATCAGGAACATTACGTCAAAGAAATCCTCGGAAGGTTTGGAATGACTAACACCAGACCGATGAAAACACCCATCCAACGCGATTGCTACTCGGAGGATAACTCAGAAAAAGTAACGAATGTACCCTACAGGGAACTGGTCGGATCGCTCAACTTCCTCTCATCCAGCACAAGACCAGACATCAGCTTTGCGGTCGGATACCTGGCTAGATTCCAGGACAAAGTAGGGTAAATGTACCAGTTATGGACACCCTACCAGTTACGGACCGGGTCCATAACTGGTCGGCGGGTCAGAACCCCCATAACTGGTCAGGCTGTCCATAACTGGTACATTTACCCTAACTAAAAAGCATTGGACAGCTGCGAAAAACCTCCGCTATCTGAATCACGCGAGCAATCTCGGAATCCTATACTCATCCGACGCACCGGACGTTTTCGAGTTCTACTCCGACGCGGACTACGCCGGAGATTTTTCCTCCCGCAAATCAGTCTCTGGATCAGTCACCTGTTCAGGAGGCAGCCCAGTAAGTTGGCACTCTCGAAAGGAACCTCCGTGTCTCTCGCCTCAACCGAATCAGAGTTGATTTCAGCTTGTGAGGCCGCCAAGGGAGCGGTCTACCTAAAGAAGTTCCTAAGTGAGCTAGGAACTGAGATTGTTCCCGAAATCCGTATCGACAGTCTCTCAACCATACTCTCGTAAAGGACAATCACTTCCACCGACGGACGAAGCACATTGAAGTTCGCTACTTCTACATCCGTGAGCAAGTAGACGAAGGTAACCTGACTGTCTCCTTTGTGTCGACGTCCGAACGACTCGCGGACCTCTTCACGAAACCCCTGGTGGCCATCAATCTACGTGACCAATTGATGGAAAGATCCTCAACACACAAGCAGGTTACATCCTCGCAAGCATCGAGCTCTGCCGGACCCACAGAGCCAGCGATCCGTCACAGAAATCAGAAGAAATCGCGCAACAAGTCAAAACGAGGACGATCCAAGCAGGAGGCTTCAGGTGCAAACGCCATCAAAATGACTCTCGAACAACCACGACACACACGCCGTTCACCACACATGTGACGATGACGTCACCCGCTGACGTCACCACTCCGATGCCACCATCGAAATCGAACACGTGCAGAACTTTCTCAATTCTGACAGTCATACTCGCCTGCACCAGCTTCTCGAGTCTAGCTCTCAATGGCTACCTCATTCTCAGGTTTCGCCGCAAATCTACACCCAACTACTCAGGATTGCCACATTCAAACGAAGTCTATCAAGACACAGTTCAAGACAATCCGGGAAACTAGCTAAGAAACTCCGAATCAAAATTTCGGAACGAACGAAACAAAGTCAAATGAGAACACAACAACCTCAGCTTAAAATATGTGCTCAAAGAACAACTCGAAAATTTATTTCAAGAGACAATTTGTTCAAAAACTTTGACAGCATCGCAATATCTATCGAAAAGACGATTCTCATTATCGCCCACAAGCCGGTTTGCTCTCTAGCGGGACAACATCTACAATCTGGTTTCGTGGCAGAGAAAACAACACAGGTTCGTTCCCGTGGATCATGACACAAGAAAAAGTTCGTGAAATCAGCCGATTCAAACTTGGAGATATCAATTGCCCTCACATCAACTTTCATCGGACTCCTCGTTGTCAAAACTTGAGCGGTCTCGTCGGCGATGACTCTTGTTTCGTCTGCCTCGTCGATGGCTTCTCCGATCAAGAGCGTCTTGTTGAGGATGGCAGACAAACTCTTCCTCAACCGTGCGACGCTTGCAATGGAGGATCCATCCACTGAGGGCAGCTTCAGATAATGGAAGAAAACGGTCCCTGCCAATACAAACACTCCCATTACGAGAGCAGCTCTAAGGAGTAAAACGCAAACACGGAACCAAATCTTATTCTCTCTATGGAATTTGAAGAGGTGCATGAATTTAACGAACGTATCGAACCAACTCAGCTCTTCGGAATTAGGAAGCCGGTCCCAACGCGATTCCCTATCAAACGGCTCGTACCTATGCTGATCTCCGGCTGGAAATCCTGGTATCGTGACTTGGCCCGGGGGCGTCGAACTCGCTTTACTTCGCGGCGACCGGCGTGGTCTTTCGTCATCCAGAGGAGGACCTCCCTGCGTCGCATCGGATCCATCCACACCGTCACGTCGATCGCCTCTGTTTCCGGAATGAACCACCATTTGTTGCCGATTCACGCTGTCTTCGGATTCTGGTCCACCGGAACCAGGTCGCTTCTGCTTCTTAAGTATCCCCCGTAACGGCACACGTGACGGAGTCTCAGCACGTGGCGATCTCCGTGGCACAGATCTAGCCGAGTCACGCACCGCCTCGTGGTACAGTAGACTACCGATTATTCGCACCCCCGATAATTCGGAAACTCCGATAATTCGCAATTCGCGGTGATTTTCTGAGTAGTTTCGTCAATTCGCTCATAGGCTCTATATTGAAGCATCCGATATTTCGCGAAAATCTCTATTATTCGCAATTCGCGCATGGGAATCGCCATTAATTCGGGCTCATCAGATCATGTTCCCTCGCAATTTTGGTTGCCAGAGCCGGAAAAGTTATGACCGAAGCTGAATGCGGTGGAGTGAACTGCGTTCGGCCGTCTCCATCAACTTGTACGTTGGTAATGCGAACGTTCTTTCGGAGTCTTCGAGAATCTCCAGGAGAATGCTCCCCTTCTTCTTCCCCGATGACGATTCGGAACTGAGGTCGAGCTGACGTGCGAGATTCGCTGGAAGGTCGGTGAGAAGACCTGTGAGGCCAAAGAGCCTGTCTTCCATGCGCAAAGGGGGAATGAAGTCGCCACGTTCAAATGTATGTCGGAGGGAGTAAATCCAGAGCCCTCGGTGAAAGCAGGGCAGGTCATCGCCAATTCTGCAGGAATTCCCTCCTTCTCACCTCCCAGGTTGTTTAAATATCACAGTTTCAGCCGATAAGAACTTCGTGAAACTTCCCAACCTTATCAGGCTCATCTCAATCTTCAGAATATATTAGCGAATCGTCGATAAACTCTAGTTTTGGCTGCTCCCGATAATTCGCAATTCGCGCGAGTTTCCTAAAAGTGACTCCCAAAAAACGCGAATTATCGGCAGTCTACTGTAGGTCAATATCAGTATGTTCTGCGGCTGAAGCTGTATACTCTTGCACGGGTAGGACATTTTCCTCGGTTGAAACGCAGATTGCCTCTATCTCACGAAGAGTAGATTCTATGTTAATGTTAGCTTCGAATTCTTTCCGCTTATCCATAATTCAATGCTCTTTAGAGTCGTAAACTGAGAGGAACCTCTCGCAATCGATGATGTCGAGAATTTCGTTGCGGAAAGGTACGGACACCGTTACCATCTCCCATTTCCATTCCAAAATATCATTCTTATCGTAATTCCGATATCTGATAATCTTACAAATCTTACGGCGCCGGGTGCTGATCGTCTCATCATCGGTACTTGTTATATTTCCGGATTCTTCATCATTCAGGGTGTCGCTCATGCCATTATTCTCCAGCGTCCGTCCGTACCAAGCCGCGAATTCTGCCAATGTTATATTCTCCAGGGACCTGAGACGATCTTCATACTTTTTTTTAATATATGACGAGAATTTTTATTGATCGGTTTGATATGTCATAACCTTGCATAACGTGTCTGCAGTGGGCCGAGCCCGTGAAACAGTCACACGGAAATTCATTGTGCTATGAACACTAGTTGTTTGGGGGGGGGGGGGGGGGGGGGGGACATGGTTAATACGTGCAGAAGTTGAGATGGTAGGATTGTAAGGCTAGTACAGAAGGCGTAACAATACTTCACACTGGGTGTTAGCGTAGTGCTTCCTGAGGATCTTTTTGATGAAAGTATTCTGACAGACGTATAGGTTGTCAAGATAGCTACGAATTTCGATCGGAAGGTCGTTATAAAGTCGAAGGAAATTTGGCAAAGGAGTCTTCCTATTGCTGGTTCTCAGAATCTCTGTGGATGAGAGGAAACCCGCTTCTCTGAACCGAGTTCCGTGACTGTGATCTGGTCTTGGTAACGAAATAATTCGGGGGCTAAGGAGGCACATCAAGTTGAATGCATACAGGTTTTTGAATGGTAGGGCTCTGATTTCCTCGAATAGCGGGGCAGAGTGCGAATCGAAAGGTGCTTTCCGAACGATCCTCACAGCCTTCTTTTGTAGTAGATGAATCTTAGACGTGTAACAATCAGCAGTCCCACCGTAGACTGCTATCATGTAGCGAATGTTAGAGTCAACAAGAGCGAAGTAAACGGATGTCTTGATTTCCGCAGAGCAGATGTATTTCAGCCTGGAGAGCACTGCAATTCCGGAACGGAGCTTGGCGCAGGTTCTTTCGATATGAGATTTGAACTTGAGGTCTGAGTCCAAGTGTAGTCCGAGGAATTTGTGAGTGACCACGGGCTCCAATGCCTCGCAAGAACATGACATCTCGTCTGGGCAGTCATTCTCATGAAGCCGGATGCAGAAATCAGGTATTTTTTTCCCGAACAAGATGTATTTAGTCTTCCCGGCATTCAGGATCAGGCCGTTTCGACACATGCACTTGTGGACCTTGGTTATTGCTCTAGAGGCCGAGCGGGCGAGTGCCAATGGATCTTCGTGGGATAGGAGGAGTGTCGTATCGTCGGCGAAGGAGATCGTTACTTGCTCAGCATTGTTACGTAGTGAACTTTTGAATTATCGATTTAGTCCAAATATCGGCACTGCTGCCTGGTAAATTTTCTTTCATCATCGTGGATTTCCGTTTCTGGCTACAGTTCGGGAAGCCCAGCTCATAGACTGCCTCAGGAGATACCAAGCGGCGTCCTGGGCTGACATTTCAACGCTGTTAAGAATTTTGAGCCCAACTCTAGCCATTAGTTTGGACTGGTCGAATTCCGGGTTGGCCTCGTGAATTTTGGTCGGCTCCCGATGTAAGTGACTGGAGCCTCTATTGGATTTATTGACGTAATCCACTACGTAAGCGGCGCAAGAGTAGGGTTCGAGTATAATTTGCAAATCTATGTTTGAATTGAGAATGGATGCAATCCACGGATTGAATGTATTCAGTCGCACCTGACAATGAGTCATATCCCGTCGGAACAGTTTGCTGGGACGTTTGAATGTCGACCTGATCAGATCAAGATACAAATCATGAGGGCTGCCTATGTCGCGTAGGAACATCTCGATGGAGTTGTAAACTTTTTTCTTGAGTTTATCACGGGCTGCTTCCGCTTGCTTAGTAACCACTTCCCTCCTTTCGTCTTCCTTGCTCAATGGCATGAGAACTCGTGTGCTATACGTAGGCCAATAGGGGATGATAAAACGCCGTTCTTCGCCTCTCTTCGCACAAGTAAATGTACACTCGTGGAGTTGATTTTTGATTCAAATCGGTCTTATCGACGCTGCACAAATCAGTGATCATCCTGATCGTTTGCGGCATATCTTCGCTCAGATCTTCTTCGGGGTCATTTTCTAGCCATAATAGAATATGACAGTGAGCAGAACCTCTCTGCTGAAATTCAACTCTCAGAAAATAATCCACAACACGATATTGTCCAAAAGGATTGTGAGATTTCTTTGCGCCGAGTAGAGACATTATGATGTGTACAATCTTATGGAAATAGATGGCCCAGGTGACCGGGTCTTCTGCTACCAAGCAGGCTCGCTGATAGCGATTGAGTCGCTCGAGGATTTGAGTCTCCGGGATATCACCCCCGTGAGATTTGAACTTTTCATTCAGACGATGTAAAACGCGGAGTAAATGAGGCAAACGCATCTCCTTGGCACTCATGGTTAGGAATGCCGTCGGCTCACCGAACTGACGAATCATCGCGAAAAGATCTCGTTTCCGGGCTGCCCAGTGTTGCATAGAAAAGTCTTCAAAAATGCTTGATTGGTGTCTATTGTTGAGAGAACGAATCATTGTGATACTCCAAGTAATTTAAAGAGAACGCGCCAAGTCGGCGATCAGCCGCATCGTCTCAGAATAAACAGCAGTACGTCTCACGATCTCCAAGAGACAAGTCTGTGTGGCGCGATACCTGCCAGAAAGTGAGGCTACCGTCTTTTCATTGAATTCGCATGTCAGTTGTTCACAGCAGTCACACGGAGTCCCTGCCAACCTAGAAAAGCTCAACAGGTTATGGGTCCAGAACGCGAGAGGGATAACTGAAGTTTGATTCGGCGAACACGTGACTGTGCAAGAAACTGAACGCGAGCAATCATCCGGCAAAACAGGACGATGAACACCACTGAAGACGTCAAGATCGTGGTGGAAAAACTCAACTGTGCAGATGATTGGCAGAAATGGAGGTGGCACCTCAGGCTTGCCTTGCGAGCGAACGCACTTGAGAGCGTTGTTGACGGAACAGAGGCAAAGCCTGCAGATGCCGTGGGTTCAGCGAAATGGATCGCCAAAGACGCGAAGGCGATGAACATGATTGCAAATGCACTCGGAACTTCGATCGCCAAGCTCGTCCTCACATGTCAATCTGCGAACGAGATTTGGAGGAGATTGTGCGCAAGATTCGAAAGGAGCCCAGTACAGAGACTGGACTCCCTGATCGAACAATTCTTCCGGGTTCAACGTGACGAATCGGAGGATATTGCGCTGCACATAGCAAACCTTCAAAAGCTTTTCATCGATCTGAATGCAGAGCTTCAACAGCACCAAGAGAATCAGCTCTCTGAGAGAATCCTGATCGGACGTATCCTCTCAACGCTGGGCAAGGACTTTAATCACTTCAGGACAGTGTGGGAAACCGTCGACTCGTCAAGGCAGACTGTGAATCATCTGATGGAGAAGCTGTGCAACATCGAGCTGAGAGAAAATGATCCAGATCAACAAGCGTTTACGGCGAGGAAGTCAGCTAAGCCTAATTCGGTGAGCGCCTGCGGTGAGGGCTTGCGGACAAGAAAAATCGCTTTCCTTGCCGAGTTTGTCACAAGAAGGGTCACTGGGCCGCTGAGTGTCCGGAGAAACAGCAGCGATCAGATGCGAATGGTTTCGTGTCGAGTGCGTACAATGCGAGTTTCGAGGACGCGTTCAGTGGTCAGTGGATTTGTGATAGTGGAGCCTCAGTACACATCACAAACAGTGACAAGTGCTTCAAGACGTATGTCCCGTTTGAAACACCGAGGCGGATCTGCCTTGGGAAGAAGGGCAGTTACATGGAAGCGAAAGGCGGAGGCACGGTCGGACTGAAGATCCGCAACGGAACACAGTGGAACGACGGACAGCTCCTGAACGTGTGGTTCGTTCCAGAGGCAAGTGTGAATCTGTTCTCAGTCAAAGCCGCTTCGAAGCATGGATACTCCACGACAATCTCTGAAAACAGCGTGAAGATTCGACCAGTCAAAGGAGTCGGACTCCACGCTGACGGATTCGAGCTTGACGGTCTATACGTGCTAGACATCAGGTCAGTTCCATCAGCTGCGAATCGGAGCAGTTTCGTTGCATCTTCCGACATCGTTCAGGTATACCACGAACGACTCGGACATCAGAACAAACGTCACGTGAGAGAGGTTCTGAAACGGATGGGGCTGCCGATTCCCAAGTCATCTGATAGCTTCTGTGATGGTTGCGCGATCGGTAAGATGCATCGCTTGCCGTTCAGATCGAGACCAGTGCAATCAACAGTGGTTGGTGAGCTCATTCATGTTGACGTCAACGGTCCCATGTCGATTCCATCGCTCAATGGCTCTAAGTACTTCGTTGCCTTCAAGGACGACTTCAGCAAGTTTCGCCGTGTGTTCTTTTTGTCTCAGAAGAGTGAAGTTGTCAACCGGTTAGACACTTTCTTGAATGAGGCAAAGGCAAACGGACACACGGTCAGGCAAATTCGATGTGACGGAGGCAGGGAATCCGACAACGCAGCTGTATCCCGCATCCTCGACAGCCACGGCATCCGTCAGCTGGTGGGAGTTCCATACGTTGCAAATCAGAACGGATCGATCGAGCGAGAAAATCGTACGCTCATGGAGTCTGCGCGCTCCATGCTGAATTCCACGGGTCTGTCGAAAGCGCTGTGGGAAGAGTCATGCAGGACCGCGGTTTACCTGCTAAATCTGACCGGGCGGTCGTCTGTGCAGGATAAATCGCCGTACGAGCTCTGGTATGGAAGAACTCTAACTAGAATACGCCACCTTCGGGTGTTCGGTACCGAGTGCTACGTGTTGACTGAGGATCGATTCAGAGGGAAGCTCGACGACAAGGCCAAACCAGGCTTCGTGGTGGGATACGTGAATGACTTTGATGGTTACAGAGTCTGGATCCCGTCACGGAGACGAGTGGTTTGCGCACGTCATCTGAGGTTCAAGCAGGAGGTCACCTGCAATCATCGTGAAAATCCGAATGAAGTCGTCATCGAGACCAAACACGTCCAGAGTCAGACCGTTGAGCAGATTGGCGATCAACACAAAGCCGAGGACACTCGTGAAACCCAGGAAGATCCAAGCCCGCATAATGCAGCTGAGGAGCCTGCTCATGGAAACCGTAGGGAAGACGAAATCGCTTCGGGGGATTCTGAGCAGGAGGAAGACGAAAAGTTCTGCGACGCCGAGGAGTCGGCAGGTGCACCTGAGGAAACAGGTTCGCGACGGAGTCGTCGGCAGGTCGAGCAACCGTCGTGGATGAGATCCGGTGATTTCTCTCTGCTGTCCATGTGTCCATCATCATACCGTGAGGCCATGAAGTGCAGTGAGAAAGAGAGAGGCTCGAGGCATTCAGGGAAGAGCTTGATGCAATACGTGAAAATGACATCTGGGACTTAGTCGAGCGACCGAAGAACGCAAAGGTACTTCAAAATCGTTGGGTACTCAGAGTAAAGGACAGCTCATCTGGAGAGCGATACCGTGCTCGCTTGGTTGCGAAGGGGTTTCAGCAGTCTGAGCAAGATTTTGAGGAAACATTCTCACCGGTGGCACGCTATGATACAGTGAGACTTCTCATAGCCCTCGCTGCCTCTCGCGGAATGTTCCTGAGGCAGTTCGATGTGAAATCTACTTTTCTGTACGGTGTTCTTAAGGAAGAAGTGTTCCTGGAGCAGCCGGAGGGTTTCAGCGACGGCTCGGGTCGTGTGTGTCGACTGAAGGAAGGACTGTACGGATTGCGCCAAGCCCCACGGTGCTGGAACCGGCGATTCTCACACTTCATGACAGGTCAGAAGTTCAAAAACAGTTCGGCTGATACGTGTCTATTCTACAAACATCGTGACGGTAAATCCATTTTCGTGACCGTATATGTCGACGATGGTTTGATTGTAGGGAGCGATGAATCACAATGTGTTGAGTTTCTGAAGGTTCTCGAGAAGGAGTTCAGGATAACGACGGGCGATCTCTCCAACTATCTCGGTATCAACATCCACATACAGGGAGACCGTGGTATCTCGATCAATCAGCAAAACTACACGGAAAAGGTTCTCCAGAGATTCGGCATGGAAGCCAGCAACCCCGTCACCACTCCCGCCGAACGTGAGGGAAGCGAGTCAGTCTCACAGTCAGAGGAACCCTCATCGATCGACGTGCCTTACAGGCAAGCCGTCGGATGTTTGATGCATCTCTCAAATTCTTCACGTCCAGACATATCTTACGCCAGTGGCGGCGCCAGGATTTTTTCCCGACGAGGCTAAACTCTCCCCCTCGGCGCCTCGGGAGCGTTGATGACTCCCTCTCTCTCCCCCGCCTCTGCTTCCATTGGCTTTGCCCTCGTTCCATGATAGCTATTATGTTGAGCACGAATAGATAACACATATTAGATGATAAATATGATGATAACTATCCGTTGATTCAACTCTGTTACGCTCCCTGCGCCTGCGCAGTTCAAAAAACGCGTTCGCCTTTGTTCCGAAGACGAAGATGTGGCCATCCTCGAGTCCGCCTTCCGGTCTAAGACTCGTCATCTTCCCGCGATGCCTCGCGGGATTACATGCGTTAGCCCCGTTGGACATGAATCAAGGGACTTTATTCCGAATAGCGACATGCAAAACCCCGGAGGCTGACGAGGCTAGCCTCCGGAATTTTGGGTCAGACGAGGCTATAGCTTCGTTCGCTTCGACCTAGCGCCGCCACTGTCTTACGCCGTGAATAAAGCCGCTCGATCAATGGAAAATCCAACAGCCAAGGATTGGAAGAATATCATTCGAATCCTGAAGTATCTGCGAGGAACTTCATCGTTCGGGATTCGCTACGGCACTCAAGCTCCAATGGAAATCTACAGCGACGCGGACTTCGCCGGAGACTCAACCACGCGGCGCTCAACTACTGGTGTTGTGGCGATGTATGGTGGAGGTGCTATCTCGTGGAAAAGTCAACTTCAGCGTTCAGTCGCGCTTTCAACAACGGAGGCTGAAATAGTAGCCGCCAGCGAGGGAGCCAAAGATTTGATCTGGCTAAAGCGTTTGTTGTTCGAATTGACAGGCGAGAATGCTCTGATTACACTGTTCGTGGATAATGCGGGTGCGGTTAAGTTGGCCAAAAACCCTGAATTCCATGGTCGTACGAAACATATAGAGGTTCGGCATTTCTTTGTTCGCGAAAAGTTCCTGGAGGGTCACTTGGCAGTCGAGCACATAGATGGACAGTCGCAGTCCGCAGACATTTTCACGAAGTCTTTGGATAGGGTCAGATTTCAGTTCTTACGTCAGAAGCTAGGTATCGATTGTGTAACAAACCGACAATAATTTGTGGAGGAAGTGTTGAGAGAACAAATCATTGTGATACTCCAAGTAATTTAAAGAGAACGCGCCAAGTCGGCGATCAGCCGCATCGTCTCAGAATAAACAGCAGTACGTCTCACGATCTCCAAGAGACAAGTCTGTGTGGCACGATACCTGCCAGAAAGTGAAGCTACCGTCTTTTCATTGAATTCGCATGTCAGTTGTTCACAGCAGTCACACGGAGTCCCTGCCAACCTAGAAAAGCTCAACATCTATCAATCGTTCAACGAATTCGCGGTTCTTAATCATATCGCGAGTTATCTTCTCTGTCGATCGCGAGCAACGATACATGTTCTGGATACCGTTCCGCACCCGAAATCAAAGAATTTTCATTGCCATGTAGAGCACATGGGTTGGCGTTGCACCGCGGCGGTCTCTTCCCCGAATTCCGACATTCACATCGCGTAGGGCGTTTCACGCACGGGATTCGCGTCATCGAGGTTACATGCCGGGAGCTCGAAAACCCGCGAGCTCGAAAACCCGGCAGCTCGAAATTTATTCCCGGCAGCTCGAAAACCCGGCAGCTCGAAAACCCGGCAGCTCGAAAAAAAGTCCCGGGAGCTCGAAAACCCTTTCTCTCAAATTGGGGCTTGCTCAAAGGCAGCTAACCTTCTATGTAGAGCAAGCAGAGAAATTGAGGCCAAGATCCGGAGTACGAATATCGGATGTCGCCTCCGAATACGACAACGAAGTTCAGGTTAATTTCCGCATTTCGAAGTTGAGGAATTGATGTCTCGGAGTTTGGAAGCTTGGAATTGATGTTTAGCGATACTCGTTTCCGAACGGGTATCGCAAACATCTCAAGACTGGGCATCCTTGAAACATTTGAACACCCAGGACAGCTTGCGTTTTGTCGGTCGCGTAGCTACGGAACGAATCAAACATCGGTCTCGACAACAGGGATACCCTCGGATTCCGATATGTAATGCCTTCGTTCCCGGCGAAGTTCCCGTGGAGGAGCACAGGGGCGAGAAACCAACACACAGAGAACTTTGATTTGGCTCGAGATACAGCGGCAGGAGCAGCCATCCATCGAATTCGCGGAACTGGTGGTTATTTGAGCTGCCATTTCTTTTTCCCTTTCATTCGCCATTTCATCAGGTTCGGCATGAGGATCCCTGTGTCGATCGGGAAGATTCCACTGCGAAATCTTTCAGTCGGACAATCCGAGGAACTCCGTCGCGCAGACCATACTCGGAGACCGATTCACTGCGATGTTATGAATCCCAGGGAACGTGAAATAAATGACACTTATCAATATCTATCGGTTACATGCGTTAGTTCCGGATTTAGGATCCACATTCGAAATCATCTCTCCGACGGAATAACTCATCACTGAGTTAACATCAGCTGAAAGGCTGAAATCTTAATTCTGATGGCGGCGGTTAGCGAGTTAGCGCAGTGCCGCCGCACCGTTGAGCGCCAAATCTTGTTCGGTCAAGTTCTCCGTCGTTCAGCCGTTGTTGCTCAACCACCGACGCTAGTTCTCGCTACGTCAAAAATGGAGGTTCAGGAATACGAGACAGCAAAGAAGAAGCCGCTTTTTCGACTCGGTGATCATTTGTATGAAGTAGACACGAGAATACGCAACCGGTTTTATGTACGCTGCATTAAAGTCAAATCCGACGGTTGCGGATCGAGAGCTATCATCGATAAGGTGAGAGTGTGCTTGCGTTTCGCATGATTTTTTGGTCAGACAGTTGCAAGACGAGATCGTTTCCTATCGAACAACTGTATGTGAATGGAAGTGGACAATCCCTAGATCGTATGCTATTCCCTTGTCTCGAATAGTCTTTGTTGAGATTGATTCCTTCTGTATCGGTCCACGAATCTCATGTGCTGGACGCAGTGGTGACGTCTTCCGTGAATCGGTCTCTGACATCAGATCCTCAGACATTGACTGCTCGCATTGATTCCTCCTTCTAGGATCCTGAGCCTGTTGTTAGGAAGCCTCCTGGTGTGCACACACACGCGCCTGACCAGCAGGATCTGATGAGGCGCCTCGCGATCCTGGAGATGAAAACCGACGTGTAACCGATTCCCGCCTTTCTAGGGAAAGGCTCCACAAGGAAGCCTTTAGCATCCAGACGAAAGAAAAGATGTTTACAATAAATCAGTCAGTTCGCGGCACATTCAAGCCGCACACGTAACGGCACGTAACCTGTTTTCATTCCGTAAACTCCAAGTCAGCTCCACCAATCCCCAATAATTGGCGCCCAACGTGCTCGTGAAAAAACACGAATTGAACCCGGAGGTGAGAGTTCGACCAAGAATCAGGAAGAAACATTTTGACGAGCTAGCAGGACAGAGTAAAGCCCAAAGCAAGAAGCTAGGCCTAACGCCGTGCCAAGCTCGAAAACACAAGAAAGCTGAAGAAAGCCAAGATTCGAGGCCAAAGACCCAGGAATCATGCTTACAGAAGCTCAACAACAAGTGGCAATAATCCGAGATCCCGTGAGGAAAGCGATTCTCTCTCAAGTCAAAGTAATCAAAGACTACTATGCGAAGGGAGTCACGTTGACGCGCGAAACGTTTGTGCGAACGATGCGAACAGAAAGCTTAACGCTGAATCGCCTGAAATCGCAGTTGAGTTCGCTTGACAACAAGTGGATAAGCGGATGCGGTGAAATTGCCACAGAAGAATACGAGCAGGAGTATAACATCATGAACCAATATGGAAGAAAAGTGGATGAAGCACAAGCCATACTCGACGAAGTTTTGGAATCAGCCCCGAGCGAAGGCCAAGCAATCCCATCAAAATTCTTCGAGGACATGACAACACTCCTGAACAGAACTTGCACTCAAGCCAACCAAACCGCTTTCGGAGAAACAAGTCAATTGGACGGCGTATTGGAGCGACTCGCAGTCGTTCAAGAGCAGCAGTCGCATCACTTGCCAGTTCTGAAGATCAAGAAATTCGACGGAGACGTGACGCAGTTCTACGCCTGGTGGGATGAGTTTAAGGTGAATATCCACGATAGAGCTCATATGACCAATAGCCAGAAGTTCACGTATCTCAGAAATCTGTTAGAAGGCAAAGCGGCAGCTAGCATTGAAGGCACCCCATCGACGGGAGCTAATTACATTAAGACCCTGAATTATCTTTTCTGTCGATACGGTAACGTCGAAACGATCACGATAGAGATTTTCACTCAGATTCTCGAGATGCCAAAGCTCCACAAGTTCGCCGATAACAAACAATTGAGAGCGCATCTTGATAAGGTGAACGGGTTTGTGGTGTCCCTCAAAACGATGCAGTTGCAACCTCTTTATTACTCCGCTATTCTCTATCCGATTCTTCTCCGAAAGTTGCCAGAACGACTAGCGCACCGATTCATGGAAAAACTCGAAACTTCGAAAACCGCAACAGCTGATGATGACGACAGTGTTCTGAATGAACCTGATCTCAAAACACTCAAATTAGCTGAGCTATTCCAAACTAGATTTGACGCGCTGCGAGACTTCTTGAAGAAGGAAACTGAGACAGGAGATCAATTCGGTGCGATAGTCGGAAAGGCAGCTTGGAAGGACAAAACGGAGTCGCAAGCATACAAGTCCAACGAGACACCTCCCAACCCGAACCCTCCAAAGTCAAAACTTTCATGTCCATATTGTAAGGAAGAGCACGCTCCTTCTAAATGCAAAATCGATCTGTCCATCGAACAAAAAAAGCTGAGGCTAGCGAAGGCAGGCTTCTGCACAAAATGTCTGAGAATTGGCCATGTTGAGGAGAAATGCTATTCAAAGCTCCAATGCACGAAATGCAAAGGAAATCATCATGGTTCGCTGTGTGCAAACGTCCTAACAGCCCTTGCCATTCAAAGCAATGAGGCCGAAACTTTGGCAGCAGTGGGCCATCTAATCCTTCTCGGTCCTAACGGTTCACAGCGAGTGCGATTTTTGTTGGACAGCGGCTCAAGTGGCTCTTTCATTACGGAAAAATACGCGAACCTTCTCAATCTGGAAGTTGTCGGGGCCAACAGTTTTCGGTTGCATAAATTCGGTGCAGACGATGCAAAGTCTTTAGACTGCAAGATCGTCCGATTCAAGACACTGACAAACGACAACCGATCCCTACAGTTCAATGCCCGAGTCGTGCCAAAAATATCCCAATTGGAACCCAAGCCAATGTCCGATGAACTCCGCGCTCAACTCCAAAATCCATCCGATCATCCAAAGGGCCCGAGAGAGCTCGGAATTTTGTTCTGCTTCAGTGATCTAGTCCAAATAATCCGGGGTGGATTCAAAAAACTCTCGGAAAATGTGTCGTATTTGGACACGGTCTTCGGACAGGTTCCAGTTATCGAACACTGGGCTTCCTCAGACGCTAAAGCCGCGTTCCTCGTCAACATCGAAAAGTTCTGGGAACTTGAGCATATCGGAATCTTACCGGAGGAACACACTGACGATAAACGATCTTCGGAGACCTTCACACAGGACTTTCTAAAAACAGTCGAGTTCAAAGACGGGATGTACAGTACAATCCTAAACTTCGATTCAAGAAAAATCGAGCATCTCTCAAATAATTACCCAGCTGCGAAGCAACAAGCTCACAAGCTACTAAAAACGCTCGACGAGAAACCCAGCCTCCGAGACGAGTACATCAGTCAGATGAATGTTTTCTTCGATTCTGGTTATGCTGAATCTGTTCCCGAGGGCGAAACTCCGAGGTATTTCATGCCCCATTTCCCGGTGGTCAATGAATCCAAAACTTCCTACAAAGTCAGACCAGTCTTCAACGCATCGTCGAAAATGAAAGGTCAACTTTCCTTGAACGATGTCATTGTCGAGGTTCCAAATTTGCTCCCAACTTCGGTCGAAATGTTGTCCAGATTCAGACTCCGGGAGATAGCGTTTGTGGGCGATATTACAAAAGCCTACTTAACGATCGGTATCAAACCGGAAATGAGAAATTTCCAGTGCTTTCTCTGGTCCCGCAACGGGGACGCTTCGCAACTCGCAGTCCACCGCATGAACCGAAACTGCTTCGGTGTGAAGGACGCACAGTTCAACGTTATAGCAGTTATTCGGATGCATGCCGGAAAGTTCGAAAACTCCCATCCGGGAGCGTCCAAGGCTCTACGCGAAGACCTCTACATGGACGACCTCGTAACGGGAGCTGATTCCTTAAAGGAGGCAAGGAAAATCCAATCAGACATTTCCTATATTCTTGGAGAGGCCGGTATGAACATGAAGAAATGGCGTTTCTCGGGAGAAAGCGATGGTGACTTTTCACAAGTAATCCTAGGCTCACAGGCGCCCGAGAAAGTACTCGGCGTTGTCTGGTGCAGCGACATCGACGTTCTGACATTCGATCCCGGAAACTTGATCGAGTTCGTCGCCGCCGCCAAACCTACGAAGCGAACTCTTCTGGGTGCTGCCGCAAGGCTGTACGATCCGACTGGCTTCCTATCTCCATTCGTCATGCAGATAAAGTTGTTGATACAAGAGGTTCATCTCCAAAAACTGGGCCTCGATAAAATCTTCGAGGGCAAAATTCTCGAGGGTTGGAAAAAATGGTGTGGTCAGCTCCAATTCATCAAAAGCTTCCAAATTCCAAGGTGTTACACCAAAGGGTTCAAAGCTGTGAAACAGGAACTGCACACGTTCGCGGACGCGAGTGAATCCGCCTATGCCGCAGTCGTCTACCTAAAATCATGGAATCCCCACACGGGAAAACCATCAGTCATTCTAGTAGCTTCAAAGGCGCGAGTAACGCCTCTAAAATCTTTGAAAGCTTTAACTATTCCGAGAAAAGAGCTGGTGGCAGCAATGTGCGCAGCTCGACTCGCAACGTCCATCAAAAAATTCCTCAGTCTCGATTGCGAAACATACTTCTGGACGGATTCTTTAAACGTCTACTATTGGATCAGGAATAATTGCCCGTGGAAGTACGAAGTGTTTGTTCGAAACCGGCTGATTGAGATCTCCAAATTGTCAAAACCCACAGAATGGCGACACGTCCCCGGAGTAGAAAACCCGGCAGACTATCCGTCACGGGGCATGTCAATGGAGAGATTACTCAAGGAACCAGCATGGCTAAACGGACCGACCTTCCTCGAAACGGAAAATTATCCCGAAATCCAATCAGCGGAAGTATTCGTTGCAACGGCAGTGCTTTCTAAGGTCGAGAAGAAAATTCCCATTTTTCCAATCGAAAGGTACTCATCGCTGAGAAAGACAGTCAGGGTAATGGCGACGATGTTTCGCGCTATTGCAAGGCTCAGCTTGCTTCGGTTCAGTAAAAATTCCAAAACAAGGAAATCCAAGCAAGAAGCTTCTAAAAAGGTTAAATTGTTTGGCGTAAACGTTCCATCAGACTCCATCGAATGTCAACCGCTGACAGCACTCGAGCTCGAACTGGCAAAGCAACACCTCATCCGGGAGGCACAGCAGCGTTGCTTCCGGGAGGCGGTATCGAGTCAGAGTGCTGCAGAAGATCAGAGGTTGGCAAGTTTGGGTGCATACTTCGATTCGGCGAACGTGATACGTCTGGGTGGCAGGCTACAGAACTTCGACAGCGAAGAGGCTTTGAAGCATCCAATCGTGCTGTCGGAAGACGTTTTCACAACATTGCTGATTCGGGATCTCCACGAGAACAGGCTCGCTCATCTTCGCACCGACATAGTGTTGGCAAACCTCCGACAGGAGTTTTGGGTCCTTCAGGCCAGACGTCAAGTTAAGAAGGTTATCGGGCGTTGTATTCGTTGCAAAAGGTTCACGGCGAAACCGTCCGAGGCTCCCCAAGCTCCGCTACCAGCTCCCCGAACGGAGATGGGAGGTGTGTTCAAAAACGTGGGGGTAGACTATCTTGGACCCTTCGAAATTCGAGAAGGGAAGATTTGGCTCTGCCTATTCACTTGTTCGGTTACTCGAGGTGTCCACTTCGAAATTGTCGAAGATTACTCTGCGGAAGCATTCTTACAAGCCCTGAAGCGATTTGTGGCGACCCGGGGTCTCCCGAATAAAATCGTGTCGGACAATGCCTCAAACTTCGTTCGCACGGAAAGGGCCTTGAGGTGTCTCTGGGAAAATCTCCGTACGGCGCAAGTCCAAGAATTCATGAACGTCAAGGGCTTCCAATGGTCATTCAACGTCCCCCGAGCAGCTTGGTGGGGTGGCCAGTTCGAACGCTTGGTCAGGGTCACGAAGGACTGTATGCGCAAAACTCTAAATGGTGCTGTGCTCTCGTTGTTCGACTTCATGACTATAATGAAGGAAATTGAAGCAATCATAAATTCTCGACCTCTCACAGTCATACCCGATAACCCTTCCCTTCCGGAGGCGCTCACACCCGCTCACTTTATAACTGGTGCGAATTCTCTCAACCTTCCCACTGGCAGTGTAAAAACGGTAGGCGAAAAAGATGATAAGTTTGTGAAGCTTTGGCGAAAAAAGAGAAAAATTGCTTGAAGACTTCTGGAAACGATGGAGAGATGAATATTTGTTACTGTTAAGATCTGCTCATGAAAAAGGCAGCGTCCAATGTACCACACCGCTCGCCCTCGACGACATCGTGTTAATATACGAGCCCAAGCTAGAGCGCTCTAAATGGAAGTTAGGTCGAATTGTTGAATTATCTTCAGGCAAAGATAAAGTCACACGGTCATGTAAAGTCAAAACTCGATACGGCATCCTGTCAAGAGCGTGTCAACATATTTACAAACTTTTCTAGATGTAACGAGTTCATGTATTCGCTGAAAAGCCGGGAAACTGTTGGCCAACCGAAAATCGGCTGACCCCGGGAGATTGTAACCGATTCCCGCCTTTCTAGGGAAAGGCTCCACAAGGAAGCCTTTAGCATCCAGACGAAAGAAAAGATGTTTACAATAAATCAGTCAGTTCGCGGCACATTCAAGCCGCACACGTAACGGCACGTAACCTGTTTTCATTCCGTAAACTCCAAGTCAGCTCCACCAATCCCCAATACGACGTTCTGAGCAGGCCAGACAGGTCCTGCAAGGGGGTGTATCAAGAAGTCCTTGCAAGGAATTTCATTGCCCTCGGAGAGACCCACGATACTGGAGAAATCGCAGCTGCCTTGCCAACCTTCGGAAATGTGAGCAGCATTCTCCAGAGACAGAGGGCCACGGTACGTCCGCAATTACCAAAGACTCTGGCGACAATTGTTCTCGATGATATCTGGACCCAGACAGTCGATGGCGAGCGCTTCCTGCACTTCAACGATGGTAGCGATGATCGGATCCTTGGCTTCACCAGCGACGCCGCAATGAGGATTCTTTGTGGTGCACCAACGATTTTCATGGATGGAACATTCCGCGTTGTTCCTCGACTGTTCCAACAATTATACACTCTGCACAGTAGCTACAAGGGGCAAATGATGCCGCTTGTGTACTTCCTCCTGCCGAGCAAAAGTAAGGAGACATACGTGCGGATGTTCGACTTGATGAGAGATTGGGCGGCTCAGAGAGATATCCGATTCAATCCGAGGGAGTTTCGCCTGGACTTCGAGCAGTCCACCTTGATGGCCATCAGGGAGACCTTCCCAGAGGCGACCATAAGAGGATGTCACTTTCATTTCACGCAATGCGTTTGGCGGAAAGCGCAAAACGTCGGTCTCAGCTCGTTTTATGATGACGATCCCGATGTAAAGAGGTACTTATCCATCTTGAGACTTTCAAATGATTACTCATCATGCAACTCTGTCTTGTCATCATACCTCCTTCATGATCTGATAATAGACTTGAAATCGCAGATACGTCAAATCTATGATGGCGTTGAGTTTCGTTCCGCTCGATCAAGTTGACGATGCTTGGCTTGCGATCGAAGCTGAAGCGCCCAGCATTGCCCACGCAGCCTCATCCAAACTGGATGAATTGAAAGAATACTTCATCTCAACATGGCTGGAAAACGAGGGCGTTTTCCCCCGGGACCTATGGAACCACTTCGGGTACAGATTAATTGTCATCATTTCTAATATGGGCGCACGGATGGGATAGCTCCGTGATGGCTAGCTTCACTCGCTCACTCATTCGTTACTATTCTGCTCTCTAGGAATACCGGCGCCAGAACAACTAACCACTTGGAAGCGTGGCATCATTCTTTCAACAAAAGGGTCAAGGAGGCACACGTTAATATTTTCCAGCTTATCACGCACTTGAAGAGAGATGAGCGCGATCTGAAGAATGAGAGGATGCTGCTCGACGCGGGAAATCCGCCGAGGACAACGAGAAAGAAATACAGATTGCTCAACGAACGAGTAACTCGTCTGTGGGCGCAATTGCGATCCACGGAAATCGATCTCAATGGCTTCATTCGGCATGCCGCTTTCGCGATGCCTGAATCATCCACATAGTGAGGCGCTACCTGGGAGCAGGAGAAGGGAGTCCTGATGTGATACTATTATACTACTATATATGTGATACCGGAATAATAATGAAAGCTTGGAGTCGGATACGAATTTTTGTGTTTTTTTCTCGCCATAGTAGCGCTGCTCTCACCCCTCTGATCAGATGGCTCTCCGCAGAGGAAGCCTTGAGTCCTCCATGCTACAGGGCATTTCGTGCTTTCCGGTGGGTCAGCTCGTGAGCTACCGATCCATGCAATCCGTGTTGAGGACCTTCCCAGCAGACTATGGTTAGAAAGCTTGTATGTCACAGCGGTCGATAGCTCCGCGCCTCAAGATGAGGTCAGGCGAAGCCAAACTTCGGATGTTCCATGCCGTTCCACGACTCCCCCGAGCGTTCTCCTTGACGTCGCTCTGTCATCGGGAGCTCTCGTCGAAGAGATTCAAACATCAGGATTAGTGATCGGACGGGTATCATGCCGTTGGATTCCCGAGATCGAAGATGGGTTCCACCCCTTTTCAATAATTGAGAGGAACTTCGACAATAACGATATCAAAATCCGACGGTTTCGCTGTCGAGCTGTCAAGACGAGGGATTCATGCGTCAATTTTGCGTGCAACGAAAGAGTAGCGAGTTGCGCAAGGTATCGGTATCCATTCCCAGTGGAATATCCATTGGGATTTTGATCCTCTCTTCTACCAAGCATCATCTCCTCTTTGCGCTACATAGAAGGTTAGCTGTGACCGCGCTGGCATCGAATCGAGGGAGAGAGTTTTCGAGCTCTCGGGTTTTCGAGCTCCCGGGTATTTTTTTCGAGCTGCCGGGTTTTCGAGCTGCCGGGTTTTCGAGCTCCTGGGTGCACACCGTCATCGATTCGTACTTCGCGACAAACGCCGTAATATATCGACGGAAACGAAAGCTCCTCAGCGAACTGATCATATAAGAGGCTCTCTGGTGTACGGTGTTGTCCGGGGGCGATATCTAAACACTGGGATTCATTCACCATCATAGTCTGCCGCATTGAGTTAATCAGCTCACTGTCCGGAGCAACTCCCGAATCCAAAAGCTCAATACGTTCCTCAGATGACTCGTTTAAAGTCGCAGCAAGCATGGAATTTCTGAAGACGGACCAATCGATTGAGATATTGTAATGCTTGTACAGCGGCTGATCTACTGCAAACCGAAGCCAGACCCCAATGACAGACTTTTTGACAAACCCTTTGAGATAAGAGGATTTGTGGATAAGGTTCTTCTTCAAGTTTACGTTGAACGCTTGATCATCGTCGAGTGATCGTGGTAAACTTTTGACATGGTGTCGACGTCGACGGGTACGTTTATCACCTGACCCACGATACCGTAACATCCATCACGGCGCAAGCGACTAATTTGCATGAACGGGATTCGGGGAGAAATGAGTCGTTCGCTCAGAGAATCCAATTCCGGTAAATGTGTTTGTTTCGGAGGATACTGATAGTCATTCGTCTTACTCATGTTTGGAATTCTTGATGATTTGCGAACCTTGAAACAGTTCGAGCAAAGTTTAAAGCTACGAGTGTCCTCATCAGAGAAATGTTCGGCCAGAAAACTCGCCACTCCCAAATCAACCGCTTTCAAATCTCTCCAGAACCACAGGCGGTCACACACATCACACTCATGGCCGAATTCGTTTTCTAGGAACATTTTTTGAAAGAGAACACTTGCCCGTTGCCATATCCGACCGTAGTGGTTGTTTCTTGTACCCTAAAATCCCGGATATAAGGAACGCCCCAGATAAGGAACTTTCCACATAAGGAACCTCGCAGAAAAGGAACGAGGTTCTCTACGTAAGGTTCCTTATACGCAAGGTTCCTTAAACGCGGGATTTTTTTGGCTCACTGAAGGGTTCCTTATCTGCGGGATTTTAGGGTACATGTATTCTCAACTCCTGGAAAATATGTTGCTGCGCGAGAGAATGTTGCGTCGCCGTTACCCAGCGGACGCTCGCCACAATTCCATGCCGCGCTCAGGCGGGCGGATTCTTCATTTGCGGATTCTTCATTTGCGGCTTCTCTACGGCGCTCTCGGAAAGCTCGGGATCTCTCCGTAGACGTTCGGGGTCTCTTCGGCTCTGATGACCTAGCGGCCTCCCAGTCGAATATGCAAAGAAGAGGGTCGAGGCATAATAATAAGGCTGAGCGTTCAACTGCAGGGAGAAGATTATCAAGAACTCGGTTCACCTGGGAACTCGTGCTTGTCTCTGGCACTCCGTGTTCTTCGGACTGTATCCTAGACCTTTTTGGCGGCCACGATCCGCTAGCTGCTCTCCGCTTCGCTCTCTTAAGACTTTGGCGTTTTGAGGTGCCATTTCCTTCTCAACCACAGCCGTAGACTACTAATTCGATCAATCGGATGTACGCTCCGAATACAGAGGGCAACCTCGTTGTCAGTGGAACGACTACCAGTACCCCAGACCTACTCGTGATTTCAGAGTCCGCGAAGTCGTATTTTGGTTTCTTTACCTTATCCCTGTCAATTTATCACTCATTGGCACTAGGGTTTGCAAAAGCCCGCATTTTCGGGACCGCAAGCCCGCGGGTGCCCGCAACTACAGCTTCAGGACCGCGGGCTCAAGCCCGCGGGTATTAACCGCAGGGGCCCGCATATTAACTATCATAACCATAACTATTCGATTAACTATTATTGAACGCCGCTAACTATTAATAATAGTTAAGGTTCTCGAAGCGGGCCCCACGAAGCCCGCAACAAAGACAAAGCCCGCTTCTTGTATGACATTTCTGGCCGTGCGGGCTTTTTTAAGCCCGCGGTCTTCTGGGTCGAGAACTAAACCCGCGGTCTTCCGACCAGCGGGCTTGAGCCCGCGGTCTTTCGGGCCGCGGGCCTGGGACCGGCGGGCTTGAGCCCGTAGTTTCCAATAGCGGTCTTTCTACTGCGGTTACCCGCTGAAATTATGAACCGCGGGCTTGCGGTCCTATATTTGCGGGCTTTTGCAAACCCCAATTGGCACATTATCTGAATACTATGCGTCAGATAGAAATCCACAGTTAGCAGCAGTCTCGCTGGCGCTTACAGGTTTTTTCCCACGCGAGCCCATAATCCGGTGCGTTTCAGGACTACCATTCACGTGAGAACCAATTTTCCGACGCGCCAAGACAAGACATTAAATTAGCGAGAGGTGTGGTTACCTCTTGATGGTAAAATTCCTGAATCTTACGTGTAGCTGGAACCCGTCGTCCCAAATACAATGAATGCCGACTGTACCACGTTGACTACGATAGTTTACAACATGTGATAATGCATTCAACTGACCCGGATCCGAAGCCGCCCGGCTGCGGATCTGCGTACCAGGCGAGGGAACGCTTTCCAGCGGGTATATAAAAAGGCCAATAAAGACGCGCCTCTTTGAGGAGCTAGATGTTTCCTAACTGAAACGATGTCTCTTGATTTGCCATGATCTTCAATCCAGAGGTGCATGTCTTAGATCGAGGTGTCCCCCGCCAGGCCAGTGAGCCATTTTTCCAACATTCGTTATTGCGCACGATCGACTCTGCGGACACCTCTACAGGATAATGCACCACACACGAAGGTTCCAACAGCTCCCACGGCTACGACGCAGCTGACAACATGCCCAGACCAGCAGTGATGAGTGTATGCAGTGTGCTAGGAGGCCGTAAGACTGACGATGATGATCAAGAATCCACCAGCAAGTTCTACATGAGTTCGTAACACAGGAGTCTGAACTCCATGATGCTCAATCTCGACGCTTGCCGCTACAAGGAGAAGCAAGTTCTGGTTACTACAGTATTAGATGAAGACCTGTTTGCCCAAGATGTTACCATGGAAACACTGTGCCAACGGAGCCCGAAAATAGATGTTCCGCCGCAAAGATCAAGAGATGGGAGCACGATGCAGACAACAATGTCGCGAGGGTGCACACCGTTCGCGTCGCTCTAGCCTGCTGTGGTGGTCTCCTTGTTCGCTGTTTGCTCTGGCTAAGGCTTCTGAGAAATGGAGGTTGACGGCTTGACGGTTCACTACCCCAAATTGTGGACGTGGACAGTTGGCTTCCTCCAAGCTCGTGGCCTACCGGAGTCAACGAGACAAGACCGCTACTGACAACCACTTCCGCTCCAACCAGATCTGCGAGCATACTGAAACTTCGGATGGATAGATTCTGGTTGGCCTCACGACCAAAATCGTTCTCGGATCCCGTTCTCCTCACTGGAAATCTATTAATCTAAATTCCATGACCCGAGGAGATCCTGGCAGATCATTGGCTCATTTGAAGACACAAATTCGAAACAAAACGCCGAGACGAAGCCAATAACGAGGTAACAGCATTGTTCTCATGACTCCGCATTCCGCGTGAAAGTCATCATCGCAGGAGAACATGCAACAGACGGTGGAGTGACGACCAAACGGTCCCATGTACTACCAAAAGCATCTGTCCGAGTTGTCGCCTCTCTGGACAGATGATGGTTCAGTGTTCGGCACGAGACTTGTAACCAGAAACGAAATCATCGCAACCCAAGCAATGATCATCCTCAGCAGCTCCAGCATAATCATCACGGACGATCAGAAGGACGTCACACCTATAAGTGGCAACACATGCAGGCAAGCACTAACTATGAAGAGCCTCATGTGACGGAAGTCTTGGACTGTGAAGCAGGAACCATGGAGACAAACATTGTGATAACCAACCACGGTTACATCGTAGACAGCGGATCCTATTATGAAGATAAGAAACTTGAATGACTAGATGATAAGTAAGACCCCGTATCATCAGCCACAACAGATCAGATTAGCTTACACCCGGATCCTAAGGGCCCCAGGGTTCGGAACAGCTCGCGTCGCAATTCATGTACAATCGACGATCCGTACGATCCCGCTTAAAGAAGTTCTACATTCCGAGATCACAAGGGAAAGTAATTTCCGTCTCCAAGCTCACAGATGCTAACTTCAAGATTCAAGTCTGCCATATGAGGAGCTCATTTTCGAATCGCGTTAAGTCGATTTTTTCGATTCCGAGTAAATCGCGTTTCTACTACCGATGAACCATTGAGCGCATACAGAAGTTGAATTTTTCCCAGTCATTTTGAAGTGGAACGCATGCGAGTTCCCATGAATTGATATTCTTTCATGAGGCACAATGCAAGGGAGACTCCATTCCCGTTGAAAACTGGAAATCGGCGAAAATGGACTTCACGCGGTTCGAAAATGAGCTCCTGATATGTCTATTACCCAAGCTCAATGAAAGGTCACGGTGCAGACAGTACACTTGAATCGATTCTGTGTACTGCAAGCTTACTATATAATACGACTAAAGTATATGAAACTGAAGAAGATGAAAGCAAAATCAGCCGTAAGACTTCGACACTGCAGCTTCGCGCATTGAAACGTTGGACGGCTAAAGTTAATGTTGGACCGAGAAGTTATGAAGTGATCCCCGATTTCTCCAGCTGTGATACTTGTTAAAATGAAAGATGCATCTAGCTAGCTCCCGATCGATATCGAGCTAAGCACTTGCCCCTCGCATCGGGTGGATCCCCAACTGTATCTGTTCAGTAAGCACTGCTGGGTACTACTAACGTACCGCATTCATCCGACTGACAGATCATGAGAGCCGATTCCGTAAAACGTTCCTCCTCCAAAATGTAAATCGAAGTCTTCGATAGGATTGTGGACTTTCTCAAATGGTTCAAGCTGAGAGTGGAAGAACAAGTTCACCATCCTCCTCCTGATGGGTGTACCGAGATACAGAAGAAGATCCTGCAGTCGTAACTGACATCAACTGTTGAGAACCAACCCTACTCGGCACCTAGCAATCGAGAGTGAGATTATGTCCCTGACATAAACAAGATCGACATGCAAGCTACTGAAGAATTCATCGAAGGACCAGATGATGATCTACTCAGTCGTCGGGTGAAACAATTCAGAAAAAGACGATACATCGATTCCGTCTCATCAACGAGACCGAACCACAACCGTTTGACTATAAAAAGAATAAGCTTTCTTTTTCGCCACCAGAAAATCCAGCTTCAACAGATATCGATGAACCAACAGAACCAGAAGAAGAGAAGGAACCCCTTTTCAGAAACGCCAACGGACGAGACAACGCTGGCGATGAATGGACAGGAAGGAGCAATGCCACAGCGAAGAAGTGGGTATCGCCTCGTAAACCGAGCCTAGCGATGACCCAGTCCCGCCTGCCAGAAGGACTGCATAGTCCAACAAATAGGATGGACCCGGCAAGGATGGAGGAGCTAGATGTTTCCTAACCGAAACTATGTCTCTTGATTTGCCGTGATCTTCGATCCAGAGGTGCATGTCCTAGATCGAGGTGTCCCCCGCCAGGCCAGTGAGCCATTTTTCCAACACCTCTGCGGAGGAACGACGCCGAGGCCCCTTCTTAGGATGAAGCGTAACGGTTATTCATAGTGATTTTTCGTATTCTCGAGGGGGTCGGAAAACCAGTGCCGTATACGTCTCGTGAGTGTCGCCCACTCACCGCACTCGAGAGCAAGATTTCGATGTAAATATATAGGATCTCTCTATTGACATAAAGGGTATAGATTATCACGGTTGAGCCTGACGCTCCTGAACGCAAACAAGTTATTTACCAGCTCTTTGCTAGGGATGAATTTCGTTTTGAGTTGGCCTTGGCGGCGGGTTGAAGCTGTGACTTGAGTGAACATAGAGTCTCTCATTTCGGGGAGACTCCATATAATCTTTCGTAAAATTCTAGTATCGTGTATGTCAAGTTTCTCTGACATTTCGACTAGATTGATGTCACTCTTATTTACGCCGCATTCGTAAGCCAGTCTTGACTTGAACTTCTTACATACAGATTGTAGGAGCTCAAGATCCTTCTTGTTATGAGGTCTCCATACAGGAGATGCATCGAGCATCTGAGGTATCACATATGTTTCGAATAACTTGATATATATACTCGTATCGCGGATGATCATCGTTCTGAGGATCAAATTCGCGCAACGCGAGGCGTTTCGAACTATCTTACGTACGTGCTCGGTGAACTTAAAGTCGTCAGATATTTCCACACCGTAGCATTAGACATTATCGAGTTCGCGATGATTCTTTCGTATATCTTACAGGATGAGCAAGTAACGACACATTTCGCTTGTTCTCAGGGCGGGTCTTGTCGCCTTTTTTAAGACTTGGAACGACTATAGCCTGTTTGAAAAATTCTGGGACCTGTCCATCATTGAGAGATCTTTCGAAAATGAGTGAGAGGGGTTCGCAAATATCGAATCCGCAGGCCTTCCAGAAGACAGTAGGAAGAGCATCGGGACTCACGCAGTGCGAGTTCTTTAGCTTCCTCATATGGTACAGTATATTGAGCGGACTAGTGTCGATTTTATCCACGCATAGGATGTTTTCCCTTGTTTCGAAACGGGGGCCAGGGTTGCGATTTCTAAGGGCTACTTCTTCCTTGGAGGGGTACGTTGATGCGAAGTAGTCACGGAGAATCTCTGCTTCCTCCTTGTCGTTGCTCGAAATGCTGCCGTCGTTTCTAATCAGGGAGTGGAGATGATCCCTACTCTTCAGTCTTCCTGCGATGTAACGATAGAAAGTTTTGGCATTAGCTGTGTTAGCGATTTTCGTTTCATCGAAGATGCGTTTCCTTCTGATAGCTTTACTCAGTCTTTTTCTGAGTATCGCTCGTTTGTGAGCATCCGTCTCTTCAGATAAACTTATGTCAACTCTGGAAATATACATCTTCACGGCATTCCCGTCCCGCACGGTTCTGACTGGGATGAAGCATTGACGTAGAAAGTATAGGTACTCAACGAGGTGAGTTTACATCGTGTTTACATCGGCGCATGAGGAAAAGAACATCCTCCAATTGACACGGGCCAGATTAGCCCTAATCGCTTCGTAATGGGTCTAGGACAATTTGGCGCGGCCGTTCTGGCGCAGCCATTCTGGCGCGGCCATGCTGGCGCAGCCGATTGGGCGCAACCCATTCTGGCGCAGCCGATTGGGCGCAACCCATTCTGGCGCAGCCGATTGGGCGCGACCCTTTTTGGCGCAGCCTATCTCCTCGATAGATTTTCATAAAGAGGCAAGTCAGACGAGACGAACTAGGAAACCTAACCTAACCCAACCCAACGTCGGGTAATTCTACGATTGGAATACGCAGATCACCCAGATCTCGTTCGGATGAGACAGCATCCACTTTATGACAAGACGGCAAGACCGCCACGCTCGCGCCAAAGTGGGTGGCGCCCAATCGGCCGCGCCAGAATGGGTTGCGCCCAATCGGCTGCGCCAAAACGGCTGCGCCAAAACGGCTGCGCCAAAACGGCCGCGCCAAAACGGCCGCGCCAAATTGTCCCTATCCCCTTCGTAATCGCCTTTCGAATAAACATAGCTCCCCTCGGGGTTGAGCATCGGTGTACAATTGATCTCAGTACCTGCGCAGTAGTCGAAAAGTACAGCACAATGGTCGGACATGAGGGGATTGGCGGAAACGGACACGTTGCCGATTGAGTCTTCATTGCATAGTACGAGGTCGAGGATGTTTCCGCTTCTTTGCCTCGTAGGCTGACTGACGAGCTGTTGCAGGCCAAGCAAGCTGCAGCTGTCAAGGAAAATGGACTCTTTGGAGATAGCAGATCCTCTCTGGCAGTTGAGCGTTTTCCAATTTATGTTTGGTTGGTAGAAATCTCCGGTGACACAAAGGGGTATCGAAGCGTCGTGGCAGCGCTCGAGGGTGTCGCAAAAAGATGTCATTCGTTCGAGCAAGCATTCGGCAGAGCCAGTCGGGGAGAGATATGAGCAAATGATTCTCATTTTCCTGTCGTGGGTCGCGATGTCAAAAGCGATGATTTCGAAGTCATGGCTCGGTCCGGTGTCTACGGGGAGGCAGCAGAGCTGAGCAGATATGAGTGCCAGCACGCCGCCGCCTCGAGAGGGTCGATCGCATCGAAGTACTTGGAACCGACCATTTTTCGATAATTCACCGTCGGTCACTGTTCTGTCCGAGAGCGATGTTTCAGTAACAAGGGCGATGTCGATTTCGGCCGACATCAGATAGGCATGGAGTGTTTCGATAGCTCCAGACTTTGCAAGAGAACACGCGTTGAGAAGCACACATTTCAGGCGATGATTCGTAGTAGTCTGAGATGAAGGCGTGCCGCGTTGATCGTCCTGGAATTCTGAGTTCGTTTTGTTGTTCGTGTATAGTAATCGTTCCGGGTCGATAGAAATCCGTGGAGGGGCGGGGGGTGTCGGGTTCAGTCATGCCGTGGGAAAGCTCTCGACAACCTTCTCTTCAGTTAAGCTACCCTCGAAGAGTTTCAGAAGAGTTCCAGGGTGCCATAAGTCGTCGCACATGATGTCCTCAACGTTCAGATCGCTGCAGTCAATAACGAAACATTTGTAGTGACTATGTTTCGCTGCAATGCGGGACACCTTAGACACCGACAAGTTATTTTTCTTGAGGTGTTGGAACACTATTTTCGCATCGGCTTCAGAATTGTAGAGAGTGAGGAAAACTCGTCGGGTACAGACCTTCAGTTTCGTAGTGGGGAGGGACGCCATGAGTTCGTTCCTTTTCACGTTGTCAATGGTCGGATTTTCGCGCACACGGATAATTTTCGCGATTCGACGGCCGTTGTCTTTGCTCGATTGTATACGGCTGCCGACTTTGTTTGTTGACATTCGTAGCGGACGGCGCGAGACGCTACGTTCCAAGCGCGCCTAATTGCTTCCAGCGTTTGATGTTTTCCTCGAGATGGATCGTCCGCGGGATTGTGACCTTCTGGCATTGCCTGGTTTCGGCGCGCTTTTCAAGATCCTCGATTTCGGTGGAACATTCGGTTTATGTTGGTTTTCGAGCGATGCGATCCTTGCCATGAGTTTCGAGTTTGATCGGCGGAGTTCCGTGTTCTCCAAACGGAAATCTTTGATCTCACTCCGTAAATCAGAGACCTCCTTGATCAGTCGGAGTAGCAGGTCGCTAGTAGAAACGCTGCCAGTCGGAGTCGATGAGTCAGTCATCTCGCATTCATTCGCACTTCTACAATTGTTGCACTTGAAGGTGCTAGTGATCTCAGGGCGTGACAGGTCTTGAGATTTCAGTCCTGAGCACTGTTTCAGATGGACCAAATTACGGCAGGCTGCGCACGCGATGATGCTGTGATTCCCATGAACTGTCGCGTTGCAGTTCGGGCATTTCAGAGTTCTTCGCTGTTTAGACTCACGTGACTCGCTGTCACTCGACAGCTCAGATGCTTTACGGCTCCTGGACATGTTTCACGTAGTATTTCACACCGGTCGACACGGTTAAAAAGTGAAAATTCGTAGAGCCATCGAAAATGCGTCGTGCGTTCGAAACGTAGCAGACGACGTAAATTTACGGGTCTAGGACAGAGTGCCCTGGTGTTTACATCGAGGCGCCATCTTGCAGGGGGAAAGGGAAGATGAATCCACCGACCGATTGCGTTAATCGACTCAGTTTTGAGCGTTTCTAACCTAACCTAACCTGTCCTAGGCCATGCACTGGCTTCGAGCCCCGCAGCCACCCCATGAGCGGGTCCAGTTAACGCGCTGCGACCCAATGATTCAGGTCCCTCTCCCTCTTCAAAATGGCGCCTCGATGTAAACACCAGGGCACTCTGACCGCCACCCAAATTTACGGGCTATTCCAGGAAACCCGGACAAAATCGACTGCTTACTCACGGAGTTTTAGCCTGTTTCCGGCGGACAAATTTCGCCCAAAATCGTTGCAAAGACAACGAAGTACAGCCATTCTGCTACCTTGATCTCGGGAAAGACATTTTACCGTCAAAATCATGCGGGCCGGGTGCTTGGCCAGCAATGGGTGTTCGGCGGCATCTGCCGCGAAACGAAGCAATGTTTCGTGTTGCAGGTCCTTGACCGCTCAGCGAGCACCCTCCTGCGTGCAATCATGGACAACATTCAGCCAGGCCCCATTATATATCCCGACAGTCGGAGGGGCTTTCGAACCCAGGACTTGATTGCCGCTGGCTACCAACATGAGCCATGAACCATCGGTTCAATTTCCTGAATCCCTTGAATGGTGTGTATAGCCAGTAGGCTTTGCAACGGTTATTTAACCGCGGTTAATAACCGCAATAACCGCAAGAAATTCGCGGTTATTAACCGCAATAACCGCGACCAAATTGCGGCTTTAACCGCTTTTAACCGCGAGACATCGAGAGGATTCCGCAGTGCACTTCCGCAATTTCTAGAACAGAGGTTCGCGAACTTTTCCAGGGGCGGCATCAAGCGGCACCCCGAGCTCTTCAAAAAGTATGGTCAGACCGACCCGGGAATTTCTCCAATAGACTTCAAAGAGTCTGGTCAGACCGAGTTCGGAATCGCCCGTGACTCTCTGTCGTTTCACCCCGGGTCAATGCGGAATCAGCAGCAGCCTCGCCCTATGCTCAAGGAGCCTATCTCGCGGCACCGCGGCGATTTGGTGCCGGTGGCACACAGTTTGAGAACCCCTGCCCTAGAAGATCTGAGTTCCGAAAATTCCGGGAACAACTTAGGCGCCTGGAAATCATATGGGTGTGTCTCCCTTCGGGGGAAAGCTTCCTCACCTCCAGTTTTCACTGGAGTCTTGGTCGCGGTCTCAAAGGGTTTTGGGCTCGCTTCAGTTGTTTGGGCATGAGAACGAGGTTCCAATCACAGGTTCTGCTCAAAATTGCGTCTTGCAGCATGATACCGTATAACCGCGGTTATTCGCGGTTATAACCGCGGTTATTTGCCAAATTTTTGCGGTTAACTTCGATTGCGGTTATGAGTTTGCGGTTTTCAGTTAACCGTAACCGCGGTTATTCTGAAATGCGGTTATTTGCAAAGCCTAATAGCCAGACGATCGAACGGCTGTGGGGCTCGGCGAGAGCCCGCAACAAGCGGCAGCGAGGAACGAGCCCAACTCAATTCGCATCTTATCTCGTCCAGTTCGTGTGGGGACAGGGAAGGCGCGAGGTGTCAGCCTTCGAAGCCATCCTTAGTGAGATCAAGACTCGCTCCTGTGTAGCTCCTCCATCGCTGCCCTCTCCCCTTCAAGATCATTGTCATTGTCGTTCAGCACCACCAGATGCCGCCAACTCGCCAGAACGGCGCACAGTGGTGGGTCCGTGGCGGCAATAAAAGCGTCACACGAGCGCTCCATCACAGCGACCAGTTGAATCCCACCACGAAAGCGCCAAAGACCAACTGGAGGGCTGTGCGAAAATCCTCTACATTTTAACCTTGAAAAGTCAATAAATACGAAGGAGTGAATGTCTTAGAGCTCGAATAAATGATGAGTGAATGAGTGCTCTATTGGGCGTCGAAGCACGATGGGCGCGCAACAAGATATAAAGGCACAATAGGCTCCATCACAGTCATAGAATGGGCCGTCCAGTAGCAAATGAAGACGTGATGCATTCGATGCATCATCATTATTCGATAGCATCCTCAGATCCATTGCTCCCTGATTCCCGAAGAGCCCCTAGAACGGCTGCCGCAACTCCTGGATTCTCTCTACGATTCTAGTCCTGTCTACTAGCTCGTATTCTTGTAATCTTGTATATATACACTAGCTTACCCTGCCGCGCTTCGCTGCGGCGAAACGTTTCTAGCAGATTTGGTTCATGTGTCCGGTTGGGGGTAATGTTCTAGGTGGTTGTATTCCTTGAATGTTTCCTTGTGCTGTGTTCAACGAATGAGGAGTCATGAGGGAGAGTAATACGGTATTTATTAGTGGGTTGGAGTACCCGCGGGTTATGGTGAGCGTGGATTGACCGCGTCGGTTCATGAGTTTCTCAGATTTCTTCATAGTCGTGGTTCGCTCCATCGTTATCGAACCAATGGTTCAATGTGGACACTATTTCTTTATCGCTGTCGACGGTTATCACTGTATTCGTGGTCGTCGAGAGCATAACTCTTTCGTTGTAGTCTCTGACCTGGAGGTTTTGGAACATGATCGCGCGACCTTCATGTTCGTTGAGCATTTCCGTGAAATCTGGCCATAGGCCAAGTGTTACCAGTTTGCAGGTGTCGTCGAGTAAGAGGACGTTTCGCTTCTTTCTCGGCCGTTCATCGTGGCAGTTGATGTTCTGTAGGGGACCCACTTCGAAGAAGATTGCAATGAGGTCTACGCAGCTGTTCATCTCTTTGCTCGGAAGTTGATCGATGGTTATGATGTCACTTTCCAGTGGGGGCAGGGCGTTGTCTGGGAGTTGCGTTATTCGACTCCACTGGAAATAATGTATGAATATAGCGGTTGTAGGAATTTGTTGTTGGGTGGGGATAGTTAACCGATTGTCATGTAGCGATAATTTAGCGTTATTCTCACCTTCGTGAGGGTCATCTCGTTGAGATTTTCCGTCACGTTGTACGTCGGGTTGGCTACTTTTACACGGAACATCGTAATTTGGTAGCATTGGCCCACACGAACGATCTCGTAAAATCGTTGAGCGATGTCGTCCCATGCGGTAACATTGATCTTTCCGGTCTGGTCTTGGATCACAGAGCTGAAGACGTTGAGGGTTCCGTTGTCTTTGGTTCGTTGGCGCAATGATGTCTTGGAGCAGACTCTTCCGGCGATGAGTGCTCCAAGTGTGTTGGGTTGTAGGTTGTCAATCTTTTTTTTTTCGTTGCGGGAGCGTCTCGATCATCTGTTGTTGGGGTGAATAAGAAATTTAGTGGGTTTGCGTAGTTTGTTCTGTCGGGATGTTCCTTAGCTGTTGGATTTTTGTTATTAAATAATGGGAGTGTCGTTTTCGGTGGTCGTAAACTTACCTTTTTCGGTCGTGGTGGGGATGACTGGTACGGCTGGTGCTGTACTTTCGTGTGCGATCGGGGCCTACTTCATTGTGGCTGAGGATGCTTCGCCTTGAGGAGAATTGGTGATTGGGGATCTCATCGGTTCTGCTATGATTGGGAGGATTTAGTATTTTTCTTATCTTATCAATTCAATCGATCGTAATTGAATTGTCAGAGCACTGTTGGATTGTTGTTTGTTGGGGACGTACCAGACTGTATCGGAGTTTCTTCGTGATTCGATGCTGATGGTGTCTCTCGTGAGGTTGATGGTTGTCGATTTTGGTCATCAATTGATGTAGTTCCTGAAAACGGTATTGGTGTGATTCAATCGCGTTACTGGTTAAGGATTTTTATGGAGGTCGTCTGTCCGCAACGAATTGTTGAATGATTAGAAATCTTCACATAACTCACCGTTGTGATCCATCAGTTTGGTCGGTTTTTTGCTTGCTCGTCGTACTTTTCGTAATGCTATGGGTTCATCTTCTTGTGCAAACCGATCTGGTGGTTAGAATTTTTTTGGGAGTGATGAAGAACTCTACGATGCTGAATTATTTTTGTGATGGGAGCCAAGGCTCTCGTGGGGGGTTAATCGGGTTGCAACATTCTTTACCTTGTTGGTGGATCGTTGATATCAAATCACTGCCCGTCGTTCCCGAGCACGTGAATTCTTCGAAGCATTTGTCAGAGGCTGGGGGTTGTGGATCTGTTTTCACTTCACAATTCAATCCTCATAGCTATATCAATTTCGATGTCACGATTACTCACCTCGTTCCCGCTTCCGGTTTTCTCCTTGGTTTGCCATGTTGTCAGAGTTGTTGCATTGGTTGTAGCACACGTCGAAAGGGCTCTTAATTCCCGTACCACCTCTTTTATATCGTCGTGGACGCACTGAATTTTCTAGTCGATTTTCGATTTTTGCGGTGTGGTTTTGTGCCCAAGTGTTCGGGTGGGCTGGGAGGTTTGTAATGCCTTGCTTTTAGGTCAATCCAGCCCGTTTTCTAGGTTTCGCAAGGTGTTGAAAAGTGTGGGAGCCATTTTGTTTCGGTATTGTTCAGTGTATTGGAGGCGATGATTTTCCAATTCTCGGAGAAACTGAAGTGATTCTCTTGAAGGCAATGAAGTGTGTCAGGACACGTGGACATGGTCTTGGCGACGTTTTTGACCATTTTGACCGTGATTGTCACGGCTTTAGTAATTTTCTTCCAATTTCTGAGTACGTATAGGTTTGGTTCCTTTGCAGTCGGGTTAGCTTTTGGTTAGGTCGATGGTTGTCAAGCCGAGTGTGAACACTCACACCGACTCGGGTTATTGTTGGAGTCTGGTTCGATGCATGAGTAAGTTGTCGAGGATTCTAGGTTCCATGCTCATGGAGGGTATACATCTGGTCGAGTGTTTCCGATTGCTCGTGTCGTACTGTTCAATAAAATTCTGTTGCCAAGGGAGGAGAGGTCATGATGCGGGGGAACTTGTGTTTTATTCAATACTCTCGTTAAGGTTTTCTTTTTGGTGATTTTGGAACATTATCCCTTCTATGCTACCATCCTGCCCGCTAAAATCCTGGGTACGCCCCTGGCCGCTCATGGCAATGGTTTACATTGTAGTCCTCGGGGGCATTATGTACGCACTGGAAGGTTCTGCAACGTCCATTTGATTCAAAACTGGGCGCTTCATTTTTTGTCGTCAGCTTTCGTTCCATGTTCGAGAGGATTGAATTTTTCACATGCTTCCCGAATGGTGGTAGAGGTTTTTGCATTCACCGTTCATTGTTCCCAGAACGGCCGCGGCCCAGGCGCGTTTATCAACTGGGGGCGTCTAAGAAAACACTCATGATTGTTGGGGTGGGCGGTGTGCACGCAACCGATGGCGAGGATACAAATTTCACTGTTTCTGATAGGTTTTCCCCGCTTCCGACGTTGAAATTTTTTCACTGTTGCCATCCAAATATCGTATGCTGGTACCTCAACTTGTCAGTCAACTGAATTCGCAGATGGGTATTTGGCTGACCACACTTCTCGGACTCGATAGAATACATCCAAAACCGTCCCCTCCGAATACGCGATGCTTATCAATGAACGTCAACAATGTTCTTAAGTTGTGTCTGAAAACACGGCCTCGAATGTTGGGGTTTTGTCGCGTTCCGCTGCGGCATAATATTTTGTATGTTTCGACTCCATGTGGGCTATGTTTGTGTGTGTGGGCGTCGTTTGTATATGCTACACTTCCTAAATATTACCTAGAATTGTGTCTGACGATGGAGGAGTCATGACGTAAGGGAACGCGTTTTTCATTTGATGGTAGATAACCACTCTTCGGTCATGTGAAACGCATTGATAACGCGTGGGAAATTACATCTTGTATAGTCCATCTCACCGGCCGCCGCCGCTGGGCGGGTGGGTGGTGGCGGAGATGGCGGGCCGCTGGGACACATGGTCCACCCTGTATGGATTCCCTCCTTTCAAACTCGTAGACCGCTGCCTGACTTATTTAGACTTGTTCCCACGATGCGAACTTTCCCTAATCTGCCCCCTCTGGCCCACACAGCCCGCCTTCCCCCGGCTTCTCGACCGATGCATCATGTGCCCACTGCTTCTGCCGTCGTCTCCAGCCCTTCTACAAGATCAACGACACCACCCCCACCCACTCCTAGCAGCGGGCAAACTACAACTAGTAGTCCAGTGAAGCAACACACTTTCTGGAAAACGCTATCCGAAAATCTACCCGCGATGCGTACCAAGTCTGTTGGAATCGTTGGGTACGTTGGTGCCAAGAACGAAATTCCCCTACCATTGATGCCCCTCTGAACCAGATTTGCAACTTCTTAGCCAACCTAGCGCACTCCGGCTATTCCTACTCTTCAGTGAATTCCTTCCGCTCCTGTTTATCGTATCACCTGACACCCATAGACACTTTCAAAGTGGGAAATCACCCGACCATACGACGTCTCATGATGGGCATCTTCAACTTGAACCCACCTACGAAAGTACGACCTCCAGTGTGGGACGTCGAACAACTCCTGACGCATATGGACACCTGGGGCCCGTCACATGCCTTGGAATTGTTCCAAGCTGGCTGCCGAGCTCTCCTTCTACTTCTCCTCACGTCCGCCGCCCGGATTGGCGAGATGGCTGACCTGAGTTATCCGCCGCATTCTCAAACCCCTTACCAATGGGAATTCAGCCTGCGACGCGGACTTACGAAGACAAGTCGCCCCGAACACCACTCATCGTCCTTGGTCGTACGGGCTTTCCCTCACAACGCCCGACGATGTCCCATCTCCGCCTTGTCTGCCTACACCACCCTGACCGCCCCGCACCGCACCACTCCAAGCACCCTGTTTCTTACGTCCCGTGCCCCCTTCCGCTCAGCATCCAAAGATACGCTCGCGCGATGGGTCAAGTCAACTCTTCAAGCCTCCGGAATCGATATCACGTCCTTCACTGCTCATTCCACTCGCGCCGCAACCACGACCGCGGCTCAGCTCCGCGGCGTGGACCTCTCAGAAATCCTCACCACTGCCCAGTGGACACGAGCCACCACCTTCTACGCGCATTATTTCCGACCTCCCCAACCCTCCGCCGTGTCCTCCGCCGTGCTCACTCCGCAGCTTTGAAATCGCTATCTGCCCTCGGTGAACCATGGAACCCGACGACATGGAATTCGTCAGTTAAGCCGACTCATGAAATGGGAAGGCTTGGCTGTAATTCCATGAGTCGGGTGAAATGGTTCACCGAGGGCTCCCTCCCACATATTTCGTACCCATCCCGATCTCACCGCTGTGATTACTTCTCAGGAACCACACGAACCTGAATGGTCCCCGGCTCCGGATATCACGAGTGCCCTTGCCTCGATTATGATCTCACTTACCACCACTACTCATTTTATTGACGTTGGTTCTCCCCACTTGTTAACACCGTGCAAATATTTATCCATCTAGTTGTAACCTCAAGCGTAGGTTGTGACAGTCTTCCTCGATCACGTCTGTGATCCCAAACGTTATCTATATATTATCCAACTCGGTTGCATGACAACCCACTATACACCCCAACAAATAAACCGTGTCGATGCCGAGACTCCGCTCTCCCCTTCTATTATCCCCTGCAGATTAGGTAAAGTTCGTCGAGGCCGGGACACGGCAATAGGGTAGGATTCAAAATGGCGGACTGCCGCCGTTTTGGAGCGGGGCTCGAAGCCAGCGCATGGGCTAGGACAGGTTAGGTTAGGTTAGGAACGCTCAAACTGAGTCAGGAACTCTTAGGTTGGGGACTTGACAACCTTCAGCGAAGGGTAGGACACTGCGTGCCCTAATCTGCTCGATCTGCGCCCTCACGTATGAGTCAGGTTTCAGCCTGACAGCCAGAACAGCGGACTGCCGCCATTTTGAATCCTACCCTATTGCCTACACCCTCGAGGCCATCTCTTTCCACAGACACTCGCCACGCTCCATTCAACCAGTGAGAGTAGATCCGCAGACGACGACCTACCTCCTGCGTTGTTTTCGTTAAAGACCGTCTCGTCGCCTGCCGGACCACAATCGCTATCTGCCCTCGGTGAACCATTTCACCCGACTCATGGAATTACAGCCAAGCCTTCCCATTTCATGAGTCGGCTTAACTGACGAATTCTGTATCAGCACTGCTTCATTATCACTGTGGACGGTGGTGAGAGTGTTGGACAACATGACTTTTTCATTGTAATCGTGGAGCTGGAGATTCTGGAACAGGATTGCCCGTCCTTCACTTTCGTTGAGAGAGTCGGTAGAATCTGGCCATGGGCCACGTGTCATCAGTTCGCATGTGTCGTCAAGCAAAAGGACGTTTCGCTTCTTTCTTGGTCGTCCATCGTGGTAGTTGATGTTCCGTAGTGGTCCCACTTCGAAGGCGATCGCAATGAGGTCTACGCAGCTGTTTACTTCTTTGCTTTGATGTTGATCGATTGTTATGATGTCGCTTCCTAGTGGGGGCAGGCCGTTATCCATGAGCTTTGTTATTCGGCTCCTGTGGAAATAATGTATGAATAAAGCTGTTGCAGGAATTTGTTGTTGCGTGGGGATAGTTGGTCGATTATCATGTAGCGATAATTTTTGTGTTATTCTCACCTTCGTTAAGGCCATCTCGTTGAGATTTTCCGTTACGTTGTATGTTGGGTTGGCCACTTTTATGCGGAACATCGCAATTTGGTAACACTGACCCACGCGAACGATCTCGTAAAAATGTTGAGCGGTCTCGTCCCATGCGGTAACTTTGATTCTTCCGGTGTGGTCTTGGATCACAAAACTGAAGGCGTTGAGGGTTCCGTTGTTTCTCGTTCGTTGGCGCAATGTCGACTTGGAACAGACTCTTCAGGCGATGAGTGCTCCAAGTGTGGTGGGTTGCAGGCTATAAATTCTTTTTTTTGTTCGCGTCGGGATCGTCTCGATCACCTGTTGTTGGGGTGAATAAGTTAGATTTAGTTTGCGTGGTTGGTTTTGTGGGGATGTTGCTTAGTTGTTGAAGTTTTATTATCAAATAATGGGAGTGTCGTTGCGGTGGTCGTGAACTCACCTTGTTCGTTGGTACCGGGGATGACGGTTACGGCTGGTGCTGTTGTTTCGTGAGGGATCGGGGCGTGTATCGTTGGGGACGTAGCAGATTGTATCGGTGATTCTTGGTGGTTCGATACTGACGGCGTCTCTCGTGTGGTGGACGGTTGTCGAGTGTGGTCATCAATTGATGAAGTCACTGAAAGCGGTACTGGTGTGATTCAACCGCGTTACTGGTTTAGGACCTACGTGGAGGCCGTCTGCCCGCAACGAATTGTTTATCTGATTAGGAATTTTCACAGAACTCACCGTTATGATCCAACAGTTTGGTTGGTTTTTTGCTCGCTCGTCGTACTTTGCGTTGTGCTACGGGCTTATGTTCTTCTGCAAACTGATGTGGTGGTTAGAAGTCTTGTGGGAGTGACGAAGAACTCCACGATGCTGTGTTAGTTCTGTGATGGTAGCCAAGGCTTTCATGAGGGGCTAAACGTGTCGCAACATTCCTTACCTTGTTGGTTGTCCGTTGATATGAAATCGGTGTCCGTCTTGTTCCAGCACACGAACTTCCACTTCGAATTCTTGGGAAGGGGTATCGGCGGCTGGGGATTGTGTGGCTACGTCGAATACACAATTCAATTCTCATAACTTCATCAATTCCGATCTCACGACAACTCACCACGGTTCCGGTCGCGGTTTTCTACCTGGTTCGTCATGTCGCAACAGTCGTCGAGCGGTTGATAGCACTTGTCGTGATGCCTGCCTATCTCGGCGCCGTCTCTTATACTGCGTACTGGCCGTTCTCCTTTTCGCAGTCGATCGTCGGCTCTTACAAAGTGGTCTTCTACCCAAGGGTTCGTGCGGACACTGGGGTTTGTGAGGCATGGATTTTGGAACTGTCCAAGCCGTATTTCAGTGTTTGCGAACCGTTGAAGAGAGTGGCAGCCACCCGTGTGCTTTGCGAAACGCGTTGGGAACTTGTCTTCAATTTTTTCGTAATCATGGTTCGCCCCGTCTTGTTCGAAGCAACGGTTTAAACTCGACACTGTTTCTTTGTCACTATCGACTGTAATCAGGCGCGTAGCCAGGATTTTTTCTTGGGGGGGGGCCAAGACCATTTCTGCACCATCTTGGGGGGGGGGGGGGGCAACGGACGATGATGCTGAGCTTTAACATGGAGCCCTATGGGCGATCCAAAAATCTTGGGGGGGCCATGGCCCCCTCGGCCCCCCCTCGGCCCCCCCTCTGGCTACGCTAGTGACTGTAATAACAGTGTTCGTGGTCGTGGAGAGCATTACTTTGTCGTTGTAGTCTCGGACCTGTGGGTTCTGGAACATGATCGCACGGCCTTCACATTCGTTGAGGACGTCGGTATAATCCGTCAGATGTACTGGGTTGAGGTTCACTTTCCGGATGGCCGGAGGTAGTGGGTTGAGGCTCACTTGGGTCGCCGGCGGCACTGGGTTGCGGTTCAGCTGCCGACGCCGCACAGTGGGCCGGCAGCGGTCTAAAATGGCCGCGCGGCGGTGGCGCTGCAGTCGCCGTGATTCACGCGGGAAGGAAACTCGATTGTCAAGTGGAAATCGATTTTGCGAGACATTGCTCCCAGATTCGGCCCGAAAATCTGGGTAATGGATAGAGGGTTGCTCCATGGAGTCCGTCCATTGATCAATCTGAACCTTGGCCGATGCGTTTGAGATTTTTCCGGCGTGAAGGTGCGCAGCTTGGAGGCAATGCATCTCACAATCAGACTCATGCAAGAAACGTGCAAAGCGAACGGGCGGGGCGTTGCGGTGTACCGGTTCGTGCTTTTTATGATTATTCAAGCACCTAGCGAGGTCCCCGAGGAAATTTCGTGTCCCCCTAAGTCCCCCTTCAGGAAGTCCGGGGCCTCTAAGAGCCAGAGAAGACGAATCGGACCCGACGATTCACGGGTTCGATCGTGATAGAGACCCAGTACTTTCGGAAGGGGGATTTAGGGGGATACGAAATTTGTTCGGGGGCCTCGCTGGGTGCTTGAAAAATCATAAAAAGCTCGAACCGGTACACCGCAACGCCCCGCCCGTTCGCTTTGCACGTTTCTTGCATGAGTCTGAGATGCATTGCTTCCAAGCTGCGCACCTTCACGCCGGAAAAATCTCAAACGCATCAGCCAAGGTTCAGATTAATCAATGGACGAACTCCGTAGGGCAACCCTCCATCCAATACCGAGATTTATTGGCCGAATCTGGGAGGATTGTCTCGCAAAATTGATTTTCACTTGACAATCGAGTCTCCTTCACGCGTGAATCACGGCGACTGCAGCGCCACCGCCGCGCGGCCATTTTAGACCGCTGCCGGCCCACTGTGCGCCGTAGCAGTACGTCTGGGAATGCGTCAAACGGTCGCAATCAACATGGCGGGCTTCCTCGATTGCCCGCCGTTTTAGCGGGAGCCCGAAGCCAGCGCATGGTTTAGGAAAGGTTAGGTTAGGTTGAGAACGCTCAAACTGAGTCAGTCCGTCGACCTAAGTGATACGTGAGACTGCAGAGCTGATGGGTTCGAGCATTTCGTGGCCTGACTTACGCGCGGAGCGCTCTGACCTTCAGTTGTGTACATAGCCGGACAGCTAGAACAGCGGCGGGCCGCCATATCGATTACGACCGTCTGACATAGACTCTTCAGGGGCGACTTGAGTAGCCTATGACCTTCCTCGGTCGGTTGGGCAGCACTTTGCGCGTTTTGGCCGAGATTGGTGCCGTGGTCTTGGCTCCCACTTGGTAAGACTTGGCGGCCTCAAGTTGCCATTTATTTAGTGGATACATGTGTAGACTTTCCGAAAAATCACTCAAAGGTGCTCCTATCTATGTGCCAAAAGTATGATCGGACGAGAATAATTTAATAACCCGATAAACGAACACGCGAATTGGAGTCTAAATGTTTCTTCTGTGCTTCATTCGTAACCGCGCGGCTAATCTAACAAGGAGAGGTCCCTAATGTGAACACTCCGATTTCGCTGAAACTTCCTCAGCGTAAAGTTCATGGTCTCCTGAAGGAAACCTTCTCGGGTTTTTGTACGGAAATGCGCGGATCAGGAGATATGAGCATCTGAATATCGTGTGCTCCGTAGAGGGTGGCGCGGCTACATCACCACTCCATTGAGTTGAGCGCGAAAGCAGCGCAGCAGAGTCTGGTGGCTGAATCGTCTGTGGTCTAATACATGACCTTTGCAATGAGAAGTTGCCAGTGGATGCAGAGGAACTCAAATACAGCATTATATCGATCATTTCAGCCGAGTTTCTCCGAAACGTGAGGAGAAAAAGAGAAAGAAGTTGATGTGGTCGAAAGTTCGGATTATCAAGAGGTTGCTCAAATAACAGGACCGATTTCTGAAACAGATGTCGGATCAAGTTGATAGATGGCTGAATAATTACAGATAAACTCAAGGGAAGCAACCGCGATAACTTATCCCTGGGATGTTCCACATTAGCGAGAAAGGAGGCGCGAAGAGTCGATGCTGACGGGGAATGATTGCCGCGTTTGAGGCATCGATTCGACGTTAGCTGCGGGGTGCTCTCACTCGGATGGACGTGACAATCAGAGCCAGTGCCACACACGAGCACGTGGAAAAAATTCTCGCACGAACCGTCACCCCACAGATCTATGAGGTAGCATATAAGTAGGTACATTCCCGAATTCGATTCAAGTCGAATTGATGCAGGACCTCAATGTGATATCTGCCATGTTCCTTGAAATGCCCTGTTGCGAACATCATATCCTACGAACCTCGATTCAGCCATAAGATTCTGGTGAGGTGCTCTGACGCGCATTAGAGGGCGGATGAAACCGCGCCACCCTCTACGGAGCACGCAATATCCAAATGGTCATATCTCCTGATCCGCGCATTTCCGTACAAAATCCCGATAGGGTATTCTTCAATAGATGATGAACTTCACGCTGAGGAAGTTTCAGGGAAATCGGAGTGTTCACATTAGGGACCTCTCCTTGTAAGCTAAAGCAGCGGGTGCATGCCAGTTGGCCTACGCTCCAGAGCGGATGGATGCATTCGGGCGCTGCGCGCAGGGCGGGAAATTCAAATTCTGTAGGGCGCTGAGCGGGTTGACCTCGTAGCGGACGTGGCGGAACCGTCTATAGTAGCCGCGATGGTAGCTTGTCGAAGGGAAATTGTAGATGGGTCTGGAGGGAAAATGTCGAACAATATGATGAATCTCAAGACGTAGGAAGTATCCGACTGCTGAAATCGAGGCAAAAGAGCCATGAAATCTATATGCGAATGTCGGGAGCTCCTCATGGAGTCTAACAGTCCAGAGACTCCCCTCTTCGAGAGATGGCATGAGCGCGGGAGTATGAGCGTGATGCCATACGGCTGCGATGTGGTGAATGGTGGATGCCGTGACTGTGTTGTTTGAGTGTTTTCAACCGCGCACGCATAAATCGCAACCACCGGCGGGTGGTTTTGGAGATTGTCGCGATGGTCAGCATTGAGAAAGCATCACCCATGACTAGGGATGGGTTTTTGTCGCGATCCGCGATTTTTCTGCGAAAGTCGCGGCATTTTCGCGGCCATTTCCCATAGGACGTCTATGGGAGCCGCGACATCCCGCGACTTTCACACATTTTCACCGCGACAAAACCCCATCCCTACCCATGACATGATTGGAGACTCTTCGATTCCCCATTCTGCTGTCGTGGACGACGTCAATCAACATTTTTTCCAACTTCTACCGCCTACGAAAGGTTGCGGTTCGTATCTCATGTTCTCCAATCTGTTTACACTTCTTGGACAGCTCCATTCCATGTTCCATCGCTCGAATTTCATTTATTCCATTTCGCAAAGGACGCGCGGAGGAATTATGTCAGGCGAAGATTTGACGGGGTCAATCGTGTTATATTAGCCGACAGCTCGCGTCACACCTTGGTCGGTTACATCCATCGGACAAATCTGAGCAGCGATCCCCTACGGCTGCTGCTACGCGACGTAAACCCGCTCAGCACCCTACAAGTCTTGAACTTGCCGCGCTGCGCGCAGCGCCCGAATGCATCCATTCTTTCTGGAGCGTAGGCCAAATGGCATGCACCCAAAGCAGCCCCCGGGATCGCGCCCTTTCCCATGAACTCTCTCAACGCCGCCATCTTGATTTGCGACCGTCTTTTTTTTATTTTTATAGAGGTGTGAGAGAAATGCATTTACGCACTCCCCCGAGCCAGCGGGGATGTTAACACTCGCTGTGCTCAGGGTTGTGTGGGACTCGCACTCATTTCTGAGTGAATACCCACTAAAACCCGTATCCTCTGTTGACCCAGGTGAAGACTGGGTGGGGAGACCTGGCACCGCCTTCTAGGGTCATTACTTCAGGTAACCCTCTTACCTCCTTGTGCGGGGACTGGAGAGACCGTCGGGTCTTGAGTCCATTTCAGGTGTATAGCCTGCGATGAAAGACTAGCGTTTGGTGGTCATTTTGAAGGGAGCCACCGGTCTTGTGCGTGTCGATGTCCTGCGACACCGGGTGGGGTGATTTCTCTGGCTTGACCGTTTCCGCTCGGCGAGCTCGCTATAGCGGATCCCCCGCCTTCACTTCCGCAGGAGGTATTCGTTCGGTGCATCCACCAGGGGTATCGACCCCCCCCCCGGTGGAGCCCGTGGGGCCACGCCTTCCCCACGGGTCGGCGTAGACCATGCATATATACATGAGTTTCTTTGTTATTCTCATCTACGCCGTGCCCTAGTTGGCTCGGCCTCTGCCCGCTCGGGCGGGATCGCTATAGCGGTTCCCCCGCCCTCGCTGCCAGCAACGGTCTGAGTGTGCGGTCTTTGTAGCTGATGACGCTGGAAGCCAGACGGGCCGCCGCAGTCCATTCCTCTCTTCCGAGCAGCATGAAGCTCACCAGGCTCTTGCAGATGATTGGCTGGTCGCCAAAGGTTGAGGTTGCTCTGAACTCTGTTCGGAGGAAGCCCATGCCTTGATATCTTTCGAACTCGTGCTGTGCCGTGTCGTCCTCGCCACTATCGCAGAGGGGACAGATACCAGATGCAAGGCGCCGGATGCGCGCCAAGTAATGTGCGAATGAGCCGTGCCCGGTGAGCATTTGCGCTAGAGGGTCGGTGAGCGTGCCGTGCTTTCTGTTGATCCATGCGGCGATGTCTGGGATGATCTGTGCCGTCCAGGCACCTTGGGATTTGCGACCGTCTGACATGAACTCGCCAAACTGATATTACGAGCTCTCGGAGCCAGCGAGTACTATCAGATGAGATCAGATGAGAAGGGAAGCCTCCGGCGTTCAGGCGGTCCAAGGGATGCGGAGGCTGTGATGACAACGATCCGCGAAGCTCCTGCCCATTTCGTGAAGCAGAGTGTCTCCTCTGCCATGGAGTCGGACACATCGCAATAGTCTATCAAAGTGTCACGGCTAACTTAATTTTTGTCAACAATCTCCTCACGAGGGCAGATCTCATCAAGGGTCGCACACATGTGACGGTACGATTTCCACGATTGGCAAAGACATCTGGGATTGACTAGGTTCCCCGACGCTCGTACAGTTTGGGGAGTCGTGTAGACACGTGGATGGTGGTGGAGTGCGTGTGGAGGGCTATTTCCAGGCCCAGTTTCGCTAAAACAACCTCACGGCAAAGAAACCAGTCTTGGTGCTTTCTTCAGGGGCGCCGCACAGTGGCCAATCTAGCCGATCTAGGTGGACAAAAGTAAAATCGGAGTTCGGGTTTCGTAGAAATTGGATGAAAGTCTACACATTTGGAGAGTGAGGGCTGCAGAATTTTTTTTTTTACAAACGTCACCCATTGGGGGTGATCATGCTCTTGCAAAATGGGGGTCGAAGATGCCATGGGAGCCGGCGCGAAGCTCTGCGCACCGAGTGGAAGGAAAATTTTTCGGAACGCGTTCTTTTTGTATAGAGACAACGGTTGAGTTCTTATTATATAGAGCGCGATGAAGAGGCTGAACCAGCTTTCTAATCGATACTTGATCCCCTAGGGTTTGATTCCGATACATCAAGAGGGTGCGAAAATGAGCAAAAATCGTCCCTTTTGACGTGTCTTGAAAAGCACGGCCCTCACGAGCCCTCGCGCTAAATTTTGTCTTGACATGTCGACGACGGTGTCACTTCCCAAACCTGGTTGCAGATTCCAAACCTGTTTCAGCTGTTTTTTTTGCGCGCTCAGGAGTGTCAGAGGAGACGGGAAGAACCTCTGTGGGTTGTGCTGGCGGCCTCGGAATTGAAGTTCCCCGCGTGAAATGTTGATTCCAACGCGGGGCTTTTCAATGGAAAAAAACCGACGAAGTTCGGTCTTCTGCTCAGTGCCAGCTGATCGGTCTGTCGAAGGGGTGCATGCCATTTGGCCTACGCTCCAGAAAGAATGGATGCATTCGGGCGCTGCGCGCAGCGCGGCAAGTTCAAGACGTGTAGGGTGCTGAGCGGGTTTACGTCGCGTAGCAGCAGCCGTAGAGGATCGCTGCTCGGATTTGTCCGATGGATGCCCTAATGCTGACCATCGCGACGATCTCCAAAACCACCCGCCGGTGGTTTCGATTTATGCGTGCGCGGTTGAAAAAATTTGAAGTTAGTAGTGCATCGAGCACTACTGGGAGAGGAGGGCGCGAAAACACAGTACTGATTCGATGTTATTTGAGGGTTTGATATGACCGGTATTCTCTCACCGGCAACACCTCCAGGAAACTCGCTATCGGGACCGTCCCGGCCTCCTTGGATCCTCGGATATTGGACAATCCATAATCGATCACAAACGTTACAGACATGTTCGAACTCGTCCTTGTCTAGAATCTCCTGAAAATATTTCGAAGCCCGCTCCAAAACCTCTGCTGGTTCGTAGACGTCTACCGGTACTTCAACACTTTCGTCGTCGTTTCTCGACCCTCTCGCATCACTATGATTCACCTCCATCTCCATCTTTACCTCCATTCCCCAATCGCAGGTCACAACCACCCTCGACAACATCCTCCATCTGTCCACTCTGCTTCAATCGCCTGGAAATTTTTGTCCGCTCCGCATGTCGGGTCGATCGCCCGACATAATCGGTTTCAACTTCGAGCGTTCCCATTCCCTCACGTTTAGCCTGGTGATCGCGTGTCTCTCACTCATTGTCAGTGCGCCCGTCAACGGAGCTTCGTTATTTTCAATGGAGAAGTATCTTTCTTCAAACCCCCGACCGGTAACGAAGTTACCAACCCCTCAGTCCTATTCCGTAGGACCCCGAGAATTCATGGAAGGCCCGTGGTGGTAACTTCAATATTCCGCAGGAACCTTCGTCCGTCGTTCCTCTTCCTCCATCCTTGAAATCAGTTTCACCAGTCCCCATTAACCGAAGACATTTGCGGCCATTCCTAACCCCCGACCGCCCCTCCGGGATGAACTTAAAGGCGCTTTCGCGCCAAAACTCCAACAACTCAGTTACGGCATCCACCATTCACCACATCGCAGCCGTATGGTATCGCGCTCATACTCCCGCGCTCATGCCATCTCTCGAAGAGGGGAGTCTCTGGACTGTTAGACTCCATAAGGAGCTCCCGACATTCGCATATAGATTTCATGGCTCTTTTGCCTCGATTTCAGCGGCCAGATACTTCCTAAGTCTTGAGATTCATCATATTGTTCGACATTTTCCGTCCAGACCCATCGACAATTTCCCTTCGACAAGCATCCATCGCGGCTATTATAGACGGTTCCGCCGCTCCACGTCCGCTACGAGGTCAACCCGCTCAGCACCCTACCAATAAGAAGTTTATTCGCAATTCTTGCAGTTTTGTAAAATCTCTCTCACTGCCCTGATGGGCGTCTTTCCATAAAAGTATTTACACTTTGTTACATGCAGTCGGTCTATAGCTCTCTCGCCACAATATCTACATTTACATCTTTCATCCAGTTTCTGGAAATAGTCCTCCTGCTCGCAAATTTTAGAATGATATCCGTGATATGTCAGGCGACATAAAATTGCTCGGTCTGTTCTGTTTGCTTCTCTCCAGTCGTCTCTCTCGAACGCCGGGCCTCTATCGAGTTTGTTTTCGCGGAAAGCTCCCCGTTTTTCTCTGAGGTGCTGTTCGTACTCCCCCCCATGCTTCGAATTCACAATTCTGATCTTTCAAGCTTTCGCATACAGTGTTTTCTCTAGCCAGCGATAATACGAATGTATTTGACGTATGTCGACTGAGTCCTAATACCGCTTTGTAATACATTGACTTGCACCGGTCCAGGTTTACCATTGACGTTTTCGACAGCCGTGGCGCGATGCTACACATCCCGTATCTAATTATTGGTACGATCTTCAGCTCAAATAGTTTCTTGGCAAGGTCCATGGGCAGCCTCTCCAAGTCTCCAAGACAGAGAATTGCGGTTGCTGTGCGGGTCAATAGGTCCCCAACATGCTCGTTGAATCTAAGGGCCGGCTGCATGGTGATCCCCAGGTATTTGAATTGAACCCTACAGAACTTGAATTTCCCGCCCTGCGCGCAGCGCCCGAATGCATCCATCCGCCCTGGAGCGTAGGCCAAATGGCATGCACCCCTGTCGAAGTCCCTGTTTGCCGGTGGGTGGCTTTCGCCATCAAAGTTGTTTTGCCCAAAGTTTGCGGCAGTTCTGCACTTTCCGAAGATACAATGGACCTGATAAGAACGATCTCGATTCCTCGCGACCAAATGCTCGACGAGTACCGTGCCACCAACGGGAATAAACGGGCCAGCACGATCGCGGAAACATTGCTCCAACGGGAAGGCCTAACCCAGACCTTCTGCATTATCCCGACTTCCTGCAGAAAGTGTACACGTTTGTGTCGAATCTGTCGGAAAGGCTGGAAAAATGTCGCAGGAGTAAGGAGGATTTCACGGTTCGCTTCGGGGAGTGGTTGAGGCGCGAGCCTCTAGAGCTCGAATTGAGGCTCCATGCGCCATCAAGCTCACAGCTGAGGCCCGGCCGACCTCGGAAGACGTTTTCCGAGTCCTCTGACAAGACGAAAAAGCGGAAGGACGGTCACCTCATCGGCCATTCGCCGGAGGAACTGGTGCACGCCTGACGTCACCCGGCGTTATACTCAGCAGGCGACCGAGCAAGCGCTAAGAAGCTGAAATCGGTTGGAGAACGCCGTGCTTCAGCGAGTTCTCAAAGTTCGAATTCATCGTTGGAAACCTCAGAAGGGAAGAAAAACTCAGATCGCCTCTGCCGGGGCGCTAGACAAGCCAGTCCGGAGGAAGCACTTGCAGCATTCCTGGAGAGCAAGGGATCCAAGAGTTCGTACTCTTTGATGCGCCGTTTCCTCAGAATGCTCGGACACGATGCTCTTCCGCCTTACTACCGGCTAACAGAGGCGAAGAAACGGTGCCGCCCTACCGAAGCTGGCATCACCTTAACGGAGACCAGGGCAGAGGTGCCCCTTCAGGTCGTCCTGGATTTTACCTGCCAGCGACTGTGTCACGCGGAGTTTCCCACGCTTGATGTGCCGGTAGCCGACGGCCACAAGGAGTTTGTTCTCCTGTACAAATGGGGTTGTGACGGGAGCCACGCGAGTCAATATAGGAAGAAATTCAGCTCGAGTAACATGGATGACGGAACTCTCATCATGTTCATGCTGCTCCTCGCAATAGGGTGGAGCGCGACATTTCAGACACGGGGCCAACCCGGCCACTACGTCAACCCGGCTTTCACCACTAATGAAAACTGTGAAAATTATTTTACACTTCTATTGGACTTCTTTGAGTAGCTCCTGACGAGGGAATGCATGGTTGCTGTGAGAATTTTCGCATTCGGACGGGATCAGGCGACGCAATCTGGTGTCGAGATTCACATTTCAACTTGTCACTTCCCGGAGCTCAAGGCTGTCCTGTAGTGCAGTTCGGCGGCGCCTGTATCATGGGCGTGAGATTTGCTCGAGGCTCGTAAGGAGTATTCGACCTCAATTGATATCCGACGACCACGTATGTTGCCACGAGGTTGACCAACTGTGAGGAATGTCGAGTTTGAATCCCAAACTTCTAACAGAACTCTCGCTGCGAGCGGAGGGCAGGTCCATGATTTCTGCCCCCGTAAATGGGAGCAGTTCGAACATACCGTTAGCAGAGTCTCCTTGCGGAAAGTTGCAAATCCGAAATAGGTGTAACCAATGGATCGATTCGTAAATCTCGCTCTGAATTGAGTTGCATCATCTCTGAACACGGAACATCTGTATACTTTCCTTGTGAGTATCTCGTCCGGTCGATGTGCCTGCGAAAGCCAAAGTATTTGACGCTACCGCGAGGTTGTCCAATCCGGAGGAGTAAAGACTGAATTGAATACCGAATTTGATCTGATAATAGGGCGAGCCCGGCTATTTTTCATGCCCTTCCGAGGTCCCTACTAAAAGGAGCGCGCCCGAAGATTTAAAGTGGGTGTTCAGGGTGGACGGGCATGCCCGACAATACAGTAGAATCCCTATAATTCGCATCCCCGTTAATTCGAGGACCCCCGCTAATTCGCTATTCGCACTGATTCTCTCAGAATTTCGGTTAATTCGCCCATAGGCCCCATGTTGAACACTCCGATAATTCGCCGAATCCTGATAATTCGCTATTCGCACACGGGATTTCAGCGTAATTCGCACGAATTTTTCGTGTGACACGGGTCATTTATCGTCGATAGCTCGGATGACCGCCGCTCAAAACTGATCACGGTCTCAGGAGTCGGGCGGGCGTCTTGAAGTCGTGAATAGAGAGCCGTCTGTTTCTCTGCAAGACCACTTCAGGGCGGATGAATTCCTTTCGATCGGCCAGTCGCAAGATCAAATCCCCGAGGAGGAACAGCCCTCGGTTGAGATCTTGGTGGTTCCGAACCTTTTCCGTTCCGCGCATCCCCGGGAGAGGTTGCTGTCTCCTTGCGCATCTCTGTTGGGAATGGTCCCAACTATTGCGAGAAGTTTTTTGCTTGTTGAAGTGATGATACAATTTCGGGAATGAGTAACGACCGCGCACTCATTTCGATTTCTGACTGCGACGGATTACAGTAGGATCCCTATAATTCGCATCCCCGCTAATTCGAGGACCCCCGCTAATTCGCTATTCGCACTGATTCTTTCAGAATTTCGGTTAATTCGCCCATAGGCCCCATGTTAAGCACTCCGATAATTCGCCGAATCCCGATAATTCGCTATTCGCACACGAGATTTCAGCGTAATTCGCACGAATTCTTTGTGTGACATTAATTTCTCGTCGATAGCTCGGATAACCGCCGCTCAAAACTGGTCGTGGTCTCAGGAGTCGGGCGGGCGTCTTGAAGTCTTGAATAGAGAGCCGTCTGTTTCTCTGCAAGACTACTTCAGGGTGGGTCAATCCCTTTCGATCGGCCAGTCGCAAGATCAAATCCCAGAGGAGGAGGAGCCTCCGGTTGAGATCTTGGTGGTTTCGAACCTTTTCTGTTCCGCGTTCCGCGCATTCCAGGGAGAGGTTGATGTCTCCTTGCGCATCTCTGCTTGGGAAGTGTCCCACCTGTTGTGAGAAGTTTTTTGTTGGTTGAAGTGATGATACAATTTTGGAAATGAGTAACGACCGCGCATTCATTTCGATTTCTGACTGCGACGGATTATCGTCAGTGATTCCATCGAGATCACTGACGTCTCGACAAGTTCCAAACGGTGTAACGGCGACAACTTTGTTAGCATGACGTCGAACGTCAGGTGCAACCAAATAGAATCTCCGCATTGTGCTATATTCTTTTCGCACCAAAAGTCGCCGCGCACCCCCGGGAACAGTCTCGCGCACCCCAGGTTGGGAACCACTGGTCTAGAGCATGGCTGAACGAATTATTTGGGCCGCCCGTTTAGACATCCCGATAATTCGCTATTCGCAGAATTTTCCAGGTTGTGACTCCCAAAAAGTGCGAATTAACGGGATTCTACTGTATCGTCAGTGATGCCATCGAGATCACTGACGTCTCGACAAGTTCCAAACGGTGTCACAGCGACTTTGTTAGCATGACGTCGAACCTCAGGTGCAACCAAAAAGAATCTCCGCATTGTGCGATGTTGCCTTTCGCACCAAAAGTCGGCGCGCCCCCGAGAACAGTCTCGCGCACCCCAGGTTGGGAACCACTGGTCTAGAGCATGGCTGAACGAGTTATTTGGGCCGCCCGTTTAGACATACCGATAATTCGCTATTCGCAGAATTTTCCAGGTTGTGACTCCCAGAAAGTGCGAATTGAAGGGGCTCTACTGTAGCAATGAAATTCATAACGTTCAGCTCTAGCCCACCTGGCTCAAGCACTCAACCTGGTACCACAAGTGTAAGAATGGCGAATGGAGCAAGGGTGCCGGTTATCGGCAGCTGCACTCTCAAGGTGGCGTTCGAAAATAAAAATAGTGTGGCGTTCTCGTGCGAATGCGTAGTCATTGACGATCTCAAGGAGGCTTTAATTCTAGGGTTCGATTTTTGGAAAAGCATCGGAGCAGTCATAAACTTGGAGAAAGGAAAAATAGCCGTCAACCCAAAGTTAGCACCCATAAGTCCTCCTCCTCTTGAATCAGCCTCAATCAATCACATTAGAGTAGCCAAGCCGTTAGAGTCGAATGCAGAGGAGAAATCACAGTCGGCACCAGTAGACGAGATACCTTCCAACGCTGATAATACGGAGCCTAGAATCCAGTTTAGAGTCAGGACTAGTCTAGCAATCGCCCCCGGCGAGGCAAAAGTTGTAATCATAGAAGCCGAACGATCGTCCGAAGCGAAAGGCGCATGCGAAGGTCCCACCATGATCCTGCCAGCCCCAGCTCTAGCAGAAAAAAAGAATCTCTGGATGGCCCCAGCAATCGTGAACGTTCGTTCAGGCAAGACCTCCACAATCATTGGAAAGCGTTCGTGTCATGCTGCCACATGGAATGCACGTTACTCACGCCACTTCGATTCAGAGCGAGCCGAACATAGCGGCACTGGCAGGCGACATCGTCAGAAACCGGCAACAAGAGACCCGAGACATCCGACACGCCAGCAAAGACATCGAGGCAGCGATCGCGAAGTCGCTCCAGCCACACGAACGAGAAACAATTCGACGCACCGTCGCCATCTGTGCGTGTTCGGGCGAACACTGGAAGAACACAATCAACGGCTCGAGCAAATCCTCCGCTGTCTCGATCAAGCAAACTTGTCGCTCAACATAAAAGTGTTCTTTCGGTTCTAGCTCGATCTCGCTGCTGGGGCATCAGATTTCCAGCAAAGGCATTCGACCCGACCCGGCCAAAACAAGCGCGATCCCCTCCTTCCCGACACCAAGCAGCCGAAAAGCAGTAAGAAGTTCCCTAGGCCTATGCTCATACTGTGGCGCCCTATCCTAGTAACAATGAAAACATTGGGTTTCTTGATGACGCGGGACAGGTGCGCGGCTGCCTGACAGCTCAGAGACGGAGCAACCGAGCTCTGAGTGCGGCTGAATCGCTCGGAGGGTTCCGAGGTTCGGGAGATGATCTCGCGGGGCGAGATTGTCGGAATTTGGATGAACTACAATTTAGATTCACTGAGATCCCGGAAAAGGGTTTCACTGGGATCGCTTCAGATGAGTCTAGGCCATCGTCCCGCACAACAAACGATGAGCAGACGACGAGCAGTGAGGATGAACGCATTCCGGCGGAGGCGGGCGGTCGGGGACACGGAGAAAACGTCGCTATCCCCGAGAGCGAGCCAGCTATGTCAGCGGAGAAATCCCGGCGGTGTGCAGCGTTCTTGCGGTGGACTGTAGGTAGCGCGCGCCCCGCGAAACAGGTTCATAGTTGATCTTGATGGATTCCGTGGATCCAACAAGCTGCAGGAAGCGAGTGACGGAGAAGGAGGTTAATCCTTCAATAGTAGAGCCCGGCATCCCCGGGTGGCATACCACGCTGGCGATTGGTGAGGAGCCCGTGGGGGCTCTAACCAGGCCTTTGGGAAGATCTTCATCAGGTGAAGATCGACCCTTAACCTGGCTGCTCCATCGCTCGTCGAAAGTCCAGAGGTTGTTTCAGTGCAGGTTTGTGACCGGATAGGACCCTGCAGCAAACGATCGGGGGGGGCACTTCCGAGGCCACAACTGGACGCGTTAGGCGAGTTTGGAAGCTGAAAGCCAGGCTCTACCATTGAAGGATTAACCTCCTTCTCCGTCACCCGCTTCCTGCAGCTAGTCCGATCCGCGGAATCCATCAAGATCAACTATGAACCTGTGTCGCAGGGCGCGCGCTGCCTACAGTCCACCGCAAGAACGCTGCATACCGCCGCGATTTCTCCGCTGACATAGCGGGCTCGCTCTCGGGGATAGCGACATTTTCTCAGTTCCCTCGACCGCCCGCCTCCGCCGGAATGCGTTCATCCTCACTGCTCGTCGTCTGCTCTTCGTTTGTTGTGCGGGACGATGGCCGTTTCCCCTTCAGATTACTGACTGGATTCGTCTGCTCTCGCTGACGGAGAATGTTTTGGAATCACGTGCTGCCGGGCCGTCAGGTTGCCGCCTGACAGCTGATGGAGACCGCGCGTCGGGGAAGCCGACGGAGAGAAGTGACGTCATCGGCTCTTGGCCGTTGACTGGCTATCGCTCTGAGAGGCTAGCCGCGCGCACCTGTCCTGTCGATTTATTGAAGAAGAGACTCTGCTTGAGTATTTGGGATACCTAACGATTATTATCGAATGTAATAAACAATGAACATTGCTGAAAGTTACCGACTCTGTCACTCTATCACCCGTGTGTGTATGTGTATTGTCCGGTGTAGTATGTAGTGTGGAACCAAGACTCTAGCGCTACGGTCATCCCGTACGTCACACATACCATCGGAAATTCATTCAGGATTTCTCGAAGGCAGCCGCGTCGCTCAATAACCTGCTGAAAACTGGAGTTAAGTTCCATTGGGAAGCAGAACAATGGGAAGCATTCGAAACTCTGAAAAAGAAACTCGTCAGCCCGCCGTTGCTCGGACACTTCGATCCCACCCGCCCGGTCACCATCAGAAGCGACGCATGCAAACATGGAATCGGTGCAATCATCGCTCAATTGGACGACACCGGAGTCGAACGGGTCATCGCCTACGCAAGCCGAACTCTGACGGGACCAGAATCACGATACTCCACGTCAGACCAAGAGGGACTGGCAGTGGTGTGGGCCGTCAGAAAATTCCACCCATACGTCCACAGGAGACCGGTAACAGTGGTGAGTGACCATCACGCTCTATTGGACGCTCTTGCTACAGGAGTATGAGATCACCATTTTTTACACACAAGGAAGGAAACATCTCGACGCAGACTGCCTATCGAGATACCCCGAGGCGGACTCCACTGCGGCAGAAGATATCGACGCATGGGAACCAACAAGCAACGACGACAAGCTCCAAAATAACATCTCTATCAACTCAATCTCTCTACAGTCATTGGCTCAAGCACAACGGGATGACCCATCCTTGCAACAGGTTCGCGATCTGGCCGATCGCTCCAGCGTATTCGAATACGTAGGTGGAGTCTTCTACAAACGCAACTTCTCCCGCACCGGCGACAACCTCCTCCTAGTGCTGCCAAAGTCGATGAGGGAAGAGGCCCTCACTACGGCACACTCATCGAAGGAGGCAGGTCATCTGGGAATCGCGAAAACGTACGGACGGACGGTGCTGAGATATTTCTGGCCAACCCTACTCCGCGATTCCAAACGCTTTGTAAAGAAATGTCTCAAGTGCCAGCAACGGAAACCGAACTCGGAAAAGCTCGGATTACTACAGCACGTCGAGACGCCAAGCGCAACATCCCACACTTTCGGACTGGATCTCGTGTCATTCAACAAAACCAGAAACGGGAACAAAGTCATCGCCACATCCATCTGCCACCTCACTAAGTTTCTAATCGCTCGAGCCTTTCCAGATGGATTCGCCACACAGGTCGCGAAATTCCTCGTAGAGGATGTGATTCTGAGACACGGAACACCTCGAAGGATCGTCACCGACCGGGGGAAGGTTTTCCTCTCTGGAACCTTCGACCTGGTAAACAATAAATTCGGCTCCGAACACCGGAGGACATCGAGTTACCACCCACAAACCAACGGATTGGTCGAGAGGTCCCATCTCCCATAGCACGATCGCGGAATCACTAAGCAAATACATCAACGAAAATCGGACGGACTGGGACGAAATACTCCCATTTGTGACCCACGCCTACAACTCCGCACCACAAAAATCTACGAAGTTCTCTCCATTCCTTCTAGTCCACGGCCGAGAAGCAGAAACGATATTCGACTCAACGGTACCGCCAGGTCCCATCGCGACAACGATCACCGCAGACGAATACGGAACGCGGTTCCAGCACCAATTAATCGTGGCACGAGAATTTGCGCGTAGTCTGGCAGACAAAAAGAAGGACGTCAACAAAACTAACCACGACAGAAACCGGGTGAGATCGAATTCCAAAGTCAACGACTTGGTCTGGGTACATTTCCCTCACAGAGTGAAAGGGCAATCCGACAAGCTGCAAAGCCGATTCTTTGGACCGTTTCGCGTCATCGAAAGGAAAGGACCAGAAACCTTTCTGGTCAGACCGGAACCGGAAGCAAAGCTACCCGGGCCACGGACCAAGGCACAAATCGTCCACTCCATCCGTCTAAAAACAGCCATCCCCGAAGACAACAACTGGACGACAGTGACGAACCGTAGGCCGTCGGAAAAGCCAGGAACGGATCCAGCAGTCGATACAACCCTCGAACCGGGCCCCGATCTAGCAACCGACATCGCACCGAACTCAGCGGAAGATCCGCCAACCGAACCGTCAGCAACTGAGCAACCACAACACCCTGCAACTAGGTACTCAAGAAGGCTCCGTTCGCGACCCCAGTACTACGACGGCCGGTCGTAGGTGAAGCTGGCAGAACCGGGACGGTTCTTCTATAGGGGGGGGGGTATCTGTAGGATCGAACGAAAATAGTTCTAGCATCTTCCCGCGCGAACTTAAAGCGGAAGCATCTCTTAGAGTTGGGAAAGGAGGAAACAGAGTAACTTCCACACGTCGTCACACACGCACGCAGGGGCGTGCCCAGGGGGGGGGGCCGAGGGGGCCATGCCCCCCCCCAAAATTTCGATCCTGCCCATAGAGTCCTATTGGAGGGATCATCATCATCATCTGTTGGCCCCCCCCCCCCCCAAAACCCTGACAAAGTGCCCTTGGCCCCCCCCCCCCAAAAAAAAATCCTGTGCACGCCCCTGCACGCACGTCCACATTCATTCTCGCTCTTGCTCCCAGCCACTCCGGACGCCTCGTGCGTGGAACCGTAGTGAGCCCCGGGAATAAAAAGTGTTTGAAGCAACCCCCGTTTCTGAAATCTCACACACAGGTCGGATCTGCACAGATTCGATTCTGTGAATGTGCTTGGCTCGATGTGGGAGCCACACCGGGCAACAATACAAGAATTTAGAAACGATAAGCGACTTATACATCCGGATGTGAAATTCCGGGCACTTGACAACGAAACAACGAAGAATAGAATTGACAATTGAGCGTGTCGAGCTAACAATCGCATTGATTTCGAGATCGAATTTCAAAGAAGGAGTGGGACAAAATCCAAATCAGTGTCTACGGGAATTCGAGACTATCCATGCCGCGTAGTTGTGCAGCGGTTATTGCAGCGAAAGGTCTCCATACGAAGTATTGGGCTGGGACACCCGGTCCTGCCATATTGTGTAGCCGATCATCGGCTCTGGGAGCTGTTCTATCAAAGTGAAACTGAGTAAACACCTTTGTCCGGAAACTTTTGAGCATGTATCTTTCGGTCTCTTCGGAAACGGAAGCAAGCAGGAGGATTCTCTCGAGTGGGAATGATTCAGGGAAGCTACGGTTGTGGGCAAAAATCATGACAGCAAATCTCAGCGTTTTACGATCATGCGAACGAAGGCGACAACGAAAATCTGCCATGTCCGGAAACTTTTGTTCACAACTGTACGTCTTCAAGGAGGTCAGTATGGCGCGAGCCGCAGGGATAAGCTTTGAGGAAGCGTTCGACCATATTGTTCAGGGCTTACACGAGACGTTCGCGCCCGTGAAGCTCGCCGTGTCCCACCACCCGTCGGCGAATGTCGTGGCGCTGGTAGCAGATATCGGACGCGCGGCGCGAATGACCGGCATCGACGCGGAGAGATCACCCAGAGAGCTGGCGATCGGGGAATCAGGTGAGCGTGCGTGCTTCAATCGGGGCCGGGACCCCTTTCGTGATTTTTCAGATCCGCAGTGGAGTGGGGATACGTCACATCGCCAGGCGAACGCGCTGATGTCGTCGCGCGTTATCAGACAGGACACACATCGCCCGACGTACACGCCGATGCCGCGGCGTGCGATCGAGGGCTCCAGATTGAACTCTGGCAGACCGCCAGCAAGAAACTTGCGGATGCCGCCGCTAACACCGCTGCGGAGAGAAGGAGCGCCGAGAAGTACGCTGCCAGAGAGAGCGGCTCCAGAGACGCCGCGTGGAGCAGGAACCGCGGATAGCCTCCTGCGTGGGGGACCTGTGACGCGCCCCGAGTCAGCGGAGCCTACGTGTTGGAGATGCGGAGAGGCGGGTCACTACCGCAGGGATTGTCCGAGCGAGCGTGGAGACAAATCCAAGAGAAAACTACACCTCTAGAGCCGGAACCGGTCTGTCGGTGGATGAGTACCTGGAGGTCTGCATGGTTACCGGCTTGATGGACACAGGTTGTTCCGCAGTCTTGGTTCGAGCGAGTAAGTCCAGTAAGCGAGTAAGTTCGTGGATTCCACGCCTATATACGGAACTGGTGATGTTTCTACGCCGGCGACCCACACTCTGGGAAGAGTCGTCTTCGATTCATTGCAGGTGGACGAGGGAATCGCGACCGGCATTGAGGCTCTGGTCGTCCCAGATGGCTCCATACCAGAGGATCTGTTCGTGGGGCGAAATTTTCTCGACTTGACGCATCTGGCGTTGTTGAGAGTAGATTCGGAGTTTTTCGTCGGACCGCCGACGTCCACGCTGGAGAAAATCAGGCGTGCGAGCACGGATAGACCGCGTGCGACTGTTAACGTGGAGATCGGGCCGGGTATGGCGGCGCTTGTTGAAGCCCGAACCGAGCCGTCCTCCGCCGCCGTAGTGCGTACGCCAAGCAGCGATTTTGTGTATCACAGCAACGAGAACGGAGTGGTACATTTGCCTATCGAGAACCGCGGGGACAGTAATGTGATTGTCCGTGCGGGAGAGCGGTTGGGTAGATGCCAAATCGTAGCGGAGGAAGAATTTATTCATTCATTCATTCATTCATTCATTCATTCATTCATTCAATAGCTCTTTCATTGAAAAAGGATGTATATAGGTATCAAACATCAACCGCTGTTCTCAGCGTTTACAGGAAGATCTCACTAGGTATTTGTCGATTTAGTATATTCGAGCAGATTCGCCACGAGAAGGTGTATTTGACCGTATCTGTCCTGGCCATAGATTCCGACCTGACTGTGACCTTGTTTCGAAGATTATTCTTGCGTATGTCAAAATAATGATCGGTTTTGCCTAACAAAATGACTCGTCTTAGGATACGCGGGTCCTGCTCCTTTAACAGCTCAACAATAGGCCTGATGACGATGGTCCCCGGGGGGAGAGAGCATCGTAAATGCAGCCTCTCCACAAAATATCGCTGTACGGATTCAATCAGCTTAACATGTTTAACTCTGTGAGGCATCCAAACTGTACAACAGTACAGTAGCCTCGGTATGACCAGAGAGTTGTACAGCCTAACATAAAATTCAGGCCGTTTTACGACTAAAAATGGAGTTCACGATCGTACGGGTCGAAGCCACGGTATTCGCAATGTGGGTTTCAAAGTTGAGATCAGCCGAGATGCTGACCCCCAGGTCGCGTATGATATGGACATTTGGTAGGTGGACACCCTGTATCGAGTACATCGGAACGTGAAGTTCAGTGCCTCTTTCCACGAGGACCGCACACTTCGAAGAGGAGAGGGTCATTCTATTGTCCGAACACCAACGGGCCACCCCATCAATGGCTGCCTGCAGGGTCGTTCGATCAACACCGTCTCGCGCAGGTCCAAATACCTTCAGGTCGTCGGCAAATAAAAGGAAGCTCGTGGATGGGGGGGAGGTAGGCACAGATATCGGGAACATATATTACATACTAGCCGGCCCTCGGCCGACTACGCTGCCCGGCCTCCAGCCGACCGTTTTGGGTTTCCTGCGCTGCCAGTGGACTGTTCTCTGCGAGGGACAAAGAAGAGGTCGAATGTGAATTTCGTGACAATGATATTGGACGGTTTGGAGAGCATACAACGGATTACGTGACTTGGACGGTTTATTGTTCAAATTGTCACTCTGAGTTACAGTAAAATTTCCGAAGTCCGGATATGAATCTGCGAGTGAAAAGCGAGCTCGTCAGACCGACCCTGGCTTCATTCCCATGAGCTTGGGATAGCATGATCAGACCTTCTCCAGAATCGCCTCTAGAGGCTCCAACAAGTATGATAAGGGAGGCGCCGAAATCCTCCCTGGACTCTGAGAAGTCTTTTCTGACCGACCCTGAAATTCCTGCCCTATTCTCCAATAGACTCCGGAAACATGGTGAGACTGACCCCGATATCACCTTTCTGGACTCTGAAAACTGTGATCAGAACGGCACTGTAGTCGCCTTCAAAGATTCCAAAAAGTATGATCTGACCGAATCCGGAATCCCGCCACAGGTTCGAAAAAGTATTCCCAGACCTGGAATCATCTTTAGAGTTTGAAAAAGGATTAGGTATCAGAAAGGCTCACAATCTCCCGATGGACTCAAAAACCATAATCTGTCCGACCCCGAAACCGCTTCATGGATCCCCGAAAGTATGGTCAGATCGACCCCAGACACTTCTCCATAGGTTCCGGAAATCATGATCAGAGCGCCCACGGAATCACCCCTTAGACTCGAAACAGGATGGTCTGACTGGCCTCGAAATACCCCCGTAGACTCCCAATGGTATGGTCTGACCGACCCCGAACGGCCTCAGTGGGTTCCGAAAAATATGGTCAGACCAATCCTCGGATCACCTCCATTGGCTCTAGAAACTGTGATAAGTTCGGCCCGGAGTCGCCTCTAGGGGTTATCTGAAGTCCGATCGGGCTCGCCCTGGAATAACCCCCATGGGCTTGAGAAAGTTTCATCGGACCGACTCCGGAATCGTCCCTCAGGTCTCAAAAGGTATGATCATGGAGGCCCCGGAACCGCCTCATCGACTCAAAAGAGTATGATATGACCGACCTCGAAATCCCCGCCCTGTGATCCCATGGAATCCAAAGACGTGGTGAACCCGACCCCAAAATCACCTTCATGTACTCTGGAAACTATGATTCGACCGACCCCGGAATCACCCCCAAAAGTTTGGAGAAGTATGGATCAGACCTGAATCACTCCTATAGGCATCAATATGATCAGAGAGGCCCAGAGACTCTCTCCCCATAGACTCCCGAGAAACTCCCATGATTACCGAAAGTATGATCGAACCCACCCCAGAATCGCCTCCATAAGTTTGGAAAAGTATCATCGGACCTCACCCCGGAATCATTTCCATAGGTTTCTAAGAGAATGATCAAACAGGCCTGAAGACTCTCTACCCATGGGCTCAAAAAAGCATTATCTGACCGACCCCGAAAAACCCCCATGATTCTCTAGAAAGTGTGATCAGACCTACCCCGGAATCGAGTCCGCAGGTTCCAAAAGGTATGATTATGAAGTACCCGGGATCGCCGAATGGTCTCAAAAAAATATGGCCGACCCCAAAATAGCCGCCCTGTACTTCCATAGACATCTTGAAGTATGGTCAGACCGACCCGGAATCACCTCCATGAGCCTTCTTCACAACGTGGGAAAGGAAATGATCAATCGCCCAGGCGATCATCGGGCGCAAACACGCGAATGAGTGGGCAAACGATTGAAAAACACCCATCATTTTCATAGAAAGCGCTGTGGAAAACTTGAAATGGACCTTTCGGGTCCGGTCTGCATAGCCTATGTCCTTTCCAGGTGGCTCCCCGACAACGTGGAGGAAGAATTTTCCCCATAGATATCACCGCGAGAGAGTCTATAGAGGACAAACAAACAAACAAACATACAAACATACCCTGGATTTTCATATATATAGATTGAATCGGAGATGCCGAGTTATATGTGATGTCATTAATTTCTCAAATATCAAGCAAGCAATCGAACACTGGGCTACCGGGCGGTAGTTTGAGATATCATCTTTTGAGCCCTTCTTGTGAACGGCCGTAACAATGCCGCAACGTAATAGGGCGGGAGCAATGCCGTCCTCATATGAACGCTGGTATACCAGAGCAAGAGGCTCACACAAGAAGAGTCGAAACGTTTTGAGAAAAATGGGAGGGATGTTGTCCGGTGTGTACGATGTTTTCGAAGAGAGGAGCGTTAGTTGCTCCAGAACAGATTTTTCACTGAAGACGATGCTGCTATCTGGAAATTGGAGGGGGTGGTTCACAATGGTAGGTATAGAAGACGGTGACGAATCTTCCACAGCATTATAAACATTGGCGAAGTGAGAAGCTAGACAATCCGCTTTGCGTGGGGGATCAGATATGATCGTTGAGGAGATTTTCAGAGTTGGTACCGATTCAAAGCCCTTTAGACGGGTGTTTGAGTACCGATAGAAAGCTCGAACGTTCTTGAAATCAAGACCGCTTTCAGCGAGGGTGCGCTTACGAAGCACCGTCTTTTTGAGCCGTCTCGCCAACTTTTCGGGTTCCGGGCACCCGTTACTCAGCGCTCTCCCTAGTCGAGAGATGCAGCGTTCAAGGTGGGCATTCGGCTTCTTGCTGGTGCGAACCGGGGTGAAGGTACGGATAAGATAAGTGCAACATGCAACGAACTCGGAATACATCTCATCAACGTTTGCACAGGTGGAGAATAGTTGACGCCAGTTCACGGCGTCCAAATGTGAGGCGATTTTCTCGTGCTCCATCCTTCTGTAGTCGAACGATATCGGAATGTCGGGCGTCGATATGTCTGTGAAGATCAGATTGAAGCTTATGGCACAGTGGTCAGAGGCGATGGGTGACAGGCAGGACGTCAGATCATCGACGATTTCGGGGTTTGTAGTGAGTAACAGATCCAATGTGTTCCCATTTTTGTGCGTTGGGAATCTAATCATCTGCTGCAGTCCATTCGACCCACAGGACTCCAAGAACAGCGTCTCTTTTGTCGCTCTCTGGAGTGGAACAGGGTGGTTCCAATCAATCTCAGGAAAATTGAAATCCCCCACGATCACGATAGGATAGTCCACAGAACAAAGTTGATCAAGCGCCCGAACACACTCCGTCGAGCGCTCGAGGCGAGAGGAAGAATCACCAGAGTTGGTAACGTAGAAACATGTCAGTCGGAGAGATTGTAGTTGGCTGTGGATGTCTAGAGAGATGAACTCACCAGGGAGGTCGGTGCTGATCGCTGTCACCGACAATTCAGTGCGCACCAGTATGCAAACTCCACCACCCCTGGATTTTCGATCGCGTCTCCATACGCGATACACTCCCCCGAGTGATATCTCTTTGTCACGCACGGATTCCGTGAACCATGTTTCTGACAGCAGTACAACGTCGATGCCGTTGGTTGAACAGTGTTTCGATAGAGCGTCTAGGGCGCCTCTCTTGACGGCAGAACGAGAATTTAGATACAGGCAACGTATATGATTTCGAACAGGTAGTGTCGGGTTTATGCAGTCCGGTCGGTCGGCGAAAACGAAATCGGGGCTTTTTCTGTCCTCGTCACCCCTCCTGGGGAAAGCAGGACTCTATCGTGTTTCGCTTCGGGACACCGTTGTATTCTTTAACCAACGTTCCCGAGTCCCAGATGGCTTCGTCGAAGAGTTTGTCAACAATCGATTCGTTGCACTCCAGCACGAATGATCTGTAGTGTCGGAATTTTTGCTTGAGGCCGGCAACGGAAATCACGTTCAGTTCTTTCGACCTCAAATATTTGTACAGACCTTCAGGATCGATTTCTGTATCTCGTAGAACAACTAGCACCCTCTGGTTGTAGAGACGGACGTTGATTCTCGGAAGTCGTGGACTTCTTGGAACGCCCTGCTTCCTCTCGATGCACAGAGTCCGTTGCGGTTCTCTCATTTTGGGGAATCGCGATGGCCCTGCCAGTGCTTCCGCGTAAGACTTTCTCGGAGTTCCCCGCGGGGTTTGATCCTTTCTTGGCGTGCCCGAGAATCGTACACGGCTCGACAGTGGTGTCAGCTGATTCCTCGGAACCGAGTTGTTCCGTGGGTTGGGAGCGGGTTGTTTTGTTGGAGAGCGCCGTCTGGCGGAAGCTCGAGGAAGAGAACTCGACTTTGACAAATTGAGCACAATTCTCTTCAGTTCAGCATTCTCCTCGCTCAACTTCGCAACGAGAGCAGGCAGTTTCCTCAATTCTATGCTCTCTCGTTTCAGATATAGCAACTCGTTCAGTATTTTGTTCAGGACTCCATTTTTCGCGGTGACAGGTTCGGAGGTGTCCATGACAGGGTCGGTTTCAGCTACCTCAATCTCTAGAGTACACGTTCTGCACTTGAAACTCTGAAGGGTTTGCTTGTTGATCAGATCGGTGGCTTCAAGATCGGTGCAGTTTTTGACATGTACCCATGCGTCGCAGGTCGTGCAAAGGACGAGGTTGCATTTGGTTTTGTTGACATTCACAAAACCTACGGGGCAGATTTCGGTTCTTGCCTGCTTGCCGTTTCGGTGTAAGTCGTCGTTGTCAGATTCCCAGTTCCTCTTAGAGACTCTCTGGGACATTTTTGCTTCAGGCAGCAACTGGAAACGTTGATTTTTTCACAAGAAATTCGGAGCACTGTCGCGAACACTGTTTGCGCGGCAGCAGCTACTATTTAGTACGGCCGAGTTGTTAGCCGGTTCTTCGTCTGCCGCGGATGGCACCATTTTGCCGCAGGTAGTATCAATCGATAGTGGTGTTGGATGTCATAGAGAGATGTGTATGGAAGAGCTGAAAATTGGCGCATCGCTAACAGAGCAGCAGAGGTCCCGCATCCTGAAGCTCGTCAACGAATTCGCAGACGTATTCTCATTCAATTTGCAGGACCTCCCGAGGGCGGACATCAGGCTAAAACCGGACGCGGCACCGGTTCGGACGAAGCCATATCGACTCGCTCCGGAGGATAGGCAGTTCATGGAAAATCAGATTCTGGAATGGAAGGACGCAGGAATAGTCTCCGACACCAAAAGTCCTTTCGCAAGCCCCGCATTTGTGGTTACGCGCCTGTCCCCCGGTGAGTCTCCGTCGAAAAGAGTAGTAATTGACGTGCGCCGCCCTAACAATATCTCACTCGACATGCACTGGCCGATCCCTCATCTGGAGGACGAACTCATGGATATGTCGGCCGCCCGTTGGTTCACGCAGCTGGATTTCAAGCAGGGGTTTCGGAAAGTGCCCTTGACTAAAGAGGCATGTCAGTACACCGCATTCACGACACCGGACTCCAGCGGTGAATTTGCGCTGATGCCATTCGGCTATAAGAACAGTGCGGCGATCTTCAATCACCTGATCTCACTGGTGCTTGGATCGCTGAGGCGCGAGAAAAGATGTTCCTACTTCTCCGACGATGTTTTGGTGAACGGAATCGACTTCGAACACATGATGGAAACTCTGAGACAGGTTTTTCTCAGTCTGCGTCGCGCCAGGCTCACCTTGAACCCGTCCAAGTGCCGCTTTGGCTGCGAGGAAGTCGTATTCATGGGCCTTTCAATCAAAGCAGGTGTCGTCGCTCCGACGGGAGATAATCTACAGGCGATCAGCCAGTTCCCCGTGCCCGAAAACGCCACCCAGGTGCGTCAGTTTCTCAGACTGAGTGGTTTCTTCCGTCGTTCCATTCCCACATATGCAGCTCTGGCTGCTCCGCTCAGCGCGTTCTCCGAGTGTTCGATCCGAAGGCCACTATCGAATTACACACAGACGCTTCGGCGATCGGATTAGCGGGAATGTTGTTCCAGGAAGACAAGGATCGCAAGCTACAACTGGTGCGTTCCACCTCCCGAGAGTGCAGCAACGCGGAATCTTCATATCCGTGATCGCGACTCGAGCTCTTGGCGATCACATACTCGCTAGAGGAATTCCGAACGTTCCTGATTGGACGACACTTCAAGCACGTGACGGATTGCCAGGTGCTACCGAGTATCAACGCCCAGACAACCAGGAACCCTCAGCTGGCGAGATGGTGCGTCTCGATACAGTGAACCCCCGTTTTACGCGGTTTTGCCAACCGCGTTAAGCGAGTTTTTCCGCGTAAAACGGGGGATTGTTCTAATGTGCGAAACAAGAGAAAAAGAAAAGAAAGATGGGAAACGCCCGTTTTACGATTCATCTTCGTTCACCTCCCGAAGCCTTAGCGCGCCGACAAGCCTGCAGCCGATCGCCCGCCAGCGCGGCCGCTGAGTCTTGGCCGCTCTCCCGCTAACAATACGTTCATTCGTGTAAACAATGCGGGCTTATGGCGTACTCTCGCGCTGGCATGCTTTCCAGGCGTCACCGCACCAGGGGCGTACACAGGATTTTTTGGGGGGGGGGGGGGGGGGGCAAGAACATTTTCGCCACAGTTTGAGGGGGCCAACAGAAGATGATGATAAGCTTCAACATGGAGCTCTATGGGCCGGACAAAAATTTTGGGGGGGGGGGCATGGCCCCCCCCCCCCCCCCCATATACGCAACTGCACCGCACGCAATCCTCGACGTCCGATTTTGGGGGTATTCACAGCGTATAATCCCAGACTAATCCAACCGCGTTTGACAGAGATACCGACGGCGCGTCGGTGGCGGCTGCCGCAACATTCCGACTACTGAGCCCGAATTCGAAACGACCGCGCGACTTTCTTGACAGTGACGCGTTTCAGCACACCGGGGGGAATCTATCCTATGATAGGCTGATATCCTGCGACACACCTCGGCGTGGTCAATCGGATTCAGTTGTTGAGGGAACCTCTGACAACGTGATCGATTTTTATACCGCTCTTTGCGTGCCGGTCACCGAGGCACCGTCACTGCCATTTCGCTGCACCAGCTCTGAAGCACTCAGAGCTTCAAACGGCTGCAGAATCAATACTCGACCGCGAACTCTTTGCAGATCAACGTGAACAAGACAAAGTCCATAAAGTTTGGGAACGGAGGACCGGCTGCCTCAGAGGACGTGTTCACCGTTGGGGGAGCTCAAATTGAGAAAGTCGGGCAGTTCAGCCACTTAGGAGTACTGCTCTCGTCCAGAGGACTATGTTTCGCGAGGCACGTGACAGAACGGGTGTCGAAGGCAAAGCTGGCGATGGGTCTGATCCCCAAACCTTGGGAGCTTTCATTGATGGTTGCCCTCGCACTGTTCGAACTGAAGACCATCCCGACGGCGGCCTACGGGATACAGCTGATATGGCAGCACCTGTCGGTTGCTCAACTGGAACAATTCGATAAGCTGAAGGCAGCGTTCCTGACGCGAACTCTAGGCGTCCACCGGACCGCAAGAAATAGGCTGGTATACCGGCTCTGCGATACCCCCCGGATGACAGAACAACTGCGAGATGAATTCGACATTCCTGATACGGCAGCCTTCGACCAACACCGCCGAAACTACTAAGAGAAACTCGCCGACATTGACCCAGACTTTCTCAGAACAGAAGCTATGTCCACGGACAAGTGAAAGGGCCCGAAGTACAGAACGCGCAGCCGACTCACCCGGGGAGCTGTTCACGGTTTCCATCATGTCATATGCACCTCGAAGAGCGGCCATGGGGGCGATCACTGCCAATGCGTACTCTGTGGGCAGTTTTGTAAGCAATATCACCTGTACGAGTGTGAAAGGCGGGAAGCCTTCGACTGGAAAATGACGGACCTCTGACTGTATATACCAAAGAGTGATATATACTATACATGAAATTTCAATACACCAGTGCTGGTAAATGAACGTTTTACAAAGAATCAATGGGCTTCTGCGACGCAGTGTATCTCACAATCAGTAGCGCATCATTCCCGTGCTAACGGTCTCTCGGAGTCCGAGTTATACAAGTGATTTGCGTGCAAAGTCCAAACAAACGACAAGTAGTACTCTTTTTCGATAACGCTATGCCCTTCCAGCATCAATCTTCCCTCATTCCGTTCTGGGAGCTCAATTCCCATTCAGTGATTGCTAACCCTCTCAGAACGTCCGATGTTTCGTCTCCTCCCCCTTCAGCTATGCCACCGAAGGCTTCATCTAAGGCCGGATCCTCAGCAGCCGTTCCCAAATCATTCGCACGAAGGAAGAACGCCTCTAACCTTCGTCATCGGACGCTGACCTTCTCAACCGGAGAATCACTGCGACGCACGATTTTTCATCTGTGGACCTCCCCTGTATCCCGATTCTCGGCTGCGGACCTTCGCAAAGCATGCCAGGAACACGGAACTACTTCGGCGATGACCTCGGTTTGCGTGACTTCACGGAAACTTGCGGCAGAACCGTCCGGAAAGGCTGTCGTTCGGATCAGCCCAGTAACGATGAGCGACATCCAGAATCCTGACGCGCGAATACTCACATTGCTCTTCGCATGTCTCACGTCGAAAGTGGGCGAACCTCAAACAACTCCCATCGATTCTGAGCTCTCTGAAGTTATCGGCTACTGCGGACGGTGTTGCCTGTGCTCGAAGGCAGATGTGTCAGTGGTGTTTGGGGCTCCATACAAAATGGATAAACGTCTCAAAGAGCTCGAGGCGTGCAACATGATGTCCGACCTCCTTGAAGATTGACAACATTTCGAAAGTAATTTCATAATCAAAATAATGTTGAATAAACAACCACGGAGCTGTCAGTCATCAGTGTCTATTTATCGCACTAGATAGCGATTGCATGCGTCCACTATCAAACACGCGTCCTCAGCCATGACAGCGCCGCGCCGTAGCGCTCCGGTGTTTTCAGGCTGTTGCCGTCGCACGGGTATGAGAAGAGAGCACGGGAGGGTTGTTCAATTCGTAGCAGACCTCAAAACTTACACAGAGCAAAGCAGAAGAAGTGGTTTGGCTGCTCAAAACTCGGTCGCGAGTTTTGATCCAGTGCGCTGCTTTTCAGTCAAAAGGACTCAATACGTTGTTGGATTGCGGAATTCACTGCCATGGAGCCGGTTGCCAAACGCACCCGTTCAGCTCTAGCGAATTCGTCGACAATTCGACAGCCCCCTGTCCTACAGAGTACGTCGACCGCCGGATCACCTCAGAGTACTAATGATGCTCCCAGGAGGACGGAGAGAGCCAACTCCAGTGAAGCCTCAACCGTCGCAAGCGACGATGACTACAACCCCGAAAGCAGTCGCAGACGTCGGAGCGCGCGGGCGCTAGCTTCGCGAAGGAGGGTCAGTAGAGAGCGATTGGAAGTGCTAGAACAACCACCGAACGAAGCAGCACGAAGTCGACTTTCGGAAGCCGAATCACGAACGACCGGGATACATAACTGTGACGGCAGCTCAGCCCTTGACAGCGACAGCGATTCCGACCCCGGAACGAGCCGTAGGTGACGCAAAAGGCAGACACGAGGTGCTCGCAACCGATCTCAGCGACAACAGGTGGAAGCAGATCAGCCACAGCAAAGCAGCACTGCTGACCACCATGCCTCGAACGCGGTCACTCCGACAGCTCGGGCCGCCGTCACTCCTTCCTATGCATCCGCCCTGAACCTGAGGTCGGTAGACCCACATTATTTGGGCTTGATGTCCCAAGAATGCATTCACTGTTCTGCGAAGCATTTTGTGGCCGAACGGAAACCACAACATCCAACGGTATATCAGGATTGTTGTGATTTGGGACGGATCACGCCGACCAAGTTCCAGAACTTCCCCCCCCCCTTCCTACGAGAGCCTCTTCAAGCGTGCACCGCAACGACACCCTCTGTCATACGTCAACACAAAAACTTCCATGCCCAGATCCGGAACTATAATTCAGCGCTCGCAATGGCTTCGATGGGAGCGCAAATTGATCTGCCGCGAGGCCACGGGCCGTATTGTTTTCGCATCAATGGCCAGATGTATCACAATGTTGGAGCGCTCCATCCGCCCGAGCGAGAACCAAGGCGTTACGGCCAACTCTATATTTTGGATACGTCGCGTCGGAAGCTACAAAACAACGGCACCGCTTACCTCAGAACGACAAATGCGACTTGGAACTTCTGGAACGATTGGGACATCTCATTTCGACTATCAATCCTTATGCGCGTTCGTTCAAAATGATGGCGGAGGTGGAGAAAGCAGAGATCGCAGCAGCCGAACGAGAGAACCGACCTCAGCTCAACCTCACGATGGTATTTCACGATGCCCGACCACGGGGACTTCCCGGCAGACTGTATGATTTGCCAACAGCGAACGAAGTTGCTGTCGTTTACGTTGGCCAAGACGGCGACGTGCCAGAGACGCGATCCATAGCAATCCACGCGAGAGACCCGTCCAATAAACTCATCAGCATCTCCCATCTTGACAAACGAGTCGACTCACCGACATACCCGTTGCTCTTCCCAACGGGATCCAAAATTGCAAGATTCAGAAGGGAAACGCATTTATCAGAAACAGTATTACTCATATCTCATGTCCATTCGGAATTCATTCAATCCAATCCAATCCTTGTCGCCGGTAAATTATTCCAACAATTCATCATTGACTCATTTGTCAAGATAGAGCAGAATAGATTGAATTATCTCCGCCAAAATCAAGCCAAATTACGAGTTGATAGTTACCGAGGCCTCCAGGATCATCTCGAAGGGTCGGATGACATTGGTGGCCCCCCCGGCAGACGTGACGTCTTGCCATCAACGTTCATCGGATCGCCACGCAACACAAATATCAGGATGCCATGGCCATAGTTTTGGAATTCGGCAAGCCTGACATTTTTATGAGTGTAACATGTAATCCTCAGTGGAGAGAGATACAGGAGAACCTGCTTCCCGGGCAAACTCCATCGGACCGTCCTGATTTGATTGCCAGGGTCTTTCAACTCAAACTCGAGGCTCTTCTCGATGAGCTTCTCAAAAAAATGTTCTCGGCAACATCGTGGCATACGTCAGAGACATTGAGTTCCAAAAGCGAGGGTCGACACATTGCCACACATTACTCATTCTCAAGAACGAAGGCAAGCCTCGGAACTCGACTGACGTTGACCGCCTGTGCAGTGCCGAAATTGCGGATCCCATCGAGGAGGTTGAGCTCCGTGAAGCCGTCAAGAAGTTCATGCTCCACAAAAACTGTGCGAACATCAATCCAAACGCACCATGCGTGAAGGATTGGAAATGCTCAAAAAAATTTCCGAAACGGCTCCGATCAGAGACTTCGATGGCTTATGACGGATACCCTCAGCTACGAAGGAGGAACCGCTACGTAGCTCGCGATAGAGACTCCGTGTATACGGATGAATGGGTAGTACCCTACAACCCATATTTTCTACTGAGGTACCATTGCCATATCAACGTCGAACTTTGCGGCATGACTTCATCCGTGAAATACCTCTACAAATACTTCTATAAAGGCACGGACCGAGCGCTCCTCGACATAAATTCACCAACTGCTGCTGATGAAATCCTTCAACACGTGAACGCTCGATCCGTGTGCCCGCCGGAAGAAATGCATAGAATTCACAGCTACGAGTTGCAAGCGAAATCTCACTATGCGATTAGCTGTCCATCTGCCCGATGAGCAATCGGTGGTTTTCACCCCAGGCTCCGAGTCAACCGCGTTGGAGCGAGCTAGCTCCAGATGTACTACTTTGACGGCCTACTTCAGATTGAATTCATCGTCCTCGGAGCATCAGCTCTGCTACCATGAGCTACCCGAATTTTTCGTTTTCAAGCCGTAGTCTGGCTGGGTTGCGCGGCAGCGAGCCGCCAGAAACGTAATCGGCCGAATGTTTAACGTGTCGCCGCGAGATACGGAGCGCTACGCTCTACGACTGCTTTTACTAAATACGCGAGGCTCAACGTCTTTCGCGCACCTCAGAACGGTCAATGGTACCATTCATAGCAAATTCGTCGATGCAGCAAAAGCAGCCGGGCTAATGACGGACGACACCTACTTCAGGAACAGCCTGGAAGAAGCAGCACTATATCAAAGCCCAAGAGCACTCCGTAGCTTCTTCACATGTCTCATAGATTTCTGTCAGGTGCTGGATGCGCAAGCCCTATGGAACGACTTTAGATCGTTGATGGCAGAATACTTCACGCATCAGGGCTTCACCGCCGCTCTCGCGTTGGCTTACCACGAGATAGCAGAGGATCTCCAAGGTGTCGGCAAGCAACTGGAGACAATGATCGAACCCCGGAAGCTGAGCTTCCATCTGAACTGCCGACGACCGAAATATCCGATCCCATTTCGCGCGCAGCCGAAGGAGCACACATGTACTCTTTGAACCAAGATCAAAGATAGGCTGCTGATGAGATCCTTGCTGCCTTGCGAGGGAGACGTTCGGTCTGTTTCTTCGTCGATGGTCCGGGTGGATCAGGAAAAACGTATCTGTACGAAGCTCTGTACAATATCGTTATCGGTGAAGGAGGTTCCGTGCAATGCGTTGCCTGGACAGGCATTGCTGCTAATTTCCTGCCCGGTGGCCGAACGGTCTCTTCACACTTCAAGCTCAGTATCAGCGACCAAAATCGTACTTCAGTCCTCAAGCGACAGCAAGAAAATGCGAGGGCACTCCGGAGTCTGACCCTATCAATCTGGGACGAAATTTCAATGGTACCACGAGCGGCTTTCGAAGCTGTCGACGCTGTTCTCCGAGACGTTCGCCAAACAGATTCTCCCTTCGGGGGTTTGACCTTGGCCGTCGGCGGTGATTTTCGCCAGACATTGCCCATCGTCGAACATGGCACCGTTTCAGATATCCTCGATGCCTGCGTAACTCGCTCATCGCTATGGCCTCACTTCCGACAGCTTCGACTAACCGAGAACATACGCGCGAGGAGTGGCGGAGAAGCATGGCAGAACTTCTTGCTCGATGTTGGCAGCGGCAACACTAACGACGATTGCGGTCGCACGCAGCTTCCCTCAAGCCTCCTCTGCCACGGCGACACCGTGCAAGAAATCTATGGAGCTTCACTCTGTCCTGATAACACTGAGGACTTCGTTGATATGGCGATACTGGCGCCAAAAAATATTGATGTCCAGATCATCAACGAGGAAGTCATGAACAGCCTACAACATTTGAAAAGTATTGATGAGGTAGACTCCGATGACCGAGACGAAGGAACGTGCTATCCGATTGAGTATTTGAACAGTCTCAATCCAGCGGGTATGCCGCCGCACGATTTACATGTAAAGAAAGGGGCGATCGTGATGCTTTTGCGAAACCTCAACGTAACGAGAGGATTGTGCAATGGGACTAAATTGAAAATTGTATGCATTGGCCGCTTCATCCTAGGATGTACATTCGTGACAGGAGCCAGGAAGGGCGACCTTACAATAATACCGAGGATTGACAATATTTGCAATACTAGATTGCCGTTCCACCTCAAGAGGAGGCAATTCCCGCTGCGCCTTGCGTTCGCCATGACCATTAACAAAAGTCAGGGTCAAACATTCTCCAGGGCAGGCTTAGTTCTCAACTCAGACGTATTAAATCATCTTAATAACCAACCTAATAAATCGTTCATAGCTCTTACTAATTCCTGTATTGCTCCTAGACTCGACTCTATACATTGAAAGAACTGATCAAAGCTACACGGGGCTGACTGAATCCATTCAGCGAAGGTTTGGGACCTCCGAAGCATCTGCTAGGATTATTGTGACCGTATCGTCTTCCAACGCCTCCGAGTCCTGCATACTTCGACAGATTCTGAGGCCCATTCAGTTCTTCCAAATATCACGCAAATGAATACGCATGGCAATTCGCTCTTTGGATGATACCGGTGAGAACACCCTTCGTGGTACAGATTCTGATCTCGAGGCATGCTCAATCCCCGTTGAGATGAAACTCTCTCCCTCTCTCCGCAACCCTCCCCGAATGCTGAAACCAGTCAGATTTGGTGGAGCAACCTCAGATGCTCCCGAGTTGCGTTATACTCAAGACTGCTACTTAAAGAGTTCTACGTGTCCCCTCTGAAGGATATGGATCGCTTGGAGTCCGCAACGGTTCTCAATGGGTAAGTTCCCGTCTGTTTCACTGACTTGAATGTGTTAATTGTTCTCCACACGATACTGAACGGTGACTTTTTTTCAGGTCAACCTGTCTCGCGACCGACTTACTCGTCCAATTCCAACGGCTGCGATTGCTCGTATCAGTGCCTTCGCAACAGACAGGCCCGTCGGATGCCCAGACAATATCACAGGAGCCAGTTACTACTGCCTCATCCACCAAATCCGTGAACGACAGCACGCGATCGAATCCGTTCTGCGTCTTCTGCAAGAACAACGGAGCGCCCAAGTCGGTGTACAGGAGCCATGTCATCAAGGACAATCACGGTCTCGTCGCATGTCCCGTGCTTCGGAAATACAACTGCCCGTACTGCGAAAATGGAGGAGGCGATCTCGCTCACACAGCTAATTTCTGTCCGAAGAAACGAGCCGATTTTCTGAACTCATTCCTGAAGAAAATGTGAATAAAAATACAACAATAGTCAACTCACACGTTTTCGCTCTTCTCGCTTGAAGTCTCTGGAACTCTGATACGATACTGCTGTCATTGAGAACGAACACCGCCGGATGATTTTTCACTGCACTGACCACATGAAAATCGTATTCAGAATTGCCTGAGAGAGCGCCCGAGGAAAGCGAAGAGGAGCGCATCCAAAGGATGAATCTGGAGACGATATTGCAATCAAACGGGCACGATTCATATTCATCGGCTTGACCCTGATTCCTAATAAATCGTTCATAGCTCTTACTAATTCCTCTATTGCTCCTGGACTCGACTCTACACATTGAAAGAACTGATCAAGGCTACACGGGGCTGATTGAATCCATTTCGCGAAGGTTTGGGACCTCCGAAGCATCTGCTAGGATTATTGTGACCGTATCGTCTTCCAACGCCTCCGAGTCCTGCATACCTCGACAGATCCTGAGGCCCATTCAGTTCTTCCAAATATCACGCAAATGAATACGCGTAGGCAATTCGCTCTTTGGATGATACCGGTGAGAACACCCTTCGTGGTACAGATTCTGATCTCGAGGCATGCTCAAGCCCCGTTGAGATGAAACTCTCTCCCTCTCTCTGCAACCCTCCCCGAATGCTGAAACCAGTCAGATTTGGTGGAGCAACCTCAGATGCTCCCGAGTTGCGTTACACTCAAGAGTGCTACTTGAAGAGTTCTACGTGTCCCCTCTGAAGGATATGGATCGCTTGGAGTCCGCAACGGTTCTCAATGGGTAAGTTCCCGTCTGTTTCACTGACTTGAATGTGTTAATTGTTCTCCACACGATACTAAATGGTGACTTTTTTCAGGTCAACTGCTCTCGCGACCGACTTACTCGTCCAATTCCAACGGCTGCGATTGCTCGTATCAGTGCCTTCGCAACAGACAGGCCCGTCGGATGCCCAGACAATATCACAGGAGCCAGTTACTACTGCCTCATCCACCAAATCCGTGAACGACAGCACGCGATCGAATCCGTTCTGCGTCTTCTGCAAGAACAACGGAGCGCCCAAGTCGATGTACAGGAGCCATGTCATCAAGGACAATCACGGTCTCGTCGCATGTCCCGTGCTTCGGAAATACAACTGCCCGTACTGCGAAAATGGAGGAGGCGATCTCGCTCACACAGCCAATTTCTGTCCGAAGAAACGAGCCGATTTTCTGAACTCATTCCTGAAGAAAATGTGAATAAAAATACAGCAATAGTCAACTTACACGTTTTCGCTCTTCTCGCTTGAAGTCTCTGGAGCTCTGATACGATACTGCTGTCATTGAGAACGAACACCGCCGGATGATTTTCCACTGCACTGACCACATGAAAATCGTATTCAGAATTGCCGGAGAGAGCGCCCGAGGTAAGCCAAGAGGAGCGCATCCAAAGGATGAATCTGGAGACGATATTGCAATCAAACGGGCACGATTCATACTCATTGGCTTGACCCTGATTCCTAATAAATCGTTCATAGCTCTCACTAATTCCTCTATTGCTCCTAGACTCGACTCTATACATTGAAAGAACTGATCAAAGCTACACGGGGCTGATTGAATCCATTTCGCGAAGGTTTGGGACCTCCGAAGCATCTGCTAGGATTATTGTGACCGTATCGTCTTCCAACGCCTCCGAGTCCTGCATACCTCGACAGATCCTGAGGCCCATTCAGTTCTTCCAAATATCACGCAAATGAATACGCATGGCAATTCGCTCTTTGGATGATACCGGTGAGAACACCCTTCGTGGTACAGATTCTGATCTCGAGGCATGCTCAAGCCCCGTTGAGATGAAACTCTCTCCCTCTCTCTGCGACCCTCCCCGAATGCTGAAACCAGTCAGATTTGGTGGAGCAACCTCAGATGCTCCCGAGTTGCGTTACACTCAAGAGTGCTACTTGAAGAGTTCTACGTGTCCCCTCTGAAGGATATGGATCGCTTAGAGTCCGCAACGGTTCTCAATGGGTAAGTTCCCGTCTGTTTCACTGACTTGAATGTGTTAATTGTTCTCCACACGATACTGAACGGTGACTTTTTTTCAGGTCAACCTGTCTCGCGACCGACTTACTCGTCCAATTCCAACGGCTGCGATTGCTCGTATCAGTGCCTTCGCAACAGACAGGCCCGTCGGATGCCCAGACAATATCACAGGAGCCAGTTACTACTGCCTCATCCACCGAATCCGTGAACGACAGCACGCGATCGAATCCGTTCTGCGTCTTCTGCAAGAACAACGGAGCGCCCAAGTCGGTGTACAGGAGCCATGTCATCAAGGACAATCACGGTCTCGTCGCATGTCCCGTGCTTCGAAAATACAACTGCCCGTACTGCGAAAATGGAGGAGGCGATCTCGCTCACACAGCTAATTTCTGTCCGAAGAAACGAGCCGATTTTCTGAACTCATTCCTGAAGAAAATGTGAATAAAAATACAACAATAGTCAACTCACACGTTTTCGCTCTTCTCGCTTGAAGTCTCTGGAACTCTGATACGATACTGCTGTCATTGAGAACGAACACCGCCGGATGATTTTTCACTGCACTGACCACATGAAAATCGTATTCAGAATTGCCTGAGAGAGCGCCCGAGGAAAGCGAAGAGGAGCGCATCCAAAGGATGAATCTGGAGACGATATTGCAATCAAACGGGCACGATTCATATTCATCGGCTTGACCCTGATTCCTAATAAATCGTTCATAGCTCTTACTAATTCCTCTATTGCTCCTGGACTCGACTCTATACATTGAAAGAACTGATCAAAGCTACACGGGGCTGATTGAACCCATTTCGCAAAGGTTTGGGACCTCCGAAGCATCTGCTAGGATTATTGTGACCGTATCGTCTTCCAACGCCTCCGAGTCCTGCATACCTCGACAGATCCTGAGGCCCATTCAGTTCTTCCAAATATCACGCAAATGAATACGCGTAGGCAATTCGCTTTTTGGATGATACCGGTGAGAACACCCTTCGTGGTACACATACTGATCTCGAGGCATGCTCAAGCCCCGTTGAGATGAAACTCTCTCCCTCTCTCTGCAACCCTCCCCGAATGCTGAAACCAGTCAGATTTGGTGGAGCAACCTCAGATGCTCCCGAGTTGCGTTACACTCAAGAGTGCTACTTGAAGAGTTCTACGTGTCCCCTCTGAAGGATATGGATCGCTTGGAGTCCGCAACGGTTCTCAATGGGTAAGTTCCCGTCTGTTTCACTGACTTGAATGTGTTAATTGTTCTCCACACGATACTAAATGGTGACTTTTTTTCAGGTCAACTGCTCTCGCGACCGACTTACTCGTCCAATTCCAACGGCTGCGATTGCTCGTATCAGTGCCTTCGCAACAGACAGGCCCGTCGGATGCCCAGACAATATCACAGGAGCCAGTTACTACTGCCTCATCCACCAAATCCGTGAACGACAGCACGCGATCGAATCCGTTCTGCGTCTTCTGCAAGAACAACGGAGCGCCCAAGTCGGTGTACAGGAGCCATGTCATCAAGGACAATCACGGTCTCGTCGCATGTCCCGTGCTTCGGAAATACAACTGCCCGTACAGCGAAAATGGAGGAGGCGATCTCGCTCACACAGCTAATTTCTGTCCGAAGAAACGAGCCGATTTTCTGAACTCATTCCTGAAGAAAATGTGAATAAAAATACAGCAATAGTCAACTTACACGTTTTCGCTCTTCTCGCTTGAAGTCTCTGGAACTCTGATACGATACTGCTGTCATGGAGAACGAACACCGCCGGATGATTTTTCACTGCACTGACCACATGAAAATCGTATTCAGAATTGCCTGAGAGAGCGCCCGAGGAAAGCGAAGAGGAGCGCATCCAAAGGATGAATCTGGAGACGATATTGCAATCAAACGGGCACGATTCATATTCATCGGCTTGACCCTGATTCCTAATAAATCGTTCATAGCTCTTACTAATTCCTCTATTGCTCCTGGACTCGACTCTATACATTGAAAGAACTGATCAAAGCTACACGGGGCTGATTGAACCCATTTCGCAAAGGTTTGGGACCTCCGAAGCATCTGCTAGGATTATTGTGACCGTATCGTCTTCCAACGCCTCCGAGTCCTGCATACCTCGACAGATCCTGAGGCCCATTCAGTTCTTCCAAATATCACGCAACTGAATACGCGTAGGCAATTCGCTTTTTGGATGATAGATTCTGATCTCGAGGCATGCTCAAGCCCCGTTGAGATGAAACTCTCTCCCTCTCTCTGCAACCCTCCCCGAATGCTGGAACCAGTCAGATTTGGTGGAGCAACCTCAGATGCTCCCGAGTTGCGTTACACTCAAGAGTGCTACTTGAAGAGTTCTACGTGTCCCCTCTGAAGGATATGGATCGCTTGGAGTCCGCAACGGTTCTCAATGGGTAAGTTCCCGTCTGTTTCACTGACTTGAATGTGTTAATTGTTCTCCACACGATACTAAATGGTGACTTTTGACGGGAAAACGTCTTTCCCGGCATTAAGGGGGCAGAATGATTGTACTTCGTCATCCATGTAACGATTTTGTGGTAAAAATTGTCGCCAGAAAACGCTTCAGAACTCAGTTTGTACTTGATCGATTTAGTTCGGGTCGGGTTTGAGAGACGGGAAATTTATGTGGGAAGGTTCCTTCCAATATAAGTGGCAGAGTGATAGTTGAGGGACGCACACGGGACTTATTTCCGACCCCCCTCGTCATTGCCGCGAATTCTCATGAATAAGTGTTTTTCTTTGTCATTAATGATCGATTGGAGGCCAGGCCCTCGCAGAAAGGTATGTCGGGTGTGTCTCGAGTGGGGGGACTCTTGAAGTTCCAAGGGAATGATGTTGAAAGCAAAAAATACCCGTTCAACGGATTGATTCTTAGGGACAGACGTGGAAAAATCGAATTCGAAACCCCGAGGTGTGCCTTTTTCGTGAGGTTCTATTGGAGTGATGGATTTTAGGGTATGGTTCAGCGCATGCTGATTCGGAAGAAACAGAAGGAGATCGAGAGTTAATTATCTCGCGGGTCAGATGAGTAGAATGATTCAGCATTGACCCGCGTTTCTAACAACGAGGTTCTGACCCGGAACGGCTTTTTGACTTGGCTGTCGCAAGATACTACAGTACATTCGGAAAATTCAGTGGTTTCCCACGAGGGAAGAGTTTGAAGAGGGCGAGGCAGAGAGCCGCTACTTCTTCACGTCCTCCGAAAAAATCTAGACGAGACCATGAAGAATCGGAGACCATTGCCATGACTTCATCAGCGACACCTGACAATGGCCAGGCAATTTCAAGGCTGTCTTCTCCAGTATTCAATTTTATGGCCGGCTCCATCGTTCATGATTGTCGAGCTCGATGAGACAAAAAAGTCAGTGCTTGATTTCCTATGAGGGACGTTGAAGTCGTGACAGCAGCTTTTTCCATATTCGGTCGGGAGGTTGCTAGCTCCTCGCAGAGTCGAAGACCCTTAACGTCCGCGGAGATTCAGGAATGAAGTTTTGAGGGACCCGAAGTATGATCAGGTATGGAAACGTGTCAGTGCAACGTGTCAGTTCCAACGTATGTTTCCGGAGAACGCGTTCGGGCGCGAGTGCGCGCCCGCGTTTATGCGACCGTCTGTGGTTCCAGAGACTGTGGTTCAAACTGTTTCCAAGTCTGTAAATCTTCGAAGATATCGAATATAAGAAAGACTCACGGGTGTCAGTACCCACAAAAGCAGAACAATTCGCCAGATCTGGATCGCTTGAGTGGGAGATTGATCTCTCCGCGCATACCATTCATGTGAATTCGCCGTTTGCGTCATGAGGGATGCTACGGCATTGTTGGTCAAGTGATAAACGTATCGGTTGATGTAGGCGCGATGGTTAGGAGCCTACCTACTAGCTGGGTATTGATCGAACATTCAATGTGAGTTTGAAGAAAAAACTGATTCACAAGGGTTCTCATCTCAGCGGGTCCGATAAGAAGCGCATCATCGAAGCCTGGCTCCGGTCCCTGATCGAGCAGCCTCTTTACAAACATTACAACATTTCATTCGATTGGTCTGTCTTCGGGAACTCGATTGCCGTCGCGGCGCCGGGAGACCTACTGGAAGAGCGCATAGAAAATCTCAATTCCGAGAAGTCAGAAGTCATACACCCGATGCAGCAAACGATGATGTTCAACGAAGATCAGTGCTTAGATATGGCTTCAGGACAACATCGCACCCCGGAAAGTCTCCTATATGATCAATTCGCAGAGGAGCTCTCTATCCCAATCATGTATTACGGTGTGGGACGTGAAATACGATCCAATGAGGCAAAAAAACGTGCGATCAGCACCGTACTTGATGTGCATGTCCGAGATTAGAAGGAAAGACCGCCGCGGTGTGACGCCTCAACATGTACTTTACATGGCGATGAAAATTCCACGGTTCTGTGTGCGCGACGGGATACAGCACATGTATGGCTGCGTGCGATCTACTGAGAATATTGCTCGTGATATGATTGAGAACCACGAATTCGTTGAGCGATTGAGATATACTGATCAGGCATTCGTGAAGACTATTCCGAATTCAGTGCAGTATTGGGCTTGTCGAAAGGAAGACTCATTTGCAATGCTCCGACAACTCGGCAAGCCTACTGCATTCTCAACATTGAGCGCGAACGAGACGCCTCGGCCACATTCACTTCGTGTTTCATATCGGCTGAGGATAAGTTCAAGTCACATGGAGACGATATTCCAGAGAATCAAATTCTGGAACGCCTTACTCGGTATCAGCAGGCTAGCTTGGTAGCGGAAGATCCCGTATCTTGCGCTATATATTCCCATAAGCTGGTGCATACCATAATGTCGGTACAAAGAAAACTCACAATCCGTTTGGTAAATATCTTGTCGAAGATTACTTCTTGAGAGTATCGGTCTCCACCGGCGCAGTACAGTGGAATCCGCTTAATGGGACCACCCGATAATGGGACCAGCCGCTCATTCGGGTCAAAATAAAAATCCCCGAATCCCCGATGATGCCTATTCCTTGATCGCTTGATAGGACCGACCGCTCAATCGGACCAAAATGGCCCGGTCCCGATGTGGTCCCATTAAGCGGATTCCACTGTGCAGACTCATCTTACCACGGTTAACATACAAACATAGCACACGAAAGTAAGAGTAAACAACAAGAAATCTCCCTTCAACACAACACCAGTTTTCCGTCCCAGACGTTTTCCCGCCAAAGTACTCGCTAGTACCCTTGGTACTAGCATCGCAAATTTTTTTCAGGTCAACTGCTCTCGCGACCGACTTACTCGTCCAATTCCAACGGCTGCGATTGCTCGTATCAGTGCCTTCGCAACAGACAGGCCCGTCGGATGCCCAGACAATATCACAGGAGCCAGTTACTACTGCCTCATCCACCAAATCCGTGAACGACAGCACGCGATCGAATCCGTTCTGCGTCTTCTGCAAGAACAACGGAGCGCCCAAGTCGGTGTACAGGAGCCATGTCATCAAGGACAATCACGGTCTCGTCGCATGTCCCGTGCTTCGGAAATACAACTGCCCGTACTGCGAAAATGGAGGAGGCGATCTCGCTCACACAGCTAATTTCTGTCCGAAGAAACGAGCCGATTTTCTGAACTCATTCCTGAAGAAAATGTGAATAAAAATACAACAATAGTCAACTCACACGTTTTCGCTCTTCTCGCTTGAAGTCTCTGGAACTCTGATACGATACTGCTGTCATTGAGAACGAACACCGCCGGATGATTTTTCACTGCACTGACCACATGAAAATCGTACTCAGAATTGCCTGAGAGAGCGCCCGAGGAAAGCGAAGAGGAGCGCATCCAAAGGATGAATCTGGAGACGATATTGCAATCAAACGGGCACGATTCATATTCATTGGCTTGACCCTGATTCCTAATAAATCGTTCATAGCTCTAACTAATTCCTCTATTGCTCCTGGACTCGACTCTATACATTGAAAGAATTGATCAAAGCTACACGGGGCTGATTGAATCCATTTCGCGAAGGTTTGGGACCTCCGAAGCATCTGCTAGGATTATTGTGACCGTATCGTCTTCCAACGCCTCCGAGTCCTGCATACCTCGACAGATCCTGAGGCCCATTCAGTTCTTCCAAATATTACGCAAATGAATACGCGTAGGCAATTCGCTCTTTGGATGATACCGGTGAGAACACCCTTCGTGGTACAGATTCTGATCTCGAGGCATGCTCAAGCCCCGTTGAGATGAAACTCTCTCCCTCTCTCTGCAACCCTCCCCGAATGCTGAAACCAGTCAGATTTGGTGGAGCAACCTCAGATGCTCCCGAGTTGCGTTACACTCAAGAGTGCTACTTGAAGAGTTCTACGTGTCCCCTCTGAAGGATATGGATCGCTTGGAGTCCGCAACGGTTCTCAATGGGTAAGTTCCCGTCTGTTTCACTGACTTGAATGTGTTAATTGTTCTCCACACGATACTAAATGGTGACTTTTTTCAGGTCAACTGCTCTCGCGACCGACTTACTCGTCCAATTCCAACGGCTGCGATTGCTCGTATCAGTGCCTTCGCAACAGACAGGCCCGTCGGATGCCCAGACAATATCACAGGAGCCAGTTACTACTGCCTCATCCACCAAATCCGTGAACGACAGCACGCGATCGAATCCGTTCTGCGTCTTCTGCAAGAACAACGGAGCGCCCAAGTCGGTGTACAGGAGCCATGTCATCAAGGACAATCACGGTCTCGTCGCATGTCCCGTGCTTCGAAAATACAACTGCCCGTACTGCGAAAATGGAGGAGGCGATCTCGCTCACACAGCTAATTTCTGTCCGAAGAAACGAGCCGATTTTCTGAACTCATTCCTGAAGAAAATGTGAATAAAAAATACAACAATAGTCAACTCACACGTTTTCGCTCTTCTCGCTTGAAGTCTCTGGAACTCTGATACGATACTGCTGTCATTGAGAACGAACACCGCCGGATGATTTTTCACTGCACTGACCACATGAAAATCGTATTCAGAATTGCCTGAGAGAGCGCCCGAGGAAAGCGAAGAGGAGCGCATCCAAAGGATGAATCTGGAGACGATATTGCAATCAAACGGGCACGATTCATATTCATCGGCTTGACCCTGATTCCTAATAAATCGTTCATAGCTCTTACTAATTCCTCTATTGCTCCTGGACTCGACTCTATACATTGAAAGAACTGATCAAAGCTACACGGGGCTGATTGAATCCATTTAGCGAAGGTTTGGGACCTCCGAAGCATCTGCTAGGATTATTGTGACCGTATCGTCTTCCAACGCCTCCGAGTCCTGCATACCTCGACAGATCCTGAGGCCCATTCAGTTCTTCCAAATATCACGCAAATGAATACGCGTAGGCAATTCGCTCTTTGGATGATACCGGTGAGAACACCCTTCGTGGTACAGATTCTGATCTCGAGGCATGCTCAAGCCCCGTTGAGATGAAACTCTCTCCCTCTCTCTGCGACCCTCCCCGAATGCTGAGACCAGTCAGATTTGGTGGAGCAACCTCAGATGCACCCGAGTTGCGTTACACTCAAGACTGCTACTTGAAGAGTTCTACGTTTCCCCTCTGAAGGATATGGATCGCTTGGAGTCCGCAACGGTTCTCAATGGGTAAGTTCCCGTCTGTTTCACTGACTTGAATGTGTTAATTGTTCTCCACACGATACTGAACGGTGACTTTTTTTCAGGTCAACCTGTCTCGCGACCGACTTACTCGTCCAATTCCAACGGCTGCGATTGCTCGTATCAGTGCCTTCGCAACAGACAGGCCCGTCGGATGCCCAGACAATATCACAGGAGCCAGTTACTACTGCCTCATCCACCAAATCCGTGAACGACAGCACGCGATCGAATCCGTTCTGCGTCTTCTGCAAGAACAACGGAGCGCCCAAGTCGGTGTACAGGAGCCATGTCATCAAGGACAATCACGGTCTCGTCGCATGTCCCGTGCTTCGGAAATACAACTGCCCGTACTGCGAAAATGGAGGAGGCGATCTCGCTCACACGGCTAATTTCTGTCCGAAGAAACGAGCCGATTTTCTGAACTCATTCCTGAAGAAAATGTGAATAAAAATACAACAATAGTCAACTCACACGTTTTCGCTCTTCTCGCTTGAAGTCTCTGGAACTCTGATACGATACTGCTGTCATTGAGAACGAACACCGCCGGATTTTCACTGCACTGACCACATGAAAATCGTATTCAGAATTGCCTGAGAGAGCGCCCGAGGAAAGCGAAGAGGAGCGCATCCAAAGGATGAATCTGGAGACGATATTGCAATCAAACGGGCACGATTCATATTCATCGGCTTGACCCTGATTCCTAATAAATCGTTCATAGCTCTTACTAATTCCTCTATTGCTCCTGGACTCGACTCTATACATTGAAAGAACTGATCAAAGCTACACGGGGCTGATTGAATCCATTTCGCGAAGGTTTGGGACCTCCGAAGCATCTGCTAGGATTATTGTGACCGTATCGTCTTCCAACGCCTCCGAGTCCTGCATACCTCGACAGATCCTGAGGCCCATTCAGTTCTTCCAAATATCACGCAAATGAATACGCGTAGGCAATTCGCTCTTTGGATGATACCGGTGAGAACACCCTTCGTGGTACAGATTCTGATCTCGAGGCATGCTCAAGCCCCGTTGAGATGAAACTCTCTCCCTCTCTCTGCAACCCTCCCCGAATGCTGAGACCAGTCAGATTTGGTGGAGCAACCTCAGATGCTCCCGAGTTGCGTTACACTCAAGATTGCTACTTGAAGAGTTCTACGTTTCCCCTCTGAAGGATATGGATCGCTTGGAGTCCGCAACGGTTCTCAATGGGTAAGTTCCCGTCTGTTTTACTAACTTGAATGTGTTAATTGTTCTCCACACGATACTAAACGGTGACTTTTTTTTCAGGTCAACCTGTCTCGCGACCGACTTACTCGTCCAATTCCAACGGCTGCGATTGCTCGTATCAGTGCCTTCGCAACAGACAGGCCCGTCGGATGCCCAGACAATATCACAGGAGCCAGTTACTACTGCCTCATCCACCGAATCCGTGAACGACAGCACGCGATCGAATCCGTTCTGCGTCTTCTGCAAGAACAACGGAGCGCCCAAGTCGGTGTACAGGAGCCATGTCATCAAGGACAATCACGGTCTCGTCGCATGTCCCGTGCTTCGGAAATACAACTGCCCGTACTGCGAAAATGGAGGAGGCGATCTCGCTCACACAGCTAATTTCTGTCCGAAGAAACGAGCCGATTTTCTGAACTCATTCCTGAAGAAAATGTGAATAAAAATACAACAATAGTCAACTCACACGTTTTCGCTCTTCTCGCTTGAAGTCTCTGGAACTCTGATACGATACTGCTGTCATTGAGAACGAACACCGCCGGATGATTTTTCACTGCACTGACCACATGAAAATCGTACTCAGAATTGCCTGAGAGAGCGCCCGAGGAAAGCGAAGAGGAGCGCATCCAAAGGATGAATCTGGAGACGATATTGCAATCAAACGGGCACGATTCATATTCATTGGCTTGACCCTGATTCCTAATAAATCGTTCATAGCTCTAACTAATTCCTCTATTGCTCCTGGACTCGACTCTATACATTGAAAGAACTGATCAAAGCTACACGGGGCTGATTGAATCCATTTCGCGAAGGTTTGGGACCTCCGAAGCATCTGCTAGGATTATTGTGACCGTATCGTCTTCCAACGCCTCCGAGTCCTGCATACCTCGACAGATCCTGAGGCCCATTCAGTTCTTCCAAATATTACGCAAATGAATACGCGTAGGCAATTCGCTCTTTGGATGATACCGGTGAGAACACCCTTCGTGGTACAGACTCTGATCTCGAGACATGCTCGAGCCCCGTTGAGATGAAACTCTCTCCCTCTCTCTGCAACCCCCCCCCCCCCCGAATGCTGAGACCAGTCAGATTTGGTGGAGCAACCTCAGATGCTCCCGAGTTGCGTTACACTCAAGAGTGCTACTTGAAGAGTTCTACGTGTCCCCTCTGAAGGATATGGATCGCTTGGAGTCCGCAACGGTTCTCAATGGGTAAGTTCCCGTCTGTTTCACTGACTTGAATGTGTTAATTGTTCTCCACACGATACTAAACGGTGCCTTTTTTTTCAGGTCAACCTGTCTCGCGACCGACTTACTCGTCCAATTCCAACGGCTGCGATTGCTCGTATCAGTGCCTTCGCAACAGACAGGCCCGTCGGATGCCCAGACAATATCACAGGAGCCAGTTACTACTGCCTCATCCACCAAATCCGTGAACGACAGCACGCGATCGAATCCGTTCTGCGTCTTCTGCAAGAACAACGGAGCGCCCAAGTCGGTGTACAGGAGCCATGTCATCAAGGACAATCACGGTCTCGTCGCATGTCCCGTGCTTCGAAAATACAACTGCCCGTACTGCGAAAATGGAGGAGGCGATCTCGCTCACACAGCTAATTTCTGTCCGAAGAAACGAGCCGATTTTCTGAACTCATTCCTGAAGAAAATGTGAATAAAAATACAACAATAGTCAACTCACACGTTTTCGCTCTTCTCGCTTGAAGTCTCTGGAACTCTGATACGATACTGCTGTCATTGAGAACGAACACCGCCGGATGATTTTCCACTGCACTGACCACATGAAAATCGTATTAGGAATGGCCGGAGAGAGCGCCCGAGGTAAGCGAAGAGGAGCGCATCCAAAGGATGAATCTGGAGACGATATTGCAATCAAACGGGCACGATTCATATTCATTGGCTTGACCCTGATTCCTAATAAATCGTTCATAGCTCTTACTAATTCCTCTATTGCTCCTAGACTCGACTCTATACATTGAAAGAACTGATCAAAGCTACACGGGACTGATTGAATCCATTTCGCGAAGGTTTGGGACCTCCAAAGCATCTGCTAGGATTATTGTGACCGTATCGTCTTTGATTGAATTTGATGAATAAAACCACTAGATAGTCGGTGGAGCTGACACTTGAGATGTCACTGAATCGTCAACCTCTGGCAAGCACTAATTTCGGACTTGGAGCCTTCGAACTGTGGAGAGAAATACTGAATACGCTCAGATGCAGTGTGAACACTAATCGGGCAGCGTTTCCGCGTGCGGCGAAGCAGCAGTATTTTTTATTGAACATAGTCTCGAACATATAGTCCCTTGAGCGAGGGTACGCATTGACAACGGGATGTCGAACGCGGAAGACGAAACACTGAAGACGCAGTGCAATTAACTTGTCCTACATTCGCGAATAACTATAGCGCGTGTATCGTAAGTTATTTTCCGGGACAGCTATTTCGACAGTGAAGCGTTGACTTGCTAGAAATTCAACAGCCCCTCTTAGCATGAAACGCGTAACTTGAGAGCCATAGAGGAGGAGGAGAAAAAACAACATCGAGAGAACATTCGAGAACCCGCTCGGGCCAACGCTACATGCACATTTGATGAACAAAAGAAACGTTCACATGTCGTAGGCCTAAAACGGCCATCACGCTATTGAAGTCCGCCATTCGGTCCCAAACCTCTCGGGAGTGCGCTTGTGATCTCCGGACCGTTGACCAGTGGAAGAAACTTTCGTGGACCAAGCATCAAAAATCGTCGAAAATGGTGAGCAGTGATTCCGACTCTTCGAGCCCAGACGATCGATCGCGGAGATGCAGAAGTTGTGAACGTCGCCGCTCACGGAGAAACACGAGGACGGTTAAACGCAAAGTGGAAATCGAGGCATATGGTAAGAGAAGTGAGTGCTGATCAACTTTATGTGCAAAAATACGAGTTGAATATTGAATGGTACGACTCTTTTGTCAAGAGCATTCAATCATATTCTTAGAGTTGTGTTCTTTCCTTAGAATCCAAGGGCAACGACACCACTGACACCGAGGTCAAAGTGGAGTCCGAAACATGCACGAAAACGGATGGTAACGGGACCACCAAAGTCAAAGAAAACGAGGATTCTGGTCAGCATGTGTACTACGACGGAGACGGCGCCACCAACGCCGAGAAAAGCGAACACCCCAATCAACGTAAGCAAAACGACGGTGACGGCCCCATCAATGCCGAGAAAAGTGGACATTTTGATCATCAAAGCGAAATCAAAACTGTCTGTCAAGAGGAATCTCAGTGCGCGTCCGGTAAGGAAAAATCGACGGATCCGAACGATGGATCGGAGGCGTTGTCGCCGGAGAGTCGTCATCCTCGGAAGAAAATCCTTACACGACGCCGTAACCAGCCGAAGATCCCAACTTGTTCTGGGCTCCCCCAACCACGCTTCTTGTCCAGTTACGACGATGCCGTTGATCCCTACACGGCGATCGACAATAACATTAGACTTCTGGGAGGAGCGCCCATACCCTTGGAGCGCTTTCAAAGACAAATGCAACGATATCACCAGCGCGTTCAAAACGGTCGACTCTCAAATCATTTTCCACTCTCACACCCAACGATCTCTCCACCGCACCGTGACTACTACGGACGCGAACAGTCCGAGACGCGACACGATCCTAGGTTGGAAACGAGAGAGTAAGTGTTTGAAAAATTCAGTTGAATTCCTCAATTTTGTCTTCTTCGTATCCTCCGGTTGTAGATCTGCCCTGATCTCAGTTTTGTTGGTTGCAGCGCCATGGACCGAGACCGGGCGACCTATTTGAAGGTTGACCTGACTGAAGATGAGGACTGCGTGCAATTGTCAGGAGATAGAGCGAAACTCGGAAAACTTTCCATCAAGTGGGTGATTACTTCCATAGTCATCATGTGCTCAGTGATTGCGATTATTGGTTCCAGCTGTGAGTTTCATAACTCCGTCCTTTTTCATGTTCGTCAGTGTTGATCTCCTTCGATTCTTGAATTTTCTTGAAGGTTCATTCGTCTTATCTTCTCTTTAGGCTGGTACACCATCATCGCGGTCACAACTGATGTAAAGATCGGTCAACCAGCCGTCGTAATCCAGAACCCCAAAAACAATGTCATCATGTCCGCGGCGTCTCATGGCGCGATTTCCAGCGTGGAGATCACCCAGAATTCGATTTCACATGGCAACTCTGAAAAGGTCCCATTCATTTCAAGAACGCTGTCGTTTGAGGAGACGTAGAAAATTTCTAGAAGAGAAGTTTCCAGTACTGTCGGGACGTTAACGACCGATAGCCCTGTGACCACGAACACACCAGCAACGAGTCAAAATATCACTACCGCAAAACCTGAACATGTATTGCCACCGCTTGGAATCATTGTAACAGATCCACGAAAAGTGGAAATTTCACCGCATGGCCTGAAATGTTCCTCGGTTCGTTTTCTGACCATTTGTTACGCGCATTATGTTGAGTTCTGCATTCTGACCGTCCCTCCAAAAAGACCAACCGGTCAATCAGTTCAAGTTTCCCCCTTTTTTATTTTCAATAGGGAATTATCATCGGAAGAGGCTTCACTTAAAAGCTCGCGTTGCGGTCGTAAAACTCCTTATTATTTCGTTTGATTTATTGCTTTGTTTTGTGAATAAACATAGATCCGTCAGTCTCAGATTGACGAGGTTGTAGCGAGGTAAACCGGAGATTCTTGTCTTGAGGGAATGGGGGCATAGGAGTTTCGCTTCCAATATTTTTCGTAGATCACGAGGCCGATACCGACCAAAATCATTATCGTTAGAATGGCGAGAATGGGCGTGATGATTTTCGCTCTTGCATTCGAAGGCGGTGGTGTAGGTGGCTCGGGACTGATCGTCGTTGGCGATGGTTTTTCCGTTGTTGTAACGTTTGGCTGATGCTTACTCTTCCAATCCATCCAAATGGAAGCCCCACCAAGGGCCGGTTTTCCTGGTTGGAGGCACACAACGTTGTCCGCGGCATGAAGTTCACACGCGACGTGCGACATCATACATTCACAATTGAAGTTGAAATGTGTGGGTTCGGAGATTATGCAGCTTTTGGCGTCTCTCGTGCATTTCGAATCGCAGTCTGAATATGAGAAATAGTCTGCCGCGAAGACGAGTGGAAACACGATAGCCGCTGTGATTGATCTCATTGTGTCTGTAAGGCGGCGTTTGACTCGTTAGGACACGGACCCACGGAAATCAGTTTGAGTTATCGCTTTAACATTGGGCCGTTGTGAGGTTTTGTCATCAAATCAGAAAAATTTAAATCTGATTGTGTGAATTCTACCTTTAAGGCTCCTTCCTCGATCAATTCTCGTAGGAAGAAGTAACGCACAGCGATATGGCGCGTTCTATCGTGGTATTGAGTCTCACTCACTAGATGTATGGCGGCCTTGTTGTCCGAGAGGAGAACGGGTACTGACTGATAGTCTAGTTCTTTTAGCAACCGGTTAAAGAACAAGGCTGTTTGAGCCAGAGCGGAAAGGGCTTTCAGTTCCGATTCGGCCGTTGACAAACTAACGGTCCTTTGTAGGCTGGATTTCCAAAATATCGGACCGCCATTGCCATGAATCATCAAACCCGATACAGACCTTCGAGTTGTAGGGTCGCTCGCATAGTCACTGTCAGAGTAATATCGGAATCCGTTCTCGCCGTCAGTCGTGTATTTTATTCCGTAGTTTTTCGTTCCCTTCAGATATTTCAGTACTCTTTTCGCGAATGATAGCTTTCTTGTCGTCGGTTTGTCCAGAAAACGACTCAAGAAAGAAACTGCAAAACCTAAATCCGGTCTGGAAATTTGTACCAGAAACTGGAGTGAACCGACTATGCTACGATATTCAGAGTCGTCGATCGGATCGGTTTCGTCATTCGAGTAAATCGTTCTGTCCAACGGTGCTGACACTATTTTGCAATCAGACATGCCAAAACGGGCAAGAACTTCGTTGGCATACTTTGTTTGGTGCAGAAAGAGTCCGTTGGAAATGCGATTGATTTCGATTCCCAAGAAGAAATGGGCTGGGCGCGCAGTAATCTCCAGATGTTTCTCTAAAGCTTTTAGAAAACTGGAAATGACCGCTTCAGTCTTCGCGAGAACCAAAGAGTCGTCGACGTACAGGCACAAATATGGTTTGTCTGACTCATTTCCGATGAAGAGACATGGGTCATTCTCAGATTGTCGCAGACCCAAATCAACCAAGATAGACTTCATCTTTCTGTGGAACAGTCTCCCGGATTGCTTTGCGCCGTACAGTGCTTTGTTCAGACGGCAACAAAGACCTTTATCTTTTACTTCCAAGCCGTCGGGTATGGCCATGTAAATCTCACTGTCGATGTCTGCTGACAAATAGGCACACTTGACATCGGCTTGCCATATGATCAGATTTTCTCGTACCGCAATATTGAGCATGCATCGGATTGTTTCGAACCGCACAGTTGGCGAGAATATCTCAAAATATTCCACAGATTTGATCTGCGAGAAGCCGCGTAAAACCAATCTCGACTTTCGCTTGTCGACTTCCCCAGATGGGGTACGTTTGGTTCGGAAAATCCAACGCGATGAAAGAGCTCGTTTGCCTGGAGGCAATGGGACCAAAGTCCAAACGTTTAAGATCTTCATGTTCTCAAACTCCTGTTGGACGGATTCATACCAATCTGCTCTGAATCTTCCGCTCATTGCCTCTGCATATGAGCTAGGCTCATCTTCTGCTGAAATCTCACTGACATTTGCCTCAGTATACCCGGCTTGGTAGCGATCTGGCGGCTTTAAAGTGGAACGATCTCTTAGTCTGGATCTCCTATCCTCCGATGGCTCGTACACTTTTCTTTTTCTCTTCTTCTTCTTTGCATTACTATCACTATTACTAGCCACCTGTTCGTCCGGTGATTGTGGAGTTGATACTTTGTCTGCAGTTGAATTCAGGGTCACATCTCGCGGTTGTTGTTTGGTGTCAGGTTTCCGCTTTGGACGAACTGCCGGCGTGGATGGTGAAACTTGATCGGTGCCAGTTTGTATTTCTTCTTGCGGTGCGGAGGCACCATCTGTTTGATCACTTCTTCTGGTCTTTGGTGGACTGGAAATTGAGCTGCTCGGTAAGTCAACGTCAGTGCTGCCCGCCGGTTTCTGGGTGAGACCGTTTGGTTGATCAGTTACCCGATCGTCTTGGCCGTCATCCATTGGGTCGGTAGGCTGCTCTGTCGGAAAAACACCGGGCGGCTCAGTATCGGATGCCTTCGCAGTTTCTTCCTTTTCTTCTGGTTGTTCGATGAAAACGTCTTCGTTCATGGAATTCGTTGGTTTCGTTCCGCTTTCTGTTTCAAGAGGACTTTTCTTCGGGAACGAGACATTTTTACTGACTACTATCTTGCGACTGCCTGGGAGGTACAACCGATAGCCAAACCCACCTGAATTTAGGCCGACCAAGATTGCTTCGACGCCAGTGGGCGCGAATTTCTTTCTAGTAGGGGTTTGATCGAGCAAGAAACATCTTGTTCCGAATGGGTGAAGTTTTCCAAAATATGGTTTTCTTCCGTGAATGATCTCAAATGCCGATTTGTTCGTTTGTTTATTGACGGTAGTTGCATTTAGAACTTGACAAGCATAAAGAACTGATTCATCCCAAAAGTTTGTCTTCATACCAGAGTCTATCAAGATGGTTCTTGCCAGATCAATCAGAGTTCGGTTCGAACGCTCTGCTTTTCCATTCTGAGCCGGGTCTCTTACATTAGATTTGGTGAACTCACAGCCGGCTTTGATCAACATCTTTCTGACAGGCTCATTCCAAAACTCTGTGCCCCCATCACTATGGAATCGGAAAATGTTACGCCCAAAAATGTTATGAAACCAAAGTACGAATTGTCATATGCAATCGGCGACCTCGTCTTTCGTGCGTAGAAAGTACACGACACGATAGCTGGAGTAGTCATCAGTTAGACACATGAAGTATCTTTTGCCCGTCAAACTGGGCTCGGTGGCTGCGCACGTGTCGGCATGAATGAAACCGGGACGTGTCGAGCCAGAATCTGCTGGTTTTGTATGACTAGGTTGGCGGTGTTGCTTGCCCCTCTGGCAAGCGCTGCATGAGCCGAAGTCATCTTCGTATGGGATCCCATTCAAGGCCAGAGTCTTCTTGACTTTGTCGATGCCGATATGCGCAAGAACCTCGTGAGCCTCTCTTAGACTGATCTTCTCAACAGTGATCACCTTGGTGTTGTTTGCTTCCGGAGGATGAGTCGCTCGAAGCACATGAAGACCGTTTTCACGGGTTGCGGCAATCTTGACCTGGCCACTGGACACAATCATGCTATCTTTGTTGATGCTCACTTTGAAGCCATCCGTTACCAGCTCCCCGATTGAAACTAAATTGACGGAAATTTTCGGGACGTATAACGCGTTAGTCAATCTCAATTTGACGATGCTGTCGCCCTGCCGGACAGTCAATGTCACGGGACCGCAACCCTGTGCTTTTAGAGTAGCGGAATTACCGAACCTGACTTCCCGGGATGCCGACAAAGGTTTCAGCTCATCAAAGAACGACCGATCGTTGAACAAGTTATCGGTCGAGCCCGAATCCAGAATCACGCGGGTTCCGATCTGGGTGCTTTCCTCGAAGCAATCGCTGACTGTCTCAGCCATGAATACTTCACTGAAGTTCGCGACCGGTTTCCGTCCTTCACGTCTCTGAGGCCTTGAAGAACCGCCTGGCCTAGAGGAAGATGAATTCCTGCTTCTGCAAGATGCAGCCTTGTGTCCAGCTTTTCCACAATTCCAGCAGGTTATTGTGGTTGTCCTAGTCATGGTCTGGCTTCTTCTATCATTCGTATATCGCCGCGTCTGGAAGTGCCTGGGACGTCTTCTAGTTTGGGTCCTTGTTATTAACGCAGTCGCATCGAAGACGCCGTCCTCAATCGCGCGTCGAGCGGCTTCACTCCTTATCAGATCCAACAGAGTAGGGAAAGTCTTTTGATTTTCCGCCCTTGTGGACCATGCTTGTTTAAAGGAGGACCAGTCCCTAGGAAGGGAGTTGACCAAACGAGAACAGATGGCATTTGCTGGTATTTCCGAATTACTCTCAGTAAGGTTGAAGGTTAATTTCTTGTATGCCTCTATGTTCTCACTGATCGTAAGGGATGGCTTGAACTCAAATGCCAGCCAAATGGTTATTGCCTGCTCGCGGTAGAGGCCTGACTCGTTATGGAATCTTGACTTCATTCTGGACCAGATTTCCGAAGCAGGGACATCGGCAGAATCATCATAGAATTCGGACAGAAACAAATTTGGGTGAATAATTTGATGGAAAATTGTCCTTGCATTCCGGTTGCCGATGGTGTAATGCTCGGCATCGGATCCAGTTGAGGAAGGGGTGAGCGTTCCATTCGTGGCTTCCCAGGCATATGGCATGGATTGTAAGTATCCGGGCGCGAGACACTTCCAGCGAAGAAAGTTCTTACCGTCCTCACGGAGAACGACCATGCGGTTCATCTTCGGCGTGGCGTCTGGATCGGCCGTGAGGGTCACTGCACTTTCGGCTTGTTGAGGCATGTTGAACGAGCCGCACAAACACTCGAGGGTTCCAAGGGACACAGGTACACCGCAGGTATCAGCTCAGAGTTTAGAGCTTCCTCGTGCTGATAACGTGATTGAATTTGATGAATAAAACCACTAGATAGTCGGTGGAACTGACACTTGAGATGTCACTGAATCGTCAACTCCTGGCAAGCACTAATTTCGGACTCGGAGCCTTCGAACTGTGGAGAGAAATACTGAATACGCTCAGATGCAGTGTGAACACTAATCGGGCAGCGTTTCCGCGTGCGGCGAAGCAGCAGTATTTTTTATTGAACATAGTCTCGAATATATAGTCCCTTGAGCGAGGGTACGCATTGACAACGGGATGTAGAACGCGGAAGACGAAACACTGAAGACGCAGTGCAATTAACTTGTCCTACATTCGCGAATAACTATAGCGCGTGTATCGTAAGTTATTTTCCGGGACAGCTATTTCGACAGTGAAGCGTTGACTTGCTAGAAATTCAACAGTCTTCCAACGCCTCCGAGTCCTGCATACCTCGACAGATTCTGAGGCCCATTCAGTTCTTCCAAATATCACGCAAATGAATACGCGTAGGCGATTCGCTCTTTGGATGATACCGGTGAGAACACCCTTCGTGGTACAGATTCTGATCTCGAGGCATGCTCAAGCCCCGTTGAGATGAAACTCTCTCCCTCTCTCTGCAACCCTCCCCGAATGCTGAAACCAGTCAGATTTGGTGGAGCAACCTCAGATGCTCCCGAGTTGCGTTACACTCAAGAGTGCTACTTGAAGAGTTCTACGTGTCCCCTCTGAAGGATATGGATCGCTTGGAGTCCGCAACGGTTCTCAATGGGTAAGTTCCCGTCTGTTTCACTGACTTGAATGTGTTAATTGTTCTCCACACGATACTGAACGGTGACTTTTTTTCAGGTCAACCTGTCTCGCGACCGACTTACTCAGTTATACCAGTGATGAGACCCCTCACAATGCCGAGCTTCCTATTCCGCGCTGAATGGCACTCCCCTCAAGCGATGACTACGAGACCTTGAATGAGGTGGCACCTTTTCTGGACACTATAGAACATCGCCGCTCCCGTCTCAAGTTTTCTACCTGCACTCCCATACGAGAACGTCTCCTACGTCTCTTGCTTCAATCGCAAGATTGAACTGGCACCAACATTTTTTTTTTTCAGGTCAACCTGTCTCGCGACCGACTTACTCGTCCAATTTCAACGGCTGCGATTGCTCGTATCAGTGCCTTCGCAACAGACAGGCCCGTCGGATGCCCAGACAATATCACAGGAGCCAGTTACTACTGCCTCATCCACCAAATCCGTGAACGACAGCACGCGATCGAATCCGTTCTGCGTCTTCTGCAAGAACAACGGAGCGCCCAAGTCGGTGTACAGGAGCCATGTCATCAAGGACAATCACGGTCTCGTCGCATGTCCCGTGCTTCGGAAATACAACTGCCCGTACTGCGAAAATGGAGGAGGCGATCTCGCTCACACAGCTAATTTCTGTCCGAAGAAACGAGCCGATTTTCTGAACTCATTCCTGAAGAAAATGTGAATAAAATCACAACAATAGTCAACTCACACGTTTTCGCTCTTCTCGCTTGAAGTCTCTGGAACTCTGATACGATACTGCTGTCATTGAGAACGAACACCGCCGGATGATTTTTCACTGCACTGACCACATGAAAATCGTATTCAGAATTGCCTGAGAGAGCGCCCGAGGAAAGCGAAGAGGAGCGCATCCAAAGGATGAATCTGGAGACGATATTGCAATCAAACGGGCACGATTCATATTCATCGGCTTGACCCTGATTCCTAATAAATCGTTCATAGCTCTTACTAATTCCTCTATTGCTCCTGGACTCGACTCTATACATTTAAAGAACTGATCAAAGCTACACGGGGCTGATTGAATCCATTTCGCGAAGGTTTGGGACCTCCGAAGCATCTGCTAGGATTATTGTGACCGTATCGTCTTCCAACGCCTCCGAGTCCTGCATACCTCGACAGATCCTGAGGCCCATTCAGTTCTTCCAAATATCACGCAAATGAATACGCGTAGGCAATTCGCTCTTTGGATGATACCGGTGAGAACACCCTTCGTGGTACAGATTCTGATCTCGAGGCATGCTCAAGCCCCGTTGAGATGAAACTCTCTCCCTCTCTCTGCAACCCTCCCCGAATGCTGAAACCAGTCAGATTTGGTGGAGCAACCTCAGATGCTCCCGAGTTGCGTTACACTCAAGAGTGCTACTTGAAGAGTTCTACGTGTCCCCTCTGAAGGATATGGATCGCTTGGAGTCCGCAACGGTTCTCAATGGGTAAGTTCCCGTCTGTTTCACTGACTTGAATGTGTTAATTGTTCTCCACACGATACTGAACGGTGACTTTTTTTCAGGTCAACCTGTCTCGCGACCGACTTACTCGTCCAATTCCAACGGCTGCGATTGCTCGTATCAGTGCCTTCGCAACAGACAGGCCCGTCGGATGCCCAGACAATATCACAGGAGCCAGTTACTACTGCCTCATCCACCAAATCCGTGAACGACAGCACGCGATCGAATCCGTTCTGCGTCTTCTGCAAGAACAACGGAGCGCCCAAGTCGGTGTACAGGAGCCATGTCATCAAGGACAATCACGGTCTCGTCGCATGTCCCGTGCTTCGGAAATACAACTGCCCGTACTGCGAAAATGGAGGAGGCGATCTCGCTCACACAGCTAATTTCTGTCCGAAAAAACGAGCCGATTTTCTGAACTCATTCCTGAAGAAAATGTGAATGAAAATACAACAATAGTCAACTCACACGTTTTCGCTCTTCTCGCTTGAAGTCTCTGGATCTCTGATACGATACTGCTGTCATTGAGAACGAACACCGCCGGATGATTTTTCACTGCACTGACCACATGAAAATCGTATTCAGAATTGCCTGAGAGAGCGCCCGAGGAAAGCGAAGAGGAGCGCATCCAAAGGATGAATCTGGAGACGATATTGCAATCAAACGGGCACGATTCATATTCATCGGCTTGACCCTGATTCCTAATAAATCGTTCATAGCTCTTACTAATTCCTCTATTGCTCCTGGACTCGACTCTATACATTGAAAGAACTGATCAAAGCTACACGGGGCTGATTGAATCCATTTAGCGAAGGTTTGGGACCTCCGAAGCATCTGCTAGGATTATTGTGACCGTATCGTCTTCCAACGCCTCCGAGTCCTGCATACCTCGACAGATCCTGAGGCCCATTCAGTTCTTCCAAATATCACGCAAATGAATACGCGTAGGCAATTCGCTCTTTGGATGATACCGGTGAGAACACCCTTCGTGGTACAGATTCTGATCTCGAGGCATGCTCAAGCCCCGTTGAGATGAAACTCTCTCCCTCTCTCTGCAACCCTCCCCGAATGCTGAAACCAGTCAGATTTGGTGGAGCAACCTCAGATGCTCCCGAGTTGCGTTACACTCAAGAGTGCTACTTGAAGAGTTCTACGTGTCCCCTCTGAAGGATATGGATCGCTTGGAGTCCGCAACGGTTCTCAATGGGTAAGTTCCCGTCTGTTTCACTGACTTGAATGTGTTAATTGTTCTCCACACGATACTGAACGGTGACTTTTTTTCAGGTCAACCTGTCTCGCGACCGACTTACTCGTCCAATTCCAACGGCTGCGATTGCTCGTATCAGTGCCTTCGCAACAGACAGGCCCGTCGGATGCCCAGACAATATCACAGGAGCCAGTTACTACTGCCTCATCCACCAAATCCGTGAACGACAGCACGCGATCGAATCCGTTCTGCGTCTTCTGCAAGAACAACGGAGCGCCCAAGTCGGTGTACAGGAGCCATGTCATCAAGGACAATCACGGTCTCGTCGCATGTCCCGTGCTTCGGAAATACAACTGCCCGTACTGCGAAAATGGAGGAGGCGATCTCGCTCACACAGCTAATTTCTGTCCGAAAAAACGAGCCGATTTTCTGAACTCATTCCTGAAGAAAATGTGAATAAAAATACAACAATAGTCAACTCACACGTTTTCGCTCTTCTCGCTTGAAGTCTCTGGATCTCTGATACGATACTGCTGTCATTGAGAACGAACACCGCCGGATGATTTTTCACTGCACTGACCACATGAAAATCGTATTCAGAATTGCCTGAGAGAGCGCCCGAGGAAAGCGAAGAGGAGCGCATCCAAAGGATGAATCTGGAGACGATATTGCAAACAAACGGGCACGATTCATATTCATCGGCTTGACCCTGATTCCTAATAAATCGTTCATAGCTCTTACTAATTCCTCTATTGCTCCTGGACTCGACTCTATACATTGAAAGAACTGATCAAAGCTACACGGGGCTGATTGAATCCATTTAGCGAAGGTTTGGGACCTCCGAAGCATCTGCTAGGATTATTGTGACCGTATCGTCTTCCAACGCCTCCGAGTCCTGCATACCTCGACAGATCCTGAGGCCCATTCAGTTCTTCCAAATATCACGCAAATGAATACGCGTAGGCAATTCGCCCTTTGGATGATACCGGTGAGAACACCCTTCGTGGTACAGATTCTGATCTCGAGGCATGCTCAAGCCCCGTTGAGATGAAACTCTCTCCCTCTCTCTGCAGCCCTCCCCGAACGCTGAGACCAGTCAGATTTGGTGGAGCAACCTCAGATGCTCCCGAGTTGCGTTACACTCAAGACTGCTACTTGAAGAGTTCTACGTTTCCCCTCTGAAGGATATGGATCGCTTGGAGTCCGCAACGGTTCTCAATGGGTAAGTTCCCGTCTGTTTCACTGACTTGAATGTGTTAATTGTTCTCCACACGATACTGAACGGTGACTTTTTTTCAGGTCAACCTGTCTCGCGACCGACTTACTCGTCCAATTCCAACGGCTGCGATTGCTCGTATCAGTGCCTTCGCAACAGACAGGCCCGTCGGATGCCCAGACAATATCACAGGAGCCAGTTACTACTGCCTCATCCACCAAATCCGTGAACGACAGCACGCGATCGAATCCGTTCTGCGTCTTCTGCAAGAACAACGGAGCGCCCAAGTCGGTGTACAGGAGCCATGTCATCAAGGACAATCACGGTCTCGTCGCATGTCCCGTGCTTCGGAAATACAACTGCCCGTACTGCGAAAATGGAGGAGGCGATCTCGCTCACACAGCTAATTTCTGTCCGAAGAAACGAGCCGATTTTCTGAACTCATTCCTGAAGAAAATGTGAATAAAAAATACAACAATAGTCAACTCACACGTTTTCGCTCTTCTCGCTTGAAGTCTCTGGAACTCTGATACGATACTGCTGTCATTGAGAACGAACACCGCCGGACGATTTTTCACTGCACTGACCACATGAAAATCGTATTCAGAATTGCCTGAGAGAGCGCCCGAGGAAAGCGAAGAGGAGCGCATCCAAAGGATGAATCTGGAGACGATATTGCAATCAAACGGGCACGATTCATATTCATCGGCTTGACCCTGATTCCTAATAAATCGTTCATAGCTCTTACTAATTCCTCTATTGCTCCTGGACTTGACTCTATACATTGAAAGAACTGATCAAAGCTACACGGGACTGATTGAATCCATTTCGCGAAGGTTTGGGACCTCCGAAGCATCTGCTAGGATTATTGTGACCGTATCGTCTTTGATTGAATTTGATGAATAAAACCACTAGATAGTCGGTGGAACTGACACTTGAGATGTCACTGAATCGTCAACTCCTGGCAAGCACTGATTTCGGACTTGGAGCCTTCGAACTGTGGAGAGAAATACTGAATACGCTCAGATGCAGTGTGAACACTAATCGGGCAGCGTTCCCGCGTGCGGCGAAGCAGCAGTATTTTTTATTGAACATAGTCTCGAACATATAGTCCCTTGAGCGAGGGTACGCATTGACAACGGGATGTAGAACGCGGAAGACGAAACACTGAAGACGCATTGCAATTAACTTGTCCTACATTCGCGAATAACTATAGCGCGTGTATCGTAAGTTATTTTCCGGGACAGCTATTTCGACAGTGAAGCGTTGACTTGCTAGAAATTCAACAGCCCCTCTTAGCATGAAACGCGTAACTTGAGAGCCATAGAGGAGGAGGAGAAAAAACAACATCGAGAGAACATTCGAGAACCCGCTCGGGCCAACGCTACATGCACATTTGATGAACAAAAGAAACGTTCACATGTCGTAGGCCTAAAACGGCCATCACGCTATTGAAGTCCGCCATTCGGTCCCAAACCTCTCGGGAGTGCGCTTGTGATCTCCGGACCGTTGACCAGTGGAAGAAACTTTCGACAACGTTCGTGAGGGCAACTAGCCAGCACTGTGCACTGTTTTTATTTCATGTTCAAGTTGCTTATATAGAGTACAAATAAGTGAGGGAAACAATGATGCAACAGAGCTCATCAAGAGCTTGGAACTTATCCAGAATGGATTGCTCTACGCAGTAGCCCTGATGAGACCCAGAATAATATCATAACTTACTGAATGCATTGTTTGTGATTCTCTTCACTGCAGAACAGTGAAGGTCGTTTCTCGACAACAGAATAATAATGCTTGAATACTTGGCTCATAAAGTGCTGCATGAGAAATATCTCAACAAAGTCCCCCTTTCTCAGCAGTGCTTTAATTCGAGAGCCTGGTGCAACTTGGGTGATAAGTTAAATGGAAGACATGACCGAAGTCATTGAACTCGCAGAGCTCATGCTTGACGACGTCATTGAGTGCGATGTGCAATTTTCGACCTTGGCGGTCGAAACACTCGCTAACAAGGGAGGTACCAGAACTGATACAAACCGATTCGGTCGAGCGAGAGCGGATCTTGTTGGTCCCACCGAGGGATGAAAAATGGCTGATGAGCTCCGTCCTGGTGGGGCCCTGTTTCCGAGTACCCTCGAATGGTAATGGCGGGCAATGGGGGGTGATGGGGGGTAACGAAGGGCAATGGCACCTCGAAGTATTGGCACCCTATTGGAGGGTGCCATTACAAACTCGGTACTCGGAAACAAGGGCCCACCAGGACGGAACTCATCAGCCGTTTTTCATCCCTCGGTGGGACCAACAAGATCCGCTCTCGCTCGACCGAATCGGTTTGTATCAGTTCTGGTACCTCCCTTGTAAGTGAAAACAGGGTATTTCCACGCAACCAAAAACAAAAATGTATCCCTTTCATTGGAAACAGGGAATACATCTCACGCTGCGGAATACGCGCGTTTATGAAAGTAGTGTGATTCGGGGACCTTTTTGAATCAACCACACCACGTTCTCACGCTCCGGTTAAACTATGTTATGAAAACATAGTCGTTTCACTGTGCGATGTATATACGCTTAGTGAACTTGACTCGGAACGTATTCATCGACGAAAAGTTCACCATCACTGTCACTTGCAGTGTTAATCTCATTGGTTCGAACTTCGTGATGCAAGTCGCGTCTCATTAATCTTTTGATTAGAGTGTCCCCCTGAATTTCAATTGTTCCAACGATGAGTCAAGAATTCTGACTCAATTCGGTATACGAATTCCAAGAGTTTTCTCGAGGAGAGCAACACTCTTCGTGTTGTGATTCGAACTGTGGTCCCACAGTTTGACGATGGGAACCAACGAAACGGTTAACTAGACCAATGAAACAAATGAAATGGACACACCGAGACCGACAGTCATTAGAATCGGTATGGCTGAAGTGAACGTAGCCGGGATAGAACTATCCCAATGGTGCTCAGAAGTTTCTTCTTCCTCGACGGACTACCTCGACAGTGATACGGAAACCCATGATTCTACGAAAGGAAAGGGTTTGGATGAACCGATCTATGACGAGGTAGCCGAGGCCGAAGGTTGTCAAACAGAAACTGCTGTTCTACTCAACCATCATTTTGCGAATCGTTCGGAAGAGACGACCACTCCTCGATTCATGGAGATCAACGCAGGATTCAACCCGTTCGGATCGGGTGTTATATCTGAGCGGCGTAACAAGCGTTCGAAATGCCAGACCGCTCTTAAACTCGTTGTTCTCAGTGTCTCTGTTTTGACCTTGTCTGGAATGGTCGGTAAGTGATCTCTTTCTCAAACATGATTCGCCCACCGATTGTTTCTTTGAATCATTCATATTTGCTCGTCGCATTAATCTGTAACATTGTTACTGATTCGCAATGCTTGTTCTGTCGACAGTCACGTTGATCTTCGCGTTATTAGGGCGGATATCGTTGAGTGCAGGTGTTGAAAAATCTGAACACGCAACTATCCCAACCGTAATAGATCGAACGACTGCAACGACAATGGCTCCGTCAACAGTATCGAACATACCGAAAATTTCGCGTGCCATTACAACTAGGATGCCGACAACAAGGATAACGATGCCGACAACCAGAACGAGCACGACGTTGACTTTCGAATTCCCGCGGACAACTCAGCCGTGGAGAGTAATTCCATCAACGACGACGACAACAAAACCAACTACAGCCCAACCTTCTCGAATATCGACAAAGGTAACTGAAGCTCCGACTTCCACAACTACGATCATTATCGCCACAACGACTCACTCCCAGTCTACGACATCTGTTCAGTCTTCATCCGAAGGATCAGCCCGACAGGAAGGAGAACCTTCGACTACTGCTGGCCCGTACTCTCGACGAACATCTCCAGTTCGTGCGACCCTACTCAGACTTTCTGACTTTCGATGCATCAGGCAAGATTCTTTGACCATTTGTTACAAAACTGATAGGCACCGATGCATACTCAGTCGTCTGGGTAGGCCGAAAAACGAACGATTGATGTTGAAAGCTGTTCCGAAACCTATTTTGATTGGAAACGAGCAATTGTTGTTCAACCGTTTTTGTGAGGGTGCTCGTATCTACAGTTTCGAATGAAAAACTATTTCTTGGAAGCTTTCGATTCAAATAAAGATATTCTCATTTCGAAAGTTTAGTTAAAAACCAGAAGAGAACCTTTATTCATAATTCTGACTCGTCAGGCGAGTCGTTACGAGACGTTGGGATTCTGGAGTAGTTTCGACGCTTCAGAAATTTGAAACCGAAATATCCTATTGTACCTAGGCCAGCGGAGCCCAACACGGAAACGACTACGAAGACTGTAATCATTACGGTTGACCACCGTTTATCCGGTGTTGGCTGCGGAGAGGGAGTTGTTGGTTGCGGAGCGGGCGCGGGCGTTGTTGTGTTTCGTTGTTTGAATCTTTCATACGCATCCCAGATTGCCCTTCCACCCAGAGGAGCAGTTGTCTCTTGCAGACAGACAACTGTAGGTTCTGCTCTGCTTTCACATGAGAATGGATCGCGGAAACACTCAATTGGAAAGTACGTGGGACTTATTTCTCGAATCACGCAACTTATGTGCTCTGCGACACATTTTGGGCGGCAATCATCGCGATAGTTGAAGAATGCTTCGGATGCGTTCATGAGGCATAGGAGTATGAGAATGTCTGATGCCTTCATGTTTCTGCAAAGTATTCTTAGTTAGAAATGGGGCCGACGCCGATAGCTTTGCGTTGTTCACAAAATACGAACTTAGAATTCGGCTTGGTGAAATGATCGCCAAGATTCTCGGTAGACTTGATCCAGGACAAGACAATTTTTCCAGAACTGACCATCTCATGTAAGTACATCTGGCGAATCTGCAGATGTTTCGTCTTCTTGTTGAATGAAGACGCTTCGGCCAAATACTTCGCTGCTTGGTTATCGAGCCACAAGGTGGGAACCTCGGGATAACCAAGTTCTGTGGTTAGTCTGTTCAAATAGACTACCGTTTGAGCTGCTTGAGTTGCAGCTATGAGTTCTGACTCGGCTGAACTGAGAGAAATGGTCTTTTGCTGAGATGAGTGCCAATATATCGGACCTTTATTGGCTGTGACCACACATCCAGAAACAGAACGTCTGGTAACGGTACAGGCACCATAGTCACTGTCCGTGTAGTAGTTAAATGTTGTGGTTCCATCTCGCACAAAAGTTATACCATAGCGACTTGTGCCCTTTAGGTATCTCAGCACTCGTAGTGCTAATTCCCACTTTCTTTGCGTCGGATTTTGCAAAGATCTAGCAAGGAAGTTTGCCGAAAACGCGAGATCCGGTCTGCTTCCCTGAACTAGGTATTGGAGAGCTCCAACAAGTTCTCGATAAGGAACGTTAACCAACTCCGTTTCGTCATCGTCATAGATGTCCTTCAAAAGCGGAGTCGAGACTGGTTTACAGTCTGACATTCCGAATCGCTCGAGTATTTCGTTGATATATTTCTCTTGGAACATCGAGAGCGAGTTCGCTGTTCGTTTGATCTCGATTCCGAGAAAGTACTTGAGTGGGCTATACGATATATCCAGTCGCTTTTTCAGCCTTTCGAGAAAACTTACAACGATTTTCTCTGTTTTTCCTGTGACCACCATGTCGTCGACATAAACAGCGACGGTAACTTTCTCAGGACCGTTTCCCAAGAAAACGCAAGGATCTCCATCAGCCTGTTTGAGGGACAATTCAATCAAGATGCTTTTGATCTTCTCGAACCATCGAGCCGATGATTCACGTAGGCCGTACGTCGCCTTCTTAAGCAAGAGAACCTTTCCTTTTTCCACTTCGTATCCTTCTGGGGGTTTCAGATAAACGGGAGTATCTAATGTAGCATTCAGATAAGCTGAACGTACATCTGCTTGAAAGATTACTAAATCTTCTCTGACTGCAATATTTAGAACTGTACGAAGGACTTCGAAGCGTACTACCGGGGAATAGGTTTGTTCGTTCTCAGATCTTCTCTGCAGAAAACCTCGAACGCACAGTCTCGCTTTGAAGCGATCGACCTTCCCTGAAGGAAGGAACTTTGCACGGAAAACCCATTTAGAATCGATCAAATTAGCACCTTTGGGGGGAGTCACAACCTCCCAGGCAGAGAAGGATTCCATGTTGGAAAATTCCTCGCGAATTGCCTTCAGCCATTGCTCTTTCTCTGGAGAAAGAAGGGCTTCTTTGAAGGTTTGCGGCTCCACAATCACTTGTGACTTGCAAGCATTTGCAATTGCGGAACCAGCCTGGAAACGATCTGGTGGCTTGAGTTTGGATCGGTCACGAAGCCGTGAAAGTCGATCCGTATTAACTACATATTCTTTACGTTTGCGCTTCTTTTTAACACTATCGCTAACTTGCCCGTCGGTTGAAGAACTTTGAAGTTGAAGCTGCTGATCTTCTGGTCCGACTTCTCCGCGCGGAGGTACTTCTGGTTCCGACGGCTGCTGCTGTTGCTCTTGGCGTGGGGCGATGACTCGACCGCTGCTGCTTGGCTGATCCGGCGATGTGTCCGAAGCTGGTGGCGGAGCGCTTTCTTCGCTCTCTCCCGAATCCGCTGACGTTGAACTGTTTTGGTTCGGCTCTGGTATAACGTCAGCTGGCGTTTGTTGATTTTCCGTCGGCTTGTCTTCAAAAATGGTTTCATTCGGATCAATGATCGTTTGGCGAACGCTATCCAGTGGACTCTTCTTTTGGAACTTCACGTGCTTCGACGTGATCACAGTGCGCGTTCCAGGAAGCCAACAACGATATCCGAACACTAGCCCTATGCCCCCAAAACCCACGAATTTTGCAGAGAGGCCTTTGGCGTCGAACTTCTTGCGACCTGGCCTTTGGTCAAGAACCACACAATCCGAACCGAACTGATGAAATGACGGGAGATAGAATGGTTGGCCGTGAAAGATCTCAAATGCGGAAGTATTGGTGAATTTGTTGATTGTGATGGCGTTTAGTGTGATGGCGGCCATCGACACTGCCTCACCCCACATGGTTGTCTTCAGTCCCGAATCCAACAACATTGTGCGGGCGAGATCCACCAACGTGCGATTTGATTTTTCAGCCACTCCATTCTGCGCCGGATCCCTTGGATTGCTTTGTGTGAATTCACACCCGATGTCTGCCAACATCTTCTTGACCTTCTCATTAACAAACTCCGTGCCAAAATCCGTGTGAAGACGATTGATGTGCCGACCGAAGATATTGAAGAACCACTGGATGTACTGTCAGATGCATTCGGCTGTTTCATCCTTGCTACGGAGGAGGAACACGCGGCGGTATTTGGAGAAGTCATCGGTCAAGCAGAGGAAGTACTGCTTACCACCGAGAGACGACTCCGTTGCTGCACATGTGTCTCCGTGGATGAAGCCTGGTGATGTTGCATGACAGAATTCTGGCTTGGTGCGGGACGACACCTTATGTTGCTTGCCCCGATCACATGCTTCACAACTTTTCAGGTCATCAACAAACTTGATACCTTGACGGCGAAGAGTCTCGATGACTTTCTTCTTTCCCACATGGGATAGCGCCTCGTGAACCGACTTGAGACTGGCCAATGTCTCTGAACTTGCCTGCAGGGCTTCTGGTTCACTCACGGGGTCTGCCTTGAGGACGTACAGGTCTCTCTGGCGATGGGCTATTGCGCGCTTCCGTCCTGTGGTCACTGCGATCCTATCGGAGTTTACAGCTACTTTGTAGCCCTCACTTGTCAGCTGACTTATCGAGATTAAATTCGTCGAAATGTCCGGGACGAATAACGAATCTCTCAGCTCCAGGATGACGATCTGATTGCCTTGCTGAACAGCCAAGCGGGCGAGACCACAACCGTGAACTTGGACAGTTGCAGAGTTCCCTAACTTGACTTCTCGAGTGTTCTGCGATGGCTTTAGATCGACGAAGAACCTTTCATCTTTCAGGATATGGTTTGTGGCGCCAGAATCGAGTATTACCTCAACTGGGCCGCTGGAAGGGCTTCCCTTGTTACCCTCAGCGGATGCACACGCCATAAACACCTGACTGAAATTAGCCTTCGGCTTCTGGTTCTTTTGCTGCTTTCGTGGCTTCCTTCTGGAGCAGGATCCAGCAGTGTGACCGCGTTGTCCGCAGGTCCAGCATGTGATCTCCGTTGTCCTTGAAAACGTTTGCCTCTTGTTGGTGTTGGTTTGCTGGCGACGTCCATAGCAGAACCTTCCTCGATTACCCTTTCTTCGAATGCCGGAGCTAGCCATCATAACCGTTACGTCTTCTACACCTTGGTTAAGCTTGCGGCGTGCTCCTTCACTCTTGATCAGGTTTATCAAGGAAGACAGCGACTTGGTGTCTTCATCGCGGGTGCTCCAACTCTGCTTGAATGCGTCCCAGTCTTCCGGAAGAGATGACAGTAATCGCGAGGTGATTGCTGAGTCCGACATACCAGCTTTGCTCTCCGTCAGGTTGAAGACAACTTTCTTGTACACTTCAACGTTTTGTTCTATGGATCTGGACGAAGAGAATTTGAATGCCAACCAGGTTGCAACCGCAGCTTCTCGATACAGGCCTGATACGTTCTGGAATTTCTTCTTGATCACATTCCACATATCGACTGCTGTCACAACATCAGAATCGTCGTAGAATAACGATAGGATGATGTTTGGATGCACTATGTTGAAGAACACGGTTCTGGCGTTCTTATTGCCAATTTGGTAATGCTTCTCATCCTCCCCCTTGGAGTCCGGAGTTAGAGGAGAATTGGGACGGATGACTTCCCAAGCCCATGGTTCCGGCTGCATGTACCCTGGAACCAAGCACTTCCAGGCAAGGAAATTGGATCCGTCCTCCTTCAACACCATGGCGGCTGCATACTTGATCTTAGCCGGTGAATCTCCTTCGACGTTGAGCGTGATAGCGTCAGGCATGATGGTGATGAGCACAGAGTCTTTCGGTGAATTTCACAAATCACCGAGAGAGTCACAAGGGAGTTCACTGATAGTTTAGCACTTCACTCACTGAATTTAGTTTTATAGAACACGTTCCGTCGTGCTGATAACGTTTGTGTGGTTTAGTCGGTGATTCCTGATACGAAAGTTCAGTTGAAACGAATCTCGAGCTTTACGCGTTTGATAAACAAATCTTGAGTGGGAACTTGTTGACTTCTGTGAAGGGAATGATGGTAGAAAATGACGACAACGTTCGTGAGGGCAACTAGCCAGCACTGTGCACTGTTTTTATTTCATGTTCAAGTTGCTTATATAGAGTACAAATAAGTGAGGGAAACAATGATGCAACAGAGCTCATCAAGAGCTTGGAACTTATCCAGAATGGATTGCTCTACGCAGTAGCCCTGATGAGACCCAGAATAATATCATAACTTACTGAATGCATTGTTTGTGATTCTCTTCACTGCAGAACAGTGAAGGTCGTTTCTCGACAACAGAATAATAATGCTTGAATACTTGGCTCATAAAGTGCTGCATGAGAAATATCTCAACATGATCTCCGGACCGTTGACCAGTGGAAGAAACTTTCGTGGACCAAGCATCAAAAATCGTCGAAAATGGTGAGCAGTGATTCCGACTCTTCGAGCCCAGACGATCGATCGCGGAGATGCAGAAGTTGTGAACGTCGCCGCTCACGGAGAAACACGAGGACGGTTAAGGGGACTTTCCAGTGTAAAAATCGATTTTTCAAATATAGACTCAGAATGCTCTTCTACCCTATCGAAATACGTTCGCGAAATTTCGTTTCGATATTCGGCCCCAAAGACTTGTTTCTATGACGTCTACCCCAGAAATCAGCAAAGTTTTTCCCCAGTGGATTTCCTCGAATCCAACTCTGTGCCTCAAAAGCATTCCGATGGTACCCCATGTGAGCCACGGTGAAGATCTGATTCGAATTGTCCCGCTCGACGCAGCCTGGCGTGTGTCTGGGATATTCCCGTGGTCGCGGCGCCGTGTATCCGCACCTGACATCATTGCGCCTTCTACTGACAATCGTTGGTCGTTCCGAAGGCTGGTATCTCCTCCATGATCATGCTCCCGCAAAGAACAAGCTTTGGTGAAAAAGGGAATCACTCCACACATCGTTCGAAGCTGCCAGTGAGAGACGTATTATCTCGAAAATCGATACACGAGATCAGGCACTGCGCAGCCGGGCTGCTCAACTTCCCAAAAAAACTTTGCGACGAGCAAGATACTGCTAAAGAATACGGATTTGTCATCGTAGAGCTCATCTGAGGCCTTAAAATCGGTTTTGGTTCTCAGGTGAACCAGTTCTCTTTCGTTCTGAGTTCGCGGTGAGGAGGAACTTTGACTTCTTTTTCCTCGAAACCGTATTTTTTTTTTTGCCGGACACGTCGTGTGGGAACGCTACGGATTTATCTTGTTCTGCTCGCATGTGGAGTGAGCTGAGAGTGTCCGCAAACCCCCCCCACTACAATGGCGGAAATCCTCAAACAGCCGGCCTGTCATGTGGCAAAATGGAAATTCGGTGGTCGAGTGAGAAAAAAAAACATTCGGAAATGTTTTTTTTTGTGCACTTGATTTTGCCCGCCGGTAGTCATTCTAGTGTGGGGGCTGCATCATCATATGAGCAATGATTACCGACCGTTCGGTTATATTCAGATGCTTCGTTCGGCTGTGACGTGTCCGGCAAGTTTTTTCTCATAGGTTCGGGGCGATGACTACAACCAGAGAACCACTGCGACAACTAGATTTTTTTTTTCTACAAATGAGGCTCAGACATCCAGCTTGTTGTAGCGCAGAATGGTATCGATTTGAACGGCCTTGTTTCTTTCCAAAAAATATTGAAATTTTGCAAAATCACACTGGAAAGTCCCCTTAAACGCAAAGTGGAAATCGAGGCATATGGTAAGAGAAGTGAGTGCTGATCAACTTTATGTGCAAAAATACGAGTTTAATATTGAATGGTACGACTCTTTTGTCAAGAGCATTCAATCATTTTCTTAGAGTTGTGTTCTTTCCTTAGAATCCAAGGGCAACGACGCCACTGACACCGAGGTCAAAGTGGAGTCCGAAACATGCACGAAAACGGATGGTAACGGGACCACCAAAGTCAAAGAAAACGAGGATTCTGGTCAGCATGTGTACTACGACGGAGACGGCGCCACCAACGCCGAGAAAAGCGAACACCCCAATCAACGTAAGCAAAACGACGGTGACGGCCCCATCAATGCCGAGAAAAGTGGACATTTTGATCATCAAAGCGAAATCAAAACTGTCTGTCAAGAGGAATCTCAGTGCGCGTCCGGTAAGGAAAAATCGACGGATCCGAACGATGGATCGGAGGCGTTGTCGCCGGAGAGTCGTCATCCTCGGAAGAAAATCCTTACACGACGCCGTAACCAGCCGAAGATCCCAACTTGTTCTGGGCTCCCCCAACCACGCTTCTTGTCCAGTTACGACGATGCCGTTGATCCCTACACGGCGATCGACAATAACATTAGACTTCTAGGAGGAGCGCCCATACCCTTGGAGCGCTTTCAAAGACAAATGCAATGATATCACCAGCGCGTTCAAAACGGCCGACTCTCAAATCATTTTCCACTCTCACACCCCACGATCTCTCCACCGCACCCTGACTACTACGGACGCGAACAGTCCGAGACGCGACACGATCCTAGGTTGGAAACGAGAGAGTAAGTGTTTGAAAAATTCAGTTGAATTCCTCAATTTTGTCTTCTTCGTATCCTCCGGTTGTAGATCTGCCCTGATCTCAGTTTTGTTGGTTGCAGCGCCATGGACCGAGACCGGGCGACCTATTTGAAGGTTGATCTGACTGAAGATGAGGACTGCGTGCAATTGTCAGGAGATAGAGCGAAACTCGGAAAACTTTCCATCAAGTGGGTGATTACTTCCATAGTCATCATGTGCTCACAAGGGAAGTTTCAGAATTGTACATCGCCGATTCGAACCAGATAGGGTGAGATTTGTAGGTCTACTTGAGACTAGAAAAACCGCCCATGGAACATATTCCCCTTTTTGCGCCGTTCGCGAGATAGAGCGCCTTGAAAATCGGTAATTTTAACATGGGCTCCTATGGGAGCCTATCGGGCCCGGGAGAGCCGAGCTCCCGTAAGTTCTGGAAATAGCTGTGGGGAGGACACACGGATCAGGAACTCTACAACATGCCGGGAAAGAACATCATGGTGAAAGTCTTCCCAAAAGGCTCAACGAGTATCGTGCAGCCTTTGGATCTCTATCGTTTTCGACTCTGGAAGGATTTTGCGAGGAGACTTACTGAACACTGCTCCATGTTCAACTTCCGCGTGGATCAAAGGAATGACATTCTACGCATGCATTCGTTGATACACAATCAATTCCAGAGTCCGCAGTCCCGACCTCATTGGCTATGTGCTTGGCGGCTCGGCGGATTCGACGTTCCCGCAGTGCCGTTTCCGACCATGTCCCAACTACCTTTCGAATTCGACAGTGATTGCGAGACACCAACGTGTATTCGAGCAGCATTTATCCGATGCGCGCACTGCCAGAGAATCCTGTGTTCCGAATGTTTCCATATCAAACATCATTATCATTGTCTTTGATTCAATGATGTGAAACCTGACAGTTTGTTTTTTCTTGTTTCTCTTCGGTGGCGCCACCGTGGAGTGGCGCGCTTTAAAAACCGCGTGCCGGTGCACAGGCTGGCGCCAGGATACATAGAAACCTTCCACAACTATTTCCCGAACTTTCTGGAACTTACGGGAGCTTGGCTCTCCTGGGCCCGATAGGCCCCCATAGGAGCCCATGTTGAAATTTCAGATTTTTAAGGCACTCTATCTCGCGAACGGCGCAAAAAGGGGAATATGTTCCATGGGCGGTTTTTCAAGTCTCAAGTAGACCTACAAATCTCACCCTATCTGGTTCGAATCGGCGATGTACAATTCTGAAACTTCCCTTGTCAGTGATTGCGATTATTGGTTCCAGCTGTGAGTTTCATAACTCCGTCCTTTTTCATGTTCGTCAGTGTTGATCTCCTTCGATTCTTGAATTTTCTTGAAGGTTTATTCGTCTTATCTTCTCTTTAGGCTGGTACACCATCATCGCGGTCACAACTGATGTAAAGATCGGTCAACCAGCCGTCGTAATCCAGAACCCCAAAAACAATGTCATCATGTCCGCGGCGTCTCATGGCGCGATTTCCAGCGTGGAGATCACCCAGAATTCGATTTCACATGGCAACTCTGAAAAGGTCCCATTCATTTCAAGAACGCTGTCGTTTGAGGAGACGTAGAAAATTTCTAGAAGAGAAGTTTCCAGTACTGTCGGGACGTTAACGACCGATAGCCCTGTGACCACGAACACACCAGCAACGAGTCAAAATATCACTACCGCAAAACCTGAACATGTATTGCCACCGCTTGGAATCATTGTAACAGATCCACGAAAAGTGGAAATTTCACCGCATGGCCTGAAATGTTCCTCGGTTCGTTTTCTGACCATTTGTTACGCGCATTATGTTGAGTTCTGCATTCTGACCGTCCCTCCAAAAAGACCAACCGGTCAATCAGTTCAAGTTTCCCCCCTTTTTTATTTTCAATAGGGAATTATCATCGGAAGAGGCTTCACTTAAAAGCTCGCGTTGCGGTCGTAAAACTCCTTATTATTTCGTTTGATTTATTGCTTTGTTTTGTGAATAAACATAGATCCGTCAGTCTCAGATTGACGAGGTTGTAGCGAGGTAAACCGGAGATTCTTGTCTTGAGGGAATGGGGGCATAGGAGTTTCGCTTCCAATATTTTTCGTAGATCACGAGGCCGATACCGACCAAAATCATTATCGTTAGAATGGCGAGAATGGGCGTGATGATTTTCGCTCTTGCATTCGAAGGCGGTGGTGTAGGTGGCTCGGGACTGATCGTCGTTGGCGATGGTTTTTCCGTTGTTGTAACGTTTGGCTGATGCTTACTCTTCCAATCCATCCAAATGGAAGCCCCACCAAGGGCCGGTTTTCCTGGTTGGAGGCACACAACGTTGTCCGCGGCATGAAGTTCACACGCGACGTGCGACATCATACATTCACAATTGAAGTTGAAATGTGTGGGTTCGGAGATTATGCAGCTTTTGGCGTCTCTCGTGCATTTCGAATCGCAGTCTGAATATGAGAAATAGTCTGCCGCGAAGACGAGTGGAAACACGATAGCCGCTGTGATTGATCTCATTGCGTCTGTAAGGCGGCGTTTGACTCGTTAGGACACGGACCCACGGAAATCAGTTTGAGTAATCGCTTTAACATTGGGCCGTTGTGAGGTTTTGTCATCAAATCAGAAAAATTTTAATCTGATTGTGTGAATTCTACCTTTAAGGCTCCTTCCTCGATCAATTCTCGTAGGAAGAAGTAACGCACAGCGATATGGCGCGTTTTATCGTGGTATTGAGTCTCACTCACTAGATGTATGGCGGCCTTGTTGTCCGAGAGGAGAACGGGTACTGACTGATAGTCTAGTTCTTTTAGCAACCGGTTAAAGAACAAGGCTGTTTGAGCCAGAGCGGAAAGGGCTTTCAGTTCCGATTCGGCCGTTGACAAACTAACGGTCCTTTGTAGGCTGGATTTCCAAAATATCGGACCGCCATTGCCATGAATCATCAAACCCGATACAGACCTTCGAGTTGTAGGGTCGCTCGCATAGTCACTGTCAGAGTAATATCGGAATCCGTTCTCGCCGTCAGTCGTGTATTTTATTCCGTAGTTTTTCGTTCCCTTCAGATATTTCAGTACTCTTTTCGCGAATGGTAGCTTTCTTGTCGTCGGTTTGTCCAGAAAACGACTCAAGAAAGAAACTGCAAAACCTAAATCCGGTCTGGAAATTTGTACCAGAAACTGGAGTGAACCGACTATGCTACGATATTCAGAGTCGTCGATCGGATCGGTTTCGTCATTCGAGTAAATCGTTCTGTCCAACGGTGCTGACACTATTTTGCAATCAGACATGCCAAAACGGGCAAGAACTTCGTTGGCATACTTTGTTTGGTGCAGAAAGAGTCCGTTGGAAATGCGATTGATTTCGATTCCCAAGAAGAAATGGGCTGGGCGCGCAGTAGTCTCCAGATGTTTCTCTAAAGCTTTTAGAAAACTGGAAATGACCGCTTCAGTCTTCGCGAGAACCAAAGAGTCGTCGACGTACAGGCACAAATATAGTTTGTCTGACTCATTTCCGATGAAGAGACATGGGTCATTCTCAGATTGTCGCAGACCCAAATCAACCAAGATAGACTTCATCTTTCTGTGGAACAGTCTCCCGGATTGCTTTGCGCCGTACAGTGCTTTGTTCAGACGGCAACAAAGACCTTTATCTTTTACTTCCAAGCCGTCGGGTATGGCCATGTAAATCTCACTGTCGATGTCTGCTGACAAATAGGCACACTTGACATCGGCTTGCCATATGATCAGATTTTCTCGTACCGCAATATTGAGCATGCATCGGATTGTTTCGAACCGCACAGTTGGCGAGAATATCTCAAAATATTCCACAGATTTGATCTGCGAGAAGCCGCGTAAAACCAATCTCGACTTTCGCTTGTCGACTTCCCCAGATGGGGTACGTTTGGTTCGGAAAATCCAACGCGATGAAAGAGCTCGTTTGCCTGGAGGCAATGGGACCAAAGTCCAAACGTTTAAGATCTTCATGTTCTCAAACTCCTGTTGGACGGATTCATACCAATCTGCTCTGAATCTTCCGCTCATTGCCTCTGCATATGAGCTAGGCTCATCTTCTGCTGAAATCTCACTGACATTTGCCTCAGTATACCCGGCTTGGTAGCGATCTGGCGGCTTTAAAGTGGAACGATCTCTTAGTCTGGATCTCCTATCCTCCGATGGCTCGTACACTTTTCTTTTTCTCTTCTTCTTCTTTGCATTACTATCACTATTACTAGCTACCTGTTCGTCCGGTGATTGTGGAGTTGATACTTTGTCTGCAGTTGAATTCAGGGTCACATCTCGCGGTTGTTGTTTGGTGTCAGGTTTCCGCTTTGGACGAACTGCCGGCGTGGATGGTGAAACTTGATCGGTGCCAGTTTGTATTTCTTCTTGCGGTGCGGAGGCATCATCTGTTTGATCACTTCTTCTGGTCTTTGGTGGACTGGAAATTGAGCTGCTCGGTAAGTCAACGTCAGTGCTGCCCGCCGGTTTCTGGGTGAGACCGTTTGGTTGATCAGTTACCCGATCGTCTTGGCCGTCATCCATTGGGTCGGTAGGCTGCTCTGTCGGAAAAACACCGGGCGGCTCAGTATCGGATGCCTTCGCAGTTTCTTCCTTTTCTTCTGGTTGTTCGATGAAAACGTCTTCGTTCATGGAATTCGTTGGTTTCGTTCCGCTTTCTGTTTCAAGAGGACTTTTCTTCGGGAACGAGACATTTTTACTGACTACTATCTTGCGACTGCCTGGGAGGTACAACCGATAGCCAAACACACCTGAATTTAGGCCGACCAAGATTGCTTCGACGCCAGTGGGCGCGAATTTCTTTCTAGTAGGGGTTTGATCGAGCAAGAAACATCTTGTTCCGAATGGGTGAAGCTTTCCAAATATGGTTTTCTTCCGTGAAAAATCTCAAATGCCGATTTGTTCGTTTGTTTATTGACGGTAGCTGCATTTAGAACTTGACAAGCATAAAGAACTGCTTCATCCCAAAAGTTTGTCTTCATACCAGAGTCTATCAAAATGGTTCTTGCCAGATCAATCAGAGTTCGGTTCGAACGCTCTGCTTTTCCATTCTGAGCCGGGTCTCTTACATTAGATTTGGTGAACTCACAGCCGGCTTTGATCAACATCTTTCTGACAGGCTCATTCCAAAACTCTGTGCCCCCATCACTATGGAATCGGAAAATGTTACGCCCAAAAATGTTATGAAACCAAAGTACGAATTGTCATATGCAATCGGCGACCTCGTCTTTCGTGCGTAGAAAGTACACGACACGATAGCTGGAGTAGTCATCAGTTAGACACATGAAGTATCTTTTGCCCGTCAAACTGGGCTCGGTGGCTGCGCACGTGTCGGCATGAATGAAACCGGGACGTGTCGAGCCAGAATCTGCTGGTTTTGTATGACTAGGTTGGCGGTGTTGCTTGCCCCTCTGGCAAGGGCTGCATGAGCCGAAGTCATCTTCGTATGGGATCCCATTCAAGGCCAGAGTCTTCTTGACTTTGTCGATGCCGATATGCGCAAGAACCTCGTGAGCCTCTCTTAGACTGATCTTCTTAACGGTGATCACCTTGGTGTTGTTTGCTTCCGCCCGTCGCTCGAAGCACATGAAGACCGTTTTCACGGGTTGCGGCAATCTCGACCTGGCCACTGGACACAATCATGCTATCTTTGTTGATGCTCACTTTGAAGCCATCCGTTACCAGCTGCCCGATTGAAACTAAATTGACGGAAATTTTCGGGACGTATAACGCGTTAGTCAATCTCAATTTGACGATGCTGTCGCCCTGCCGGACAGTCAATGTCACGGGACCGCAACCCTGTGCTTTTAGAGTAGCGGAATTACCGAACCTGACTTCCCGGGATGCCGACAAAGGTTTCAGCTCATCAAAGAACGACCGATCGTTGAACAAGTTATCGGTCGAGCCCGAATCCAGAATCACGCGGGTTCCGATCTGGGTGCTTTCCTCGAAGCAATCGCTGACTGTCTCAGCCATGAATACTTCACTGAAGTTCGCGACCGGTTTCCGTCCTTCACGTCTCTGAGGCCTTGGAGAACCGCCTGGCCTAGAGGAAGATGAATTCCTGCTTCTGCAAGATGCAGCCTTGTGTCCAGCTTTTCCACAATTCCAGCAGGTTATTGTGGTTGTCCTAGTCATGGTCTGGCTTCTTCTATCATTCGTATATCGCCGCGTCTGGAAGTGCCTGGGACGTCTTCTAGTTTGGGTCCTTGTTATTAACGCAGTCGCATCGAAGACGCCGTCCTCAATCGCGCGTCGAGCGGCTTCACTCCTTATCAGATCCAACAGAGTAGGGAAAGTCTTTTGATTTTCCGCCCTTGTGGACCATGCTTGTTTAAAGGAGGACCAGTCCCTAGGAAGGGAGTTGACCAAACGAGAACAGATGGCATTTGCTGGTATTTCCGAATTACTCTCAGTAAGGTTGAAGGTTAATTTCTTGTATGCCTCTATGTTCTCACTGATCGTAAGGGATGGCTTGAACTCAAATGCCAGCCAACTGGTTATTGCCTGCTCGCGGTAGAGGCCTGACTCGTTATGGAATCTTGACTTCATTTTGGACCAGATTTCCGAAGCAGGGACATCGGCAGAATCATCATAGAATTCGGACAGAAACAAATTTGGGTGAATAATTTGATGGAAAATTGTCCTTGCATTCCGGTTGCCGATGGTGTAATGCTCGGCATCGGATCCAGTTGAGGAAGGGGTGAGCGTTCCATTCGTGGCTTCCCAGGCATATGGCATGGATTGTAAGTATCCGGGCGCGAGACACTTCCAGCGAAGAAAGTTCTTACCGTCCTCACGGAGAACGACCATGCGGTTCATCTTCGGCGTGGCGTCTGGATCGGCCGTGAGGGTCACTGCACTTTCGGCTTGTTGAGGCATGTTGAACGAGCCGCACAAACACTCGAGGGTTCCAAGGGACACACAGGTACACCGCAGGTATCAGCTCAGAGTTTAGAGCTTCCTCGTGCTGATAACGTGATTGAATTTGATGAATAAAACCACTAGATAGTCGGTGGAACTGACACTTGAGATGTCACTGAATCGTCAACTCCTGGCAAGCACTAATTTCGGACTCGGAGCCTTCGAACTGTGGAGAGAAATACTGAATACGCTCAGATGCAGTGTGAACACTAATCGGGCAGCGTTTCCGCGTGCGGCGAAGCAGCAGTATTTTTTATTGAACATAGTCTCGAATATATAGTCCCTTGAGCGAGGGTACGCATTGACAACGGGATGTAGAACGCGGAAGACGAAACACTGAAGACGCAGTGCAATTAACTTGTCCTAAATTCGCGAATAACTATAGCGCGTGTATCGTATGTCCTGCATACCTCGACAGATCCTGAGGCCCATTCAGTTCTTCCAAATATCACGCAAATGAATACGCATGGCAATTCGCTCTTTGGATGATACGGGTGAGAACACCCTTCGTGGTACAGATTCTGATCTCGAGGCATGCTCAAGCCCCGTTGAGATGAAACTCTCTCCCTCTCTCTGCAACCCTCCCCGAATGCTGAAACCAGTCAGATTTGGTGGAGCAACCTCAGATGCTCCCGAGTTGCGTTACACTGAAGAGTGCTACTTGAAGAGTTCTACGTGTCCCCTCTGAAGGATATGGATCGCTTGGAGTCCGCAACGGTTCTCAATGGGTAAGTTCCCGTCTGTTTCACTGACTTGAATGTGTTAATTGTTCTCCACACGATACTGAACGGTGACTTTTTTTCAGGTCAACCTGTCTCGCGACCGACTTACTCGTCCAATTCCAACGGCTGCGATTGCTCGTATCAGTGCCTTCGCAACAGACAGGCCCGTCGGATGCCCAGACAATATCACAGGAGCCAGTTACTACTGCCTCATCCACCAAATCCGTGAACGACAGCACGCGATCGAATCCGTTCTGCGTCTTCTGCAAGAACAACGGAGCGCCCAAGTCGGTGTACAGGAGCCATGTCATCAAGGACAATCACGGTCTCGTCGCATGTCCCGTGCTTCGGAAATACAACTGCCCGTACTGCGAAAATGGAGGAGGCGATCTCGCTCACACAGCTAATTTCTGTCCGAAAAAACGAGCCGATTTTCTGAACTCATTCCTGAAGAAAATGTGAATAAAAATACAACAATAGTCAACTCACACGTTTTCGCTCTTCTCGCTTGAAGTCTCTGGAACTCTGATACGATATTGCTGTCATTGAGAACGAACACCGCCGGATGATTTTCCACTGCACTGACCACATGAAAATCGTATTCAGAATTGCCGGAGAGAGCGCCCGAGGTAAGCGAAGAGGAGCGCATCCAAAGGATGAATCTGGAGACGATATTGCAATCAAACGGGCACGATTCAAACTCATTGGCTTGACCCTGATTCCTAATAAATCGTTCATAGCTCTTACTAATTCCTCTATCGCTCCTAGACTCGACTCTATACATTGAAAGAACTGATCAAAGCTACACGGGGCTGATTGAATCCATTTCGCGAAGGTTTGGGACCTCCGAAGCATCTGCTAGGATTATTGTGACCGTATCGTCTTCCAACGCCTCCGAGTCCTGCATACCTCGACAGATCCTGAGGCCCATTCAGTTCTTCCAAATATCACGCAAATGAATACGCATGGCAATTCGCTCTTTGGATGATACCGGTGAGAACACCCTTCGTGGTACAGATTCTGATCTCGAGGAATGCTCAAGCCCCGTTGAGATGAAACTCTCTCCCTCTCTCTGCAACCCTCCCCGAATGCTGAAACCAGTCAGATTTGGTGGAGCAACCTCAGATGCTCCCGAGTTGCGTTACACTCAAGAGTGCTACTTGAAGAGTTCTACGTGTCCCCTCTGAAGGATATGGATCGCTTGGAGTCCGCAACGGTTCTCAATGGGTAAGTTCCCGTCTGTTTCACTGACTTGAATGTGTTAATTGTTCTCCACACGATACTGAACGGTGACTTTTTTTCAGGTCAACCTGTCTCGCGACCGACTTACTCGTCCAATTCCAACGGCTGCGATTGCTCGTATCAGTGCCTTCGCAACAGACAGGCCCGTCGGATGCCCAGACAATATCACAGGAGCCAGTTACTACTGCCTCATCCACCAAATCCGTGAACGACAGCACGCGATCGAATCCGTTCTGCGTCTTCTGCAAGAACAACGGAGCGCCCAAGTCGGTGTACAGGAGCCATGTCATCAAGGACAATCACGGTCTCGTCGCATGTCCCGTGCTTCGGAAATACAACTGCCCGTACTGCGAAAATGGAGGAGGCGATCTCGCTCACACAGCTAATTTCTGTCCGAAGAAACGAGCCGATTTTCTGAACTCATTCCTGAAGAAAATGTGAATAAAAAATACAACAATAGTCAACTCACACGTTTTCGCTCTTCTCGCTTGAAGTCTCTGGAACTCTGATACGATACTGCTGTCATTGAGAACGAACACCGCCGGATGATTTTTCACTGCACTGACCACATGAAAATCGTATTCAGAATTGCCTGAGAGAGCGCCCGAGGAAAGCGAAGAGGAGCGCATCCAAAGGATGAATCTGGAGACGATATTGCAATCAAACGGGCACGATTCATATTCATCGGCTTGACCCTGATTCCTAATAAATCGTTCATAGCTCTTACTAATTCCTCTATTGCTCCTGGACTCGACTCTATACATTGAAAGAACTGATCAAAGCTACACGGGGCTGATTGAATCCATTTCGCGAAGGTTTGGGACCTCCGAAGCATCTGCTAGGATTATTGTGACCGTATCGTCTTCCAACGCCTCCGAGTCCTGCATACCTCGACAGATCCTGAGGCCCATTCAGTTCTTCCAAATATCACGCAAATGAATACGCGTAGGCAATTCGCTCTTTGGATGATACCGGTGAGAACACCCTTCGTGGTACAGATTCTGATCTCGAGGCATGCTCAAGCCCCGTTGAGATGAAACTCTCTCCCTCTCTCTGCAACCCTCCCCGAATGCTGAAACCAGTCAGATTTGGTGGAGCAACCTCAGATGCTCCCGAGTTGCGTTACACTCAAGAGTGCTACTTGAAGAGTTCTACGTGTCCCCTCTGAAGGATATGGATCGCTTGGAGTCCGCAACGGTTCTCAATGGGTAAGTTCCCGTCTGTTTCACTGACTTGAATGTGTTAATTGTTCTCCACACGATACTGAACGGTGACTTTTTTTCAGGTCAACCTGTCTCGCGACCGACTTACTCGTCCAATTCCAACGGCTGCGATTGCTCGTATCAGTGCCTTCGCAACAGACAGGCCCGTCGGATGCCCAGACAATATCACAGGAGCCAGTTACTACTGCCTCATCCACCAAATCCGTGAACGACAGCACGCGATCGAATCCGTTCTGCGTCTTCTGCAAGAACAACGGAGCGCCCAAGTCGGTGTACAGGAGCCATGTTATCAAGGACAATCACGGTCTCGTCGCATGTCCCGTGCTTCGGAAATACAACTGCCCGTACTGCGAAAATGGAGGAGGCGATCTCGCTCACACAGCTAATTTCTGTCCGAAGAAACGAGCCGATTTTCTGAACTCATTCCTGAAGAAAATGTGAATAAAAATACAACAATAGTCAACTCACACGTTTTCGCTCTTCTCGCTTGAAGTCTGTGGAACTCTGATACGATATTGCTGTCATTGAGAACGAACACCGCCGGATGATTTTCCACTGCACTGACCACATGAAAATCGTATTCAGAATTGCCGGAGAGAGCGCCCGAGGTAAGCGAAGAGGAGCGCATCCAAAGGATGAATCTGGAGACGATATTGCAATCAAACGGGCACGATTCAAACTCATTGGCTTGACCCTGATTCCTAATAAATCGTTCATAGCTCTTACTAATTCCTCTATTGCTCCTAGACTCGACTCTATACATTGAAAGAACTGATCAAAGCTACACGGGGCTGATTGAATCCATTCCGCGAAGGTTTGGGACCTCCGAAGCATCTGCTAGGATTATTGTGACCGTATCGTCTTCCAACGCCTCCGAGTCCTGCATACCTCGACAGATCCTGAGGCCCATTCAGTTCTTCCAAATATCACGCAAATGAATACGCATGGCAATTCGCTCTTTGGATGATACCGGTGAGAACACCCTTCGTGGTACAGATTCTGATCTCGAGGAATGCTCAAGCCCCGTTGAGATGAAACTCTCTCCCTCTCTCTGCAACCCTCCCCGAATGCTGAAACCAGTCAGATTTGGTGGAGCAACCTCAGATGCTCCCGAGTTGCGTTACACTCAAGAGTGCTACTTGAAGAGTTCTACGTGTCCCCTCTGAAGGATATGGATCGCTTGGAGTCCGCAACGGTTCTCAATGGGTAAGTTCCCGTCTGTTTCACTGACTTGAATGTGTTAATTGTTCTCCACACGATACTGAACGGTGACTTTTTTTCAGGTCAACCTGTCTCGCGACCGACTTACTCGTCCAATTCCAACGGCTGCGATTGCTCGTATCAGTGCCTTCGCAACAGACAGGCCCGTCGGATGCCCAGACAATATCACAGGAGCCAGTTACTACTGCCTCATCCACCAAATCCGTGAACGACAGCACGCGATCGAATCCGTTCTGCGTCTTCTGCAAGAACAACGGAGCGCCCAAGTCGGTGTACAGGAGCCATGTCATCAAGGACAATCACGGTCTCGTCGCATGTCCCGTGCTTCGGAAATACAACTGCCCGTACTGCGAAAATGGAGGAGGCGATCTCGCTCACACAGCTAATTTCTGTCCGAAGAAACGAGCCGATTTTCTGAACTCATTCCTGAAGAAAATGTGAATAAAAATACAACAATAGTCAACTCACACGTTTTCGCTCTTCTCGCTTGAAGTCTCTGGAACTCTGATACGATACTGCTGTCATTGAGAACGAACACCGCCGGATGATTTTTCACTGCACTGACCACATGAAAATCGTATTCAGAATTGCCGGAGAGAGCGCCCGAGGTAAGCGAAGAGGAGCGCATCCAAAGGATGAATCTGGAGACGATATTGCAATCAAACGGGCACGATTCAAACTCATTGGCTTGACCCTGATTCCTAATAAATCGTTCATAGCTCTTACTAATTCCTCTATTGCTCCTAGACTCGACTCTATACATTGAAAGAACTGATCAAAGCTACACGGGGCTGATTGAATCCATTTCGCGAAGGTTTGGGACCTCCGAAGCATCTGCTAGGATTATTGTGACCGTATCGTCTTCCAACGCCTCCGAGTCCTGCATACCTCGACAGATCCTGAGGCCCATTCAGTTCTTCCAAATATCACGCAAATGAATACGCATGGCAATTCGCTCTTTGGATGATACCGGTGAGAACACCCTTCGTGGTACAGATTCTGATCTCGAGGAATGCTCAAGCCCCGTTGAGATGAAACTCTCTCCCTCTCTCTGCAACCCTCCCCGAATGCTGAAACCAGTCAGATTTGGTGGAGCAACCTCAGATGCTCCCGAGTTGCGTTACACTCAAGAGTGCTACTTGAAGAGTTCTACGTGTCCCCTCTGAAGGATATGGATCGCTTGGAGTCCGCAACGGTTCTCAATGGGTAAGTTCCCGTCTGTTTCACTGACTTGAATGTGTTAATTGTTCTCCACACGATACTGAACGGTGACTTTTTTTCAGGTCAACCTGTCTCGCGACCGACTTACTCGTCCAATTCCAACGGCTGCGATTGCTCGTATCAGTGCCTTCGCAACAGACAGGCCCGTCGGATGCCCAGAAAATATCACAGGAGCCAGTTACTACTGCCTCATCCACCAAATCCGTGAACGACAGCACGCGATCGAATCCGTTCTGCGTCTTCTGCAAGAACAACGGAGCGCCCAAGTCGGTGTACAGGAGCCATGTCATCAAGGACAATCACGGTCTCGTCGCATGTCCCGTGCTTCGGAAATACAACTGCCCGTACTGCGAAAATGGAGGAGGCGATCTCGCTCACACAGCTAATTTCTGTCCGAAGAAACGAGCCGATTTTCTGAACTCATTCCTGAAGAAAATGTGAATAAAAATACAACAATAGTCAACTCACACGTTTTCGCTCTTCTCGCTTGAAGTCTCTGGAACTCTGATACGATACTGCTGTCATTGAGAACGAACACCGTCGGATGATTTTTCACTGCACTGACCACATGAAAATCGTATTCAGAATTGCCTGAGAGAGCGCCCGAGGAAAGCGAAGAGGAGCGCATCCAAAGGATGAATCTGGAGACGATATTGCAATCAAACGGGCACGATTCATATTCATCGGCTTGACCCTGATTCCTAATAAATCGTTCATAGCTCTTACTAATTCCTCTATTGCTCCTGGACTCGACTCTATACATTGAAAGAACTGATCAAAGCTACACGGGGCTGATTGAATCCATTTCGCGAAGGTTTGGGACCTCCGAAGCATCTGCTAGGATTATTGTGACCGTATCGTCTTCCAACGCCTCCGAGTCCTGCATACCTTAACAGATCCTGAGGCCCATTCAGTTCTTCCAAATATCACGCAAATGAATACGCGTAGGCAATTCGCTCTTTGGATGATACCGGTGAGAACACCCTTCGTGGTACAGATTCTGATCTCGAGGCATGCTCAAGCCCCGTTGAGATGAAACTCTCTCCCTCTCTCTGCAACCCTCCCCGAATGCTGAAACCAGTCAGATTTGGTGGAGCAACCTCAGATGCTCCCGAGTTGCGTTACACTCAAGAGTGCTACTTGAAGAGTTCTACGTGTCCCCTCTGAAGGATATGGATCGCTTGGAGTCCGCAACGGTTCTCAATGGGTAAGTTCCCGTCTGTTTCACTGACTTGAATGTGTTAATTGTTCTCCACACGATACTGAACGGTGACTTTTTTTCAGGTCAACCTGTCTCGCGACCGACTTACTCGTCCAATTCCAACGGCTGCGATTGCTCGTATCAGTGCCTTCGCAACAGACAGGCCCGTCGGATGCCCAGACAATATCACAGGAGCCAGTTACTACTGCCTCATCCACCAAATCCGTGAACGACAGCACGCGATCGAATCCGTTCTGCGTCTTCTGCAAGAACAACGGAGCGCCCAAGTCGGTGTACAGGAGCCATGTCATCAAGGACAATCACGGTCTCGTCGCATGTCCCGTGCTTCGGAAATACAACTGCCCGTACTGCGAAAATGGAGGAGGCGATCTCGCTCACACAGCTAATTTCTGTCCGAAAAAACGAGCCGATTTTCTGAACTCATTCCTGAAGAAAATGTGAATAAAAATACAACAATAGTCAACTCACACGTTTTCGCTCTTCTCGCTTGAAGTCTCTGGAACTCTGATACGATATTGCTGTCATTGAGAACGAACACCGCCGGATGATTTTCCACTACACTGACCACATGAAAATCGTATTCAGAATTGCCGGAGAGAGCGCCCGAGGTAAGCGAAGAGGAGCGCATCCAAAGGATGAATCTGGAGACGATATTGCAATCAAACGGGCACGATTCAAACTCATTGGCTTGACCCTGATTCCTAATAAATCGTTCATAGCTCTTACTAATTCCTCTATTGCTCCTAGACTCGACTCTATACATTGAAAGAACTGATCAAAGCTACACGGGGCTGATTGAATCCATTTCGCGAAGGTTTGGGACCTCCGAAGCATCTGCTAGGATTATTGTGACCGTATCGTCTTCCAACGCCTCCGAGTCCTGCATACCTCGACAGATCCTGAGGCCCATTCAGTTCTTCCAAATATCACGCAAATGAATACGCATGGCAATTCGCTCTTTGGATGATACCGGTGAGAACACCCTTCGTGGTACAGATTCTGATCTCGAGGAATGCTCAAGCCCCGTTGAGATGAAACTCTCTCCCTCTCTCTGCAACCCTCCCCGAATGCTGAAACCAGTCAGATTTGGTGGAGCAACCTCAGATGCTCCCGAGTTGCGTTACACTCAAGAGTGCTACTTGAAGAGTTCTACGTGTCCCCTCTGAAGGATATGGATCGCTTGGAGTCCGCAACGGTTCTCAATGGGTAAGTTCCCGTCTGTTTCACTGACTTGAATGTGTTAATTGTTCTCCACACGATACTGAACGGTGACTTTTTTTCAGGTCAACCTGTCTCGCGACCGACTTACTCGTCCAATTCCAACGGCTGCGATTGCTCGTATCAGTGCCTTCGCAACAGACAGGCCCGTCGGATGCCCAGACAATATCACAGGAGCCAGTTACTACTGCCTCATCCACCAAATCCGTGAACGACAGCACGCGATCGAATCCGTTCTGCGTCTTCTGCAAGAACAACGGAGCGCCCAAGTCGGTGTACAGGAGCCATGTCATCAAGGACAATCACGGTCTCGTCGCATGTCCCGTGCTTCGGAAATACAACTGCCCGTACTGCGAAAATGGAGGAGGCGATCTCGCTCACACAGCTAATTTCTGTCCGAAGAAACGAGCCGATTTTCTGAACTCATTCCTGGAGAAAATGTGAATAAAAATACAACAAATACAAAAATACAACTCACACGTTTTCGCTCTTCTCGCTTGAAGTCTCTGGAACTCTGATACGATACTGCTGTCATTGAGAACGAACACCGCCGGATGATTTTTCACTGCACTGACCACATGAAAATCGTATTCAGAATTGCCTGAGAGAGCGCCCGAGGAAAGCGAAGAGGAGCGCATCCAAAGGATGAATCTGGAGACGATATTGCAATCAAACGGGCACGATTCATATTCATCGGCTTGACCCTGATTCCTAATAAATCGTTCATAGCTCTTACTAATTCCTCTATTGCTCCTGGACTCGACTCTATACATTGAAAGAACTGATCAAAGCTACACGGGGCTGATTGAATCCATTTCGCGAAGGTTTGGGACCTCCGAAGCATCTGCTAGGATTATTGTGACCGTATCGTCTTCCAACGCCTCCGAGTCCTGGATACCTCGACAGATCCTGAGGCCCATTCAGTTCTTCCAAATATCACGCAAATGAATACGCGTAGGCAATTCGCTCTTTGGATGATACCGGTGAGAACACCCTTCGTGGTACAGATTCTGATCTCGAGGCATGCTCAAGCCCCGTTGAGATGAAACTCTCTCCCTCTCTCTGCAACCCTCCCCGAATGCTGAAACCAGTCAGATTTGGTGGAGCAACCTCAGATGCTCCCGAGTTGCGTTACACTCAAGAGTGCTACTTGAAGAGTTCTACGTGTCCCCTCTGAAGGATATGGATCGCTTGGAGTCCGCAACGGTTCTCAATGGGTAAGTTCCCGTCTGTTTCACTGACTTGAATGTGTTAATTGTTCTCCACACGATACTGAACGGTGACTTTTTTTCAGGTCAACCTGTCTCGCGACCGACTTACTCGTCCAATTCCAACGGCTGCGATTGCTCGTATCAGTGCCTTCGCAACAGACAGGCCCGTCGGATGCCCAGACAATATCACAGGAGCCAGTTACTACTGCCTCATCCACCAAATCCGTGAACGACAGCACGCGATCGAATCCGTTCTGCGTCTTCTGCAAGAACAACGGAGCGCCCAAGTCGGTGTACAGGAGCCATGTTATCAAGGACAATCACGGTCTCGTCGCATGTCCCGTGCTTCGGAAATACAACTGCCCGTACTGCGAAAATGGAGGAGGCGATCTCGCTCACACAGCTAATTTCTGTCCGAAGAAACGAGCCGATTTTCTGAACTCATTCCTGAAGAAAATGTGAATAAAAATACAACAATAGTCAACTCACACGTTTTCGCTCTTCTCGCTTGAAGTCTGTGGAACTCTGATACGATATTGCTGTCATTGAGAACGAACACCGCCGGATGATTTTCCACTGCACTGACCACATGAAAATCGTATTCAGAATTGCCGGAGAGAGCGCCCGAGGTAAGCGAAGAGGAGCGCATCCAAAGGATGAATCTGGAGACGATATTGCAATCAAACGGGCACGATTCAAACTCATTGGCTTGACCCTGATTCCTAATAAATCGTTCATAGCTCTTACTAATTCCTCTATTGCTCCTAGACTCGACTCTATACATTGAAAGAACTGATCAAAGCTACACGGGGCTGATTGAATCCATTCCGCGAAGGTTTGGGACCTCCGAAGCATCTGCTAGGATTATTGTGACCGTATCGTCTTCCAACGCCTCCGAGTCCTGCATACCTCGACAGATCCTGAGGCCCATTTAGTTCTTCCAAATATCACGCAAATGAATACGCATGGCAATTCGCTCTTTGGATGATACCGGTGAGAACACCCTTCGTGGTACAGATTCTGATCTCGAGGAATGCTCAAGCCCCGTTGAGATGAAACTCTCTCCCTCTCTCTGCAACCCTCCCCGAATGCTGAAACCAGTCAGATTTGGTGGAGCAACCTCAGATGCTCCCGAGTTGCGTTACACTCAAGAGTGCTACTTGAAGAGTTCTACGTGTCCCCTCTGAAGGATATGGATCGCTTGGAGTCCGCAACGGTTCTCAATGGGTAAGTTCCCGTCTGTTTCACTGACTTGAATGTGTTAATTGTTCTCCACACGATACTGAACGGTGACTTTTTTTCAGGTCAACCTGTCTCGCGACCGACTTACTCGTCCAATTTCAACGGCTGCGATTGCTCGTATCAGTGCCTTCGCAACAGACAGGCCCGTCGGATGCCCAGACAATATCACAGGAGCCAGTTACTACTGCCTCATCCACCAAATCCGTGAACGACAGCACGCGATCGAATCCGTTCTGCGTCTTCTGCAAGAACAACGGAGCGCCCAAGTCGGTGTACAGGAGCCATGTCATCAAGGACAATCACGGTCTCGTCGCATGTCCCGTGCTTCGGAAATACAACTGCCCGTACTGCGAAAATGGAGGAGGCGATCTCGCTCACACAGCTAATTTCTGTCCGAAGAAACGAGCCGATTTTCTGAACTCATTCCTGAAGAAAATGTGAATAAAAATACAACAATAGTCAACTCACACGTTTTCGCTCTTCTCGCTTGAAGTCTCTGGAACTCTGATACGATACTGCTGTCATTGAGAACGAACACCGCCGGATGATTTTTCACTGCACTGACCACATGAAAATCGTATTCAGAATTGCCGGAGAGAGCGCCCGAGGTAAGCGAAGAGGAGCGCATCCAAAGGATGAATCTGGAGACGATATTGCAATCAAACGGGCACGATTCAAACTCATTGGCTTGACCCTGATTCCTAATAAATCGTTCATAGCTCTTACTAATTCCTCTATTGCTCCTAGACTCGACTCTATACATTGAAAGAACTGATCAAAGCTACACGGGGCTGATTGAATCCATTTCGCGAAGGTTTGGGACCTCCGAAGCATCTGCTAGGATTATTGTGACCGTATCGTCTTCCAACGCCTCCGAGTCCTGCATACCTCGACAGATCCTGAGGCCCATTCAGTTCTTCCAAATATCACGCAAATGAATACGCGTAGGCAATTCGCTCTTTGGATGATACCGGTGAGAACACCCTTCGTGGTACAGATTCTGATCTCGAGGAATGCTCAAGCCCCGTTGAGATGAAACTCTCTCCCTCTCTCTGCAACCCTCCCCGAATGCTGAAACCAGTCAGATTTGGTGGAGCAACCTCAGATGCTCCCGAGTTGCGTTACACTCAAGAGTGCTACTTGAAGAGTTCTACGTGTCCCCTCTGAAGGATATGGATCGCTTGGAGTCCGCAACGGTTCTCAATGGGTAAGTTCCCGTCTGTTTCACTGACTTGAATGTGTTAATTGTTCTCCACACGATACTAAATGGTGACTTTTTTCAGGTCAACTGCTCTCGCGACCGACTTACTCGTCCAATTCCAACGGCTGCGATTGCTCGTATCAGTGCCTTCGCAACAGACAGGCCCGTCGGATGCCCAGACAATATCACAGGAGCCAGTTACTGCTGCCTCATCCACCAAATCCGTGAACGACAGCACGCGATCGAATCCGTTCTGCGTCTTCTGCAAGAACAACGGAGCGCCCAAGTCGGTGTACAGGAGCCATGTCATCAAGGACAATCACGGTCTCGTCGCATGTCCCGTGCTTCGGAAATACAACTGCCCGTACTGCGAAAATGGAGGAGGCGATCTCGCTCACACGGCTAATTTCTGTCCGAAGAAACGAGCCGATTTTCTGAACTCATTCGTGAAGAAAATGTGAATAAAAATACAACAATAGTCAACTCACACGTTTTCGCTCTTCTCGCTTGAATTCTCTGGAACTCTGATACGATACTGCTGTCATTGAGAACGAACACCGCCGCGCCGGATGATTTTCCACTGCACTGACCACATGAAAATCGTATTCAGAATTGCCGGAGAGAGCGCCCGAGGTAAGCGAAGAGGAGCGCATCCAAAGGATGAATCTGGAGACGATATTGCAATCAAACGGGCACGATTCATATTCATTGGCTTGACCCTGGTTCCTAATAAATCGTTCATAGCTCTTACTAATTCCTCTATTGCTCCTCGACTCGACTCTATACATTGAAAGAACTGACCAAAGCTGTTGAAGTTGTAATTTTATCTGAGTCGTGCGTCTTAAAACATAGGTAGAAATAGCTGTAGACTGTAGGCATTTAACATGGGGGCCCATGAGGCCCAGCGGAGCCCCTCGGGTACGGTCTCCCTTTCCTAGATACGGGTGACGCAATCTTTTAAAAGGGACCTTCGTATCTTCAATAAATGATCTTTTTGGCCCATACAAGCACAGGTAGAGTTGAGACTCATGATTAAAGTTTTGCTGCGAAATCGGAGCTCAGCCGTCGACAGAGGGGGACTTTGATGAGACTTCTGTCTGACGCACGCTCGTAGTGAACAAACAACAGATGTTAATAAGGTTACTGAACTTATCAAATTATGTAGGAGCAGGATAGACAATTTGATTGCATCCTTATGAATGTCTCTAGAAATGGGGCGCCCGGATTTGAGCGGAAGGCTGATTTGAGCGAGGGCCGATTCCAGCGAAAACCTGATTTGCGCGGGTCTCCCTTTCCTAGATACGGGTGACGGAATCTTATGAAAGGAACCTTCGTATCTTCAAAAAATTATCTTTTTGGCCCATACAAGCACAGGTAGAGTTGAGACTCATGATTAAAGTTTTGCTGTGAAATTGGAGCTCAGCCGTCGACAGAGGGGGACTTTGATGAGACTCCACTTATCAAATTATGCAGGAGCAGGAGGTAGACAATTCGATTGCATCCTTATAAATGTCTTTAGAAATAGACTCGTGGAAGTTCAAAGATCCCGGACTAATCATAGTGCATCAACCCTATCTTTCCTGTGTATATATACGAGATTGTCAGTCAATAAACCAAGCAGTTGAACGCAGCCGTGTGCCACAAGGTAGACTACCTTACTTGCCAAGTCCTCATCTCTCTTCCCGGACAACGCACCATCCTCACAGGGAGTCACCGAGAGCTGGCGATCGAGAGTTCTCCTACAGTGATCTACGCTGAAGACCGACCACTCTGGTTTTCGATCCTAGTCCCCATCAGACGTTATCAGCACGATAGCCGGTCCTGATAGGAGGATTCCGATCTTCCAAAAGTAGAGTGTAACTGAATCAGTGAACTCTCAGTGACTCTCGGGTCAGTGCAAGTAACTCTGCCAGTGCCAAGGCGGCTCAACTCACCACAGGAACCATCGTCCTAGCAACGAAGGACGAAGGAGACACCGCAAAGATCAAGTTGGACAACGCGGTGGTCCTCGATGAGAACGAAAAAGACTTCTTGCAATGGAAATGCCTCGTGCCCGTGTACATGCAAAGTGAGAAATATTCTACTTCTAAATATTCTACAGTTCTACAGAGCCTCCGATGTTGTATTCGCTCCTGACATCTGTAAAAGCGTGAGAGAAAGATTCCAAAACGAGCAAGGCCTGTGCAAGAAGCAGGCCATTGCCGCATGGATCGCTTTCGAATTCAATTCCTCGAAGACGGTTGAGCAAAATCTGGACACCTACATGAAAATCCAGTACAATTTGACTGAAAGCGACTCCCACATCCCATCATCAGCAATAAGCTCTCGTTTGCTTTCATCGCTTCCTAACGATTCAAGTTTAAGGTTTCATGTCGCTTCATGGAGTCTTTCAATAAAGGTTTGTACATATCGGGATTGGAGCATACTCGTGAAAGACACAGGACCCCATGGCTCCTCGGGGGCGGTACTTGGGTGTTAAGCGGACAGCGGAGCGGAGGTCGTTTGTGGCTACGTTGAAGAAGGCCTCCGTGTTTTCAGATCGTATGATCCGCCGCAGAGCTCGACGGTCTGCACAAGAGTGGAGCTCCTCGAGGGAGGGGATACAGATAGAGTCCCTAGGGACATTACATGGTGCGGCAATACGATTTATAGAATTCCGTCTGACAGATTCGAGAAGGTTTATATCTCACCCAGTTTAACGACGGCGACCAAATAGGGGCGCAGTAGAGAAGCCTAGGGACGACTAGAGTAGTGTCGAACTTCTGATAGAACTCTGGTCGAGTAATGGTGAAACAACGCATGCTAAGATTATCAGGGAGACTAGCTGATTTGGTCGGCCACAAACCGCGCAAGAGTGTCCGAGAAGCGACGGCAACGAAGCTCTGCGACTTTCAAGAAAACTTTGGTGCATCGGAAGCAAACTGTTTGTGATTTTCCACCGTAAAACCGAAGAGAGTTTTTGACAGCTCGACTGACAAGTCAGGAGGAGAGCGCTCGGAACTTCCCTCCCAGAGCTGTCGCATCTGCCTTGAGTTGGATCACGACATGTAATGAGCGCACGTAAGGATCACTCAGAGATCAATCCGACGTCTAGCGTTCTCTCTGAAACTCCCGATCCCCCGTCGGTCTCGGTGGAGCGGTGTTCGTGATTGGGCAGCCTCCATGGATAACGACACAAGCCTAGGAGACGTCACCGGTCTATCCGACGTCCCTCACAACGCCTCTAACATCGCTCGGCGGCTCAACTTCATATACGACGGCTACCAGGTCGTTGGTATGTTGGGGTCCACGAAGAGCAGGTCGTGGATGCTAGTGCTTGTGAAAGTGAGCAGTGCAAGGTCTTCTGGGAAAAACGAAAATTCGATTTCCCGTTTTGGGAAAAACGGACATTCGATTTTCCGTTTTCCGTGCCTCGGGAACTCAGGTCTACTTGAGCGACACGGCTTACTCTCGTGAATTCGAGCTCGCATCTGTGAGCCGTTTGTCGATAGTTCGGATTCTGTGTTTTGGTTTTGTACAATGAGAACCGGTAGCATGCGGTAAGATGGATCTTTCCGTACACGGCGCGAACGTGAGGGTCTTCAACGAGCAACCAAATCTCTGCGGTCTCGTCGGTTTTGCTCCAAGTCGACTTTTCGTCTTTGGTGCAACCATTACGAAGTCCGAAATACTGTAGACAGACAGATACACAGACAACCTCGCTGTTTGGGGCAGGTCCTCCCATCGTGTCTCATGGCTTCCTATGCTCAAGCCCGCGAAGTCTCATCATGTTTCGCCGATCCGATCGCTTGTAATTCTCGGCCTACGTTCGATCACCTCGACATTGAACGCCTCGTAGAAATCCGATTCCCAACATCCTCTTCGCGAGTCATACGAGATTTTCCTACTCATAATCCAGAAAATCCGTGTTCTGCCGCGTAATCACTCATCGACGGGCCATTCAGACAGGAACATTAGTGGTGTTCCTGGACGCCACGAAGAAGAGGATCATACATGCCAAGAAATAGCCGAGTTCTATGCGGCCTCCTTGGAGAAGTATCCATATTCATGCGAAAAACTGCATGTCACGGGAGGGGTTCGATAACTCTCAAGTTCACACCTCAGAGACAGCTCTGGCGACCCTTTGACCGCTCAGGGGCTTGCGCCGCACAGTGGGCCCACGGCGGACATGCATCTCGCATGCAGCGGACGAATTTTCGCATGTAAAACTCGAAAACCGAGGCGCGCAGGGGCGCGCAGCCTCCACGTGAGTCTCCTGGGCTAATTTGACTCAAACGTGGGGCCGGAACTGATATCCGAGGTGTTCTAGCTTGCGGAAGTTGAATTTTGCGTTTATTACCCCTGTAATCGACTCAGACTTCCGCAAGCTACAACAACTCAGATATCAGTTCCGGCCCCACGTTTGAGTCGAGTTAGCCTAGGAAACTCGCCTAGAGGCTGCGCGCCTCGGTTTTCGAGTTTTACATGCGAAAATTTGTCGAAGAACGCGGTGAAATCCCGTTTTGAAAGGATAAAATTCCGTTTTGAACGATGAAATCTCCCGATTTCGTGTTCTGTGACCTCTTTCTATACTACAAGTTCGAAATAGAAGGAATCAGCCTCGAAAATGCGAAAAATAGATACATGTCCGCCGTGGGCCCACTGTGCGCCGCGGCGCGCCGTGACGAAGTGTTCCCACCACACCACTGGGAACTCGTTTCACGCCTTCCAGACGGAATCTGGGACCGATTCTGAGCCCTTGCTTTCGTTACATAAGTGTCACATGGATGACGAAGTACGATCAATCTGCACCCGAGGTGCCGGGAAAGATGTTTTCCCGTCAAAAAAACGGATGTGAATTCACAATTAGTATTCCCAGAGACCCGACGGGAAATAGAATAGCAGAACGTTCGATGAGGACTCTCGTTGAACTCGGCAGGGCTATGCTAATCGACAGCAAACTTCCCAGGAGTCTGTGGAGTTTCGCGGTACAATTCGCGTGCGACGTGTTGAATGCCATCACTATCAACAAAACGAAAAACACATCAGCATATCAAATATTTCACGGAGTAAGACCTCACTCCGGGAAATTCCGCCCATTCGGATCGGATTGCACAATCCTTGACCAGAGACCCGGATTGAAGAAATTTGCTCCCAAGTCGATCCAAGCAGATCGTCGGACTCAACTCCGGCGTCTACGGTTACCAGTTGTGTCGAAGCCTACGCTAGGAATTGAAAACACGGAATTTCGGAATTCGCTAGGAGACGTCGCCACACTTCTCACTGTTGGAACCGTGTGTGTGTACTTTTTCGTCTGTCGCCGGAACGGCGGAAGAGTAGCGTGAGAGAGAGGATAAGCGGTCGGCACACTCTGTCGCCAGCGCGGCAGCATGACCGGAGTGCGCCGTCCACAGACGTGTGTTTCGAAGTCGTGGCTGGTCTCCATTTTTATTTCTAAGGCGATGATGGAGACTTGGTGTTGTGGGTGGCATAGATCACAATCAAAGAGCTAAACATATGATCCCAATGAACGCCGGCACGACAGTCAGTCGTGTGTCCCGGCTCGATCACTGAGCACGGTGTTGTCCGTTCCCTAGGTTAGAACACTTGTCAACATGGTGGCAGCGTAGTGAGAAGAATCCACGCCAGAGAAGAATAACGAGAAGAGAAAAGGCATCATGGAACGGTTGGAAATCATCAAGGATATCGCCGTGAAGGACAAATCGGCCGACGAATGGAGAAGATTCGTCGACCTCTTCGAGACGTATCTGACAGCGACGGAAAAAGCAGCCAAGGCGGAATCAGTGAAGATCGCGCTCCTGAAGGTCTTGGGCGGCCGAATCGTGGTGGACGAATACAACCATGCGTTTTCCGCGGGACCGGCACTGACTCTCAAACAGGCGTTGGAGGAGTTGACGAAAAAATTCATGGCAGGAGAATCGGAGCATTACCGCTCGCACCTGTTCTGGACTCGTTCTCAAAGACAAGAGGAGAAAATTGACGAGTGGGTGATTGATCTGCGAAAAAAAGCGAAAGACTGCGCTTTTCTCGAGGAAGATAGGATGATTCGGGATCGCATCGTATCAGGCGTCGCGTGCAATCTCACGCGGAGAGAATTGCTCAAGCAGCAGAAGTTGACGCTACAAGAGGCGATGAACATTTGCTTGGCCATGGAGAACTCGCAAGAGCAGCTGAAAAGCTTCAAGAAGGACAAAGCGACGACGTCGGAGGCGACTGCCTCAGAGGATGCAACGTCATCGTCCATGGCGGAGCCGGCAGCCGCAGCTTTCGCGGTCTCGGAGAGGAGAAACTTTTCTAGCAGACGCGGCCCGCCACAGAGGAGATTTGTCAACAATAACGGCGGCAACACATGGATCGGCCGAACGTCAACAGTGAGAACGTTTGGGCCCGCGCGAAGATGCCGAAATTGCGGGAGAGAGCACCGTGTTGGAGACTGCCCGGCATACGGCAAACAATGCTCAGCATGCGGGAGGTCGAACCATTTCGCGGTGGCCTGTACGAAACCAGCCACAAGAGTGAACACAGTGGAGGAGCAAAATTGGCAATCAAACGATGTTTCGGATGAAGAGGAATGCAGCAGTATGGAGACCGTTTTCAATGTGGGAACACAACGCAAACAAATGATCTACACGACCTGTGCCGTGCAAGAAAACAGAAACAGAGTGACCAAGTTTCAGATCGATTGCGGTGCGAGTGTGAATGTAGTGACTCGATCCATTGCGCAACACGGCCGCATCGACACGAGAAGCAAGCCCTACATTCGTGTCTACGACAGAAAACTCATCCGAGCGATAGGCAAAACGAAACTGTCCCTGAGACAGATGAAGACTGGCAAGCAGTACGTTCTGGAATTCGTGGTGGTGGAAGACGATCTTCAACCCATCATTGGCCGATACGCATCCGAGCAGATGGGGGTCATCAAAGTCGATTACCGTCAAGTGGACGAGGAAGACAGTGAGAGTGTCCATAAGATGGAAGAGCAGGCACCGAGAGCAAGTGGAATCGAGGACATGGCGAAACGGTTCCCTCGTGTGTTCGATGGGGGACTCGGAAGGTTTCCTGGAGAGGTCAGGTTGACCCTCAAACCGGGGGCAGTTCCCTGTTGCAATGTGTCGTGTTCGGTGCCGCCACACTTGAAAGATCAGCTGAAGGCCAAGCTCGCGGACCTGGAGAATCGGAAGGTCATAGAAAGAGTGGACATGCCGACCGAATGGGTACACCGGCTGTCTCTACAGGTGAAGAAAAGCGGGGATCTGCGGATCTGTTTGGATCCCAGGAAGCTCAACGAAGAGCTGATTCGTGAGGTCTACCACACACCGTCACTCGATGAGATCCTGCCGGATTTGAGTGGCGTTCGCTTGTTTTCGGAATTCGATCTGTCTGATGGATTTTGGCATTGCAAGTTAGAAGAGGAGAGCAGCAGACTCACAACATTTCAAACCCCGTTCGGCCGATTCCGTTTTCTCCGCATGCCATTCGGGCTGAATGTGGCTCCGGAGATTTTCTACAAAAACTTGGTTCATCTGTTGGAGAACCTCGAAGGGACATACGCTTTGGCCGACGATGTGCTCGTGTGTGGACGCGGACAAACGATGGAGGAGGCCGCGAGAGACCATGACCGAAATCTAGTGCTGTTCTTGAAAAGGTGTCAGGAACGGGGTATAAAACTCAACAAAGGAAAAACCGTCTTGAGAACCACGCGAACGAAGTTTTTCGGATTCATTCTGACCGAGCAGGGATTGAAGATCGACCCGGACAGACAAAAATCGATAGCATCTATGAAGCCGCCAATTGACGTCACCGGACTCAAAAGTTTCCTCGGTATGTTAGCCCACATTTCGAGATTTTTGCCAGACCTAGCGCAGGTGCTTGCCCCGCTGAGAGAATTGACCAGATCGGGTCAGCAGTGGAAATGGGAGACACCGCAGAAGAAGGCGTTTGAGACGGCGACGGCTATGGTAAGCCAGAGTCCGATACTCGCGTTCTTTGATGCGAAGAAGGAAGTTGAGATCGAATGCGATGCAAGCAAAGACGGTCTCGGGGCAGCGCTGGTCCAGGACGGGAAACCGGTATATTTCGCAAGTCGAACCATGACAGCGGCTGAAACCAGGTATGCACAGATCGAAAAAGAACTTCTGGCCATCAGGTACGCGCTAGCGCGGTTCCATTACTTCATTTTCCCGAAGCCCATCACGGTATTTACTGACCACAGACCACTCATCAATATCGTTACGAAGCCGCTCGACGACGTCCCTCTCCGACTCCAGCGCATGCTTCTCGCTATACAGAGATATAATGTGAAGCTCTGTTACAGGCCGGGCCGAGAAATGAAATTCGCTGACGCATTGTCTCGTTGCCCAATGTCCGAGGCGACCGAAGAGACGGAGGACGTCAAGGTGGTTCGGCTGCTGCCGATGAAAGACTCAACCGTTGAGATGATTCGTGTGCAGGCAACCAAGAGTGAGTCATACCAACAACTACTCCAGACAGTCAGACAGGGCTGGCCTGAGTCGAAGAGAAAACTCAGCCCAGCGGTGGCGGAGTTCTACCCACACAGGGCTCGACTCACGGTGGAGGATGACCTGGTGCTGCATGGAGACGCGGTTGCGCTCCCGCGAGAGCTGAGAGGGGATTTCGTCAGAAGAGCATGTTTCTCGCACATGTCGGCAGAAAAAACGTACCAGAGGGCAAAGTCTTGCATTTTTTGGCCGCATATGAAGAGCGATATTGAGACACACGTGCAACAATGCCCAGGATGTCAGATGTACCCAAACCCCCCGCGAAAAGAACCCATGATACCGCATGAGGTGCCGACGAGACCATGGCAGAAGGTAGGGATGGACATAGCGACGATCGGGGAGAAGAAATACTTGATTGTGATATGTTATTATTCGAACCTGGTGATGGTTGCGAATCTCCCGCCGCATCCAACAACGAACGGACTCATCGAGCGAATCAAGAGTCTCTACATGATGTTCGGAGTATGCGACATACTGATCACGGACGCAGATCCACTCTTCAAAGCAGGCGACTTCCAGAATTTCGCAAAGGAATGGAGATTCCAGCACGAATGGTCGAGCCCGCATTATCACCAATCGAATGGGAAAGCGGAAGCGGCGGTCGCCATCGTCAAACGAATCATCAAGCGAGCAGGAGCTGCAAAAGAGGAGTGGGTGCGTGGAGTCATGGCATACAACGACACACCGCAGGAAAAGCTTGGCGGGGCAACACCGACGCAGATGTTCCACTCGAGGAGAGCTCGGACAGATTTGCCACTCCGGCCTCAACAGCTACAACCATCAATGAGATGCCACAGGCAAGCGTTAGCGGCCCGCAAACGGCACATCGAGAGAATGAAGAAAACCTACGATCGAGGGACCGGTGAACTGCCTGAACTGTCAGTGGGGGACGTCGTGAGAATCAAACCAAATCAGCTCGGCGTTTCGCTCTGGAGTCAGGGCACAGTCATCAAGTGCATGCCACGTAGGAGGTATGCGATCCAACCGCAGAATGGGACGATCATATACCGGAATCGACGTCATCTAATCAAACAACGGGAAAGGACAGATCGACAGCGACCTGAGACCCAAGCTGAAGTGTCGGAGCCTGAACCTTGTCGACAATCCAAACTCACCCAATCGTTAGTATCGATTTGGGACTTGTTAGAGAGCGGAGAAGCCGATCAGGGTAGCACGCAGGCCGAGACAGAGAGCGGAGAAGGAGGTCAAGGGAACGACGAGCTCAGTGAGGAATACGAATCAGCAGAAGAGCAAGATGCGGACAACGCCGAGGTAACAGAGCCGGTAGAGAGACGGCCACTTCGAGACAGATCAAAGATAAAGAAGCCCGAGAGATACGGTTCCTAATTATCCTACATTTGTGCACTGTAAATTAATTATAGCTACCAATCAAATAATCTTATAAAAGAAAGGGAGATGTTGTGGGTGGCATAGATCACAATCAAAGAGCTGAACATATGATCCCAATAAACGCCGGCACGACAGTCAGTCGTGTGTCCCGGCTCGATCACTGAGCACGGTGTTGTCCGTTCCCTAGGTTAGAACACTTGTCAACACTTGGATTGAATTACAGAATTGATACCTAAAGGCTGAAACGATAGTCGCTAGCTAGCTTGCCAGCTCGATCACTGAGATTTCAACGCTTTACGGTTTGTATGTCTGAATGTGTAATGAGTGCCTGGGTGTAATAAGCTGTCGTGCTAAGGGAACCCCGTTCCCTTCGCCACACCAGTGTTACCTGTCAGGTTCACGCACAGTCATACCATCGAAAAATGTAAGATTCCATAAGGAAGCACCATTATCAGAACTTGACTCTGCTCAAAGCGAAAACCGCATTGACAACTTATTCGAGGAGCCGCAAAACGAACGAAACCACGCGTCATCAAATGATGACAATCAACAACCCAACTCGCCAGAACAGTCCTCCGTGTGTGGTGAAACCGGAGAGGAAAAAGAGCCAGCGCCTCCCAGAGGGCAACACATCTGTTCCACAATGCCATCATCAACTGAACAAGGACGAGAGCAGCGGACACAAAAATCTGTGCCACTTCAACAACAACCAACGGAGCAACGGAATTTCACAGAAGCACCGCTCGACTCAGAGGATCCAACGCCAGACGATCCCTCACCATCATCGAGTAGACCTAAACGGAAGAGTAACCGAAAAGTATATCAAATTAATCCGGAAAGAATAGCTTCATCGCGTGATCGTTCAACGCTGAAGAGACCTGCGCGTTGCGGTTTCGACTCTCAAGTCGCGATAGTAGATTACAGTGACTCTGATCGAGTCCTCGAGCCGAAATATTACGGTTCCGATTCTAAAGTCGCAATTGTGAACTCTTGTGATGCTGATCGAGTCGTCGAGCCAGAGTGTTACGCAGACGCTTTCGAAATACCTCAGCGGCTTGAATGGCAAAAAGCCATAAATGCGGAGCTTTCCGCAATGGAAAATTGCCAGGTTTGGCAGTAGGTAACTCCACCACCTGATACTAGAGCAATGCTTCCCGACCGTGGGTCATATGCCCCACTTTTGGGTCATGGCGATTTTTTGGTGGGGCATCAGACCCTGAGACTCCTACATACTATCAAAGTTCGATTCTGTAAGACCAACAGAGTTGCTCTAGAGAATTTCCATCAGACCAGAGTAGAAGCCCAAGCCCACGCGTTTCTGTAAAAGGCTCACTGCAACTAGAGAGTTGAAACAATGTATCTAGAACATTCTGAACCGTAAATAAAAGAAGCCGACTCGCCAGAGCACGATCACTTGGCTGAGTGTGAGCAAATGAACGAGTAGTCTTTGAGTCTAACAAGGGGAGTGCCGAACATGGTACAAACCGATTGAGCTGAAATCTGGCCCAGAAGATACCCTACCCGAGCGTAGAATAACCCTAGAATATTAGCTGCGTATGGCCACTTTTGCGGTCGCGGCGCAACATTGAAATATTGAGCATGGGGCATATGGGGCAATTGGAACAATTGGGCCTGTGAGAACAACGCTATATTGAGCAAAGATGGGCCCGCAATTACAGCTTGTGGGATCAGAATGGAATTCTCACGTCTCCTGGAGTAATGTCGCGAATTTCGTGTTTCGAAAAAAAAACTCGTTTTCCGTTTCAATGGCAAATTCGATCACCTTACTCTAGGAGAAGTGAGAATTCGATTCTGATCCCACAAGCTATCATCGTGGGCCCCTCTCTGCTCTGAGATTCTGCACCCACTTCAGGAGAGTCCGCTGACAATGAGTCGTTTCCATGAGAAGGAACATTATTCTTTCGATATTCATTCAACAATCAAAAAAAAACACGAAGTTCAATGGCGATCTGCTATGATATGCGCGGTAATTTGTGGCTGCTGTCTCGATTGGTGATACCATATCACCCGTATCTTCACAACCATGAAAAATCGTGATTCCAGTAGGGAACCCCCTAAAGCGCTCCCACCGAGACCACGTGATTCGCCGAGTGGGCAGAAGAAGCCGAAACTACTCAACGAGATGGAGTTCACGCGTCAAGTTCAAATCGGAAAGCCTCCAACGGGAACGGTCAATATAGCGTTTTTCCCACAGGCCCAATAGTCCAATTGTTCCGGTTGGCCCATATGCCCAATGCTTAATATTTCGATGTTGCGCTGCGACCGCAGAAGTGGCCATATGCAGCTAATATGCTAGGGTTATTCTCGGCTCGGGTAGGGTATCTTCTGGGCCAGGTTTCAGCTCAATCGGTTTGTACCATGTTCGGCACTCCCCTTGTAAGTGACTAGCCTTTGAGCCTCCGTTAGTCTTACAGATTCCATCCGAAATTTCCATTCAGTCTGCATCAAATATAGCAAGCTTCAACGCTCGATGTCGCTATGGACGTTTCCTTTTTGCACGTGGTCTCTTGGACCTTCGGAAGCTCTGCGACTCTCTCCCTCGGATGGCGCCGTGCAACTTCTCGATCAGCATGCAAACAATCGAACGTCGAGCTACGAGAAGAACGTCGTCATGCTGATTCGGATTCAACAACAACCTGACTTCATCGCTTGATTCCGCCTCAGAACCGAGTACCTCGATTCCGACTGATAATGTGTTTTCACATTAAACTCTTAACTCAATAAATTGTGACACGGTCGTCGAAACTCCTTGATATCGAGCTCTTGCTGGGGCAGCGGGTTACCGAGGGGGTCATCCCTTTGTCTGAGGTTACGGCGGTGGGTCATGAGAGATTTGCTTGGGAAACACTGTACTAGACTAACAACCTCTAAATGGGTGTCCAAATTGAAAACTGCAAATCGAATCTTTCAATGATCTCCGTGAATCGCGATCCCAGCGACACGTTGAGAATCAAGCCCCTGTCGATTGCTGATGAGCTTGTTAAGAATGTTGACAGACGAGTCAGCCTTACGCTCTAAGTTGGGATCATTCTTTGTGTGATATCTCTCATCTTGATACATATGTGATAAAACTTATTGTTAGATAAACCTGGAAGGAGTACCCATCGCCCTTATGTTCATTTTTCGTCGGTTTAGCGGACCTGGCGGAAAATCTTGGTAGCGCCACTGACAACGGCTGAGGAGGCAAGGCCAACTCCGGAGCGATCGTCTTGAAGAATTGGACCCTTGACGGCGCTTCCAAGAAAACCCTCTTGACGTTGCCAACATGAGAATCCGCTAATGGGAATACTCGGCGTAACTCTTCGCATACTCTGTGAACACCGTGAACTATGCAGGTGGGGAAGAGGACCTGCAATCCGCCCGCGGTTTTCTTCATGTATTTGGCGGCATCGGTCACTATAAGGAGCACCCTTTCTTGTTTGATTCCAGTCGGCCAGACAAGATTCAATTAGCAGGTCGATCCGGGCGGCACTTTCTAGAGGTCGGCACTATCAGTTCGTCGTGTTCACTATCGAACATGAATGGGGACGAGCGGGTCTATGTCAGATGAACAACTCTCAAGATGGCGGCGGGGGCACAAAATGAAGTTCAAGCCGCAAACTTGACTTTCAAATCCAACCCGCTGTGTTCAAACCCAACCCACTTAGGACTGCCAATTGATCACATGGCTTTCAATTCGAAAATATCGTCAAAAACCGGAATTCGCGTCCACGGCCGCCATCTTTGAGTTGTTCATCTGACGCATCCCCATAGTCCCCCACAACAAAGCATTGTTTGCATTCCGAGGGGAATGTGTCAAACGATCGCAATCAAGATGGCGGACTGTCTCGATTGCCCGCCGTTCTAGCGGGGAGCCCGAAGCCAGCGCATGGGTTAGGAAAGGTTAGGTTAGGTCAAGAACGCTCAAACTGAGTGAATCAGTCGACCTAAGTCATACTTGGTATTGCAGAGCGGATGGGTTTGAGCAATTCGTGGCCTGACGTACGCGCGAGGCGCTCTGAGCTACTGTTGGGGATGAAACCGAACAGCTAGAACAGCGGCGGGCAGCCATTTTTACTGCGACCGTCTGACATGAGTCTATTGTTGGAAATCGGGGCTCACTCGCTAGTCGGTGAACAGTCTCAATCTGAAAGTGGGCTGGAAGATCACGGCACAAAATAAACGGACAGAGTTTCGGTTAGGAAACGTCTTACTCCTCTAGCTCCTCGAAGCTAGTGCTTTATTACATCTGGTATATATACCCAGTGGAAAGTACGTATAACATGTGGTAAGCAGATCCGAAGCTGGGTCGCCTTCGGATCTGTGTCAGGGTTCAAATGTCTTAACACTGTAGATGTCAGGGGTGAGTATCGTGCTCACCTCGACCCCATGACTGTAATCATACTGACGGGTTTCAGATACCCGGAATACTGGCTAATATTCCATCATCCCCCCTTAGATGAAAGCCGAGTAATGATTACCTAGTTTACAGCCTACATACCCTGACTACCTAATACATGTACAGTACAAAAACGGATGCGTTGTCTATGACCATCCTAGTAAATTGTGATGGTCAAATGGCCTCAAGATGTCTGGTGGATTTACAGCACTTATCTCATGATACCTGAATCCATCGAAATTTGCTATTCTTTTCAATTCTTCATCTACAAACAATTGGAAATGCATCAATGATGGATAATGGTCTAAAATTAAATTTCTATTATAATCCACTAGACAATTAATTACTCTGTTCTTGAGATGTTCTAACGTATAGCCTCTTGCTATACAATTCATCCGCTTCTTGAATTCCCAAGATTCTTGGTCCCATTTTCTTAAGACAGCTCGGTGTGATGGGAAGACACCTTGACGCTGGAATATGTACTCGGACATTCCAAATTCGTAAGCGTCCTGTCCTGCCAAGAGATCTTTGCGGAACATGTCTCGATGTTCCGATTCAATGATGAGGTTGCACATCACGTCCCGAATTTGTTCCGGGAGCCCTTCGATCTCACCTTCGAGGATATCATCCTGTCGTAGAATCTCCCATCTTCCGAAATGATCGAAGTTTCCGAAGAATCCGTTATGGTTTTCTCCGGAAATGTGGAATGGCGAGTTGATTTCACATTCTGTCTCTTCGCACCGACAGACTTCATGTCTGTCAAGACAGATCACCTCTTGAGCGTTACGAGATTGACTCCTAAGGTTGCGTAGGAGCACTCCGAACCTAGTCAGATCTTGTTGGTCTAGTAGTGACATAGTTCGTTTTTGTCCTTTCACTTTTCAGCACAAGTAGCAAAACTTGGTGTTGATCGCTCGGTGGAAATCTCCGGTATGAGCCCGTCTTTAGTTTTCTCGCACAGAAAATCTACTCTCTCTGGGTCAAAGGCTGAGCTGTGGTTTCCCCCACGGGCATTTTGTTTATGCTTCCAAGTATTCCACTCGTTCTCACGAACGTTCAGCTCCAGCAAAGAGAGAGACAAGCTAGAATCGATACAATGTGTCTGTTTTTCAAGCTCTGTGAACTGCCGCCCCCTGTCGATTTGTTGCCTCTGTATCGGGCCGACAGGGTTCTAAGCGGTCGATCCCCTGATCGGCGTTCCTTTTACAATGGATCGAAAACATATTCCGATCGTCCGAACTCTGCTAGGGAACTTGAGCTTATATTCAGACCTAGACCTTTGATTCCGGATTACTAATCGTGGAAAGGCGATTAGAGGGGGAAAATCCGGACTCTTCATATTCAGTATCTGGAGTCACGAGATTGTTACATCTCTCTAGAACCTCCAGTGGTGAACTCCGTTTCTGTCCCTTGAACATTACTCCTGCGATCATAGCCATGAAGCCGAACTCATCGCAACGTCATGTCGCACCGACGCCTTCTCCGCCACCAGTTCCTGCCAACTCTCCTGTCTTTGAAGACAATGTTCCCGTAAATTCGGGACAGGTGCTTGTTCAGCCAAATAACGACGTGTATGTCGTTACTGCTAACGTCCAGGAGCCAGGAATGACAATCGGGCACGACTTGCCACACATAGATTGTCCTCCAAGGATGGAAGATCAAGCAGCCATCCATTGGACCGAAGATCCTGCCCTTCCTGATACGAGCACGGATATTGTTCTACTTCATCAAGAACTCACCATAATCCGCATGGATTTGGACAACCAAATCGAGAACACCTCTAGACTCTTTGCCACTCTTGACGCGTTGGCGGAATGTATTCATGGTACCACCGCCTCGGATGATGTCGCCAAGCCCATAAACCTCATTCAAGATCAGGTTCAAAATAAGGGAATGGCCACCAAGATGCTCCGGAAGAATCATCAGGGCAATCGCCTCCCTAACCGGCGATCTGAGTCTGCGACCAAGATGGTGACAACCGAACGAATCAAGCCCGTTCAAAGGTTGATCTTGAAGATGTGTCGAAATGTCGAGGCTCTCTCAAATCAGCTCGACATGATGTCATCGGAGGACCGATCATCTGAATTAACAAGCTCCGGAAACCTTGAGTTGCTAATAAGGAACATTGCAGAGATGAGGAAAGACATCCTCAATTCAAACGGTACCACTTCTTCTGTTGGAAGGACCGTGCAGAAACGTGTTGACACCAACTCGGCCAACACCGATGAACGCATGACCAAAGCAACCATCGCTGAGTCATTTCTCAAACTTGATGATGACATTAGCAAGATGAATTCGGCCGCCAATTCGGAGAATCTCAAGGAGACCCGTGAACAACATGCCAACATCAACATGTTAATCGGCGAACTATCTGCTCACATCAGCATGGGATTCTGCATTTATCTTATCCTTCTGCTTGTATTCGGTAAGCATTTCAATGTTGATCTTTTGTCATGACCTACATCACTAGTGGGCCTAATACTGATCTACCTCCCTTCTCTTTCAGGGGATAGTGTTTTATATTGAGTGTATCATTAACACTTCACAGCGGGTGACATGGTGATTCTTTCTGAATCCACCTAATCTCATTGATGAACCCGCTCTCATGCCTGTGACTTTCCGTCACTAGGGATCCGATAACGCCTGGGGATAAATCCATGCAATGTCCATAAATACAATCCAGAGAGTGCGATACTCTGGGAGCACGGATACAAGTGCACTCCTCAGATCCCTGGATGGACTTGCATTCAACCTAGCATTAGGGCATACATTGGTATACTGGTCAACAGACCAGTTACTTAGGTTGTCTTCTGTGCCCACACGACTGTCAATGGTGCATGTGATGCTCACTGCTTTACCATTGTCTGCTATCGTGTTCAATCTCAACGCCTGTGTAATCAGGTGGTGTTTCAATTTCATGGTTTCAAAACCTTTTAGACCACCGCTTGACTCTTCTGGAGTCGGCGTTTCAAAAATGTTCGTCTTTATCATCACAGAATAAATCCCGATGGCTATATCCAAAACCATGATTATATTCTTCTGTGTTGGGAATCGATCTGCGTTCCCCCCCCTTTCGCTGTAGTCGCTAATGTCCGGCTCATTTCCAAATTAAATAACGAGACGACGGACTCCAACTACCATGGGTTGATGATTTTATCGAACTTTTCTCCTTCTGTTGTTCCAACAGCGGAGTCTCTTCCCGAAGCCACGACTCTAATCCGACCACTGAGTTTGAGTTCTCCGCTAGTGATTGCATTCATCTTACTAGCAGTTCTCTTTTCATCCTCTACTGCCTAACCTTTTCATTGGCAGTGGGAACGCACGTACATCAGGGCGAGTCATAAGACCAAGCACCTTCCTGCGCGTTCCGATTGATTTTAAATCCGGACACTATATCCAACGGACCATAGTAATGCATTTTGCGACACATGAGTGTGAGTGAAACAACTCAAACACTCATTTCGTGGAGCTCTGATTTCTATTCAGCGTGAACCTCCATTTGGTTCGATTGGCTGACTCCATATTCCATTGCCGTTCAAAGTTCACAATGAATCAAGTGAAACGCTTAGATTCAATGACCTCCGATCTGACCTCTGAGTCAGTGATTCAGCTCTGGCTTAAGCTCGAACGAAATCAATGATAGCCAACCAACACTCCATTCAGACGTTGGTTACTCATATGTCAACGATTTCGTTTATAACTCGGAGACGAGCAATGATATCTACAACTCTTCACACGGTAACAACTCCGAAACCAACCTGCCAGCCTTTTTCATTTTCAACGACTCCTCCTTCTCAACAAGAAGAATCTTCACTCAGCACCATCGCCTCATCGGTCGATGAAGACGGTTCTGTGCGGGAAGAGGTACACTCTACTACCGAACCATCACCAGCTGTGGCCTCCACAGAACCTACAACGGTTCAATCGACCACGACCAGCGATTCGCCTAAGTCAGGGGTGCCCAACCTGCGGCCCGCGAAGCCTTTCTGTGTGGCCCGCCGGGTCATGTCGCGGTTTACACGGGATGCGGCCCGCGGATGTTCCGTTCGAGCACCAATCGGAACTTGTCGAGCTGCAGTGTGACGATACGCTCAACGAGCGCCTCCTCAACAAAAACTTGCTTGAATTTTACCAAGAAGACTTGTCGAAGTCGCGTTTCCCCAATCTCTGGCAACATGCTGCGAGACAGATTTCTATCTTCGGGGGTACATACTGGTGTGAGCAACTGTTTTCGTTGATGAAACATTGCAAATCAAAGTACCGAAATCTGTTGACTCGAAGTCATTTGAAGGCACTCTTGAGAATAGCTTCAACCCGCGCATTTACTCCGGACTTCAATCAGCTTGTCGAATCGTGCCATGTTCAGTTCTCATCAAAGAAGAGAAATGTAAATCAAAGCGGTCAAACCCGGGGAGATCACCAGAACTCGTCTCATCTTTTGCTTCTCCGAGGAATGCGGAGAATATAGGTACTCGAAAGCTTACGATAGAGTCAGCCGTAATGATTGGGAGAGCGGTCCTATATATCAAGTTGACCTTTTATACGCTTACCCCGTTACACAGTTTTCGCTGTGTACTGACCGTGCGGCCCGCGGTAGTTCGCCAACTATGGCATGCGGCCTGCTCGGATTTTGACTTGGGCACGCCTGGCCTAAGTACTCCCCAAAACTCTTCACATTCCTCCGGAAAGGGGTAAATGTGAGATTTTTTCTTCAAAATGATTACTCGGGTCGATTCTGAATCGGACCCGTTTTCTTGTCAAGCGAATGACCAGACCGGGTCATTTGAATTGCCTGAGAGAAGTGATAATGATTTAACAGATAGAAGGAATGATTTATTCTTCTTCTTGATTAAATGTTTCTGACAGTTAAATCATAGGGAGACTCTGGGGATAGTTCATTTCTCGATTCTTGGCATTGATTTGTAACAAGTAGCTGATTCGCTCTACGGCGCAAAGTCTGAGCTACGTTGACAGTGAGTTCGTATATCCAATAAGAAGCTACCAGTAATGCCATTATTGCCGCATTCAATTGAAGAGGATTCAATCTAGTCACCGGAGTCGGATATGGCTTTGATGGTCTCTTATGTGTATAGTTGTAGTAGTCTATCCAGATGTCTGATCCGCCCTCGATCTCTCCATCGGGATGCATGCAAACGCACTTTGGAGATGCCAAACTTATGCAGTCGTCAGTTTGGTCCATGCATTGCACAGTGAAACGCTCCGTGTCGCTCTCAATCAAGGTACATGATTGCTTCAGTCGGATGCAGTCGGGCGCACAGTCCTTAGCATACTCGAAGTACGCTGCGACACTTGTCGCCAAAAGGACTTCAAACACGAGCATTGTCAGTTGCATCTTTTCTGTAACTGTCAGAGTTACTTAAGCGGATGAATTGAATTTCTGGCAGGGCTATGGCTCCTAAATTAGAGATATTCAGTTCTGAATGACAATGAATTATCTTGAATTCAATGTTTTCAACTTTTCTCTCACCCAGAATTCACGAGTTCCGATGGGTTCAAATCGCCATGATACCTGGTTCTCATTGAGAAGCTGGTTACAGGCTGTGCTGTCAACTCGTAATGTCGGTGTGATTGGATCTCCAATCACTCGGAGCATCCTAGCGAGCCATCTGCATGACTTTCCTATTCCGCTACAGGCTAGCATTTCACTCTCCAATGAAGAGAGGGAAACACAACTCTGGTGTCTGGAAACCAGATCACCTCTGCTCCACCGAACACAAGTTTCGGCTGCCATGATTCCGCTGCATGCAACTGATACAAACATAAATGCTTCAAGTGTATCTCTGTACTTCAAATTCTGATCAACCTCATCTTCAAATGCAGTATTCGATGTCTCATCGATCGGTGTTGCAATCACCTTACACTTCTGCATTCGGAATCTCTCGTGTAAACCATTAATACAGCGAGCTTTGTTGATCCTCATTGTCCCTCAGTCTGGGGAAGCAATGATCATGAGTCCCGAAAAGAACTCCAATTACTTGGACGTCATATCAGACATCCGTTCAAACTCCTTGATCATGTCTCTATTCAATCGCTCGCCTTCCGAGGCAATGAGACACTTCTAGTCATATACAAGGACGGAAACTTTCTGCGGGGGATTCGAGTAGTACAGAAATGGGTCTTGTGAGCTTTCAGTGAGTCTAACTGCTTTGTGACCAAGCAGAGTATCTCTCAACTTCTTGTTGAAATATCTTGCGGCCTGTACTGTTCTATAGTACGCCTTTAACAGCTCACAAACCATCTTTGGCTCCATCTGCAAAGCCAACCAGTTGCCGCACGAGAAGCTTGCGGTCCAACGGGACTTTGAGGAAGGCTGTGTAAACTTCAGCCTGAGCCAAAAGAGCCACTCAATTGCCGAGATGGACAAGCTTATTGTCTCATAACTCGCAGTGGGGCTGAACTAACTTCCAAATTCAACATCATGGGGTTACTGACACCCTCTCATGACTAATTGGGCCTTCTTCTCAAGAGTTTTCCATTATTATCCAATTTTCAAAGAAAATACCCATCTTTCTGACAGCATGAGCTGTCCCAGAGCAGGGTCTACCAATCTGTAGACTTCATTTGTCCTAAATGATTCAATCTCTAATGCGACCGCGGTACACAATTCATTCTTAAATCTAGAGCTGTTCATATCATCCGGATTCTAAGGCTCACATGCCTCCTGCTCTGAAGAACCATTCATTTAAACCTGAGAATCACGGGGAGCAACATTTGCTCTACCTGCTTGGTGACTAACTCGTTTTCCTATAATACTCTTACTGGTTCTTCTTCCCTCGGTTTGTTCCTCCGTCGCTGCCGGTGACCTATATGGTGAACTGCGCAGTCCGTATTCTTGGGCAGGCGGGCTCGTGTTGACCGATTCATGCTCGGGAGCTATGCCAAGCTCTTTATACACGATGCGTTCGCTATCCGTAGTTACTCCAACGCCAATCTCATCGTCGGCGGGGTCAGTTGGTTGATGCTTCTCATTTTCTGGTGGTTCTTCTGGTGTTGCTGGTGAGGGCTTCTCCAAATCATCTTGTAACGGTGCGGGTTCTTTCATTATGGCGGTTCTGATACGATGCACTCTGGTGAACACTTTTCCCAGGAAATGATGGCTAAGTCCATTTCTTAGCTTGAACCACTTCAGGAAATCCATGATCCGATCATATGCTTCCTTTATATCACAGATGAAGTATCTTATTCCAGAATGATTTTCTTCATCAGTAAATGTGATAAGGGCAGTATGTCTATCGGAAGAAGGGATGCTGATAAAGCAAATTTCGCTATTTATCCACCCGATACGAGGGGAAATTGAATTCATTACATTCGGCCGGAAACTTGCGTGGTACATCTTTCTCCTGATGCAGCTGTCATGGCAGACAGAATCGGGGATAACTTCATAGCCTTTTCCTTGCAATAATGCTTTGAGCCAACCAACTGTTGTATTAGCGAATCTTCGGTGCATTTCCATGAGGCTGACCTTCTTCGGGCTCTCAACCTGATATCCTTCAGGGATGTCTTCGGCATGCAACACGTATAATCCGTTTCTACGTGCCGCGTGGATATTGAACTTTCCTTGAGTCAATATCATGGACTTGGGGCAGACTTGAATCTTGAAATTGTCATCTGTGAGCTTGGAGACAGAGATGAGATTTCTCCGTAGCTTGGGAACATAGAGAACCTCCTTCAGCTGGACAGTGTGATGCTGGTTGTTGTTCACAAAGATCACACACACAGTTCCGAACCCCGGAGCTCTCAGGGCTTTGGAACCTCCCAAATTGATCTGGCGAGCCTGATGATAGGGGGTGTAGTCTATCATGTTGCTCTTACTGCTGCTCATATGGAAGTTCGTTCCACTATCGATGATATACTCATTATCTGGAATCATCATATGAGTCTCCATGGTACCGTGCTCACAGTTCAAGGCTTCGGTGATATGGGCACGGCCATAACTAGCACTGGCCGTGGTCTGCTGCCGGCGCACAGTCGTCCGAAGCTTCGGAAAGTTATAACTTTTGAACGGATCGACCGATTTTCAAAAACTCGGTTTTGAAATGATCTGTGTTGAAAACCGCATATTTTGGGCATAGAGCGAATTCGGAAAAATTCTCCCGATACCACGAAATCGGAAAATTTTTCACTAATCCGACGATTGTGGCAAAACAAATTCCGCATCTTTTGCGGGTAAGCCGATTGTTCTGCGACCAACCGTAAGGGAGATATCGACGTTTCCACAGAAGTAACGATTACTCCTAGAAAAATTATTATTTCTGGTCCATAAAAAAAACAATCCGGTGTGAAATTTCGGGATCTAACCGATCCCGTATGCAGAAAAATCCTCAGGCAAGGTGAAACATCTTTAAATCATCGATTTATCATAAAAAAACAGTTTTTTTCAGTGTTTCGGCCAAAATGGCCCACCCTTCGTAGCCCCCACGGTCCCCGGGTGTTGGGTGTGATGCACGGATGGCCCACACACCCTATGCAGCCCGCAGATCTTGCTCATCGCCCGTTTATCTACCTTCAAATCAGTGAAAACTATTGACATGACCTTTTTCCAAGGGTTTTGCCCATTGAACCACTGGTCAACGAGCTCATACCCTCTACAACCATTTTGTTGACATCGTTTTCGATAATAATTGATCACAAACTCGGAAATTTGAATTTCCCGCCAGCGGCGCCAGCTTGGAATCGCCGCGGCGGCCATGTGAACAACTACTTACACATGAATTCTTCGAGCGTGGAAATTGAAACATGGAATCGTAGATTCTAAACTCGACCTTGTGCTGAAACAGTGTGACTGCACCCTTAACTAGAACGGCGTTGATCAACGCCGGTCATCTTTCGGGGCTCGTTGATCAACGCCGACTGCGCCCTTAGCTAGAATCCTAATGCTGCATACGACACCTGGAAACAATTTGTGGGCACGGGGTGCTAGGCTAGTTACGTAGACTGGTACGGTAGAATCCCCATGCTGCGGCCTCTGCCAGCTGCATCTTCCTGTACGGAGCGCAGCAACGCCTTCAGGGAGGCTTCTGCTGACGAGATTGAGCTCGGCTCCGCACAATATCAGGGTTTCACGGTCTGCGAGAGATGCGCGGACCATCAAAGGTTAGTCTCGGCTCAACAGTCTTTGATGAGCACAAGGTCGAGTTTAGAATCTACGATTCCATGTTTCAATTTCCACGCTCGAAGAATTCATGTGTAAGTAGTTGTTCACATGGCCGCCGCGGCGATTCCAAGCTGGCGCCGCTGGCGGGAAATTCAAATTTCCGAGTTTGTGATCAATTATTATCGAAAACGATGTCAATAAAATGGTTGTAGAGGGTATGAGCTCGTTGACCAGTGGTTCAATGGGCAAAACCCTTGGAAAAAGGTCATGTCAATAGTTTTCACTGATTTGAAGGTAGATAAACGAGCGATGAGCAAGATCTGCGGGCTGCATAGGGTGTGTGGGCCATCCGTGCATCACACCCAACACCCGGGGACCGTGGGGGCTACGAAGGGTGGGCCATTTTGGCCGAAACACTGAAAAAAACTGTTTTTTTCTGAGAAATCGATGATTTAAAGATGTTCCACCTTGCCTGAGGATTTTTCTGCATACGGGATCGGTTAGATCCCGAGATTTCACACCGGATTGGTTTTTTTATGGACCAGAAATAATAATTTTTCTAGGAGTAATCGTTACTTCTGTGGAAACGTCGATATCTCCCTTACGGTTGGTCGCAGAACGATCGGCTTGCCCGCAAAAGTTGCGGAATTTTGTCAGCTTCCTAACGCTCTTCACAGATTCGACATCGATTGAGCCGTTTCGCCGCAATCGTCGAATTAGTGGAAATTTTTCCGATTTCGTGGCATCGCGAGGCTTTTTCCGAAGTCGCCAAATGCCCAAAAGATGCGTTTTTTGACACAGATCATTTTAAAACCGAGTTTTCGAAAATCGGTCAATCCGTTCAAAAGTTATAACTTTCCGAAGCTTCGGACGACTGTGCGGCGGTTCGCTGAACGCCCTACAGTCCTTCTTGCTTGAGATGATTGGTAATAGCCACTAGGTCCTGGCTGTACTTGGGCGCTAGGAAACTGTTGATTCCCATCTTGTTGAGACATGTCGTCGTAGCTCTCTCTGGGGGCAGTACATTGGGCTTTGATATGTCCTTGACGACCACAGTTGTAACATACTGTTCGACTGGGGTTTGTCCTTCTCTGAACTGTTCTTCTTCGTCCGTGTCCTGGGTTGGACATACGCAACTTAGAAAACAGCGCAAGCACCTCATTGGTGTCGAACTTGTTTCGCCTTAGCGCTTCGCTCTCTATGGCAAGTTTGAGGTGAGCAAATGATCTTGCTGAATCTTCTCTGGCAGTGAATGCCTGCTTGAATGGCTCCCAATCCACTGGAAGCGATCCGAGAAGAATTGTGATCTGAAGATCATCCGGAAGCTGAACACCAAGTGCCTCAGAGTAGCTGATTATCTGATTGAAGCGGAAGATGTTCTCTCCTGCTGACTTGTTCTGCTCATACTTGTAGGCCATAAGCTTTGTCAGAGTCAACTGTTTGAGTCCACCACTAGATGATGAGAATTTTCCAGTTATAACTCTCCACATCTCAGGGGCATCTACGGTTGCAGAATTATGGGAGAACAGGGACACAGCGAGTGCTGACTGCAGGGATGCAAAGAGAGTACAACGTGCTGCTCGATTTCCAGCAATGTACTTTTCCATCTGCTTCTTTGCTCCTTCTTTGTTCAGTTCACTCGGGAGAGGTGGTACAAGGTTGCCCATAGTGACATCAAGTGCATAAGGGTCCGCATCAAGAGCCGCGGGTATGAGCACTTCCCACTCCTTGTAGTTACTGCCATCTAACTTGAGAATCACATTATCATGAAGCCTGTGACGTGTTCCCTGGTTGGGATTGTCTTCAACACCATCATCGTTCTGCATGATGTTCATGTCACTCATTTCGCCGATTCTAATAATCGTTGAGCCTGGTCTTGGGTCGCCTAAATCACTGTAGCCGTGGGAGCTTGTGGAATCTTCAGGTGTGGCCGGATTCTCTGCGGGATCCATAGAACTTGTTGTGGTTGCACCGAGGTCTCACAAACTAATCACTTCAAAGTCACAATCAAGTCTACACAGAGTCACACACTGTTGCACTGCACTATCCGATCGAGAATGTTCGCAGATTCAATCGTGCGCAATAACGAATGTTGGAAATCGGGGCTCACTCGCTAGTCGGTGAACAGTCTCAATCTGAAAGTGGGCTGGAAGATCACGGCACAAAATAAACGGACAGAGTTTCGGTTAGGAAACGTCTTACTCCTCTAGCTCCTCGAAGCTAGTGCTTTATTACATCTGGTATATATACCCAGTGGAAAGTACGTATAACATGTGGTAAGCAGATCCGAAGCTGGGTCGCCTTCGGATCTGTGTCAGGGTTCAAATGTCTTAACACTGTAGATGTCAGGGGTGAGTATCGTGCTCACCTCGACCCCATGACTGTAATCATACTGACGGGTTTCAGATACCCGGAATACTGGCTCATATTCCATCATCTATGTCAGACGGTCGCAATCAATATGGCGGCCCGCCGCTGTTCTAGCTGTTCGGCTATATACACAACTGTAGGTCAGAGCGCTCCGCGCGTAAGTCAGGCCACGAAGTGCTCGAACCCATCAGCTCTGCAGTCTCACGTATCACTTAGGTCGACGGACTGACTCAGTTTGAGCGTTCTCAACCTAACCTAACCTTTCCTAACCCATGCGCTGGCTTCGGGCTCCCGCTAAAACGGCGGGCAATCAAGGAAGCCCGCCATCTTGATTGCGACCGTTTGACGCATTCCCTCTGGGAAACGGCCATCGTCCCGCACAACAAACGATGAGCAGACGACGAGCAGTGAGGATGAACGCATTCCGGCGGAGGCGGGCGGTCGGGGACACGGAGAAAACGTCGCTATCCCCGAGAGCGAGCCAGCTATGTCAGCGGAGAAATCCCGGCGGTGTGCAGCGTTCTTGCGGTGGACTGTAGGTAGCGCGCGCCCCGCGAAACAGGTTCATAGTTGATCTTGATGGATTCCGTGGATCCAACAAGCTGCAGGAAGCGAGTGACGGAGAAGGAGGTTAATCCTTCAATAGTAGAGCCCGGCATCCCCGGGTGGCATACCACGCTGGCGATTGGTGAGGAGCCCGTGGGGGGCTCTAACCAGGCCTTTGGGAAGATCTTCATCAGGTGAAGATCGACCCTTAACCTGGCTGCTCCATCGCTCGTCGAAAGTCCAGAGGTTGTTTCAGTGCAGGTTTGTGACCGGATAGGACCCTGCAGCAAACGATCGGGGGGGCACTTCCGAGGCCACAACTGGACGCGTTAGGCGAGTTTGGAAGCTGAAAGCCAGGCTCTACCATTGAAGGATTAACCTCCTTCTCCGTCACCCGCTTCCTGCAGCTAGTCCGATCCGCGGAATCCATCAAGATCAACTATGAACCTGTGTCGCAGGGCGCGCGCTGCCTACAGTCCACCGCAAGAACGCTGCATACCGCCGCGATTTCTCCGCTGACATAGCGGGCTCGCTCTCGGGGATAGCGACATTTTCTCAGTTCCCTCGACCGCCCGCCTCCGCCGGAATGCGTTCATCCTCACTGCTCGTCGTCTGCTCTTCGTTTGTTGTGCGGGACGATGGCCGTTTCCCGCATCGGATACATGTGATCAAAACGCATTCATTCGTCTGCTCGACGTGTAAACAAGGGTTTGTTGTGGGGGACTATGGCCACCTCCCTATTTTAAGGCCGAGCTCAGGGAGCGAATCAATCACTGACTGCAAATAGGTCTGAGGTATCCAGAGCTGGATAACATCGTGGTAAGTCGACGTATTATAAATTCCACGGAGGATCCTGGTCGAGAAGACCCTGCGCGATCCAGAAGAGCGATCAACACTCTGAATGGCAAGACCCTTGCTTCCGTTTGTACGCTCATACATTCCCCGCCAGACGAGGGGTGAGCAGAGCTCCTTGAAAAAAAAGTGTATTTATCTCATATGGATTTCTCCGCTCTATTCTTCTACCTGATCGAGGTGCTTGTTATATTCAGCGAATTCGGCGATGCGCAATCCTGGGAGTCATAATAAGATCCTGGTTGAAAACTTGTCGCCCATCAAGAACCTCAGTTCCAGCACCGTCTTTCTGAGAACCGGGTTGGTTCTCCGCTATTCAAGAGCCGTCAAGATTCCGAATCGAGAGCGCTGTGCCCTGCCATTCTGTCCCAGTCGAATTGGCTGCCCTTCCCCGCGAGCGATGGGTCTATGATGATGATGATCTGTTTATATTTCTGCGCCGCCATGTTTTTAGATGGAATGTCCGTTTCCCCTTATTTCCTAGACCCGTGTTCGGTCACTGCCATTTGGGTATGGAGCATTCTTTCGGAAAAAATATGGCGGCTACAGTGTGTGTTGTGGGAAAGGGAAGCGGAAGGTGGGGCTTGGAAGGCGAAGAAGTAAACACGTGCAGCGCGGGGTATTCGAAATAATGAGGGTTCTTGCGAAGACCCCTCGAAGACACGTTGGGTTACGGAATGGGTAACTAGCAGCAGGCCATGGTTGAGGCAACGCCCGATGGGGACTGAGGCAAGGTCTCTCCGCATCGAAAGAATGATCCTCCGACATAAGTTATCGGTCGCGGGTCGCGGCTTGTCCCCTATTACAGGAACCGCATATGAGCACCGCGACTGAAGGATAGTCTCCGAGGACAGCCTCCGCGAATCATTCCCCGCGCGTGGACAACAATATCGATACAGAGCAACCATTGATTACGAAGTTTCACGAAGTCGATCAAATGAGTCGTCCTTGTTTTTCTTGTTGAGAGCAACGAGGTGGTGAACTCGTTTGGAATCAGGATTGGATCACTCGCGATAGCACCTCTCCATGTGTCATAGGGTACACTCCAATGACGATGACTCCGATGACTCTAATTGAAGGGCACTGCTCTAATAGGAGGGCACGCTCTATTTAGCGGCCACCCCTGCGAGAATCGAATTTATTGACGGGCATGCTCTTTTTGCCGGGCATGCTCTAATTAGCGGGCACCTGTTGGACAATCGAAATATTTAACGGGCATGCTTTTTTTTTCCGGGCACCCTCAGACTCCGAAAGCGATGTGTCAGTCGTACATATGACAGAGGAAAACTAGGTTCGAACTCCAGCCATGCTCCGTTTGCGGTGGTCACAGCTGAGACTTCGACCAGGGTAAACTTGTGTAACTCCGCAAACATGACCCTCACGATGAAAACATGGATGAGGCAATTAAAGTCAATAAATCCCGCTGTCCTGCCCAATGAGAGCTACTCCTCGAAGTTGAAGAGTAACTTGGTTAACCAGGCAGTTCAGCTTGTCTGATTACTTAAGCTTGGGATTCGACTTCTCGTCCCTCAGTGTTCGTTCTCCATGGGCCGCCGACTCGATCGACCTTGAAATCAAACGGGCATGCCCTTTTGGTCGGGCATGCTCTAAGCAGCTGGCACCTACTGGACAATCGAAATATTGAACGGGCATGCTCCAATGAGCGGGCACCCATTGGACAATCGAAACATTTGACGGGCATGCCCTCCAATTCGAAGAAATACGGTATACCGTTTTTCTTCTATAGTAGAGCCTGCCCGCTTATATTTTCAAAGCTCCTCGGGTTGCCCGCTTATATTTTCAAACCTCCTCGGGGTGCCCGCTAAATAGAGCGTGCCCGACAAAAACAGTATGCCCTACCATAAGAAGAAATACGGTAATCGAAGAGCGGCCCACTGCTCAATCTTGGCCGGAATACAATCCGTTCTTCATTCCGATTTTCAGACGTCCGCCTGCTGCCGGATGCGCTCCACCGTCGGCCAGGAGAGAATGCAGATCTCACGGGAATCCATCCGAAAATCTTTAGTCATAATTCACTTGATCGTTTTCAGAGATCCTCGGTACATTTCATGGGAGCCACGAAGTCTCAACAACCGTCGTCAATTCGAACACCGCGCGCCCCTCGGGCTCCGCCCTCCTCTCTCTCTCCCAGACTAGAGCACAGCAGCCGCCATGATTTTTGAAAGAATGCTCGTGCCCCCTGCCATTTGATCGAGTCTATGTCAGACGGTCGCAATCAATATGGCGGCCCGCCGCTGTTCTAGCTGTTCGGCTATACACCCAACTTTAGGTCAGAGCGCTCCGTGCGTAAGTCAGGCCGCGAAATGCTCAAACCCATCCGCTCTGCAGTCTCACGTATCACTTAGGTCGACGGACTGACTCAGTTTGAGCGTTCTCAACCTAACCTAACCTTTCCTAACCCATGCGCTGGCTTCGGGCTCCCGCTAAAACGGCGGGCAATCGAGGAAGTCCGCCATCTTGATTGCGACCGTTTGACGCATTCCCATTTGATCGAGTGTAAACAACAACACGACAGCCGAATCCGAGGGGAAGGAGGAGCACATTGCCGCTAGAGAGAACCCTCGGAGCCGCGCCAAACTTGAAACTGTCAGGGTGCTGCGCGGTTGAAGGGACTATTCAAAGACATACGAAGCGAATAAAAATCGATAATTCCACATTAAAAGCTGTTCCAGTTGTGTCAGCTCCACTCAAAACGAATTGATAGGCTCTTTTTCGAGAACGATAAAGTGAACTAGGGGGTCATTGAGGTCGACGGAAGACGGAACTCCCACTGAGGGCGCTCTATCAAAGGTTCCCGACGGACCGAGGAACCGTTGGAGTGACAAATTCAAAAGAGCCGGAGGCGAATTTTGGCATTCTCTCGGAACGTGATGAACGCAATGGAGCTAAGTGGAGGTTTCATGAGTTTGAGTGATGCGGCACGAGGGTAAAACGATGTGGTGTGACCATGTAGGGAGTTACACGGTGGGAGGCGAGTCCGGGAGCATTCTATTTCCACAGGAATGGACTATCTGCTGGAGGTGACCAGTTTCTGAGATGCGAAAAATGGCGACCGTGAGTATCTTCACTTACATTCCTTATCAGATAATGCTTTCTTAGGCTTTGGCGCGCATGTTTCCTCTCGGTGGGTACCGGGGGTTATGGCCCTCGCGGGTCCTCCTGGCAGCGAACATGTTCGCACAAGTGTGAACGCGGCTTCGGGAAGCGTCCGCAAGGCAAACCAGTGTCATGGAGCTCTCAAGAAACCTTTCGTTATCACAGCTGTGCACCATATCATATCGGGAGAACATACGGTGACGAAGTCTTCATCCAGCTCCGAATTGTTTATACCAGTGGTTCCCAAAGTTTCGAGTCCCGCGTACCCCTTCGGCCTTATCCCGGCCTTCGGCGCACGGCCAAATCAGCCACTTTGAGCCATGCGCGCAGAGGAGATGGTTTTTCCACCTTTGTTCACACATGTGCCAGAAACGCCAGGAATATCCAATGTGCCTTGTTACCGATCGAAGATCTGATGTCATCTTGAGACTCGAGACGCAACCTGCAGGACTACGGTACTTGGCTAAAACAATCGAAAATTCTCCCGCGTATCCCCAGGAATCGCTCCGCGTACCCCTGGGGGTCCGAGTACCCCAGTTTGGGAACCACTGGTTTGTACCTACGAAGTCTTCGATCGATGTCCGTCTTTTCCAGCCGAGACGGGTATTGTCCCGTGACATCCAACGTCTCCTTACCAGACGGAGGAATCGAATACGTCAGGGTTGTACACAACCATGCACCACAATTTGAAGGCCATTCGTATCTTTCCCATGTTGCTCCCAGTTACTGACGTCTGGTTTTTCTTCCAGCTGACCATTGCGGGTGAACCGTTCCTTTTCCACGACTCTGGGGAAGGAGACCCCGAGAGAATCATCGTCTTCGCAACGGTGGTGTATTCTTTGTTACCGGCGAAGAGCTCCGGAACCTATCTACGTTTCCTCAGTTTCATCAAGGAGGCTCTGAACGGCCCTCGTCCCCGCGTGGTACACATCGACTTCGAACTCGCGATGATCAACGAGCTGGAATTGGCCTTTCCCTCCGTCAACGTCCAAGGTTGTCTCTTCCATTTTGCTCAATGTTTATGGAGACACATTCGACATGACAAGAATCTCTGTCAGGAATATTTGAGTGACCCCGAATTCGCCCTCGAAGTACGCATGTTTTCTGCCATCGCTTTCGTCCCGAAAGCCGACGTGAGACAATGATTCAAATCTCTTTGTCGAACCGAATTTGTTACAAAAAATTATGGCATCCTGATGGATTTCATCAATTATTTCGAATCAACGTGGATCGGTCGCTCACGCTGCGCAGCCAGAATGAGAATGGAATGGTGGAACGTGTATGAATACACGCGCCAAGTTATGGGTAGGAACAACAACGTCGTGGAGGCATGGCATTCCGCTTTTAGCGGAACGCTCGGACTCGCACATCCTACTGTTTTCAAGCTCATTGAACATTTGCGCTCGGAGCAAGCGAAAACAGAATTTCTGGCTTGCAACACGCTTGCTAATGGAAACAGCGCTGCGAGGCCCAGAATCTCCTATCGCGATCGCCAGAAGAGACTGAAAGAGCTTGTAGACAGCATGATTATCAACACGTGTTAACTTATGTAGAGGCTGCGGCTCACAACATTTGATTATGACGATAATGATTCCTTGCAATTATCTATCCCAATAAACGAACCTTCATTAAACTTGGATATGCACCATATACTGACTCTGGCATATACCTTCTTGAGAGAAACATGTGAAGCTGTAGGAGCCTAGAATCACGTTGAGTCGTTCGGACAATCTTCCGCCGGGAAATTAGTCGACTGGAATCAGTTTTAAAGAATATTTTGCGCTCCAATATTTTACGTTCCAAATACTTGCGCTCTAATAACTTGCGCTCCAATCTCTCGGGCTCTAATACGTTGCGCTCCAATCTTTTGGGCTCCAATAACTTTCGCTCCAATTATAGCTGTGCGCCAATCATCTGTGCGCCCCTTTGACACGTCACCATTTCACCCATTCTCGTCTAATCATTTTTCACTTACTCCAATCATCAGCTCTCCTGCGAGGGGGCCAGGTCGACAACGAAGCAACTGCAGCCACCGCTCAAGCGACTTCTTCCGGAATCGAGGATCGTCCGTGGCGGAGATCACCTCAGCATCTGAAGCAAATCTACCCGCGAGAAATCTTTTCAGATGTGTGAACAGAAAATAGTCACTAGGGGCCAGATCAGGTGAATAGGGTGGCTGGGGGATGAGATCGAAGTTCAATTCTTCCAATTTCTTTTTGGCAAGGCGGCATGTGTGCGGGGTGGCGTTGTCGTGATGGAAGAGCACTTTTTTCTTCCCAGGGGCGGGTCACCTTACTCTGCTGTGTCGACTCCGGATTATAGTGATGAATCCAAGTTTCATCCATGGTGACGAACCGTCGCTTGAAATCCAAGGGATTCTTCCGAAAGAGCTCCGAATTGGCTGCGGAAAGCTCGACACGCTGCTGCCTTTGCGCCGATGAGAGCTCATGCGGCACCCACTTTGCGGCAATTTTTTTTATTCTCAGATCATCATGCAAAATGAGACTTATCCGATGGATTGAGAGGGCCATTTCATGGGCGAGCTGACGCAGAGTGCACCGGGGGTCGGCGATAACCTTTCGATGGATTTTCTGCACGTTTTCTGGGACTCTCGCGGTTTTCGGCCTTCCACACCGGGCTTCGTCCTTCGTGCTCGTGCGACCCCGTTTGAACTCGGAAATCCAAAAACTTATAGTCGAGAGTGAATGAGAGGACTCCCCCAACACAGCATTAAGCTCAACTTTGGTCTCAGTTGCTGTTTGTTCTTTCAACCAGCAAAACTTGATAACGGCTCGCACTTCGCATTTGTCCATCGTGAACATCGGCGTCGTCGGCCGCAGGAGAGCTTTTTCCCTAGCCGAACCGCGGAAGCCAGCCTGATGGACTTCGTCTTCCTCATCAACGAAAGACTGCAGTTTCGTTTCGTGTTTTCGGAATTTTTGAAAACGCGCCAGAAATACCCCATTCCGGACACTTTACGAACGAGGCAATACATGACTACGGGTTGTTCGCGAGATCTCCTCTCCATTCCCGGCAAATGGACTCCAGAATCTGTTTCCCCCTATCTAGGGAAAATGCACGCGATCGTACAATGGGTCACGTCCCTGCGCATCGTGACCTCGAGCTAGTGCATTCGACCCAGAATTGCAGACGTTCGCGATTTGGAAATAATCTTTCACTAGTTTGAAGCCGGCATCCTCATGCATACCAAGTCCGGCAGAATCAAATTTGTCGGGGAACAAGTTACATCCAAGGAATTGTCTCGAGGCGCGGGGGCACGGATTCGAGTCCGGGTTTCGACGCCCTGGGGTCGGCTCGTCGGCTTCCGCTGTGAGCGAATTTCTCAGCTGAGAAATAGAGCGATTAATTCCTCAGACCGAACAGTCGTTGCACAAGCGCTCCAATCATCATTTGAATCGAAAATGAAGTTGTCTCTGCATCGAATATTCTCTATCATTTCTTTCCTAAATCAAGCATCGTCATCCATGACTTCCGCCGTCGATACAATGGAGCTATCTGAATTCTTTTAACGCTTTCGGGACCACATCTTTTAACGGAGGATTCCGTTTTATGGCTCGCTCAGAGCTGGACCGGAACCAATTCGCGAACGGATGTGGGCGTGGCCAGTGGGTGCGTCATGAGCGCTGAGTATGTTCCACCAGCTCTTTTTCCAGCGCTTCTTTCTGTTGTTTTCGTGGTGTGGTGGTGCGAACTGCGTGTTGAGTGACGTGAGCCGTTGGGTGAGTGAGTTCTGGCCAATGCTTTCGCAGTAAGCGCGGCAGCCGCGCCTTCCGTGGGAGAGTGGGCGAGAGCGTGCGGTGTTGCGTTGGATGCTGCTGCCGGCTCGGTGTCGTTGTGCGCTGCGGTTGACGCTTGACATGTTTGGGCAGACCTGCGATTCGTTCACCGTGTGGTTCTGGCGGGTTCTGGCGGCGTGGTTTCTGGCGGTGTCGATGGTTTGTGAACTCCGAGGGGTTTTGAATTCCGGTTTTTAGACCATTGTAGATGTCTTTTCATCGAGTTCAGAAGAGTAGTTAACATGTGACGTGGTTCTACGCTCTCGGTGGCAGTTTTGCCAGCTAGAAGATAGAAGAGACATGCGGGCTGTTGGGGGTCGAGTTATGGGGAAAGATTGTCGCGAAGGGCTTGTTTCGTCGAGTGACGCTGCTGGTGTGTTCCGAATCATTTTTATGTTCACGTTTCTTGAATTTACCATCGGAGTTGAGCGGAGAAGTAGTTCAAGAAGGTCGAGGACAGAGTTTTCTGATGTTGTGTTTTGAGAAGGTTTCGTCGTTGACGTTCTTTGTTGGTGGTGTTCTTTTTTCTCAGGTGTTGCGGGTTGTTGTTTTTCAAGACTGAAGTGTGTGTCGTGAGCAGGGCGCATGCCGAATTGAGCGGACGTGCCATTTGCGCGGAGTCCGAATTGAGCGAAAGGCCGATTTCAGCGGAGAGCCGATCTTAGCGGAGAGCCAATTTTAGCGAAGGGCCGAATACAGCGGAGTGACGATTTGCGCGGAACACCCATTTGCCCGAGGGGGCCGATTTGAGCGTTCCTACCCGCTGCCTCAACTGACAGAAAGAGCCACAAGCTGCGGCGACGGTACTGAGCGGTGCTAAGCACGCTTTTGCTCTCCAGGCCTCACTGAAGCCGTGCCGCTCGCTACGCTCACGGAGAGTCTTGACTTCGCTTGCCCGCGACGCCAAGTGCTCAGGAGAAGAATCAATTGAGTAAACATTCCGTCAATTCCAAACGGAACTCGTGGTCGGCTCGGCTTTGCAGTTCACTAGTAGTCTAGTAGGCAAGCAGTTAGGATCAATCAGCAGTTGCATGCATAGCGATCACGAAATCGCGAGCGAGTTAGGTTGAATCAGTCGGACTTCAGGAGCTACTCACGTCGTGCTCGTCATTTCTCGTCAAAATTCGAGCGGGGCATCCTTTCACGACGCAACGCCAAGCCACGGAGCCTTTCGACTCATAATCCTTCCGAAACAGGTAGTTTTCAACTACCAACAAAGGCCGGTTACGACTAGGCTTTGCACGCGGGTTTTTTGTGGGTTTGATTGAAAGCTGCGTCATGCACGCTGGTTCGATTCAAGCGATATCGCTTGGGTCGCATCGTGTAGCCACCCTTCGGGGCTGCGTGAAACCCACCCTATTTTCCCCTGTGTCATGGAATCGCAAGACTCTGACAAGTAAACGTTCTCTCCTTAGAATCGGGGATGACGGCATACGATATACCATTCGAAAGGTCTTATCATGTGTGATCACCGTGTGACATATTAGCGTCAGGCGGGGACGCGTTCACGAGTCATGGGCTATGAAGTTAGCATTGGACCCTATGGAATTCTGTTCTGGGTGGATCTATCTCATCAACTGATGCTCGGAATGGATTGAGACTATGAGATTGGCGTTCCGAGGCAAGTGATCACAAGTCACACGGTGAGTACACATGATAAGACCTTTCGAATGGTATATCGTATGCTGTCATCCCCGATTCTAAGGAGGGAACGTTTACTTGTGAGGCACTTTGACCTTCTGAAACCCGCAATTGCGGTCCTAGGACCGCAATTATTGCGGGTTTCAGGAGAAATCTTGATCCAGAATCTTGCGAGTTCATGGTGGGAGGAAAAGTAGGGTGGGTTTCACGCAGCGACGAAGGGTGGCTACAGGATGCGCTCCAAGCGATATCGCTTGAATCGAACCAGCGTGCATGACGCAGCTTCCAATCAAACCCGCAAAAAACCCGCGTGCAAAGCCTAGTTACGACTCGAATTCACGAACTTGAGCACCATCATTCCCAGCACTCAAACCCACGTGCCGAGCCTATCGCTAATGGAAATTCATTCTTCCGGCGGAAGAGAAAAAAGTTTACTGGTTCCCTAGGTACCACAGCGGTGTCACCGCCACATCTCGCTCGCTGAAATTGGTATCCGCTCTGATCGGTCTCTCGCTGAAATCGGCCATCCGCTGCAATCGGCCCTCCGCTGAAATCGGCCCTCTGCTCAAATTGGTCTTCCGCTCAAATTGGTTTTTCGCTCAAATGTCGCCTTCGCTCAAATTTGTCTCCGCTCTAACAGGATGCTGCGGTGAGCAGAGCTGTGCGCCGTGGACTTTTTCGCGGCGGCGGCGGCGCACGCGAAAAGAGGCGGCGCGCCGCAGCGAGAGCCCGCCGCCCTCCGTGGTGCCGCACAAGCTGTGGTTTGAGGAGGAAATATCCTTTGGGGTCAAGTCCTGCCATTGTCGCCGGTGAGAATGGAAACAACGGAAATTCGTGGACGGGAGAGCCCTTCTGAATAAAAACGTCAATGGGACTCGAATTAAGTTTTACCGAATCAGATTCACCGTCTCTCGGGTCATTCTTGACATCTGTGCATCTGGCACTGAGATCTCAGGATTCTGCCAAGATTGTTTGCGCCCAGGGTGCTGTTGCGCCCAGGCCGAGATTTTTTCCCGCGCCCATTCTTCGAAGATTCGTGGCATCACCTCTTTCTTCGGCAGATTAACGGGCTCACACAGCGCCTAAGCCGGTAGCGGAGAGCGAGGAGGAAGCAGCGGGCAATGTGAGTCGTGCTGACGGTGTGTACCCGGTATCCCGAAAACCCGGTATCCCGAAAGGTGAAAAGAAGGGCGTCGGTATGGAGGTTGGATTTTTCTTTTAATACTGTCCATCAGGGATCGCGGGTATTCGGGATAACGTGTTCCGAGATACCGGATTTCGGGATGGCGGGGTTCTGGGGCCCTTCATTTCGCCGTTCGGGATACCGGGTTTTCGGGATAGCGGGCTGTAACCGTGCTGACTCTTAAAACAAACGAGATCTCGACAAATCAGCAGAGGCACCATTCCGGAATGGCGGAAATACTCGCCAGATAGGATGGCGCGCCGCCGAGATCACGCGCGGCGACGGAGCGCCGGCGCGCTGCTGAAGAATCGCGGCGACCGGCGGCGGGCTTCGGGGGACGGCGACGCGGCGCGGCACACACCTCTGGTCGTGAGCCATGTCATGGCATTAGCGGAGTGTCGCGAGTTAGCAGAGGCTTGTCTCGGTGTTCCGGCGGCCGTAGATTCCCACCCAGTTCAGACGTAGAAAAACTTTATGGTTTCAGTGGCAGAGCTCGATGGCACTGGGTTGTGTGGGAGCGGCAATATTCTTGTGGAGTGTGTGTTCCTTGAGTTCGTTGTGATCCGCCAATAAGTTTCAGCGTGTTTGATTGACGGGATGGCTGAGTGACGTGGATGGGATGACCAGTTTATGAAAATCTGCATAGAAATTGTTTTGAACCAGTAGTTAATGAGGTTTCATGATCGATTCGCTAAACTCAATGCTGTTCATTTGATGATGCCGCCGTAATTTCGTTAGAGTTCCTTATTTGCATTGTCTTGCTTTTTATATTATTTGGATACGTTGGGCTCAGGTATTTTTTTCAGCTTTCGTTGTGTGGGATTTATGAGATTTGTTAGAACTTTCCCGCTCGAATAAACCCTGTCTTCTGAGTGACAGCTGATCGAAACTTCGCTTTGCTCATTTGTTCGATTTTTTTAGGTTTTGCTTTCTTCAGTTCCGAATCGAGGAGGTCAAACTAGATTCTTTCCGAGTTTCTTGTCGACTTGCGGTTTTACTTGACGATGAGTACTTTGCGCGCAGACGCTCACATTGGTTAGCAACGGAATCCTCCGTTCTCGATTTCACTGTGTGAAACCGTGTGATTTTTTTGTCCCAATGGTCCCGAAGCCCGGGAAACATCTGTGCCAATGGTCCCGAAGCGCGGGACACATGTGTCCCAATGGCCCTCAAGTCCAGGACCGGGACTCATGTGTCCCATCGGTCCCTGAGCGCGGACCGGGACACATATGTCCCAGTGGTCCCGTAGCGCGGGACACATGTGTCCCAATGGTCCCGAAGTCCGAGACTGGGACTCATGTGTCCCATCAGTCCCTGAGCGCGGAACGGGACGCATGTGTCCCAGAGGTCTCGAAGGGGGGTACTAACTATTGAACCTCTGGCATGACAAGAAAAGAATACACTCTAGATTTTGAGCTGATTGCTGTATTCCATGTACTCGGTCAGAAGAAGAGTCTGCCTCCAATATATCATTTGTGAAATCGGCGAAACCAGCGGATACAATGGGTCACGTGTCACGTCACACACCTTACACATGATTTTGGTTCTCTTCTTCTTCTTCGCGGAGCATCGAGCACTGCCACGCCGTGAGGACCCCTCATACGGCATATGATCTACAGCCCTTGAGCTCCTCAACGACGGTCTTCCGGATGGACGTCGTTTCAGGGAAGTTCTCGCTTTCCCAGCTGCTATCATACTTTCCGCTAGAGGAATCACGAATTTTCGGAGTTCGATCGATTTTCGAGCCTGACCGCGGCATGTCCTGGAGAAGCCGAAGATGACCAGTAGTCCTTCAGGCTTGGCAATTTGCTGCAACCCATGATTGGTGAGCAGCCCAGGACTATCATCATTTCACCGGCCTCTGTTGGAATCACGGTCTGTTTCCCCTCTTGTTCATCGTTTAGGATTTCCAGACGTTTATTCGTATTTTTAGCCAAGAAAATGAAGAAACTTGGCGGGAATACGGTCTTGAAAACTTTAAGTTGGGTCGACGCGGAATTGATGTTGGCCAGAATCCGCGGACTTCTCTCAGAAGGAACCGCGAAGCGCGATTTGAAGTCACTCGCTAGATCACTCCAATCCATGTTGTCGTTCTCATCATCTTCGCTTGAATACCCCGAGTTCGTGTTTTCATCGTCGTCGTTCAAGTTTCCTGAGTCCGCACGCTCAGCATCGTTGATGTCGCTCACCTCTGCCTCCGCTGCAGTTCCTTCGTGGTCACGTTCCTCGCTGTCGGTTCTTGTTTTTTCCAGAGCCACCCCGAACAAGTTCGACCCGCGGCATCGTCGTTATCGTCATGCCATTGCAGGGAATTGAATTTCGCGCCGCTTCCTGCGTGTCATGGCGTCGCTGCTTGATCTTGGTAAACATCAGGCGTCGAGTCTACGGTTTACGCCACAAGACCTCCATCCAATATGGCGGCTGCTGACGAATTCGAGGTGGAGGAGGATAGCAGGCCGTCTCGCATTGAGCGCGTTTTTCAAAAATATAGGGTGCTTCGTTGAGGACGGACGGAGCTGAGTCGAGAGGAGCAGAAATAAAAATTTGTTCAAACCACGTATTCGCGCGATGCATTCTTTCCGAGCGGGCCGATTCGGAGCGCTGGGCCTGAAGGCTCCACAGGGCCCACAGAGCTCCACGGTTCAAGCTGCTCGTTGGATATGCTTCTCGGATGGATAAACGCTTGAATGAGTGGAGACGGATTTTGGCATGACACTCATGTCAGTTCATTCAACATTCTGAGGGAAAATGGGGAACGGTTCGTCACATCAGATACTTGACAATGAATTGATCGATGCGAACAGACGTGTGGGTAACTCGGAAGTCTCTCAGCAATGCTCGAAACTCCTCGACGTCATGTCGTTGAAGCACCCTATCACGAGAGCAGCGGCAGCTTGCGCCGGCTCGCTCTCCTTCTCTCCCTTGGTTCCGTACACGAGCGCCATCTTGAACGGAGGTCTTATGACATAGACTCTCGAGTCTAGGCCACAAGCCCGCCGTGTTTACATCGAGGCGCCATCTTGAAGAGGGAGAGGGAAGAGGAATCAAACGTCGAATTGGCTAAATCGACTCAGTTTTGAGCGTTCCTAACCTAACCTAACCTTTCCTAGCCCATGCGCTGGCTTCGAGCCCCGCGGCTACCTTATCACTAGGTCCGGTTAGCTCGCTGCGACTCTATAATTCATAACCCTTTCCCTCTTCAAAATGGCGCCTCGATGTAAACGGGTCTACGTCATAGGACCGCCGGCCAAGATGGCGGACCCGGTTTTCGACCGCCGTTTCGGCTGCTGCTAGGCTTCGAATTCCAGTGGCAGGGGGAGCGCGGGGCACGGGTCTATGTCAGATGAACAACTCCCAAGATGGCGGCGGGGGCATAAAATGAAGTTCCAGCCGCAAACTTGACTTCCAAATCCAACCCACTGTGTTCAAACCCAACCCACTTAGGACTGCCAATTGATCACATGGCTTTTAATTCGAAAATATCGTCCAAAACCGGAATTCGCTTCCACGGCCGCCATCTTTGAGTTGTTCATCTGACGCATCCCCCGGGGCACATCGGATTGGCCGCGAAGTGTTCTAAACCATCCACGTCGCATCCCCCCTGGCAGTGGGCTTCACTGACTCAATCTCGAACGTTTTAAACCTAACCTAACCTGTCCTAATCCGGATGTTCGCTGCGACCCTCCGCTAGAACGGCGGAGAGGAGCAGACTAGCCGGCGGTCCTATGACGCAATCCCATGTAAACACGGCGGGCTGATGGCCGCCTCCCCAGGCGTCCGCCACGGGGAGCTTCGCGCGGTTTGGGCTCCTACTGCATCGAAAATTTGCGGAAGTTTTGCTCTGAACGTCGTTCCCCTGACTTTTTGTCGTTATGACTCGATGGATAGTTGTCTTTAGGAAGCAACGCCCGGAAGGATTTGGGAGAATTGAGTTTTTCGGCCGTCTCTGGTCGTTCTGAACTTTAGGACACATGTGTCCCAATGGTCCCGAAGCCCGGGACACATGTCTCGCAATGGTCCCGAAGCCCGGGACACATGTGTCGCATTGGTACCGAGGCCCGGGACACATGTGTCCCAATGGTCCCGAAGCAAGAGCCCAGAAAATGGATGGATTCGAATTTCGCGCCGCTTCCCGAGTGTCAAGGCGGCACCAGTGGCGCCCGCGAAGAGCCTCGCGCGCCGAGGTCTCCTCCTGCATCGAAATTTCGTGAAAATGTTGCTCCCTGACTATTTAACCTTGGCGGGACATATATGTCCCAGTGGTCCCAAAAGGGTTAAACCAGTATTTCTCAACCTTTTTTGCGCCCTGCCCCCCGTCACGGGCCCAAAATATGCCCCCTTCCTTCTCTCGATCGATGGAAATAACTGCGGAAAAGTTACACATTGACTAATTTTTTTACACCCCGTTCGTAAATTACGTGGACAATTAAATAGTTGGAACCTCGCCATGCCCACTGAAAGTCTCTCCGTGCCCTCAAAGTCGGGCACTTGCCCCCGGTTGAGAATCACTGGGTTAAACAATAAGATTGTCCACCTTATTGTTAGACTCGAGGTTTCCAGCGGCGCGACTCATCAGGGCTCTACCGCATTCGTCCCATGGGAATAGTGTTTTGGTGCGTTTGATCGGTACTCCTCGGCGAACTCAGAGCGAGATGGAATGCTTGAGTTGTTTGAGGGGAATCTCTACGGTAGCTTGTTCGCGGACAGGAGCTGCTCAGTCGCTCATGTAATCGAAAGCCGTAGCAGCACCCTAACATTTCGGAACCTGGCGCTCGACTCCGTTCTCCCTTCAGCGGCCTGCTTCTCCTCCTCTCCCTCTAATCCGCTGCACCCTCTACTGTTTACATTAGATCAAAGGGCATAGACCCTCAGTGTTTCTCCTCACGGGGCCATCACGTCAAGCTGGATGAATACTGCTAAACCTGGACTAAAAATGACAGATACTACCACTGGAAACTCAGTATCGGTGCCTGTTTCTACCCAGCTTCTGCAAGGATTACTGGCGCCAGACTCAAAAACAGGCAGCATTACTCGTTGGCAAAGATAACACCCGACGGAGTGAACGACGTCGGCGTCGCAACTATATTTATTCTGATGTAGTGGAATCCAGGCTCGTATACAGGGGGGGGGGGGGGTGATGGGGCTTTAGTCCCCCCCCAGACCTGTTCAGTTCATACCAGCTAAGTTGAGACTTCCGATCGGGGGACTGATTTTCTGAGAATTTAACAAGGGTACCCCCTTGTGAAAAAAAATTAGCCCCCTCCCAGAAAAAATCCTGCATACGCGCCTGGGAATCAGTTACTATGAATTGTGGATTATGGTAACTGAAATAGCTCACGGCATCGATCAACTGCACGCTCTCCAAATCCCTGGTGAATACCACATCTAGGCAGCTGCCATTTGAAGTTGTCACTTGGTTCGGATCCCTTGCTAAACTCAGGCCGAAAAGATCCTGCATGTAACCGACCAAGTTATCCCTGTTTGAATCCACTCTAATATTATAGTTGAAATCTCCACAAACAATTGTTGGCATACAAGCGCCCCGACGCGGGGTACTTCTGGCAAAACTCAACTGTTTTCCCAGGAATGCTTTCATTTGCTAAAAGGATGTGTCGGGGTTGAAGTACACGGCGACGAGGATAGTTTTACGTCCATTGATCAGGACCTCAGCAACACATAAATCGCCGGAATCAGCGTCGCCTAACCGCGGCTGCGATGCATTCCTTGAGCACAGAGGCAATGTCGTTTTCTGATAGATCATCACACCGCCAGTTCTGGTCGGTCGTTTGTTCTGAGCCAGGACTTGCGAACCGTCTATGTCGATCAATGTATCGTTCGGGACCCAGCTTTCAGTCAAACAGGAAATGCTCGCAGTCATCAGCACTTAATCGCTGATCAGATCCTCGAGGTGGGCAGCCAAACTCTGAACATTGAAGCTGAGGACAATCAAGGCTTTATTTCGGAGCGTTTGGAGTACCTTGTGATCCATCGTCACCAGCTTGAACCCATCGAGACGTTGCAGCTCGTTCCGCAATCGACTCGTTCCGGGTGAGCGTTCGGGTTTTGCGTGATAGAACGTGAAATCCTCTTTACTATTCATCAAGAATAGCCCTTCGATTGTTTTCACTCTCGACAGAGCGACATACTCCAGCTGTTGTTGCAGTCCTCGATGATAACCGAAGACGATACTGTCGAAGGTTCCCCCCTGTGCTTTATGAGTCGTCATGGCGCACGCAGCACCCAGCGGGAATTTGAGCGACGACATTTGATAGTGCCATCTCGAGACACGGAAAAAGTGGCTTTTCTCTCGAAGATCGGAGTCCAGGTGCTTTCCAAGTCGTCACGCCTAACAATAAGTAGCGTAGCCAGGGGGGGGGGGGCAAGGGGGGCCATGGCCCCCCCCGACAGCCATGTCCGTCCCATAAACCCTCGTTACAGGGATCATCATCATCGCTCCCCGGCCCAATGAGACAGTTTTGCCGATTTGTGATTACGGGCGCTGATCACTTGCTCTTGATTCCGTTGCCCAGTGTAGGTATTGTTCGCGATCGCATGCTACTCGGCAACTGGCACTCATCGATTGTAAGCATCGACATCTACGTTTCTGTGGAACAATCGGGTGGCTTCCTTGACGTTGGTGGCACACCAATCTTGGCTTCGGGAACGCGCTTCTATACACCTCTGCTGCTCCATGCTGAGTTCATGACCATTTCCGATTACTGTCGGAATGTTTGAGAAAGTTATCTGGCTCTGTCTCGTTACCCGGGAAGGGATATGGGATTGAGGGTGATCGCTCTTTCCAGCAAGGACCGCGCAATCGAACTTAATGGAGTTATGATTATGGGAAAAGTGTTAGGCACCTGCTGCAGCGGGTAAAACTGTAGAGACTGCGATAATTCTGACCGGTGGAACCCCCGCTCCACGGGTTCATAGATCGGCGCCATGCGAACAGATGGCAACTGTCGCAGATCTCCGCAAAAGATGATGTCCATTCCCCCAAACGGCAGATCATGCTGGTCGCTGATGTGTTTTATGGAAGCGCTTATTCATGGTATGAAATGAGCCGCTACCGATCATGCTGATCTCGTCAATGATGACGACCCGTACATTTACAAATGCGTTGCGGTTCGCTTGGAGGGCCTCAAAAGATAACCCTCCACGGCGTTGAAGAATCGAAATACTGAAGGCAGTATGCACCGTCGTGCCGCCAATTTCTACCGCGGCCTTGCCGGGGGAGGCTGTAGCGAGGTGAGAGTTCCGTTGTATATCGTGTGATTGGCAGAATCGATTATACGTTTCCATCAACGGTTCAAGTGTAAACGTGTTACCGGAACCTGCGGGTCTCGTGAGGAAGATTTGCACTGGTGGAACTGTTTGATCATGGATCCGTCTGATGCAATGTTTGATCAGCGCTCGCTGCTCAAAATTCGTCTGTCTCATTTGCGAGCAGGATTAGCCGCTGACAAGACATTTGAACGCGCTTTGACAACTGCGCTTAGAGAGTGGGGAACGGTGATTCGTCTGATGTCGTCAATGTGTCCAGCCAGTAAGTTGTCTGGGTCATGCACGTATCGTTCCACGATTGGGGTGTGAGCCGCACCGTTATCAGCCTCATCTTCTGCATCCCACAGCTCTTGAGTCTCCGCCATTCTCCTCTCAAGATCCTGGTAGCGCTCATATATTCGCAGCCGTTGATGAATCTCGCCTCCGTGTTCCAGGCGCGTCGCCAGGGGGGGGGCTGGATGGGCTATAGCCCCCCCCCCCAGGACGTTCCCCGAAACTCCTCTTTTGAGAGCTTGAGTTACCGTCAGGCCTGAAGACTTAGATCAATTCAATTCAATAACGCTTTATTCAAAAGGTTTTCAAGAGCTTCGGGAACTCCTTCGTTCCGAAGTCTCGCAGATAATCGCCACGCAAAACTGTTGGCTGTTCTATTACATCCGGGTAGCCGTTTTTGTCGAACGGAGAACTTCTTCCTAACATCGAATCGAGAAATATATACGAAATGATTGTACGTTTTCGTTCGCAACATTGTGCGGAAAGCTCGGATATCACAACGATCCATTAGATGCATGAGATCGAGTAGGTCAGTAGGGATTGGGTTTGGTGCGCACCGTAATCTCAACCTTCGGACAAAATAGCTAACGACTCCCTCGAGCGAGGAGATGTCTTTGACAAGGCAGGGGCGCCATACCGGGACGCAGTATAACAGCTTCGGGAGTATAATTGATTTGAACAATCTGATATATACGGCTGGATTTCTGACCACGAAACAGCGAAAGATTGTGTTGATCGATTGTCGAGCGGCAGACGTCGTCTTTGATAAGTGGTGAGAAAAATCAAGATCGGGCGAGACCAGTACACCCAAGTCTCTCACATGTTTCTCAACCGGCAATGGCTCTCCGTTGATGTGATAATTGGGAGATACCGTCCCGCAGGCGAGAACGGCACATTTACCCGTGGAGATCTCCATACCGTTCTCAGTGCACCAACGAACGACACCGTCAATGGCCGACTGCATCTGGCGGACCTCATTAGGACCCTCGATTCGGGAATACAATTTCAGATCGTCCGCGAATAACAGATATTGCGTATCATTTCCAACGTATTCACTTATATCACTGACAAAAATGGCGTGCAGAATTGGCGAAAGACAACTACCCTGGGGTACCCCAGAGGGGGCCGGCCTCGGGTCACTCAGTGAGTCATCAACCTTGACCCTGAACGATCGGAGTGACAGAAAAGATTCGATCCAGTTCACCGTTTTGATGTTTACTCCCAATGAACGGATCTTCTTCAGAAGTAATCCGTGGGGTACCTTGTCAAACGCGGATCTTTGATCAATGTAGACACAGTGGAAAGCCTTTTTCTCACATTTCCACATGGTCCAGTCTTGAACCATATGGAGCAGCTGAGTGCATGTTGACCGTCCAGGCACAAATCCGTGTTGAGATTCGTCCATGAGATCGTTCCGCATGATGAAATCCTGCAGATGCTTCGATACCAACTTCTCGAAAATCTTCGCGGCGATGGTTGCAGTCAATATGAGCGCACTCCAAAGAGAGCGCACAGCCGATTTGAGCGCAGATCCTTGTTGAGCGCAAAGGCGATTTGAGCGCGAAGGAGATATGAGCGCGGAGGAGATATGAGCGCGGAAGAGATTTGAGCGACGGTCCGATTTGAGCGCAGGAGCAATCAGAGCGCCGTGAAGTTATGAGCGCCAGAGAGATTTGAGCGCAGCGACGATTTGAGCGAATTCGGTTCCGCCGAAGGAGCCCGCTGTGGTGCGGCAATGGATCAGAGAAGAGGATATGACGAAACATTTCACATTTGAAATGTGAGATTCGCTCCCCGATTCAGATTGAAACGTCGTTTCCTCTTGATGGAGATGATCGGATTCAGCTTGAGGATGTAATAGAAACCCATTCGTGGAACATCATTCGTACTTTCGGAGTTGTGCGGCAATGAGTCAGAGAAGAGTGCCGAGTATGGGAATCTCGACGATGGCGATCGGGAGTAAACTCGCGTCCGGGTCGGCAAGCTAGTTCCATAGCAGAGGCTTCCGGAGGATCCGCGAGCGTAGCGAGCGGCGCTCGCCAGCGGATGCCTGTGAGCCAGCGCATCCCGAGTCCGCTTGAAGTGGAAAGCCCCACAGGCTGTAAGTTTTTGAGCTGGCGTTGCCTCGTGACGTGAGGGTTGCCGCTAATCAGCCGCTAGAGCGTCCCACAATATCCGCTAGCTCGTGCGCTCACATCGTATCCGCGCTCAAATCGTCACGCCGCTCAAGTTGTCTCTGCGCTCAAGTGGTCGTTGCGCTCAAATTGTCTCTGCGCTCAAATCGGACCTGCGCTCAAAGTGGTCACACGCTCACATCGGACGTGCGCTCATATTGGATACGCGCGCAAATCGTCTGCGCGCTCAAATTGGCTGTGCGCTCTTTTTGCTTTGCGCTCAAATTGGCCAACATCGCGGCGATGCAGCCCTGCGAAACTGGTCTATATGTAATTCGAGGCTAGTTTTCTTGAACCCTTCTTGAAGAGCGGAGTTACCAAGGATTGTCTGAAGACCTCTGGCACTCGAGCGTCCTCGTAGGACCGAGCGAAAATGATGCTCAGTGGTTCAGCAAGGAAGAGCGCGAATTTCTTGTAAAACAGTTGAGGCATCGAATCCGGTGTGACATTAAGCGAGGTCTTTAGTCCGGCCAGCGCCTCATAGATCCGTTCTTCCTCGAAAGTGATCGGGCGATCGGCGTGGCAGGGCGAATGCCTCGCTGTATCATTCGAAGAATCAATGCCGGAAGGAGTTGCACTCGAGGAAATGGATGCAAAATGATGCGCCAGGTGGTTCGCCTTTTCCATCGGGCCAGACAGGATGGTGCATCCGTCCAGTAGTGCTTGAACCGAAGATGACTGTCCTCTTCTCAAGCTGGCATATTTGAAGAAACTGCGGCTGTTCTTGGAATCGATTCGGTTTTCCTTCACCGCTCGCAAACGATAGGTAGCCCGTCTAATATTCACTGCGGCCTTAGCGGCCGTTACCGAATCAGCTGAGGACAGACGTGTGTTCTGTCTTTCGATGTATGAATTGATTTTCGAAGAGTTATCATTTCGCCTCGATGTAGGGACATACTCCCTCAGTAGAAACGTACAGCACTCCACGAATTTAGCATACATCGCATCAACATCAGGGCAGTCCCCGAAGAACTTTGACCAATCCACGAGATCCAAATGAACTGCAATCATATGTTCATTCATGTCTCTGTAGTTGAGAGGAAAGCTCCGCTGTGGAAACACCACGGAATGAACACGTACTCTGAACGACAGAGCCATATGGTCAGATAATATCGGTGGGGGTACAATCATCAAGTCTTCGATGAGCTGAGAGTCGTTTGTAAGAAGCAAATCGAGAGTTGCACCTTTGTTATGGTTTGCTTGCGTGACCAGTTGGGTCAAGCCATTATGAGAACAGCATTCGTTCTCATAATGATTCAGATCTTTTGCCAGATCAATGAAAGAGAGCTGATCCAGATTTTTCGCGTCAGTTCCATTACGCGTATGAATAGTCGGGTAACAAGGAGTGGGACGCGGATTACGAACTTGTTCCGTCTGACCCACCGCTCCCGCAGCTTGTCCACGTTCGAGTCTCAAGGTGGGAAGTCTCGCCGCGAAAGTCCGCATCGACGTTTTGGCCAGAAGCTTTGACGCAAATTCGGAGGTCCGGATAGGCAAACGTGTGTGCCACCGGAGACATTCAATACAACGGGCTTTGTTTTGCTTCCATTTGAACTCTTTGATCGCTCCCATTGTGGAAAGCACCTAGGCAGGCACGATGAAGAGACAGCGGGACCTAGTTCAGTTCTTCAAAACGGGTCGAGAAGTATCCGGAGCGAATCCGGCAGTTTGTGAGATATCTTCTCCGCACTCGTCGCTATCCTCCAACGGTGAGTCGTCGATTCAAGAGAGTGCTCCGGCTAGCAGCGATGGTTCTGAGAACTCGCCCAGCTCCAAGCAGAGCAAAACATTGTTCCATCCCCTTGACATTGGTCAGTTCGTCAGGGAGAGCGAACACGATGTCCTCTGTCGCGGCCTAAAACTATATAAATAAACTCTGCCTAAAATGCAGATTGTTACGACTAGAGACAACGACGTTTACTCATTATAGTCGAGCCACTTCAATTGGCGACGAGGATTTCGAACTAAGCGTGATGGCGTTTACGGTGAAGGATGTTCAGTTGCTAGTTCAGGAAGCGGTCAAGGCAGCGCTACAACAGACGTCGATGATCACGACAGCTTCGAACACCGAAGAAGCCAAGGCGAGAACGATGGACTCGCTGACGAAGCGTATCTCCACGTTCTCATACGATCCCGACGCTGGTCTGACGTTTCAGCTGTGGTACTCGAGATACGAGAGTATCTTCGACAAGGATGCCAGTCAGCTGGACGACGCTGCGAAGGTGAGGTTACTCACGCAGAAGTTGGATCAGTCGGCCTTCCAGAAGTACACGGCGCACATCCTCCCGAAGAAGTACGCCGAACAAGACTTCAAGACGACAGTGGGTACGCTGAAGCAATTATTCGGACATCGCGGCTCGCTGTTTGCACGAAGATACCAATGCCTCCAAACTGTATGCGAAGATTTCAGCGAGGGTCTTTCGATGACTATACCGGACTAGTGAATCAACGATTCGAATTGTCGGAAATGTCGACGGTGAACGGGGAGCAATTCAAATGTCTGGTATGGATCAGTGGATTGAGGAGTGATAAATTCACCAAGGTCCGACAGATCTCATTGCAGTTCATCGAGGAGAACCCGAAGGCGACTCTGAAGGAGTTACATCAGCGAGTGAAGAACTTCGGTCGGCTGCAAGCGGCATCGAAGAGCATCGCCGAAGGCCACGAAGGCAAGGCCGTGAATGCGGTTGCAACCACCAGCAAGCCTGGTCCCTGTCGCATTTGCAATGAACCGCATTTCAGGAAATTCTGCCCAAACAAGAATAGGACGTGCAATTTTCGCGGCAAGAAAGGGCATCTTGAGGCGGCATGTTTCCAGAAGAAGAATCAGGGAAATAGACCAAGACATTCAGACAAAAAGGATGCTCGTGGGCCCTCCGGCAGGCCAACCAAGCAGGAACGGAAGGTTGGAGAGGTGACGATTGGAGTACTGCAGGCTGGATGCGAAGAGACAAGTAGGATTTTCTATCATGTCAAGATAGGGCGTCATGAAGTCAAGCTGAGACTCGACACAGGTTCGGACGTAACGATCATTAGCGAAAAGTTATGGCGTAAGTTGGGCGAACCAAGTCTTCGCACCGCGACCTGTGTGATGAAAGCAGCAAGTCAGGGTACCTTAAAAAGCCTCGGATGCTTCGATTGCGATTGCGTTCTTGAAGGAACGGAATTCGGCGGTCGCTGTTATGTGGTGCCGTACGACTTGAACGTTCTGGGCTGTGATTGGCTACGAAAGAACCGAGACCTATGGGAGCGACTCACAAGCAGGAAAGTGCAAAAGGTGGAATGCTCGCCACGACCAGGTCAGCTTGAATCAGAAGCGGACTCATTGGTCAAGTCGCTGAAGGCTTCATTTCCAGACGTTTTCTCAGAGGGTCTCGGGCGATGTTCCGAGATGAAAGCGCGATTTCAACTGAAAGAAGGCGCAACGCCTGTGTTCCGGAAGAGTAGACCTGTCCCATACGCTACGTTACCAAAGCTAGAAGCGGAGCTGGAACGGTTGGAACGGATCGGTGTGATCTCCCCAGTGTCATATCACGATTTCGCGGCTCCCGTGGTGATCGTGCAAAAGAAGACCGGGGATATTCGATTGTGTTCTGATTTCAGCACAGGATTGAATGACGTGTTGGAGGACCATCACCACCCGTTGCCCACTGTGGAGGACGTTTACTCGAAGATGAACGGGGGAGTCTACTTCTCGAACATCGATTTGGCTGAAGCTTACTTGCAGATCGAAGTGGAGGAAGATTCGAAGAAATTCGTGACGATCAACACGCCGAAGGGGTTGTACAGGTACAACCGTTTGCCCTTCGGGGTGAAAACAGCTCCGGCGATTTTCCAGGAAATGACAGATAAGTTGATCAACGGGCTACCCGGCGTGGCCGCGTATCTCGATGATTTGGTAGTGACCGGAGCTACGCTGGAGCAACATCACGAGAACCTTCAAGAGTTGTTCAAGCGCATCGAAAAGTTCGGTCTCAGAATCAAGCTCGCCAAATGTGCGTTTCTGAAGACTGAAATAAAGTTCCTCGGGCAAGTGATCTCCAAAGACGGAAGAAAGCCGCAGAGGGAAAAGATTGAAGCCATTGTCAACATGCCGGCGCCATCGAACCAGAGCGAGCTAAGGGCGTTTCTAGGTATGGTGACATACTACAGTGTATATCTGGCCAAAATGAGAGATCATCGGGCACCAATAGATGAATTACTGAAGAAAGACGCTAAATTCGTTTGGTCCGAGAAATGTCAAGAGGGGTTCGAAACCATCAAGGAGATGCTCCAGTCGGATCTGCTGCTGACGCACTATGACCCAAAGGAAAAACTGGTTGTCGCGGCAGATGCTAGCGCGTACGGCATCGGGGCCGTCCTCTCGCACAGATTCTCGGATGGTGGCGAGAAAGCGATCTTCCACGCGTGCCGATCTCTTACGGAAGCTGAGAAGAATTATGCGCAGATCGAAAAAGAAGCCTTAGCGCTGGTCTTCGCAGTTAAGAAGTTTCACAAATATCTACTGGGTCGGAAATTCCTCTTGCGTACAGATCACCGTCCGCTGCTGGCGATCTTTGGGAGCAGTGGCGGATCCAGGAATGGCTCGAGGGGGGGGCGGTTTCAGATTTTTGGTGTCCTAGGCGTATTTTTCCACCCTAATCATGCGGTTTTATATTGAATTGTTTGTTCGATATTTGTTGAGTACAAATATTTATCTATTTCTGGAAACATTCATGAAATTCCCACTTCTGATTTGTACATTCCGCCTGAGAAACCCGACTCGAGGGGGGGGCGATCGCCCGATCGCCCCCCCCCCCCTGGATCCGCCACTGTTTGGGAGCAAGCAAGGAATTCCCGCATACACCGCTAACAGATTGCAGAGATGGGCAACGATGTTATTGGGGTACGACTTCCAGCTCGAGTATCGTAGAACCACGAAGTTCGGACAAGCGGATGCCTTGTCAAGGCTCATCGCAGATCAACTCGCGAGCAAGGACGCTGAAGACATGGTGATTGGTTCGATTGAGGCAGAGGTGAATGCGCTCTTCAATGAGCGGGTTGGACCGCTCCCGGTCACCGCAGGTCAGCTTCGCGAGGAAACGGTGAAAGACGAAGTACTGAGCCGAGGCGCTCACCGCCGGCCTGCTCGCCTACAGGAGCACGCCGGGAGCACACGGTCGAAGCCCTGCGGAGGATTTCTTAGGACGCCCATTGAGAACCACATTGTCGCTCATACAGCCGAGGACCGCTCAGGTTGAGGACATTTGTGGAGGGATCTCAAGAGAAAAGGACAAGCCGTATTTAGATAGACGACACGGGGTCAGAGAAAGAGATTATCCCGAGGGCAGTCCCGTGCGCTAAGGACTTCCGCAACGCCGGACGCCCGAAGTGGATGGCCGGTACAATCCTTCACCGCATAGGCAAGGTCATGTACCGAGTTGGAGTGGAAGGCGCGGAATGGATCCGACACGCGAATCAGCTCAAAACGCGAGAAGACGTTGCGCCGGTCAAGTTGAATCCCGCGGACGACGAATCATCGGAAGATGGAGATTTCGACCCGCTACTCTTCATGTACCCGGCGAACGTGACACCGAATCTCAGCGGCGAGCTGGTCGAGGAAACAGCTGACTGTGAGATGCCGAGCATACCAAGACACGCGCTCCGGTCGAACCGAGAAACGCCATGGGTGCGTCGGTCGATCAGAGTGAACAAAGGCCTCCGACCGCGGCGGCTCGGGTTCGGCGACGACTGACTGAAAGCTGACGTGGAGAAAAGTCAGCTTGGGGGAGGTGTCGCGGCCTAAAACTATATAAATAAACTCTGCCTAAAATGCAGATTGTTACGACTAGAGACAACGACGTTTACTCATTATAGTCGAGCCACTTCACCTCAAACCGCTTTCGGAGGAACGGAAGTACGAACTGCTGACGAAGTGTTGGACGCCAGACGCGAAGTAAGTGTTTCCTAAAATGTCTCAATCAGGGCAGACTCGAGCTTTTCAACTCCATTACTTCAATAAATGGCCATGGTTGGCATACACGGAGCTTTTTGATGGAGGCGCGTTCTGTAAGTTCTGCGTTATCTTTGCTCGGGGGGACTCGTCAGGTCGAGGTCAACAGTGGAGCCTAGGCGCGCTTGCTAGCATCCCGTTCAAGAGATACAAGCATGCCGTGAAGACCTTCCAAGTTCACGAGGGAACGCAGTACCACAAGGATGCAGAACTTTCCGGTAAGAACTTCATCGAGTGGTACCAGAACAAGGACGCCAGAGATGGCCGTAATCTCATCGATCAGGGACGCCAGGAACAAGTTTTGAAAAACAGGGCTCGGATCGTCCCTATCAAAGCTGTTCTATTCTGCGGGAAAAAAGGCTTGGCATTGCGAGGGCACAGGGAAAAAGGGAGCCTCGTTGGTGATCGAACGCCGTTCGAAGAGCAGAATGACGGAAACTTCCGAGCTTTACTCAGATTTCGCGTTGACGCGGGGGATAAAGCTCTAGAGGAGCATTTGAGCAACGCACCACGAAATGCTTCTTACATCAGTGCCCAAGTCCAGAATGAAATCATAGACGCGATCGGTGCAATAATTCGGAACAAAATAGTGGCTGAAGCAAACGCAGCCAAGTTCTCCTCCGTTCTCGCAGATGAGACGCGAGACGTCAGCAAAACTGATCAACTCACTGTGTGTATCCGTTACGTCGCCACCCAAGGGGATCAACGAGTTCTGAAGGAAAGCTTCCTCTCATTCTGCGTGGTTTCGAGCAAAACGGGAGCCGCTTTGGCCGAAACCATCGTGAAAGTTCTCAGCGACGAGGGCGTCGTAGTGAGCAACATGAGAGGACAAGGGTACGACGGATGTAGTTCCATGAGCGGTGCCTACAAAGGAGTCCAAGCCGAAGTGAAAAAAAACTTTATAGGAAAAGTCTATATTAATAAAAATCAAATTCTGTTTGTTTGTTCGTTTGTATGTATGACCGCTATGCAAATCGCCCCGGATGGGCCTAAACGTCCGGTATGGGGCTGGATAGTTTCATCGGCGTCCCCTCTAGGTCGCCATGCAGTTTTCATCCCGCTCTGGGCGCAGTGGCACAGTGGCGCCGTGGACTTCAAGCGTGACCATGAGTATTTTTCTTCGCCGCCTGACCCTGTGCTCAGATCAGAGCTCCGCATTGATGATGATTCATTCTTTGCTGCATCCGTATAGGACCGGAGTTGCATCAACAAGATCGGTCGAGTGATGCTTGCGAAGCCTTTGAGAGTAACGCCGGGCGACGCGCCGCGGTGCGACGAAATCGTTTGCACCGGAACATCAAATGAGCGCCCTCTAGCGTGGCGTGTTCTATTTCCAACGAGAAAATTTCAACGGATTCGTAAGGGCTGGAACTGATGAGATCAAGGGAGACGGTATATGATCGTGAAGACAGGCTCAGCGATCAACGACAAAGAACATCTCGGTCGAGACGCCGTGAGTCAGCAGAACAACGTGAACTCCGAGAAAATATCAACGGCGAAGAACCTCTCGGGCAAGAGAAGGCCAGTCGGAAGAACAACGTGAACTCAGAGTAGAAGATCAACGCCAGCGAACATCTCAGGCGAGACGTCGTGAGTCAGTAGAACAACGTGAACACCGAGTAGAAAATCAACGGCGGAGAACATCCCAAGCGAGAGAAGACGAATCGGAAGAACAACGCAATCTCAGATTGGGATACCAACGGCAGCAAATGGCGCAGGCGAGACACGATGAAACGGATGAAGAACATGACCGACACCTGGCTGCTGATCGACAGAGAGCGCGCCACCGAACGAGCACAAAACGGCGAATCTCGAATTCTAAGTTGGCCGCATTCAACTATGATCCGAATATCGATGCTCTGCGAATCCAGCGATAGAAATTGGCGCAATGAATCAAATATGTCACATCTGTAAGGCCAGAACATTCGGAAAAGAGCCTCCAGGAACATGCTTCAAGAGTGGAACGGTAGAATTACCGCAGCTGGAGCCCCGACCCCATGATCTACGATCTCTCATGTCTGCCCGAACATCCGAATCGAAGCATTTCCTGGCAAACATCAGACGCCACAAGTCGTGCTTCCAGATGATATCGTTTGGGACGTCAGTTCCCCTCCAATTCATCTCTACAACCTTCATGATACAGGGGCAGATTCACCACACAATCGGTTCTCTCTTGCCCCCCCGATGGTGAAACGCCCGAGTTCCTGCAAATTTTCATAGGAGATGAAGAATCTCAAATAGATCAACGATGTAGTCTTATGCCAAACGTGTGACGCGAGATCGTGTCCATACTGCAGCGTCTATTCAACGAGCACAACAGCATCATTCGCGAATTCAAAACTCGACTGGAGAGAATGCCGACGGATAGATACAAACTTATCATGAGAGCGGACAAAACACCCGTCGGTGAGCACGAAGGACGCGTCAATGCGCCAACGTTGAATGACGTGGCCGTCGTCGCCATGTTTCTCGCACGGTCAACTCTACGCTGCCCTCTCTCGAGTCGGATCTCCAAGGTATTCGCGCAGGAAGGAAAAACACGGAATGTAGTTTACAAAGAAGTATTGTAGGAGGGATGATTATCTTGACTGATATCTCGACGAACGCCTCAAAAATCCAAACTTTCGAATTCATTTTTTTAACATTAAAAATATTCTGATGATCAAACGAACTCTCGAATCAAACCATTGTCGCCCGTCAAAGTCGGCCGGAAACGAAAAGTTGCCGAAGGCCGGCAACTCTAGCCGGCCGACGGCCGGCTAGTTCCTCATACGAATAGTCCTTTATAGGAAAAGTTCTCTATACGAAAAGTCCTTTATAGGAGAAGTTCTCCATACGAAAAGTCCTTTATAGGAAAAGTTCTCTATACGAAAAGTCCTTTATACGAAAAGTCCTTTATACGAAAAGTTCCTTATACGAAAAGTCCTTTATAGGAAAAGTTCACTAATCGAAAAGTCCTCTATACGAAAACTTCTTTATACGACCGACACTTTTCCGGAAAACCGGGTTCGTTATACGCAAGACTTTAGGGTATTCGTCCTCGCTCCAGAGCAGGGGTTGTTGCTCTGCTCCTGTTGATGGTTCGACCACTCGATTCCAATCTACGGTTATATTATACTGTTGGTATAATGGCGTTCCTTGGAGGTAGGTTAGCCAGGTTTTGAGATCCGAGATTTTCACGAGGCCAGAATAAGCGCAACTCTTATGAATGAGTTTCTTCTCCAGAGAGACATTGAAAGCGTGATCATTTTGCAAGCAACGTGAAAGAGAAGACACCCTATGTTGAACATCAACAGGAACATTGATTACGTGCCCAGCAATGAAATAGGTGCCGGTTGCGTAGCGTAATTGTCTTATCTGCATGAACGGAATTCGAGAGCTGATAAGTCTCGTAGTGATGGCGTTTAAAGAAGGCAGGTGTTGTGGTATTGGGGGATAATAGAACCCGTTATACACAGCTAAATTGGGAATTCTCCCTCGAGCCAAGGAGGCCGCGCACAATAGTGTACCTTGAGTTCGTCCACCAATAATGGCCAACGTTGAGGAATGGACGATACGAGCCTCTTGACGATCTCGTCGAAACCAAAGACGATCACAAACACCACATGCGACGCCGTATTGTTGCTCCAAAAAAACTTGTCCGGAACTCACGCGTGGCTGCATCTTCTATGGCTTCAATGCCCATCAAGTTTCGATTTCGTTCCCGTCGTAAACGTTGGCGCTCAGTGTTGGAAATACCAGGCTCAGTCAGCTCTCAAGCGTACTGCTGGTGCACTGTTCTCACTCTAGACTCTAGACGTTTTCACTAAATGAAGGCAAGCGAGGTACAAGTCGGAAAAGACGCACACAAGTGCTTTATTCAGATGGGTTTATATAGTTTGGTGAACACGCAACTATGAGAGGGAGAAAGTAACTATTCTAGTCAACAGTAACCAGGTCAGACAAGGACCGGGTTTCAAACAGCGCGCGAAGCGTTAACGCTGGATGTCACCAGACTACGGTACAGGAAGTGGAACAGTGAATACGGGGTTGGGAAACAGTTAAATGGAACGAAAATCTCAAATATTCTAACATACCCTCCCTTCTTCCATACTCCCAGGCGCGTATACAGGGGGGGCTGATGGGGCTTTAGCCCCATCAGCCCCCCCCCCCCCCAGACCTGTTCAGTTCATACTATATAAGTTGAGACTTCCGATAGAGGGACTGATTTTCTGAGAATTTCACAAGGATACTTCCTTGTTATAGAAAATTAGCCCCCTCCCAGAAAGAATCCTGCATACGCGCCTGCATACTCCGTAGAACTGATTAGTATTATTTTTCATAACTTCTCGAGCACGACACTTAATTCAGAAAACAAGTTTTGGCGGGAAACCAAAATGGCGACGTTGATTCGTACCTGATGGCTGTCATAAATTCAGCCTCTTGAGCCTGCAGGGCTGAATCCTGCTCGGATCTGTGAAGTTAAACGGTTACCCCCATGTGTTAATGTGTCATCATGCCAGTAGATCGTGAAACACCCCAGCAGGCCGCAGTTCGACGTAAGAAAGACATCAAACGACCTTTAAACGCCGCTTAACAAGCCATAGTCGACCGCATTCAATCCAGGAGGGAGTTGGCAGCATTGCGGCGGGAGTATCCCACCCTCAGTTCAGATGAATTGGATGATGAAGAGGGCCCCGTCCTTTCGTTGAGTCCCGAGGCCAGAAAATACCTGGACGATCAGAAGTTGAGGGATATCGAGGAGGATAATTTTCTCCTGCGCCAACCGCTGCTTGAGTCGACAGGCGGGCAACGAGGAAGATTTCACCATCCCAGCAGTGATGGTTCAGGGTTGAAGAGTGACATAACCTCCAAGTCGCTGGACAGTTCGTGCCAAGGTCAAGAGGTGGATCCAGAAACTGAGCAAGACCCTTTGGAGGAAGCTCAAGAAATTTTACGGAGGAAACTGGCCCAATCGAGAATTGAAGAACCTTGCAATCAAGACATGGAACAAATACCAAGGGGTCAGCGAGAGCAAGTTCAACGGGATGATGGAAGAGACCGTCAAAGTTCCAAACGGTCAGTAGCTCACGAGGATCACTCAGAGGAGGTTGCGAAGAATTTCAACCATTCCCTTTGGATCTTTTTGATCTTTTTGTTTTGCTTCCTCTTCCTTGCTTCGGGAGGGGCTGGTGTCGCTTTGGATTTTGTGACAAAATTACGCACTACGGAACTCACTCTCAGTTTGAATGCCAACCGTGGACTGGCAATCGAACCAGACACCCTTATATTCCAGAGAGAAGTCCAAAAGAGAAACCAAAGCTCCTCAGTTACGGTTGACAAAGCGGCGGAGTCGGCTAAACCAGAAGGAACACTAGGCGAGCACCCGTCACAAACTCAGGCCCCTCCCGCAATTCTATTTGAGGATGTGACACAGGCACCTGTGAGGATAGCCTATGAGAGCTTGGATTGTTATAATCTAGCAGAATATTACCTCTGTCAAACGCCGAAAGGCGATGGCATTCTTTCAAAGACGGATCTCACGAGGCAGGTTCTGTTCGAAGTTAAGCAGTTGAGTGGTCCTCCCAAGGGAATCAGCAAGCAAGAAAAATTGTATGTATCGCGAATTTGTCATTCAAATTTTTATGCCACCCTGGAGAGTAAATTGTGAGGGGATCATGTAACCAAATCGCCTGTCAGGTTTATGTTGATAGTATTGCCATGTCAAGTTTATGTTAATAAACATGGTATTCTAGATCAGTTGTGATTCCCTTGTCTTCAATCTTGATTGATCTCCACTGTACGCTGATAAGGACCATCAGGATTGGGCATTCCTTCATAGCCACTGACTGTAGGTCAAAGTTTCCTTAGGAAGAAAATGTTCGCAACCAGGCTAAGGAGCGTGGTTGTGATGAACACGATCGAGGTAATCATGAAGATGTTCATCCCTGCAGTCGGTCCAGGTTTTGGCCGCTGGGTTGTTGTTTGTGGTGGCACCAAGGTCGTCGTCGGATAATTGGGTGTCGTGGTGGTCATGGATCGGTGTTTCTCAAAATCATCCCAGATCGCAGAACCACCAGTCACCACGCCGTCAAGAGAGATGCACGTCGTCTCGGCATCAGCGACTGCGCGACATTTCAGCTCACTCTCCATGCACATGCATGGGAAGAAGTCCTTGTTCACTTCACTGATTGTGCAGCTGATTTCTCTTGCCTGACAATCCGAATCACAGTCACTGTATTTGAATCCAGTCTCTTGGAGCGACAGGGCGATCAGGCATGAACAGATTGTGATGAAAAACATTTTTTAACTGTACTCCGTGAGGGTTGCTGGTTTATTGAAAAAAAACACAGCCGACAAGTCCTTGGCTAGATTGGAGCCGGAAAGACCTTGGAATAGTTGCCGTTTTCTCAAACGAAGAGTTGCCGATAGCGGATGCCTGACTCATGGTGCTCTTCGCGAAACCAGTTGGTTTCAAGTGGAGAGAGGGAGACTGGTTTGACTGGAGTCAACAACTGAGGATATTCTGGAGTGATGTCATTTGGGAGCACATTGGATTGCTCGGGAGATTTCTCAACATGGGTGAATCTTAGAGATAAATGGACATGAATAGAACAACCAACGAGGAGAATGAGACATTAAGGAGGAGGCTGAGTTCAGCAACTAATTCACATTGGGAGAAACAAGGTATTGTTGAGCCTTGGTGAACATTGTGGCGTTCAGGATTTTGGTCAGAGCGTCAGCCTTTTGTGACGCAGAAGGGCAATGGACAATATCAACAGTGCCTTCTTTGTGGGGATCCCTCGCATATCCGAATCTCACGTCAATGTGTTTGGTCCTTTTGTGGAAAATCTCATCGTTAACAATCAGGTTAATTGTGTGATAGAAAATAAGCATGTTAGTATCCGCATCTTGCCTCACGATTCCAGTTTACGACTGACCCACATTCTAGGATAAGGAAGCGTCGGTCGTCGTACGGGGTACAACGACCGAATAGTAATGCTAAACTAGTATACGGATCTGTAACCCTTTCCATACAAGTATATAAAGAATAAACGAAGCGTAGACTACCGAGGAGCAGTAACGCGTGTGTGTGAACCACGTCTATTCATTTAGCCGTGCTCGCCGTGGCGTTATTGTTTCAGTGAGTTTCAGTCTGGACCAGAGCTAGTGGACAAATACCATCATCGTTATCAGCACGACCAGTGTCTCCAGACAATTCACCGGAACTTTTGACAGCGTGTTGCAGTGACATTACTGTGTGCCAAGTGTGACTTCTTGTTGAGTCAAAATGAGTGAAAAGAATCCCTCGGACAGTCCTGCAACTTCATTCGGCGATTCCAGTGTCTCCCACGGCTTCAGTGACTTAGGTGAAGAAACACCTGAGCAGGCACCAGGACCTTCAACATCGATGATTCAAAATCCGGACCCACCATCACCATCTTCGTACTCATCGATACAGCCGGCCCCACGTACCAGCAGCGGAATGAAAGTGACAGCGATACCATCCCCAGAAAATGATGCCAACATGGAAACCAAGTTCGACGAATTCGACATCAATACAAGACCTCGCGGAAAAGATGTTATGGTTCTGAAGTTCGACGGATCCAACTACACCGAATGGAAAGTAATGATTCCTTCTTCGCTAGATCAAAGCCCATATGCTCGTGATGTGGTTTTGGGTAATATCAACCCACCGCTTCCTAATGACAAAAGCCCACAAGCAAAGATACAGCAGAAAAAGTTCGACGCTGGGAATAGAGCAGCTAGATGCATTCTGTTCTCATCGATTCAGACAGCCCTGGCTGTGTCTTTGTTTTCCACCAATGCGGATACTGTTGAAGCTTCTGAGATGTGGAGGGAAATCAATGGGAAGTTCAGTAAAACGAACGGAGCATTGAAACAACTCGCACTCACAAAGCTGATGCATTACAAGTATCAACCGGGCAAATCCGCTGAGGAGAATATCTTGCGATTTAAGCAAATAGTCTCAAAGCTTGCGGCTTTAGGATCAACGGTTTCGTCAGATCTCCAGATCACACTCTTATTGGGTGCATTACCACCATCCTGGGACGCATTCAAGCAGGGTTTTACTGTGAGAGAAGATGAGTCCCAGTCATTCACTCATCTTGTCGCGGCGATAGAAGCAGAAGCACTTAGACGCGGAAATTACAGTACCAATGAAGTGACGGCATTGTTCTCGAAACTCAGCACGTCAGCGGGTAGTCAGTTTCGTCAGAGAACCATGAACAGACGGTTCAATACCAGCTCGGTTACCCGATCTACTGAGACGATCTGCTACGGCTGTGGACGTCGTGGTCACATGGCATCCCAATGCAGATCTTCTCGACGAGGCAGAGGTGCGAATTACCGTCGTGGCGGAAGAGGTCGTCAAATTGGTCGACCACAGCGGCAACGGACTCAGGCGCAACAAACTCCGAGTCAGCCAGCAGAACAGCAACGAGCTACTAACTCATCAGCATCCAGGGGAAGGTATCCGCAACGCAATCGTCAAAGAAGACCTCAAGCTAATCTTAGTGAAGCAATTTACGAGGCACTCACTACTGAGTCAACTCCCATTGAAACGAACCTTGCGTCTCCAGAAAATGAATACGTCATTGATTCTGGCAGCAACTTCAACATGTCAAGCACCAAGGACAACATGATCGATTTCGTTCCCTTCCATCAAGCCAAGGAGGTGAAGTTAGGGGGAAAGCGATCACTGTCAGCCCTAGGAAAGGCAAAGCTTGTGGTGACTCTCATGAGTCATGGCCAACCACAGAATGTTCAACTAGGAGATGTGTTGTATGTTCCACGACTTCGACGCAATCTGCTGGCAGTGTCCAAGCTGGCAGATGAAGGTTTCGAGATCAAAGTGAACAGCAATGAAATCACGCTGACCAAGGGAGAAACCCTGATAAAAGCTGGAAGAAACAACGGTCTGTACATTCTACAAGCTACAGAATCTACTGAGGCATTGGCAGCAGAAGGAACTAATGAAAAACGTATAAGTTTGTCCGAGGCACATCGCACATTTGCCCACATCAATGCGGCTTGGCTCAAATCAATGCTAGAGAGACAAGGATATAAAGTTATCCCAGACTTCACCAGCTGTGAAAGCTGTGCCAAAGGAAAAATGCATCGAGTCAGCTTTCGTCCTAAGCCTGACTCTGCACGAGCCCCTCGAATAGGATCCATCAATTCAGATGTATGTTTCGTGTCAAAGCTATCATTCGGCAGACACAAGGCTTTCCTCACATTGACTGATGATTTCAGTCGATTCAGGAAAACATACTTCCTCCATGATAAAACTGAAGTTTTCGATCACATCAGAAACTTCATGAAATGGTTCGAGTTGAGAACAGGTCAGAAAGTTTATCATCTTCACTCTGACGGTGGTTCAGAATATCAGAACAAGAGGCTGCAACGGTATCTTCTATCAAAAGGATGTGAATTCAGCTATAGCCCACCATACACTCCGCAAATGAACTCTCAGGCAGAACGCCTGAATAGAACCCTCTTGGATCTAGCAAGAACCATGATCATCGACAGCGGTCTTGGCAAGAGATCCTGGGCAGAGGCTCTATGTTTCGCAACGTATATGCTGAATGCTACGAAGTTCATCGAATCTGAAGGCAAGTCACCATATGAGATAATCATGGGTCAAAAACCTTATCTCGGGAGAGTCCTTCGATTCGGAACTCGTTGTTGGTTTTACGTTACCGGACCAGGAAGAGACAAATTGGATGAACGAGCGAAAGCAGGAGCCGTAGTTGGACTAGATGAGAATTTTCTATCTTATCGTGTCCTAGAACTCGGAACTTCACGTGTGCATCGTATTCGTGACATAAAAGTTTTGAAAGCAGCTCCATTGCAAGATGATCTGAACCAACTACCACCATTCCCTGATAAAGAAAAAGAGGATATCAACGGACCAGCTGCTCCGGACAGCGAAGAAGAGGAAGAGCCAACACCAGAAGATGATCCTGAACAAGCCAGCGAATCCGATTCCAACGAATGGAATGGAGCAACTAATGTGGATGAAGAATTGGGTGTGGATGAGGATCATGACCCGTCCGATACACCAAACCCTGCAGACCGGTCGTCAACACAACAAGGATCTTCAGAATTAGTGAGCAGGAAGGAAAACCCTATCGAAGGACGTAAGGCTAGACTAAGAGATAGGTCAAAGCTTAAGCAACCCCAGCGATATGAGGCGGGGATAGTGTATCATGAAAATAGTAGTACTACTAACAATAATAATGCGCATGATAATGAAGTTAACGCTAGCGTAGGTAATTCTAACTCTGAGGTAGACGTACCCAGAAACAAAAATGAAGTCTATCGTTCTAAAGATAAAGCAGATTGGTTAGCTGCAATGGGCGTTGAGATGGCCGCAATTAAGGCCAATGAGGTTTATAAGCTGGTAAAGCCCGATCCACATCAACATATCCTTACAAACATGTGGATATTCTCAGTGAAAAGAGATAGAGATGGAAACATCGAACGAAGAAAAGCTCGCCTTGTATTGAGAGGCAACCATCAGATTAAAAATCTAGAATATGACAAGCTTTTCAGCCCTGTAGCGCAGTTTTCCACTATAAGAGCCATTCTGGCAGTGGCAGCACAGGAGCGACTTTTCTTAATGCAGTCTGATGTCAAGACAGCATTCTTGACAGCGCCTTTGGATAAGAAGTTGTTCATGAAGCAACCAGATGGATTTGATGACAAATCAGGGAGAGTCTGTGAGCTACAGAAATCACTCTATGGAAGTGTTCAAGCCTCCAGATGTTTCAACGAGAAATTGAATAAGACTCTGTTATCAATGAAATCAGTAACATTGACTCGATCTTCTCAAGATCCCTGTTTGTATTTCTCCAATCCACCAAAACGCTTTTTCTGCGTAGCGTATGTCGATGATTTGATGCTAGGAGCATCAGAAGAGAGAATTCTGAAAGAATTCATAAAGGAACTCGAGAAAACGTTCGAACTGAAATCTCGGAAACTCGAGTATTTCCTGGGACTCAGGATAAATATCTCTGCAGATAGAACTAGAATTCAGTTGAATCAATCGAAATATGTGAAAGAAATGCTGAACAGGTTTGGAATGACGAACTGTAAACCTGCAGCCATTCCGATTGATGCTACCTCAAGAAACGCATTCGAAGGAGAGCCAGACCTAACTCATAATTATCGCGAGTTGGTAGGATCTCTTAATTTCGCAGCAGTAGCTTGCAGAGGCGATATTAGCTATGCCGTAGGCTTTCTCTCTCGGTATTTGGATAAACCGACAAAACACTTATGGAGTGTTGGATTGAAAGTTTTACGATATCTCTCGGCTACAGAAGATTTTGGGCCAGAATACGTAAGAACCGAAAAGTTTCTGATCGCTGCGTATAGCGACGCAGATTGGAGTGGATGCAAGACCACTCGAAAATCCACCACTGGTACCCTGATTCAACTGGGAAAGGGACCAGTCATTTGGATTTCAAGAAGGCAGACCTGCACAAGCCTTTCCAGTGCGGAGAGTGAAATCATTGCTTGTAGTGAAACGGGAAAGAGTGTGGTATGGATCGCTCAGTTGATGCGAGAAATCAACTATCCACTCATCCCTACGATTCATGTCGACAATACTGCGTGCTTGCAGCTAATGACAGAATCCCAAGTTTCGAGCAGGTCACGTCACATTGCCACAAGGCATTTCTGGTTGAGAGAAAAATTTCAAAATGGTGAGTGCAAAATTGCACATTGTACCAGTGATTTGAACATCGGAGATATGTGGACGAAAAGCCTGAATGAGCAAAGGTTCAAGAAGCTACGAAAACTTGCAGGTTTCTCAAGTGAAGCAATCGATAATCATCATGATGCTGATTCAATGCATCGGAGGAACGGAAGCGTTCTTCACGTATCAGGATGATTGCCTCGCATTGTGTCAGCGCCAGCGTCTCGCGTGTACTATCCAAGAAATCAACGCAGAATATTTCCCTTGTGACTGTATATCTCTAGACGAAGACTGTAAGGAAAAAGCGTCAGACAAGACTGTATGCTTATTAGCAAATGGAGCGGTATTTGGAGGAAATGGAAGTTGGGACGATTATTATGCGTACAAGCATAGAATTCCATCCACTCCTCGACCGACTCCGATGACGGGGTCGTCATTTTTGGAAATCTATGCAGCAGTTCTCACGACAATATTGATAATTTACGGAGGATCAAGTATGATAAGATGCATTGCCCAGACATGGAGGAGACGTCAGTATCAGAGACTGAATTTGAATCCGGAAAATCCAGCAGGAGTACCAATCTCTCCAACATCACCATACTCAAACCCAACAGTAGGGCCCAGTACTTGATGGGGAGCAAAAATCAGTTCATTGTATCAGATAATCTCAGATTTATTACGTTGAAGTAAACAACCTATAGTTCTTACATGATTTTCTGATTTCTTCATGCTCGGAAGGAAAAATGAACGATTCAGTTCCCTCATATGATTGAACATGGACCTCAAGTCCGAAACGTGTCGTTCTTCTGATAAGAACACACTGTTTATCGAGGACAGATTTGCACAGTCTGTTGTAGTACAGTCTAGTACACTTGAAACGATTCGTAGGAATCGGAAGTAGCTTCAATTGAGGAGCTAAAGTAGTTAACGGAGGGATAGTGACGGATTCAGTTGTAGGAAGAACAGAAGTTACGTCCTCGGTTTTGGATTCCATCAAAGGAGTCACCGAAGGAACATTAGGAGTTGTTGCGGCTTCTGTTGTAGGCGGTTTGGTCGTAGTTGTTGTTGATGAAGGTCTGACGGTCGGCTTCGGTGTCGATGAGGGCCTGACGGTCGGCTTCGGTGTTGATGATGGCTTGACAGTCGGCTTCGGTGTTGACGAAGGCTTGACTGTCGGCTTCGGTGTTACCGGTGGCTTCGGAGTTGCCGAAGGCCTGACAGTCGGTTTTGGAGAAGTCATCCCATTGACTGAGCTTCTCTGGGACGAAGGTTGCATCCCAGTGGTAGGAGACGGTGAAATCTGGGAAGAACTCGTCACGGATTGAGAAGAAGCGGAACTCGAAGAACGATTCGCGGATGCCCGTGGATATCGAGTCTGATTAATTCCAACGACATAACTACTTGACCGAGTTGGATAAATCGCAGGAGTTGCACTAGATACACTCGAAGAAATCGAACGAGACTCAAGGGATGATGATGGAATCATCGCTCGAGAATCAGATGTTGAGGCGTCGTTTCGGTTCGGAACGTACACCTCACGCGTTGCCTGGAAGTCTGTTAAGAAATTATCACCAGAGGTCGCTTTGGATTGGTTGATCGAGGCTTGTGGTGCGATCAAAACATCGCCAACCACGAGGTTAGATAGCAATTCTTCTGGAAAAAGGCGAATGCAAAAGCATTTACTTCAGTGGACTTCTTCGGTGTACGACAGTTGAAACCAGTTTCAAAGAGTTTGTAATCAGTTCGGAACGGTTTTATAGTCAACATCGCAGAAATGGCAACAAAGTCTCCAGATGACTTCGCACAAAAATTTGTGGCGGATTAGAGATTGACAAGACACTATCAGCGCCACAATCTGTTTGGAAGCAGAACTCATGCGATGAGGCGGATTCAATGTCATGGCACGGAAGATCGAAGCAAAGAAAGATCGTAAACGAAAAGGCAAAGATAGAAGACTTCGATGCAGCAATTAAAGACTCCGAGTAAGAAACATAGACAGCCTTGGAATGATAGGATTTTTCAAATATACCAGAGAAATGAGAGATAGGAAGCACAGGATGATCAAGGGAAAAATATTTGGATAGGGAGGATCGCGTGAGACAGCGAAACATTGCTTAGACGAGCGCTTGACATACCAGATGACTCAGTATGAGATGAGATCACTGAGGACGACAACTCAAGAACAGAGTTTGAAGCGAGGGAGGATGACTGAGTGAAAGACGGTTGAATATGATTCTGTGACGAAGAGTACGTGCCTGATTGAAATTGATCAGCCGATGTATTCGAAGACGTTTCGTCGACACTGTTCGATGAAAGTTCGGAAAAATGTTTGAAAAGCAGAATGCTCAAGACTCCGATCATCATAGCCAACACAGTAAGAACGACAGTACAGAGAATCAGATAAATGGGAACCCGCGGCATGATGATACGAATTAAAAAACGAGATAAACGATTCAGATGGGAGTGGTAGAATGAATGAGAAACTCATGGTAGTCGATTTAAAAGACACCAGTAACCTTTCCCACAATATTTATTCAGAAAGAGTATCTTTCGAAATATGAGATCAATGGGATCAAGCAGTAAGAATCTACCATCGAATCAATGGTGTTTTCACAATGAAACCAGATTCTGGTCGATAAAAGAAAGACAAATGAATCACGGATCGGATGGCACCGTTCGAGTCGATTGGTGAAGATTTTATAGGTATTCGCAGACTGGAGTGCGAAGCGGACATAGTCCAGTTGTTGTTGCGAAGGATCCTGTGTCACATTTGACTAGATTAGAACGTATCCTAGATCCGGGAATGACGACACAGTTCGTCGGATCATGTTTCTCCTCACACGACCACCCGATCCTGTGTCTTGCGCATCTATAGTTGTTGAGATCAATTTTCCGAAACTTCCGTTGGATTTTGGTCTCGGCGACGGTGGAAGATGCTGGAGGATCTGGTGTTCTCGGTGGCAGCGATGGAGCGATCGATTCAGAATATTCGTTGGCTTTTGGAGCCAGAATCGACGGTTGAGTTGGAGCCATGTAGGCTTTGTTCTCACGACTCAAGAGGTCGATTGAGATGCCCATCGAAATGCCAACTAAAAAGGAATGAGGACAATGATGAAAAGAATTGGAAAGAAATTCCACAATTCATGACACGATTCATAATGAGAAAATTAATACGTACGGAGAACTAGTAGCAGAAGAAATGCAGCAAAGGTCTCCTTCCGATTCTTGACAAAGTTAAGGAAACGCCAGTTGAAGATAGTGATGCGATCCATGAATGGAGTGTTCCCAGGGCGCCGGTTCTCATTCATCTCTTCCATCAACTCTTCGACCTGGCCTAGAACGCTCTGAGCTTGATCCATTCGGGGAAGTTGATCGGAAGCATGCGGACTGGGAGAGCTCGGATCGACATTGAGTCGAACTGGAGAAGCATCGATCGGACCTCGAACTGACAGAGATTCCACCCGGGAGAGCAGATTTCGATACTGAGCGTTGAAGAAGGTGGTTTGAGCCTTCAGGACAGTGATGTCTTTCTCAAATTGTTGAGATCGCTCATTTGATCGCTGAAGGTCATTCGTTCGATTTGTTAGGTCGAGATTGATGTGCTTGAGGATTTTGTCAACTTCGGACTTGACGTATGCTTGATTATTGGATAATGCCTTGTCAAGAGCAGTAACCCGATTGGCCAGCCGATTATGATTTTCCGTAATCAATTGCAGGCTGTGATCATTGATGGACTGTAACTTCTCCTTCTGACTCTTGAGGATGAGATCGAGATTGCGATTGCTCTCTTCAATACGTGAGATGCGTTCATCCACAGCTGAGTGGAGAGAGAGCGGCGGTGGATTTGGAGTGGTTTTAATAAGTTTTGCGATTTCGGATCGCAGTTGACTAATTTCTTGTGAAAAACCCTCAAATCTGGACTGAACAGCGTTGAGCTGAGTTTGTGACACGGAATTGTGCGCCAGAAGATCTTGACGTTGATCGAGTAGTGATTGACTAGATGAGGTAATCTCGAGCTGCGATTGATGTTGCTGGATAGTGGAATTCAATGAGTTGATGGCCTGGGACACTTGACTCCCCGGTGCACATTGATCAACTTTAGATGCGAGAATTACCAACTGATCAATCATCGTTTTCATGTTGGTGTCCATCCTGATGAATTCGTTCTTCGCCACTTCAAAGTTGGCTTCATGGATTGAGAGCCACTTGTGGAGCTTCTCCATCCAGGGGGCGAGATTAGATTGAGAGCTGAGCATATTTCGCATTGAGGAGAGTTCGGACTCATAGATTGAGAGAGTCCGGTTAACGTTCAGGAGACTGTCGGAATACACTGTGCCCCGAGGCAGTGGAACGGGAACGTTGAGACGTGGGCTTTGAACCAGCGTTTGGGACTGGAGCCCGTCATTGGATGCGTATGAGTTCTGAGTCGAAACGGAAAAATTTGACACGACCACCTGATTGACTAGATTGGATTCCTGTTCTGGCGTAGTGAGGTTTTGAACCTCTGATGAACTTCCGACTGGAACTACTGCTTGAGCACTTTGGTTGGAGGAGTTTTGCGACATTTTCTTCGAGATGTGAACTCGACGAAAAGCAAGAACAAACTGAGACTTATGCATGGTTGAAATGGAGAAAGAAGACGCTAGGGGGTGTCAAGTTCCAATGCTAGAATTCACCAGAGAATTCTGGAAGGATGCATGAGTTTGAGCGGGAAAATAAGACCCAAGCTCTTTGTGCGTAAGTTCGATGACCTGAAACCTGTTTGATATGAGAGAGAGGCTGGATACTCTGATCGAAGAGTGGTATAAAAAGGGCGACTAACGCTGTACCATTACATACGACCAAAACCAGTGACAATGAGCTTCACAAGCGAAGATCTCGCCAGAGTGTGTTTTGAAGAAAGAAGACAAGAAGAGCAGGACGTCCTCGTTTCCCGAAGATGGATCAACGAAGACAGAATCATCTTCGACTACCGTGATCATCGGTTGCCGTGCCTGTGCACAAGAGAGTCTTGCCCTGAAGACCAAGACATGAACTTCGGGAGAATACTGTTCAACCGAACATTCGAAGGACCGGAGTGGCTGATGATCAAGCCAAGGAGCGAAACAGATGAGGTAAAGGAGATGTACCCCATCTTGTGGTCAGGGGTGTACTCCACCATGGAGAACATCCTAAACTCGGATCGTTTCGTGAACGACGTTCCGAGGGCCGGACATCAGGGATTCGCCCTGATGTTGAAGGAGATGCTTTGGGACTCACACAAAGCATACGCGACTCAGGAGCTGGCCTCCGGCCTCTGGCGGCTGTGCTCAGATGAGTACAGAAGGAGAGTGTGCTGCGTCACACGAGGAAAATTCCACTTCGAGGTGGAAAGAAAAGTGTTGAGAGAATTGGAGGCGAACCAATCTCTCTATCAATGTGAGATCGGATACGAGCCCATAAGGGACGTATTTAGAGATAACTTCGTCTGTAAAATTGACGAACAGAATTTCTTGTTCGAAGACGAAGATAAGGTGGAGGGAATTGTATATTGGCAATAAAAATGATGGTTTAATTTAAAGATTTTGAAATTTATTGACCAAGTAACCAGTGTACTAATCCACATCGTGAGACAGATTTGGATAAGGGAGGATTGATAGAAAATAAGCATGTTAGTATCCGCATCTTGCCTCACGATTCCAGTTTACGACTGACCCACATTCTAGGATAAGAAAGCGTCGGTCGTCGTACGGGGTACAACGACCGAATAGTAATGCTAAACTAGAATACGAATCTGTAACCCTTTCCATACAAGTATATAAAGAATAAACGAAGCGTAGACTACCGAGGAGCAGTTACGCGTGTGTGTGAACCACGTCTATTCATTTAGCCGTGATCGCCGTGGCGTTATTGTTTCAGTGAGTTTCAGCCTGGACCAGAGCTAGTGGACAAATACCATCATTGTGCTCATGTTGTCAATTTGTACCACTGTTGTTTCTGATCGATTCCGAGTTGTTTGAGGAAACGCTTCGTCCAGATGACGTTCTTCAAAGGGGATGGTAGGATAGCATGTTTAGCGATTCCCCCTTCATCTCTAAAAGTCTATTCGATGGCATGGATGGAAGGTGTTCACATTCGTGGTATATGTTATGGTGGCAGAAATCCCTTTTGATGTGGCAGTCGCGTGAAAAGTTGGTGTAAATCAATAAATGAGATCTAGAGATTATTATTCGAGTTAATGTCGTGGATTGTGTTGTAGAAGAGGGATATGAGCTAATTATCTTGTTTCGTGAGTGTCGGATAATTATTTTCGAAGTTATGTGTTTTACCGGCAAAAAAAAAAATATATATATATATACTGGAAAATGCGCCCTTGCGTACGTCTGTCATCAGGTATGTATCATCATCTTCCCATTTGCTCACTTTTGTCTCAAAGTGATGTTAGTTCGAAGCTAGTTAATGCTATTGCGAAGCATTTTAGGACATTGGACATAATAGCTTGACTCGAGGTAACTTGGAGTGATTTTATTAAAGCCTCGACGATGAGGTCGCAGTTCGTTTCATCAAGGTAAATGACACTCTGCCTGAACGAAGCAATATTTTGAGATCATAACATTCGGGAGGATTCAGCATTAATAATATGATTCAAAGTTCGTCTGAATCGTCACTCAGGATGACTATGCATTCCATCGCATCGTCGTCACTGTAGTCTGATGAGAGTGATACGTCGTTGTAGATTTGTGTATCCGTTTGGGTGCCTATGTCAATGAGTGTTGTTGCAGAACGAGTTTCCGGTTCATGGTTTTGGGATGGTGCAGTCGTATTAGCGGAAGCTTCGAACGTAGCGAGGTCGCTTGTATCAGTAGAGACATCTTTCCTATTGTACGGCATATACTTGATTTGATCGTGTAAAACGGTGAATGCGCTTTCTTGTGCCAGTGTTTGACACGTTACTGTTTTATCATGCGCATGAGTTGTTTTGGCGTTGTTCGCAGAAGATGAAGGAGCGAGGGTTGTTTTGAAGTTCACAATTCCGGGTATTTTGAATGGGCTGTGCATTCCGGTTGTTTTTGTTGTTTTTTTGGACTTCATCGTTTTGGCTTGTTGCTCTCTGTACGTAGTCATGGCAACGAGTGGTACTTTGGTGGCGGGTACTGTTGCAGTCGTAGATTGTTCGGTAATAGGGTGCGGTTTAGGGATTGGTTGGAGATCAAATATGGTGGTTTCAACCCCAGTGGTGTTGTTTTTTACTCGTTTGGGTATGACTTTGTGGCTGACGATTTCTTTCGGATGTGTAGAACCGTGTACGTAACGGACAAGAGCCCTTGTCTTGGTTGTATGTTCTGTCTCGAGTTCTCCTATTTCGCGGTACCAGTCATTGTACTTTCCCAGGACCTGCTTACTTTTGATCATTGGAATTGTAGTTGTAGGTTGTCGTGGTGTCGGCGGTGTAGTGGCGAGGCAGCATCCTCTCACGACTCTGTATGGCACAGGTGGGCCTTCGAGATCGAACGTAGTGTTCCTGTGGACGATGAATTGTGCACTTCCTGGGGACTTGAGCCTGTGTAGTATTGGCGTCCAATTTTCTAAGGGGACTGGCTGTGGGGATTGAAATGGTTTAGAAATTGATCGACAATTGGTTCAACTCTGAGTGAATGATGAGAAATCGTAATAACTTACGTTTATGCACCGTTGTTGTTGTAATTCTCGTTCAGCCTCAAGCGCCAACGTGAAGCAGAGTTCTTCCTTGATTTCCTTGAGTTCTGCCAGTTCCAAGTTGAGGGCCAGTCGTAGTATGGCTTTGTCATCGGGATCGGGGACATCTGTCAGCACGATCCACAGCCACATTTTAATAGTTGCTCTTCTCTTCCATACAGCCTCCACGGTTTTCTTGTATGGTTCGGCAAGAATTGCGTTGATAAAATGGAACGCTTCGATTCCTTGCCAAGAATTCATTTTCGCCGGCATCTATGGAGGTAAGTTCATTTGAAAAGGGATCGTAGCAGGAGAGTGTGCGTGATTTGCCTATTTCGAATGTACTTCGGAATTCCGTGTTCCGTGTTTGGTTTGAGTGTTGCTGATGGACATTGTTATACAATATATACTCACGATTGGATGTTGAAGTGGAGACTAGTGATTGATGTCACCGATAATAGAAAAAAAGCTGGTAGCGTCGAATCAGTCACGAATTCACTCCGATGACCGTTTCGAACGAGCGAGTGTTTGTTGTGCCAGTATCGTAGCTGCATGTTCACGTTGATGCAGGAGGATATTAGGATAAGACATCCAATTATGATTAATAAACCTGGTGTGGGGTCATCCAGTGTGTGAGGTGATCGAATTTGGAATCTGAGTTTTTGTTTTTCTTACAACTTTTGACGCTATGCATTTAAATTCACCAAACTTGGGGTGTGACATCATCTTTGATGGGAGAATACATCGCACCTTTCAAAAAGTTCGAGAAACGATATCTTCAGAAGTTACGAATTTCTCATGAAACCAATCACATTTGAAACAGATGGCATATATCAATGGTGGTTATATCTCTCTCGGCACCCTATGAACGTGTTATAAATCTATTTAGAGTACCAGGGGGACATACTCTGCTAACCCCTTTCCACACACGCAATCATTTCAGCTTCGGTGGATGATAGTGCCACAATCTTTTGCCGCGAGGCAGACCAGTAGATTGTTGCACCTCCAAAACCGAGGACAAGGGTTCCTGTCATGCTTTTGCGGGTACTGGTGCAGTTTGCCCAGTCAGCATCGGAGTAGTATTGAAATTCAGAACCTTTCTCATGTCGGTACAGCAGGCCATACTTGGCAGTATCGTTGAGGTACAGGAGAACTCGGATTCCAGCGTCCCACAGTTTCTTGGTAGGTTTGTCTAAATACCTTGATAGAAACGAAATCGCAAACGACACGTCCGGCCTTGTAGCCATGCCGATGAAAAGGAGAGAACCAATCAGCTGGCGATATGACGCGGTGTCAACTGGCTCAGATGAGTCTTCAGCTAGACACTCCTTCGTTATTGGGACTCTCGCTGGTCTGGAATGTTTCAATTCAAACTTATTGACGAGTTCATTTACGTAGTGCTCCTGGGAAAGGAATATGCTATGGTCGGGGTTCACAGTTATAGCTATACCTAAGAACAAGTCAGCTTTCTTGGAGGTTATTCGAAGATCCTTACCTAGTTCAGCAAGAAACTCTAGAATAATATCTTCTGACTCACCGAATATCAGCCCATCATCGACATACAGAGCGATGTACAATTTCTTACCACCTCTGTGGATGAAGACACAAGGGTCCTGGTCACAAGGAGAGAATTTGAGTTTTGTCAGAATGCCTTGGATTTTTGTGAACCAGCAACGGTTCGACTGTTTCAATCCATAGACGCTGCGAAGAAGTCGAAGCGTTCCTCTCTTCGTGCCACCACATCCCTTAGGGCAGCGGTACCCAAACTTTTTCGTCCCGCGCCCCCCTTCGCCCGCCTGGGGAATCGGCATGCCCCCCCCCCCCCACCTGATCCGTCCAGAAGATTATTCCTCACCTGAAAATCGCCGCGAGAATGACCACAACAAAAATCGCGCATTTGCATTATTATAACTTTATCGGAATCATGTTTTCTGCTGGTCTTTTCATCGCCCACCTCTCTATGCTGTCGAAAAATGTTTCAGAACTTCAATATCCAGTCGCCGCGCCGCAACGAAGTTTGACTTTGGTTCGGGTCTGTTTCTATTATCGTAAACAACGCCCTTCCTCGCTTCCTGTGAACATCGGTGATCCCTTCACCCTCAGGGAAGAGCGTCAACAGGAAGCTCGAAACTGATGGAGGACATTGCAATGAACACGGGAGGGAGTTTCCCGAAAACAACACAGAGATGAGCCTGAGAGAACGCGCCGGCGAAATCGATTGTCGAGACTTCTCTCGAATTTCAGGCGGGGAGTAGAGCATAGAGGAGGATTTGACCAGGGTTTCTCTCCATTTCGAAATTATATTTCGGTTCCCATCTGTAGTACTGAAGTGCTGAAACGGGGAAAATACGCCACGCCCCCCCGAGAATTTTTCCACGCCCCCCTGGGGGGGCGTGCCCCCCTACTTTGGGAACCGCTGCCTTAGGGTAATGAGTGTACAGCTGCTCAGCAAGCTTCCTATAGAGGAAGGCTGTCTTCACGTCAAACTGGTATACAAGTAATTTGAATTGGGCGGCAATGTTCAACAGCATTCTGCATGAGTCGTACCTAGATACAGGAGCGGAGATGTCGAAGTAGTCCCGTTAAATTTTAAAATATCTACTTCGGCATTCACCCGAGAAGAAAGGGAATACCCTTGCATGCAGAGTCTTGCTTTCCATCTGCATACTTAGCCATCAGCATTCCGTTTGCGGCGGAACACCCACTTGTTGCCAATTACACGATGTCCAGGAGGGAGTTCTTCTGGAGTCCAGACTTTTATCGATTCTAGAGAATCCATCTCCTCTTGCATTGCAGCAATCCCCTTTAGTCTGTCAGCAGACTCCAATGCTTCCCTGTAGCTTTTGGGATCGTCGGAATATTCAGAGTCAACTTGGTATGCAGAAGGGTCATACCTGTAGCGACCAGAGTTGTCTCTGGTTAGCGGCTAGCTTGGCGCGCGGAAGGCGAACGCGCATGTGGCCAAGAAGAGATCGGCTGACGCTACACGAGAGTGGCGGCGGCAGTCAAGAGAAAAGAGTGAATGAGATAGTAGTAGAGAGAGAGTGGCAGTAGCCGTGATCGCGTAAGATCGGCGGACTGCATATGAATGACTGAGTGAAATAAAGTGATACTAGTGCACTACCGGTGAACTCCCTCCTGCATGTGCATCCGCATGAATAGAATCAACTCTGTCCCCGTTCAAGCCTGTTTCAATTAGCAGCGGTGGAATACACGTGCAGTGGTAGCGGACAGGTAGTGACCAACTAGTGTGAGTGGTGGCCAAGACTCAGGATCAAGAGGAGAAAGGATCATGGAGGAGATGGCAGCAGAGAATGAGAGGCTCAAGGAGGAGAACGAGCGACTCCGAAAAGGACGAGATGGAGATGACCAGCGGGAACCGCGACGAGTGGAGGATGCGCGGCCCGTGAGAATGCAAGATGTGGTCATAGAATGGAATGACTACGCAAGTAGTACGGCGGCCGAAGCAGCAATGGAAGATATGACAGATCAACTTGCGAAGCTGAGAGGTCGGTGCGCGGAACTAAGGACCGGCGAGGAAGAAAGGTGGCGTGCATTGTCGAGAGAAGTGGATTATCTGTGGTATCATTGGACGGTCGCAGGGCGGTTGACCGATGATGAGGAGCAAACGGATATGTTCGATGAATTTTCAAAGAAGTGGACGAGGGAAGCTGGCGAGGCTCTCGAGGAGTGGCAGCGTCTCGAAGAAGAAGATTTCATGCGGAGAACGCGTAAACGGGAGACAGAGCTGGATCAAGAAGAATGCCACGTGGAAAACCATAGAGAGGAAGCTGCAGAAGAGGACATCGAGGAGGATGATTCAGCAAGTATCACACTGAGATCAGACTACCGAGTCGAGGACGGAGAAATATCATTTACGGTGGTGGCAACGAAGCTCAAGATCGTTGAGGATACGAGGCTGACTGGAGCGGTATCAGAAAACGAGGTCGGGGCGATTGCAACGAGTAGCGTGTGCGAGCGGTCAAGGCTAAGGTTTGAAACACCAGTCTGTTCAGGGGCTCCGGTGCGGCATTCTCGAAAAAAGGAGGTTCACTCAAGGCACCAGCTATCAAGATCATCGGAAGGTGTTCAGCGAAAGCGCAAGATCATCGTGCTCCGTGGAAGCGCAAGGAAGATCCTGCCGCGCGTGTGCAGAGTGAGACGGCGGCGGAACAAGAATGCCAACGCAATGGTGAGCTCAACGCAGGAGCGTGAATTTGAGCACTGGATTGAGACACAGGAAACAACGAGGAAATTGTGCGGAAAGAAGTCCAGCGAGACAAGTTCGAGGAAGATTGACGGAACATGGAGGATGAGATCACCGAACGCGAAAAATTCACGGAGGCGGCAGGCTGAAGTCAGTGCGGCTATAACGGAAAGACGGCAAGTCAGTGTAACGCAGTACAGCCGAATCCGAGTGCGGCATCAGAGGCAGAAGGAACCGCGATAGGTTCGAGAGGAGGAAAAACTGGAAGAAGCGGAGACGCTATCGAATGACCACATCGACAGCATCAACGGAACAGAACGACTGCTATGTATCGACTCAAGATAGTTTAGCGCCATGTAGATTTGAATTCGGCTATATTAGAATCACCAGAGGTAGATAGAACCGAACCAGTTAGGAGGCAACAGCCAATTAGGAAGGCTAGGTTTCCGTACAAGTATCCGAAGTAGGGTGTTAAGGACAACATTTGGTAGCGTGCGGCGAGCGATAGGTAGGAATCGAACGATAGAGGAGAAGCGATAAGAGCCACTTAGAAACGAAAGCAAAATGTGATGTGAGAAGACGTGCGAATGTCGGTACCTGAGGACGGAACCGGAGAGAGGGAAGAGAACAACATCGAAGTGGATAGCTCGACGAGAAGGAGTCAGTCAGTTTTCGCTTGGAGAGTTCAGTCGACCGGAAAGGTGCAAAGAGAAGAGTGTGCGGACTGCAAGGATAACAGACACCGGACGGGTGCCCCAGATTTAATGGCCAGACAGGCAAGCTGTAACGCATGCGGCAAGAGGGGGCATTCGATCGCAAACTGCCCAGAGGGCGGCCGAAGACGGTGTTTCAAATGCGGACAGGTTGGTCACCTGCAGTGGCAGTGTCGGGGAGAACACGTGGTTAGCGAAGAGCAGTCCACCGCAAGTGCAGAGGCGGAGGAAGCATCGGCTAAACCGACAGGAGAGGCGGCAGGTAGGCCGACATCGGAGGAGGCGGCAACGTTGGCTGGCGTGGAGGCCGACGAAAGACTGTACACGGCACTTCAGTGCATAGCGTGCATGGGAACCTCTATTCCTCCTCCGCAACAGTGCACAAACGGGCACCTCACGTGCGGTGACTGCCGAAGGAGAGTCAAGGAGTGTCCAATGTGCCGGACTCCACTACGGGGAAGTTCAGCGCGAGCCTTGCTGCTCGAGATGCTCGCAGAGGGGCGGCTCTTCAAATGTGAGTTTGCCTACGCTGGATGCCCGGAGATGACTCGGCTGGAAGAGCGACGCGTCGCAACGTGGGCAATCAACCTTTCCGACCGGAACGCATGTCGCAAATCATTCGATCATAACTTCTTCACAACGCGAAAGACACTTCGCGGTCTTTCCTCTCTGCAAACGCATCGACGACCTGTTCTGGGTTGTTGCTGAGGTTATCCGTGAGGTCCTTCTCAATTGACAACACAGCCAAAGCATACAGCCTTCCGTCCTTCGAATTATTCAAACTCATGATTTGATCCTTCCCAGTATACTGAAGCTTCTCGCACATGAAGCACTCGTGACCGGAAAGGTTGATACCATCCTGGAGACCTTGATGAGATCATCGAATCCGAACTCAATCAGATTTCAAACATTCAAGCGGAGCATCACGGCTTTGGTCCCACAGAAGGTTTTGAGCTGACACGCTTGGTAGGCCTTGCAGCGGTTTTTAACCGCGGTTTTAAAACCGCAAAAACCGCAAAAATTTTGCGGTTTTTAACCGCCGAAAACCGTAAATTCTGGCGGTTTTTAACCGCGGTTTTCAAGGGCCTCGAAGAAGAATTTCCCGTGTCGCGAAAGACCAATGTGGTCCACGCGCCGTCTCGTACCACAGCCTCTCTCCTCTCGAACATCTCTCGCCGATATTCAGCCGCGTGATGCGATTTCGCGCCACGGATCGTATCACAATAGCTACCCCCAGCTGACCCCCCATCACAGCTGACCCCCAGCTGACCCCCAGCTGACTCCGTTCTTCGCAGCTGATTGAGTCCGATATGATCCCGGTCTCGAGTGACAAGCCAGCGAGAATGCTCTCTTAGGGGGAACAAAATATAAGCTTCAATTCATGGGAGCTTCCTCAGGCCCGACGCGTCGAGCAGCGGTGAACTTCGCCGGCACATGCTGCGCTCCGGCACCCATGTCACCACCGGCAGTGGCGTATACAGAGGGGGGGCGATGGGGCGATCGCCCCCCCCATAATTTTTCCTTCTCATGTTAAAGTCCTATACCTCCGAGTCCGGAGTGTCGAATCGCCCCACCCATAACATAGGGTCGCCCCCCCCCCAAAACCAAATCCTGGATACGCCACTGACCACCGGTTCCCGTCTTGATGATGATTGAGGAAAACAAAAGCGAATATTGCTCAACGTTCCCGTCTTCATTCGGTTGATAGAATGATTTTTTTCGATGAGATGCAGAGTGAGCTCATAACATTGATTCATTTGTGGAATTCATTAAAAAGTCCGATACTCGGCAATTTACATCTGATCTCGCACTGAATCACACGCGACCAAGCTGCGAAATGAATGGGGAAAACCGCGGTTAAAAACCGCGGTTTTCGTCCTGCCAACCGCGGATAACCGAAAACCGCAATCTGTGAAAACCGCGGTTTTTTGCAAGGCCTAACGCTTGGTGTTCTGGACTCCGATACGAGAACTCCTGGCACCAGAATAAAAACCTCACAAGAAGTTGCCGAAATTTAGGACGCTAAGCTTCCCGGTTTTCTCAATTTGGGAAGACTACTGACGGACGTTCTCGATCTTGAATTCGTATCTGATGAGTCGGAGCGCCCAGCGCTTGAGTCTCGCCGCTGTTCGTTCCTGTAGGCATTTGGTGTTCGACGTGCTGAACAGCGCGAGCAGGGGCCGGTGATCCGTCTGAAGAATGAAATGCCGGCCCCAGATGAACTTCCGGAACCTCTCTACTGCGGTAACTGAGGCCAAGGCTTCTATTTCCACTTGGCTGTAGTTTCTTTGCGCTTCGGAGAGGGACTTCGACATGTGGAATACTGCTTTCTCGTTGCCGTCTGCATAGCGCTGAAGAAGCACGCCACCAATTCCCGACTGGCTCGCGTCTGCAGCAACCACAAGAACTTGCCGAGGGTCATGGTCATAGTGCGAGAGAAGTAGTGGCCCGGAAAGGAGCTTCTTGATTCCGTCCAGCGATTTCTGATGAATCTGGGTCCACTCGAAGGGAGCATCTTTCACGAGCAGGGCTTCCAAGTCCGCCTTGTAGCGATGTAGGTTGCTGACAAACTTGCCGTAGGTTCTCTGGAAGATTGCCGGGGCCGTTTTGAGGCAGAAGACGAGGCGCGTGAAGAGGCCTCGATGTGTGGTTATCGTCGTCAGGGGCTGGCTTGCGTCGTCCAACCGGAGTTGCAGGTAAGCGTCGGCCAGATCTGGCTGGGAGAAAACCTTATTCCCGGTGAATTTCGTCATCACCTCCTCCATGTTGGGAAGGGGGTGGTCGATGTCCGATAGCGCATTATTTAGGCCTGTCGAGTAGTCGGCGCAAACCCTGAGAGAGCCGTTTGCTTTCTTCACCACGACAATTGGGGTTGCCCACTCTGAGTGCTCGACCGGTACGACCGTACCATTCTGGAGGAGGCGGTCGAGCTCTCCGTCTATCTTTTCTTGGAGTGCCAACGCCACGGGTCGTGGACGAAGGTGGACCGGTCTCGCGTTGTCACGAAGATGCAGGCGAAGTAGCGTTTTGGTGCATTCGCCGAGACCTGGTCTTCGTGATTCTTCTCGATGCAATCCGATTTTGTTTGCGGAAGCGCTTGATCCAGCGGGAAGATCCCTTGAAGTGACGTACTCGGAGGTCCCGGATCAATTTCCGTGTCATGCGTTCAACATCTGTGTCGTGGAGTGTGATTCCAGAGTCCATGTTCTGGTCGATTTCATGTCGGAGGTGTTGGCGCAGAACTATCAACTTTTGCTCCTGGCTCACGACGGAGTTTTCATCTTTCTCTACCGCGAGAACTTTCTCAAGATCGTGAGTATTCAGTATGAATCTGAACCGCTTGCTTATGCAAGCGAGCTTCCGGACATTTGATTTGCTGGATCTGTAGAGCTCGAGTGCCTTCCGGGCTTGCTCCAATGTGATTGGGGTATTCCGGCTCAAGATGACGATATCGGCAGATGATGACGGAGTTCCACGCTGTTTGACCTCGGGAAACTTCCCGGAGTTCTGCTCATAGTCGCTATCCTCATCTTCCCTTACGATTGTTGAATGATGTTCCTCATCGCAGTCAGATGAGTCCATGTTGTCTTTATCATCAACCGGGCTTTCCAGCCAATTGATGATACGCTGCGCTAGTTTCTTCTCTCCGCGTTTCGCGTCGGTTGATTGGGGGATGAGACTCGCCAAGAACTCTGCACTCGGAGTCCGTGCTTTCTCACCGAAATGGGTAATTACGAGGGACAACACATTTTTCACATACGCCATTGTGACTCCCGATAGATACAAAAAACCGAGGGAAGAACATCGGAAGCATCGATGCGCCGCTTCCAAACGAAGGTTAACGCTAACTACGATAAGCGTTGAGCTGCGCGCTTACGGGGCCGTTTGGTCGCGCGCGTTAACGTGGGCCGTTTGTATGTCGCGCGCAACGAGATCGACGGCTTGAACCGATCTTGATATTCCGGGCTCTTGGATCATCCACTCACGCTTGGAACTAGCTTCGTGACTTCGACCTAGGGATAGCCGAACTCCAGACTCCGAATGAAGGCATGCAGGCAGTTGGATCTAGTTAGTCTGGGGTGGAGATGGCCCTTCCGAGAAAATTCCAATTTCCATTTTTACCCACTGCAATGCAGCGACGATTTCCTCGTGAATGAAAATTCTGTCTCCTGTGCTCACCCGGGCGATATTTTATTATTCTTTCCTGCTTCTACTGCGAATAAGAAAAAATAATCTCGGCAAATCTTATGTCTGAAAAACATGGCGGCCACCGCCGCCATGATGATGATCCAACCTACGGTGGGGGTCTATCCGCGACGCGCCCGACAAAGGTTTCTGGACACATTTAGCAACTTTTGAAACCATTTCTAGGATCAGAGACTCAACCCCGTCCTATTCCCGAAATTCAGTCGAGAAAATCGAGGTCGAACATTTGCACTTCCCTTGTTAGGTTCGAATTCGGCCGCGCCAATGTTGGGATGCGGAACAACGACGCGCTCAGATGCTGAGACTAGACTGACTGCTGCCGAAGTGCAGCATGACTTTTATTAACAGCATGGGAGAGGGCGAGCTAGATAACGACGCCGGCCCCAACAATAGCGAATTTGTCTGACAGGCGCCAAGGTCGATACACGCGGAAACGCGCTGTGATTGATTAAATCCTATGCAACGTCAACGCGTGGGAGGAACTCGAACGAATGGAAGTTGACGAAGATAGGATACGCACACGGATATCCGATCATAATTTACTCTCAGCTGTGTTCAGAACGGGCGAAGAACGAAAGGAGAGAATCGAACGGAGAAACCAATCAGGGAGAGTTGCAACAGTGGACAAGAACAGGGTCACCATGGCAACAATAGAGTCAATCACATCACAACTGGTCGGAAATTTACCAGACTCATATGAACTCCTGAGAGATACTTTCCTTAAAAATGTTATTAAGTGCACCAAGAAAATTAAGGTGAATGATGAATATCCGGTCATGAACGGGGAAATCTCCAGGATGGTCAAAGAAAAGAAACAACTTAACAAATAGCGTAATACGGCCAGAAAGAGGGGAGACGAGAATGAACTGCAGAGACTAGCGGTGGAATTCGAAGAGGCTCAGAATAGAATATACGAGGAAGTTGGCAGAGAAACATCTTGACGCAACATGGAACTATACAACCGGATTATCAGGGCACCGAGAGAACGGAGAGCGAAACGTTTTTGGAAATACACCCGCGAAGAGGACAGAAAAACCGCGATAGCGAATGGAACAAAACCAATCCCAGCAGAATGGCGAAGAGGGAGAGTAACATTACTACCAAAACCAAACTCCAAGAAAAAGGACCTCAACACGTATCGGCTGCTGACAATATCGAGCATCCTGTACCGAGTATTCGCTCGAATCCTGTGCAAAGAGATCCAGAATTGGATGGAAAACAATGGAATCCTGGGTGAGATGCAGCACGGTTTCAGGGAAGACCGGAGAGATGATTGCATTTTCATACTCACCTACGCGATAGAGGTTGCTAGAAAGGAGAAAACCGGACTGTTGACGTGCTTCTTGGATTGCACTCGAGCGTATGACAGAATAGTCAGAGCCCAACTGTGGGAAGTGCTAGAGAGGAAAGGGATGCCCAAATCCCTACTGGGAATAGTTCAGTCCTTATATAGAGACAACGAGGTTTTGCTACAATACGGCCCATATACTTCGGAAACGATCCCAAGCGAAAAGGGACTCAGGCAGGGATGTCCGATGAGTCCAGTGTTATTTATACTTTACATATCAGGCCTGGAAAGAAGGTTTGAACAAACCAAAGCTGGTTTCAAAGTCCGAACGGAGGGAAATATATTCGATCTGCGACAGCCGAAACACTTCAATATAAGAGGTTTGCTATTCGCCGATGATCTCGTACTCATGGCACAATCCATGGCAAGCATGGAAAAAACGCTGGAAGTCGTTTCAGAATTCGGAGGAGAAATGGGACTCCAATTCAACCGCGACAAGAGTGCCGTTGTGCAATCCGCAGAAGCGAGAGATGCAAACACAGGGAGGACACTCAAAATACAAGAACAGGTGATACCAGTGTTAAATGAATACAAATATCTGGGTATCAGTCTGTGTACGAGTAAGAACTACCTCTGGGAGCAAGAGAAAATATGGAAGGCGAAAGCGGAAAAAGTCATCAGACAAATGCACGCGAAATCGCTGTGGAGATATAATCTATTCGAAGTAACCAAAATCCAATGGAAAAGCACGGCAGTCCCAGTATTAACATACGCTAATTCTGTTACAACGATGTCCGCGAAACTGCGGAGACGGCTCGAGAACCTGCAAAGGGAAGCAGGACGATGGGCCCTAGGACAGCCGAATTCGAACACCACCGTGGAACTCATTGACGGGGAATTGGGGTGGTCCACCTTCGAGGCGCGAGAAACGAAAGCAAAACTCATGTACGCAGCTAGAATTATCGAACTGGCAGAAGGCAGGTGGCCAAGAGCGATCCACAGTATGCTCGAGATCACTAAAATGAAAACCTCCCTGAGTAAAAGAACCATGGAGGTCAAGAAAATATTCAAATGCAAAGAACTGAGAGAATTATCGACGAATGATGTGAAAATAAGTCTCAGAAGCTACAAACAATATTTAGAAAAAAAATCTGAAGAACAAACTGGACGTAGAATGGAGAAAGGGTATGTCGGAAAAGAGAACCCTAGCCCGATATCGAGGATTTAAGAAAGAACGAGGGATCATCGAACACATCTTCGATAACACAGCCCGACAAAAAAAAAGTCATGACACAGAGAAGGTGGGATCAGTTTCGGGGTATTTCGAGGTCGTAGATTCCGAATCTGGTCGCAGAAATGCTCCATCTGGTCGTATAAGCGAGTAATCCCGATTTTCGTGTTTTTTCATTGATTGATTTTTTTTCTCCGTTCCACGACAAGCTAGATGCATGAAAATTTTATGGCAAGTAGACCACTAGGGGAACTATCTCTGGTGGAGTTTTCGTGAAGTTCGATGCACGGGTCTCCGAGATATGGGTCATCAAAGTACAATTTCGACGGAAAAATGACGGGAATCGGACTCTTCGTCGCCCAATAGCAGACCGAACTTTCCGTCAAAATTGTACTTTGATGACCCATATCTCAGAGACCCGTGCACCGAACTTCACGAAAATTTCACCAGAGATAGTTCCCCCAGTGGTCTACTTGTCATAAAAAAATTATGCATCTAGCTTGTCGTGGAGCGGAGAAAAAAAATTCGATCAATAAAAAAAACACGAAAATCACGAAAATCGGGATTACTCGCTTATACGACCAGATAGAGCATTTCTGCGACCAGATTCGGAATCTACGACCTCTAAATACCCCGAAACGGTGTCCCACCTTCTCTGTGTCATTTTTGCTGTCGGGCAGTGTAATAGCAAAGGTTGTCGACTGCTAGCGAATGCGAGAGCGGGATGTCTACAGACCACGAAATACAGAGTGTTCGTTCTAAGGTGGGACTCGGTGGGACCTACCACTGTTTCCGCGATTACTCAGCCGGGGTTTCTCCGATTCGGGCGATCTTTTTTCCGTTGGATAGCTCTAAGCAAGAGCTCTAGCTTTCCAACGCAAAAGAGTTTTTGGAGATCGATTCAGATTTGGCGTCAGTTGCGAAAGAAGAGTCACCAATCATCATAGCGGCGCATTTCTTCATCCATTCTTCTCATCCAGTCATCATTCATCCACTCATCATGAGTTTGTTATCCATGATAGGTACGGAATCGTTATGTTGAATAAAACGGGCGATTCTCCGAAAGTCCGTGCTGTTCTGATCTGGATTCCGTTCCTGCATGATTCGCGAGATTCTTCGGACGTTCCCAGCTCAGAACACGAGTTGAACGGGATCGGAATCCAGTGGAGAAAAAAAGTCACCAAATCGACCCGGAAACCTGTGCATCGGATAGTTAGGGTCAAAAGGAGAAACTTTTGTGCCAGAGAAGTTTCCGAGTTCGGCCTCCTTGAAAGTTCGGAACGGATCCGCATGGGATGCATGAGGGACGTCGATTGGCGAAGCTTCCCTTCTCGAAGTCGATATTCTTCGAGTTTTCCATAAATCGAAAAACTGGCCTGTGCATCCTGAAGAGGACTTCAAAAGGTTTCGAATGCGACCCGGACGGGCTCGATCGGTTAAGAATTGACGAAACGCAAGCCACTTCGATGTTGAGTCGAGGAGAGAGAGACGTTTCAACTTTGGGATGCTCTCAGATCGCCAAATCTGACTCTTTTCCGTTGGAAAGCTCTTGCTTAGAGCTATTCAACGGAAAAAAAGATCGCCCGAATCGGAGCAATCCCGGCTGAGTAATCGCGGAAACAGTGGTAGGTCCCACCGAGTCCCACCTTAAAACGAACACCCTGTATAGGTCAAGATACTCAACCATCGAAACGACTTGCCAAAGATGCGGTAAGGAAGACGAGACGATGGAACATGTGATTCTAGAATGCAAAGAAATCCCTGATGCAGAGTGTACAATACAGAAAAGATTAGGACTACACGAAGAGAGCACAGCCAAAATGATAAGCGACACGAAGAGAATACTTGAAAGATGAGAAGGGACGAAAGACCCGGGCCATGCGTCGTGAAGGAAGAATATCCACATAAAAGATCAACTGAGCAATCGCCCCGACATACGGGTCTTCGGAATTTGGAATGTAAATACAACAAAAAGATGGTCAATAAACAATCAATCAATCAATCAAGATGCTAGACCATATGTGGTCCAAAATTCCCCTATCACTACTCCTACGGGAATGCCGTGTGCGGAACCCCTGAAACTCGATTGAATCAACCATGTGGTACAGAGGGGAAAACTCGTGAAGAACACGGTACCCCTCGGTCACATCAGGAGTCTCAGGAAGAACCGAGAAATTTATCAGCCTTCCGAAGAATGCATTGCTTCGTCCACCACACTGGCACAGCAAGTTCGGAAAACACATCAAAATGCGGGCCGCAGTTGCAGACCTCCAAAGAGGTCCCATGGCAAAGGAGCGACCGGAGGCTAGTCCCAACTATTTTCCTTCCATATGTTCATACCCAATACGAATTCAGGAGACAATGCGTGTTCTTGAAATTCATGGCGAACGTGGCTGGTGGCTGGTGGCTTTTGGAAAAACTTCGATATCCGCAGCTGTTGCACGAAACAGATGCAGATGAGCTGGTGAGGGAGCCGACGAAGGATTCGCTACCTAAGAAGCTCGACCAGAGATGGGAGACTGCCTCCGCGTCCGGGCCCGATAAGTTCCCACAGTATTGGGTCACGGAATCGGGGTTCCTACCGCTCACGTTCCAGAATTCCGCACGTTGGAGGTATTTTCGGTTTTCTCGCACTTGCATAACCCGGATGTCAACGGGATCTGAATACGGAGGGAGTCTTGTCGAAGAACCAGCGTAGTCAACGGGGCTTCAGGGCTCGAACTCTTCGCTCATAGAGCGGCAGCTTAGCTGTGACGTTCACCACGGATATTCAGCCCACTTGGCGACTGCTCCGATCTGATCGTAGATACCCCTTCCAGGGTTCGAGAAGACCGCGCCAAAAAATGATCACTGTAGTGTTTGCAGGGGGATACTTCTGCACGAAGAGTCCCACCGGAACTTTTATTAACTTTTCGGAGAATAACTCTGTTAAATGGATTCGATCGCCAATGATCGAGAGTGGCTTTCTTTCGTTGAATCCGTATGCAGCGGCTTTTTGCTTCAGTCGTGGTCCACTCGTTCAATTTTCGATACCACGGCATTCGGCGCGTTCTGGAAGAGAGATTCCATCGTCGATGGCTTCGAACGGACTCGGAACACATGAACCGCAAAAATCTTATCTTCGTCTGTTTACCTCATCCGAGCTTCGGCGACAGGTAAATCGCATTCGGTACGTTTTTCCTAACGGAGCTTCGAGTGCCCGCCGCAATTTTTCCGGATCGCTCTCAATTAAGCCGGCAGTGAGACTTCCGCGGACAAAGCAAGGAGCTCTTCCGCTGTCTGAAAACGAAGACACTCGGTTGACATTTCCGAGTCCATAACAATTCATGGAACATGAAGGAGACAGGGCAAACAGAAAACCAAGTACCTCATTGAACGCGATGCAGTGAAGCACGCGGGCTGCATCCCGTACAACCATCCGCAGCGACAGCAGCCAGCGGAAGCTGAATCCCGTGGTTTTACATTTGGAGCATGCCTAGACATCGGTCGACACCAAATCAAGCTTTTTCAAGCAATTATCCTGACTACAGCCGCGATAACAGAGTGAGTCTGCTGATCGGAACAACAAACAACATAATAAACAACATAAAACTCAATGACATTTCTCCCATCAGACGAGTCGATGCCAATGTTCCCCCTTGTAAACAATCAAATCGAGGCGAGTGGGCCTGAGGGAGACGAGTTTTCAGATTCATCGAGCACAATGTCTGAATATGACGTCCTCGCTCTCGCAGCTCAGTTCGATCAGTACTCGGAGTTTGACAGCGATCCCGGCCCCTCAGCAATCGCACACGCTTCCGACTCCACTCAGGGATCCATGACGCCGGTCCCGATCGCGATCGATTGCTCCGGATAGAGAAGAGAATTAACGGATTCTCCAAGTGAGATGTCTGAAGCTGACGCGATTGCTGTGGGAGCTGACCCAAATCAGTACCCGCAGTTCGCGGGCAGTGCTACCACTCCCGATTTCCAGCAAGGCGCAGTCATTGCGGATGACTTTTCGCTTAGAAGCCGAGGCGCCAGAAATTTCGATCACAATTACGCTGGGTCACCGATTCCACACCATTTGGAAGATCATGATAACGATTGAAGCAGACCCCGATATTCTTGAATGGAACGAAAGAAATTATTCCCGGACTTCGGGCTTGCCGGAAATGCAGAAGAAATGTTAATAAACTTTTGTCATCCTTGTGGGGTTGATTGAGGTGGAAACACCTCGTCCGAATTTTATTCGAGAGAAGAGAATCAATGGAGAGTCATGATTCTTGAACTGACGATGAGACCCGGATGTGCCAACGAGAATCGGACAGGATTCCGGCGGCTCGACGCAGAATCCCGCATGGTACGATATCACGGTGATGTATTTAGGATGGTCGCGAGGTCAGAAGAATAATTGCGACGACTCGATCGGAATTCACCCTCCGCCTTAAATACCTGGGGTAGAGCCTCTACTGTCTTGTTTCGCCCACCACGGATTCGTGATCATCGGATGGTTGTTTGGATGTGTACAGATCTTCAATCTGTGCAATCCCTTACAGATTGTGAGTCGCCCATCGCTCCGGCATCTGCCACAGATTTGACACATGGACAGACAAGTTTGATCGGCAATTACTTTCCTCGTTAACCAGAGAATTTCGTCCTCCTGGTTGTGCAACTCGTCTGCAGCACATTTCCATTCGAACTCGCCATCAAGACGAAGACCACCTCGCGCGTTCCGTGCCAAACCGCTTCGCCCGTTCGGAGCTCCGCCAAAGTAGCGGACACACAAGGGCTGCGCTTCCGTAATGCTAGCGCATCTCCGTCCGCCCGCCTGCACGAGACAGGAGACAGGAGAGAAATTCATCCATCCGAATAAGCATCGGAGCCCGATCGCCGCCTCCCATAAGGGCTGCGGTCATAGGGTAGTGTTTACGTTGGCGATTTGCCGCTATTTCAGAGGGAGAGTTGAAGCAGAGAAGCAGCGAGACGAAGCAGGGAGGGTTCGTTGTACTGGAGGCGGTCGCGCCTTACTGCGTCCCAACTTTTTACTCGCTGGGTTATGTTGGTATTTCCTGTGGTCACAGATGCATGAAGAAACGTTTGCTAGACTCGACCCGAGTCATGATTAGAATGCGGGAAGATGTTTGATACGAGATGGATCTCAGGATGCTTGCATTCATCTCGATAGCCTGGCTTGAGATCGGGTCCTCTCGTCGGAAGGACGCGGTTGAATCCATCATCATGCACTGAATATGGCGAACATTTTCATGGAGCTTGAAGCCGTGGTAGCTTGCTCTGGTTGCCGTGCAATGATTTCATCCCAGACCTCCGGCTTGCGGCCTCCTCACCTGACCGGTAGCTGTTATCGGGCTCTTCAGCCATCCTGGAATCCCGGCATTCGGAATCAGTGGCCGCATGATAAGTGAGGCGGGGACAAGGAAAGTTTGGGAATCTGGGAGTTTGGGACGAATGGGAAGTGGGTTCTTTTCTCTTAGGCGGCTGGCGATTCGATGCCGGGTTGGATTTTTCGAGTCCCGTAGACCGTGCACGGGCTGGCGTCTGGGCGCGATTTCGGACCAAGCCTCAAGCCGCAAACCATCGTTAATTCTCGAATCCGACGGAATGCGATCAAACCCAACCCCCCTCCAATAAACGACCCGTTGCGACACTCTCGATTTGAACGTGCCCTCAATACATAATCTGAATTCGATACCCGTGCCGCAATATTGGAGTTGTTCATATGACGCATTCCATCGAAGAGAGTAGCAAGAGAGAAAGAGATGTTGACTGGCGAGTTAAGGCGAGCGGCAGCCCGCCAGCGCCTTGGCTGCCTTCCCGCTAACAATGCGTTCAGGGATCGCGTCATAGGACCGCCGGCTAGTCTGCTCCTCTCCGCCGTTCTAGCGGAGGGTCGCGAAAATCTCCCGCCCGGTGCTCGGCCATAGGGACGCGAGCAAGATGGCGGCCATCGGACGGTTTCGAGGGAGAGGGGAAGGATTGGCTGCACCACCTTTCGGGAGAGCCTGCGCTGCTCGAATATGAGGGTTCTTTAACAGCGTTTTTCCGAAAGCGAACGGCGGAAGCTGATACATTGAAACCTCGTTACAACGAACACCATTTCTAGAGCCCGGACCTTTATGCACTAAAAAACCCGGAAATATGCATGCATTCATGCGCTAAAAACAGTGGAATTATGCACTAAAAAATGAAAAATATGCTCTGATGAGGTACCTGGTCGCATCCTTCTATCAAACTTATTGAAGCTCTCACGAGCAAGAACGAGTCGGACGATCACCCACAAGGTTAAAGCGATTGATATAAGGATGTTTTTCATTCGTCACAAAGTGCCACTATGACATGTTCCAAATTGGTGAAGGAGAATCCCTGCCGACGTTCGTTTCACGTATGTTTCAACCTCGAAAACGAGCGTTCAACGTCAGCTGAGGTTCTAGGTGCAAATTTGAAGGAAGTAAGCTCTGAGGCACTGAACCTGGGATTCGATCCAGTGGGTCAACTGCCGTTAAGTATTCCGGATACTTTTCTGAGCTCTTCGAAGTGAGGATTGCCAGCAAAACTGACGCACACTTGTTACGAACTGCTGCACCTGTAATACCTGGAGCTCTCTGAATGTCCTTCAGGAGGTCATCGAGATCGCTCATCGCTTCCGTTAGTGGCACACCCTTCCTCTCGAGCTTTTCAATGCCCGCGGGTAGACATCCGAAATGAGCGTGAATGAATGCGAGCTCTGTTTTCAACTGCGCTTTTTTTGTGAGTTGCTGCACCACTTTGATGCTAGCAGCTTCGCTTTCGTCATTGTTGTGGTCAAGTTCAGTCGGTGACCGCGATTTCTCTCATAAAAATTGTCGATTTATGCAGTTTCATGCATTATACCTCGTTTTATGCATTTCGGGTGCGGATTCCTCGAAATATGCATTCTTATGCATTTTATGCATTTTGCATGAAGGTCCGGGCTCTAACCATTTCAACGCAATCCTCGATACAACGACGAGGTTTTGTGCGCCTATTTGGCCACGCTGCCATAGGAAATAATGATAGATGACTCTTGTTATAACGGATAACAGTTACAACGAACGAATTTCCAGGTCCCGCGGGGCTAGGCCACAAGCCCGCCGTGTTTACAACGAGGACGCCTCTCGTGGTGGAGTAGAATCGCTTCTAGGCGGCTCAAAGCCTGGACCGAAAAGCGCCAAGACGCCACTCCGTGAACTGTTTACGGGAGTTCGGAAATCCAACCCGCCATCCTACCGCCAACGACAACGCCAGCCGCCCAACAGAACCGAGCCGCGGCGTGAATTTTCGGAGTAGAATGATCAAAAATTGAGCAGCGTATAACACATTGACCTGAAAGATCAAGAAGACGACAAAACTCCAGGGCGGTGGCAAAGCTGGTGAACCCTGAGCGGGTCAGCCCCCCCCCCCCTCGAACCCCTTTGCACATACCATCTTATGTTAGATGTTATGTGCAAAGGACTGCCCAAAACGCCTTGCGTGCCGTTCTGGGGATTCCCCCACGGTCTTCTGTCTCCTCAGCTTTCTTGCGTTCTTCAATACTTAATGTCACCTCTTCCATTCGTTTCCGTCTTGCTTGTCTCGGCTTCCTTGCCGTTAGGGGTAGGCTGCCTACGTCGGTCAACCTCCGGCCCCGAATCGTCACCTCTATATGCCGCCATAGCCCTCTAGATCTCCATATTCCGCCTTTCGAGGCAAACCTTTCTCGCAGGTCATCTGCATATCTAGTCGCTTCATACTGGAATTCCCTTCCTGTCGCCCTTAAGGAGATCCTCTCATTTACTTTGTTTAAGAGACAACTTAGGCTCTATCTCCTCGGAGAGCAATAATTAATATCACTATTCTTCCTACTTCGTGTCACAATTGCATACATCAATGCCAGTGATACTCCAAATAAAGTTATTATTGATTGATTGATTGATGAGGTTCCTGGTCGCGGCACCGATTGCTGAGAGTCTTACAAGGGATTAGCCCTTGCGTTGGGGAAATCCTGGCTACGCCACTGATTATACGTGAACTTCGTCGTCGTAGACGTTCTTCCTACGCGCGAGGTGAAGTGAATAAAATTATAATGAACTCCCGAGGAAAATCAAGACTAATTAAAACGACGGGAGCTCACCTGATGTTAAGTTTCCAACTGACTTCACATTCCTGCCACACCTCGCAGGGATTCCTGCACAATATGTATATCTCTGATGCGTCGCGCAAGATAACTGCGTCGGAACCAACGGCTTTAAAGAATCGTGCGCAGTTAGAATCGCGCGGGCTCTCCCTGACGTTGGTGTAGCCAATCCTTCCCCTCTCCCTCGAAACCGTCCGATGGGCGCCATCTTGCTCGCGTCCCTATGGCCGACCACCTCCCGCCCAAGGGTCTACGTCATAGTCCCGGAGAACACAGAATGGATGGATTTTTTTTTGGAGAGAGGGCGCGCGCCGAATTCTCTGTGAGCGTTCTTGAAGAGGCTCGACGCATGTTTCGGGAATGTACTGCATTTTCCACCCGAGAGATCTGCGCGCTGCGGAACGTTTGGAATCCCCTGTTCTGAAGGCTTCTGGAGGACACTCATCGTTAGATATGATAAGTCGCTCCCTTGTTTCAACACGCTCCGCGGGAATCGCTTCCCCGTGACCCCAGGGAAATGATCAAATGCAAGGTGTTATTGGTTCTGGCCCCTGATTTCTGTCGAAGTTCCGTGTTTTCAGCTAGTGATTCAACATTTAGGAGCAAGGCGACAGCTCGAATCGAGAAGCAGAACCGCCTATGCAATCGAATTGTTCCCGAGTTCTTCCTTGCTATTTCTCGTAGAAATTCAAGACGGCCCGGAAATCGGAAGTCCTTCGGATCTTCGACTGTCCTACCTCTCAATGGATATGAGGATCAGGTGGATTCATACTTATGCTGAAAAGACATGGCGGTCCAGAGATCGATGCCAATCTGCAGAGTACAGAAGCGGAGTCCCGCTTCATCCTTCACCAGCTTGCCGATGGCAACATGCGAGGAGCAGGAGCACGGTCTTTTTCAAGATTCACAGTGGAAGGCATGGGAGTCGTGCAGGGGATAGGCGTATTCGTCAGCTCAGAGTACATGGATTCTCCCTTAGGCGGGGGTCATACGCCAGGTGTATAGGAACCATCATCGCTAGAAATGAGTTTGTGAGTCTACTGCTGTTTCGGAAGTCACAATCGAAGTTTCAGACTCGGTGAAAGTCCTGCAGGATTCGGATAGATGCAAAGACAGGAGAGGAAGATTATCATACCATGCATGTTGGGGGAATGATTCCGGAATGGAAGTGATCAGTCTCGAATTTCTGAGAGCAAGTAAGGAATGCTCCGAAGGACGGAAAATAACCCTGAGAAAGAGTGAGAGTTGCTGGTGTTAAGATGGAAACGTCGAAGGTCTGGTTCAGTCACACACTAGCTCTAGACGGAATACAATCAGAGGTACAAGGGTGAGACCACAGCAGTGACCACAGTGAGTTTATTGTACGGAACTGGGGTTTATATAGGTAGTGGGGTGACGCTAGTTCACCCTCTCTCAGATGACTCAGATGGGTATGCAATCGCAAGGAAGCGGGTAGGCACGTGCCAGAGAGTTGGGGAGACATCGTGGGTACGCAAGTGATGTCGCGTTCCCACGGCCATCACATGACTCAGTTGAGTCATGGCTTATAGGAGACCTGAGGGGTGACTATCCTCAGATTCTAGTCTCAACACTCCCCCTGATAGTCAACTCCGAAGGTCAGAAAGGGTTCTAAAAAGGGGTCTGACTGGAGTTTCAAAGTCTTGATCTCCATGTATGTATGTAGCGTCAGGGAGTTGCCATCCTGTAATGAGTCTGCGTTCCGAGGGGTTCCGGTTGAGCATTCTCAAGGGAATGCGTGGTAGTTTTGGTTCTCCGATGCCGTGATCCTGTCAAAATGTAATATGAGGGTACCTAGTTGGTTAATTGTCGCTCTTTCTTGTATCTTGAGACAATGTCGAATAAGTGTTCTGGTCGTTTCTCCCCCTGAGACATGGGTCGAAAGATTCGTTCTGCAATGTGCAGAATGCACAAGTTGTACGTCGCGCCGTTCGCATGTTCGAATTTCGAAAAATGTGGCAGTAAGTGAGTGGTTTCGATTCGTTGAGACCCGGGAACTGATCGTGGTTGCGGTTTCCGTGCGATGGACGGATTTGCATCGAAAGTTTCGCCTAGACGAGGACTTCGCGAGCTGAGGTTGTCCGAGGAAGACGAGGACGCGTCCCCCGAAGAGGTGATCGAGTTTTCCGTTCTTGGTGGAGGCGAAACTGTGAGTGAGGTCGCCGATCGCCCAGGAGGCAACAGGACGAAGAAGATGTGCAGGAGTTGTTGCAAGTTTGAGGCGATCTGTTGGCCTGTGTTGGGAATCGTGATTGTCGCGATATCCATTGTTGCAAGTATGTATCATTTGGTTTTGCAAGAAGCCATTTCGTGGTCGTTGATTTCTTGGTTGACTTAGCCCGGTCTCGTCTCTCAGCGCAGGGATTTCTCGATCGTCAGGCTGCGAGAGAGCCGGCTCCCCGCACGCGTGGCGCGGCGACGATGACGACGACGACCACGGACCGATCGACGAGTGATCCGGTGCAGCCATCGACAGCGAAAGTCATCGATCGCAGAGCCGTCAGACTGGATCTCTCGAGTTTTGTCTGTCGGGCCCAAGCCAATTTTGTTTCCTGCTATTCCATCGAAACTCAGTGTTGTGTCCGGGTCTCCAGTGTCATGAAGCCGAAATTTGTGTTTGCTGTCCCGACTGCGGCGTCGATCCTGTCCGAGTGTGATTCCTATGAGAATTTTGTTGACATAAAGTTTCTCCGTTGATTTGTTTGTCGGACGTGATGTTGAGCTTTTTCGGGTGTCGTTAACCGTTGAGTTTCCAGGCAGACGATGTATTGTGAGACTTCGTTTTTCGTTGTTGTTTACGTGTAGTATCGGCATGCTGTCTCGAGCGTGATATTTCATCTTGTGTTTGGATCGTACTCAAGAGATCATGCAGCTCCGATCAGGTTCTGTCATTTCATGTGCTGTCACGCAGCGACGAGGACGCGCGGCAGTTGTCAGTAGAGTCCTGGAGCGAGTCATGGATAATCCAGCTTTTGTTCCGAATGTGTTTGAGATGATCCCACTGAATGAGTCGGGAAGTGCCCAACGCACGGCTGTTGTTAGCCTGCCACCAGCAGCACCAGCAGCAGCAGTGGAGCGGCGATCGCGGTTCGGAAAGCCTGGTGTTCGGCTCATGTGGGCAGGAGTGATTGTCGTCTGCACCGCGTTAACCTCCGGTGTTGGTTAGTTGGTTTTGTGCTCCGCAGTGGATCATGTCGCGTCTCGTTGGTTTTTGTGCTCATGTTGTTCTTTTCTGTGTAGCGTTTGAGTTTCATCAATGGCAGACCGGCGGCTCTACGTTTGTTTTGGCGAGTGCAGTGTCGAGTCTCGGAGTGGCGTCGGGGTCCGTCACCAACACGCCGACATCCTCAACGGCAAGCTCTACGGCCGTATCGGTCGCGGTGGCAGTAACGGATGGTACAGCCACGGTCAGCACTGCCGTGACATCCACGGCGTCACCAACCGCAATGCCAGGGCCGGCATTTTCAGGTCAGGAGACAGGCACGACATCCACGACTACAGCGGCGTCGACGGGAGCGTCAGTGAGCGCAGGGACAAGCCCCACGATTCCGGCGTCCACGACAACAGCAGCGTCAGCGACAGCAGCACCAGCGGCGTCAGCAGCATCAGCGACAGCAGCAACGCCGGCAGCAGCAGCAGCGTCAGCAGCATCAGCGGCAGCAACAACCCCGGCAGCGGCAGCAACGACTCCAGCGGTACCTGTTGTGTCGAGACCTCCGTCGTCCGTCGGAACGAACGAGGAGTCCGAGGCACGCACGTCGAGCGAGACGGCTCTGTCGTGCTCCATCTTGTTGACTTTGTTTGTCGATTTCAAAATCAGGTTCTGAACTGTTACAATCATGATCTGCAGGCCTGTGTTCGGGTGCATTCAAGCACGAAGCCCTCATCTGTGAAAGACTCATTAGTTAACTATGCCATTTTGGATTTATGTGGGGGTTATCTTAACTATGTTCAGGTTGCGTAAGCTTGATTATTGGGTGGTTACATGAATAAACGTATGATTCGTGGTAAGAGCATTGAAAATCAGTTATTTAGGCAGTATTGTCAGCATCATAGTCGTCATATGTTTTGAGTATGTCTTCATCACTCTCCCAGCTGTGCATTTCTCTGTAGCTGGGGGAATAAGTGGTTGGCATTAGACAGTTCAAATCCAGTTTCATTTGTTCGTTTGCTTGCCTTAGTCGAGCATTTTCTGTTTCTAGTTTTGTGTGCTTTTGTTGCATTTTCAACAGCTTGGTTTTTAATTCTGTGATTTCATTTGAGTTACCGTTGCTTTTCTGAACATGCTCTCTGTTTTCGATACACTCAGTTCTGTTGCAGGGCTGAGGAGGCCCGTTCAGTTCAATCGCTCTTGCTTTGTATGGAGCGCGTTTTGTTGCATCCATGTCCGGCCACTTCTCATCGGCGATTTTCTTAGCGTCGTCATTGTTCACACTGAGATTGGCTCGGATTTCCTGGACATACACCCAGTAGGGTGTCCACTTGAATTTCTTTGTCCTTTCCATGTTGATTTCTGTGAAGCTACCAGGCAGCTTGTTGGCCGGGTGGTAGAGTTGTTAGTAGGTTTTGGAGGGAAGGAGGGATGGGGTTCTGCAAGCTGATTCGGGTTCGAGTTAGGATTATATTTATTGGGTTGTTGGCAGATAGGGGTTTGGTATCATGTTGCTTCGATCTATAGTTGGACTTGGGTTTATGGGTTCATAGCCTTGTTGAGTTGGATTGGATAGCATGCACAAGAGTACTACTGTCAAAATGACGACCATGCCGAGCAGAACACCTCCCGTGGCGAGCGCCACATGCCAGACGCGAGTTTCCTTAGCGTCATCGGGTTGAGAGGGATGGTATTTTGTTTTGAATTTTAGCCAGATTTCCTCTCCACCAATGGGTGGTAGGCTTGGTCTGAGACAGACTGTGTTCGGGTCTGCCTCGTTTTCGCAGGCAATTGCAGAGGAGGTACATCGTCGAAGAAAGTCATTATCCACGAAAGATATGACGCAACTTGAGTTTTGTGAGGTACATAACGAGTCACAGTCCTCGTATGAGGAATAATTTTCTGTTGTCGTCATGGAGGCTATAGACATAGTCATGAGAACGACTAGTGTTGCCGTTTGGAACATGATTTGAGTCCCACGAGTCGTTTTAAATTTTGGAATACTCCAAGATTCGTCGGCTTCGTTAAAAGGTCTGCTTGTTGGTCTTTAGTTCTCATGTATTTGTAGTCGATTTGTTTATTTTCGTATGTTTCGCGAATGAACATGTATCGCACATGAATGTGTTTGGTTCGACGATGAAACCTTTGGTTTTGGATCAGTTCGAGAGCAGCCTTGTTGTCCACGAAAATTGTCGGGGTGAGATCGACTTTTAGTTCCGTGAAAAGCGTTTTAAGCCAGAGGGCAGATTTTGCTCCCTCTGTAACACTTATAAATTCAGACTCTGTTGTCGATAGACTGACACTTCTCTGTTGTTGGCTTGACCAGAGAATTGGTCCACCATTTAGTTTGCACACTAAACCACTGACGCTACGGCGCGTTTCCTTGCGAGCCGCGTAATCTGCGTCGGTGTAAATCTCTAGGGTTTTAGTAAGTGTCGGATCTCCACCGCCGTTGTATACGATGGATAGATCAGTTGACCCCTGTAAGGAGCGCAGGATTTTGAGTGCTGCGTTCCAGTGCTCCTCGGTGTAGTTATCGAGGTATCGAGCCAGATATCCTGTTATGAATGCGACATCCGGACGACTTGAGATTGACAGGACCATCAGACAACCTATGATTGCTCTGTATGGTCTCTCCTTCTGTTCATGTGTTCTTGGTTCTAAACAATAGATTCCGGAGTCTGCGGGTATTGATACAGGACGGCAGTTTTCCATCTCGAAACGCTTGAGAATGTTCTTTATGTATTTCTCTTGGTGTAAACAGATGTTGTGGTTTTCGTCGACTGTTATTTGTAGTCCGAGAAACAATCCCACTGGTGAGATCGTTATTGTGAAGTGTCTTTTGATGTTGTCGAGCATATCGTTGATCAAGCGATCGCTCGTGGCAGCGACAAAAACATCATCGACATAGACCGTGAGCAGGATGAGTTCGTTGTTTTCACCGTGCCTATAGTAGAGGCAATTGTCCGCCTGACTTCTTGTCAGATTTTGTTGCTGCAGGACTTCGGTCAGTTGTTGTTGAAGTTTCTTGGACTTTGTTTTAGGCCGTATAGGCTTTTATGAAGTAGACATACACGATTTGTGTTGTCTTTGAAGCCATCTGGCTGAGTGACATATACATCTTCCTCTAGGTCGCTGTATAGGAAAGCCGTTTTGATGTCAAATTGTTTCATTTTTAAACGGCGCGCGGCACTTATTGAGAGCACAAGCCGCAGTGTATCATATCTAGCGACCGGGGAAAAGAGTTCTTGATAGTCGAGGCCTTCGATTTGGTCGAAGCCCCTGACAACGAGGCGAGCACGATATCGATCGATCTCATTCGCCACATTTGTCTTTCTTTTGAATACCCAACGGCATGTCAATGCTCGTCTTCCTTTGGGCAGGTCAACTAAGGACCAAACTCCATGTGATTTCATGGAGGTCATTTCATCGTTCATGGCATCTAGCCATTGTTTTGCTTCTTTGGATGCCATGGCCTGTTTGTAGGTCTTGGGCTCGTTTTTATCGAGTTCATTTAATTGAACTTCATACCGTTTCGGTTTTCTTATTTCCGTGCGTCGTCTTAGATTCATTGTGTGATTATGCTCCGTTGAGGGGTTCTGTGGTGGTTCTGCATCTTGCAGATCCTCTGTGTCACTTTCGGACACATCTAGCTCGTTGGAATCTGTCATCAACGGCTCTTCATCAGTGATCGCTTCTTCGTCACTGGGTGTCTGTTCAGTTTGCGCGTCGTGTAATTCATTGGCCTCATCATCCGGTTCTGGGATGGAAATGCGCGTTGTCGCTTTACCCTCTATGAATGCGACGTCTTTTGTCAGGCGTATTTTACGCGAGCCGGGTATCCATATACGGAATCCATCGGTTCTGTCGGTGTGACCGACCATTATGCCTTTCAAGCCTCTGGGGGTCCATTTGTGTCTTGGGATTTCTTGATTATAATAATAGCATTGACTTCCAAACGGATGCAAGTTCTTCACGTTTGGTTTTGTTTTGTAGATCATTTCGTATGGAGATTTGCCTGTCAGAGGGGAAATCTTCGCGAGATTGAGAATGTGCGTAGCACAAAGACAGGCTTCTGCCCATAAGTATGATGGTAGATTCGCTGCCAGGAGCATGGTGCGGGCAAGTTTTGTAAATGTCTGATTATTTCGCTCTGCGATACCGTTTTGTTGAGCAGTAAAAGGAGTACTCGTAATTAGTTCTGCACCAATATTCCTGAGAGCCTCTTTGACTTTTGAATTGACGAACTCTCCCCCTCCGTCGCAAACCAGTGCTTTGATGTGTTCACCAGTCTGGTTGTGGAACCAGACCATGAATTGTTATATCAGCTCTGGTGCTTCAGATTTGGATTTGAGAAGGGAGAGTTTGTTGAATTTTGAGTATTGGTCTTGCATGTTCATAAAGTATCTGGCTCCCCCTAGCGATGGCTTCATGGGACCGCACAGGTCGGTGCTTATGGTTCCCATGGACTGCGGTGCTGCTGAGGCAGGCTTTGAGTGGTATGATGCTCTATTGAGCTTTCCTTGTAGACATGCTGCACAAGTTATCTGGTCATTTTTGAAGGGAATACCTTCTCGAGCTAGGAATTCTTTGACACTGCGCTTATTCATATGCGCGAGTATTTCATGGGCTCCCTGCAGGGTTAATTTTCCTTGTGACATTGAAAGGAGGCACTCGGCGGATTTTTCTGAACCTGTCACTATGTTAGCTCGAAGAGCAAAGAGGCCGTTAGACATCGGAACCTTGAGAGTAGCTAATTCTCGGTTCAGAGTGATGGCGGTCCTCGATGCGGAGACAGTCCAACCATCTGTCATGAGACAAGCCATCGAAATCAGGCGGCGACGCATTCGTGGAACATAGAGAGTGTGCGCGAGCTCTACTATGTACTGTGTTTTGTCGGATTCTATTTCAAGAATAATAGTCCCCTCGCCTAACGCGTAGAGTTTTTGAGATCCGCCAACGCGGACCACTCTGGGCGTTTCGTACTCGTAGTACATGGCGAAGGGTTCCAATGAGTTACAAATGTGATTGCTCGCGCCGGAATCGACTAGCCAAGTTGTCTGATCAGCTTTCTCATTGTGAGTTGAAGCTGTGAATATTTCAATCTCGTCCGGCTCATCCGAGGCATTCGCGTCAGCCAAGTGGGCTGAAGGGCGACTGGGTCTTCGCTGGCCGCCACCAGCACCTCTCTGAGGGCGCTGATGTTGGCCGCGTGATGGGTTATTGGATCCTCTATTACCTGCATTCGGGGCGAGTTGCGAGTTTTCGTAATTGTTTCGTCTTTGTTGACCATTGTAGTTTGGAGTGTAGTTCGAGTAGTTAGGAGTTCTGTTGGATCTTATGTAGTTTTGAGAGTTTCTATTCGCTCTCCTGTCCGTTGAGTTTCGGTAGGAGGGACGATAGGGCCGACGGTGATTGGTGTTCAAAGAGAGTCTAGCGAAGAGCGCGGTTGGTTCTGAGTGTCGCTCTCTTTCTGCTTCGCGACGCTTGGATTCGGCCTCGACCAGTGTGTAGAGAGATACGGGTGTCGATGTCTCTGTTTTGGTCATTGTCCATGTTTGTTTGAAGCTCTCCCATGATCGGGGTAGGGTTTGGATAAAACGGGAGCAAATGACTGCATTAGGTAGGGTTGTTCCAGTTAAGGAAACTTCATGTACTATGTTTTTGTACGTTACTATGTTTTCCGCAGGAGATTGTGAGTTTTTGTATTTGAAATTGATGAAATTGGCTAGGGCGAGGTCTTTGGCTTGTCCGGTGGTTGTTTCGAAGTGTTTGTTTAATTGACTCCAAGCATCTGCTGCAGTTAGATCAGCCGTCGTATTGAAGAATTTAGTGGTCACCAAATCACGATCTAGGGTATTTAGAATGATAGCTTTTGCTTGAGCGTCTGCTCTGTCGTAGTCAGGGTCGGTTAAAGCAAGAGTGCCCGTCGCGGCAGGCCAACACTTGTTTTCTGCCTGCAGAATTACAGGGAGGATCGTTTTCCATGCGAGGAAATCTTTGCCATCTTCGGAGAGAGTGATGCCGTTTAGACGAGAGAAACGGTTGGTACCAGAAGTGCCTGTTTTAGTTCCCGGGTCGGCCATGTTTCCCGAGAAACGAGACGGATAGAAGAACGGAATAGTGTCTTCTTATTTCAAAACGTCTCCGGAGCAATTCAATTGAACCGCCGTTTTAACTATGTGCAGCAGTGTACTCTAACAATTTGTGAAGAGCACTTACCCTCCGATTGTTGATCAGCTAAAAGTGTCTGATAACGTGTTAAGATGGAAACGTCGAAGGTCTGGTCCAGGCACACACTAGCTCTAGACGGAATACAATCAGAGGTACAAGGGTGAGACCACAGCAGTGACCACAGTGAGTTTATTGTACGGAACTGGGGTTTATATAGGTAGTGGGGTGACGCTAGTTCACCCTCTCTCAGATGACTCAGATGGGTATGCAATCGCAAGGAAGCGGGTAGGCACGTGCCAGAGAGTTGGGGAGACATCGTGGGTACGCAAGTGATGTCGCGTTCCCACGGCCATCACATGACTCAGTTGAGTCATGGCTTATAGGAGACCTGAGGGGTGACTATCCTCAGATTCTAGTCTCAACAGCTGGAAGTATAAAAAGAACAACTTGAGACGGAGACGGGCCCATCGGGTTTGTAAAGAAGACACGCAAACGATGATATATTTGAAAAGCTCAGGCGAAGTACCAAGGTTTATTGCCGCTAGCTGAAATGGAAACGATCAAAAAACTTAGGCTGCGTAAGAGTGCTCCCCTGAGCTGGTATAGGAGTGGCCGTCTGTGGGTGCATGGAATTTTTCCATCTCTGCAAACCATTGCTCCAGGATGAGATTTCCATCGTCGTCGTCATCCGAGATCTCTATAGCTTGTACTGCTTCAGAGACGGATCCTGAGTCTTCGTCCGAGAGTCTGATGAAAGTGTGTGAGATGCTCTCTGTTTCAACGACTGTCGGTTCCGTGAGCGGTTCAGGCTCTTCTTCAGGAATACCGAGATCATCTGGTAACGGGCTGCTCCCGTTCAGGTTCTCTATAGGTGCGCCAGCTTCGTCTCGCTCCCAATCGCTGCCGAGATAGGGTTGTGGGGGCATTCCTGGGTTCTCGTTATCGTTAGCGTCGTCTTCAATTATGCCGGCAAGGATTTCTTCCTCTGTGAAGAGCCCGTGCCTCATGAAAGAGGCTCCTACCCGGTACTTCACTCGATGTATGAACTGTAGAGGAGTGATTGCGCCCGAGTCCAGCAAGTGCCATGATCTTGTGATGTTGATCTCATTCATTCTCATGGCCCGACTGTGTCTTGACCTGATGTAGGTGACATCATTCTGATGGATCTTGTGGTCGATTATGGTGTCGCTGGCCATTTCTAGAATGACGGAAACCACGTTCCAAGCAGCGGCGTGGCAGCCCAAACGGCGACGTAGCGCTGCGTTGTTCGATTCGGCGGAGTTGTTCGTACGCGCTATCAGTCGGTACACAGTGAGCCTATCCGGTTCGATTCTCGTCAACCAGAAGGAGCGCATGTAATCCAAGAATCTCTGGAAGGATGGGTGAGCTTCGGCTGAGGGACTAGCCAATCGGTTGAAGGTTGGCAGGATGTGGGCGGCTGGGAGTAGAGGCAGGGCGCAGAAGCCCAACATGTGCTCAAGGACCTCTCCCGGACCATTGAGTTCCGATGCCATACCGATGATCGGGGCCCTGCCCTTCCTAATCAAGCTTTGCGCGTAATGGAAAAGACAAACCGTAGTTCAGCGACGGGGAATTCCGATCGGACGGCGGATCTGATTGAGGCGTCCCAATCTCCCATGTATCGAGTCACGCCCAGACCCGGACAACCTTGCTCCAAACACCCAAATACCCATCGGTAAGCGTCCGCCGTAGCAGAATTCATAAAAGCGCAAGCCACTATCGCGACGGTGCGGGGTGATTTCAGCGCGAATTGAATTCAGCGCATAGTCGATTTCAGCGCAGTTGAAATCAGCGCGGCAGATTACCGCGCAGTGGATCTCGGCGCAGCTAATTACCGCGCACTAGGTTTCAGCGCGGCTGATTATCGCGCAGTTGATCTCAGCGCAGCTGATTTCCGCGCATTTAGATTTCAGCGCGGCGGTTTCCGAGCAGTGGATTTGAGCGCGGTTTCTTACAATCCAGGGCTGGTCGTTCGGCGAGGTGCCGAACCTTGGGTTCGTCAACGACCACATGAACGGTTGTTCGCAACAACCGTTAATCGTCGTTCGGAACTCTTGAACATCGGTGTAATGCAGTACACACTGAAGTACGCAACGAAAACTGGAATCGTATTTATTCTCCACAATCTTTTATCCGCTCTCCTTATCAAACACTCATTCATTCATCAAACAAGCAATCTTTCATTCAGAAACTTATATTTAGAGCAATCAATCCGAGGTAGGTTAAGCCGTCGAGGTCTTCGTACGTTTCCGCGAGGTTTTTCAGTCGTCTTTGACGATCGCGATAGACTCGCCGGGAGAGGGGAAGCTGTTCCTGTCCTTGGGAATTGACCACCTCGAATTCGGTCAGTGCCTGCTCTGCCCGTAAATGCTCCACGAATTTGAGAATACCAGGATGCGAGCATCCTGCACATAATCCGAATAAATGTCTAGGAATGCAAAAGCGCGACCTTTGTTGTGGTAATTCTCGCGGCAATTTTGAGGTGAGGAATAATATTCTGAAAGGATGGGGGGGGGGCGTGCCCGTTCCTCAGGTGGGCGAAGGGAGGCGCGGGACGAAAAAGTTTGGGGACCGCTGCAATAGAGGCTTTCCGTACCTCCGTACCGATCCAGTACGGGGACGGGCCGTACTCCGTACTACATGAGCTCATGTCTAACCAGGAGTGTCGCGCCCCCCTGTGTTACGGATACAAATCCGAAGGACACTGGAGAACATAGGTAGCACTTCTCAAAGATCAATAAATCACCCGCGTTCCGATTCCCCCGACCTTCTCTCCTCGCTCTCTCTCTCCTCATCCACCGGGTGATCGCCGTCGCGGCGATCTCCCGATGTTGACACACAGCATCTCGGCCGCGTCTGCAAAAGCAGAGACCGACCGCAGTCAATCTCGAGGAAGAGAAGTAGGGGCTCGGAACCGGGGTTTTCGTCCCCAACCCAAACGACTCTTGCCTACAACTTGAAACCGACTTCCTAGTCGTAATACCCTGGAACCCGCTTCGCGCCCCCCCAGGGGGGCGCGTCCCCCCTGGGGGGGGGGGGGGGCCACTGCTATAGACAATAAGCTTCTCCGACACCGTTTGAGCAGGCGTCCATGGTCGGCTCCTGCTTCAAACAAATCGAATTCCTCCCTCAGTTCTTTTTTCGTGCAAGCCTCTCCTACCGGGGCCGCATCGAACGACGGTTCCTTGTTGTCGAAAACAGAATCCCAGGTGAGATCATGCTGGAGGGGAAACACGGATAAGATAATGGTTGAGACTGGGGATCGTCACTGATGATATGCATTGTACTTTGAGATCTGATTGATGAACGCACCGAGCTGGATGAAGACCTCTCGACAAAGGCTTCCGACCGGAGGGATTCATCGGCGCCAACGAGATCCGCAAAAACGTCCAGGAGTTCTTCCTTCGATGGCTGTTCGATCCCGACTACGGACTCCAATTTGAAGTCATACCTGCAAGGGCTGTTGAGAGTGTCGTACGACGTTTTACAATTTCGGCTTTGAGACCGTCGTGAAGTCGATCGGCAAGTTCCGTACCGGCCGTCCTCAGGTCTCTCAACAGCAGAGATAAGACTTTGTCTGCGTGGACTAGAGTTGCCGTATTCTGGCATAGAAGGAGGATTGCTCTCTTGAATGGAGAGAGTGCTCGAGAAATTTCTTCTAGCGCGAGGAAGTCTTCTCGGCGTAGATAGACAGATGTCTGGTATCTTGAGAGTACATTGATGAGGGCCGATTCGATCCTCAAAACTCGTTCAATCATTTGTAGCGTTGAATACCATCTCGTTCTGCAGTCCAACTTGACTTCAAGTGGACGCCCGTTGAATTCCTTCCGCTCCGTTGAATTCCGTCCGCTCTAATCTCGTCCATCAAAATCGGTCGCTTTCGAGAGTATCGAGCAACTTGGCGAAGCCGTTCAAGAGCGGCTCCAAGCAAGATCTGCGATGGCGTTGAATCTTCCTCGTCGTCGCTGTCGACGTCGCTGTCGACGTCGGACTGCGAGTTAGACCCGGTGTCTGATTCTGAGTCAATGTCCGTATCATGATCGTCAAGAGAGTCTTGTGTGGCGGACTAGCCGCCGCTTCTGGCATTTAGCATCGGATATGAACTATCCATGATCGAGTATTCCAATAAAAGCGTCGAATGATTCCAGCGACGACGACGTTTGGATTATATTCATTTCCGCCTGCTGTCGTCGTCGTCGGCCAGAGAATCGGAAAACGTTCGTTGGGAATAGGATAAGAGAAATCCAGAAAGATTCTGCACCGTACCAGTGGAGATATGTTTCGACGAAGGAAAATCCGGCTGATCTCCTTTCTCGGGGCTCAAGCTTGGTCCCGTATAAAATATATCTCAGCAAGCCGTTGAACAACTCGGAGAAAATTTCGAAGTTCTGGTCAGAAGGACCGTCCAACTTGACTTCAAGTGGACGCCCGTTGAATTCCTTCCGCTCCGTTGAATTCCGTCCGCTCTAATCTCGTCCATCAAAATCGGTCGCTTTCGAGAGTATCGAGCAACTTGGCGAAGCCGTTCAAGAGCGGCTCCAAGCGAGATCTGCGATGGCGTTGAATCTTCCTCGTCGTCGCTGTCGACGTCGGACTGCGAGTTAGACCCGGTGTCTGATTCTGAGTCAATGTCCGTATCATGATCGTCAAGAGAGTCTTGTGTGGCGGACTAGCCGCCGCTTCTAGCATTTAGCATCGGAAATGAACTATCCATGATCGAGTATTCCAATAAAAGCGTCGAATGATTCCAGCGACGACGACGTTTGGATTATATTTATTTCCGCCTGGTGTCGTCGTCGTCGGCCAGAGAATCGGAAAACGTTCGTTGGGAATAGGATAAGAGAAATTCAGAAAGATTCTGCACCGGACCAGTGGAGATATGTTTCGACGAAGGAAAATCCGGCTGATCTCCTTTCTCGGGGCTCAAGCTTGGTCCCGTATAAAATATATCTCAGCAAGCCGTTGAACAACTCGGAGAAAATTTCGAAGTTCTGGTCAGAAGGACCGTGTTGGCTTCAGGAAGCTAACCTTCGGGAACCGAAATCGATAGGAAAGGTAGACTTCGCAATCGCAATCGGCGAAGCCAAGAAGGATACGGTCAGCATGATGTCTATTTCGAGAGATCAGGCTGAGATTGGAAGCAGAATTCTACTAGATGAGCGCCATTTTTCGTCATGGACGAAGGCAGTGAAAGTAACAATTCTCGTGCTAAGGTTCGTGAAGAAGTTTAGAAAACAAACAAACCCGAATGAGGTACCTTTCATTAGGGCATCGGACTATGCGGAGGCTTGGATTTCACTGATGAAAAACATTCAAAGAGCTTGCTTTTGGAAGAGAGTGGGAGTGAGTGTAAGAGAATTACGAAAGGGATCAGATTGGCTTTGTTGAAGCCATTCGTCGACGAGAAATTCATTCACATTCACATCGGAAACCATTCGGTGCCGTTCACGCTCAGAAAAGTCAGAAAATTTGAATTTCGACGAAAAATATCCAATCCTCATGGATGGAAAAAATAAATTCGTACAGCTTTTGATGGCTTGGATCCACGCTGGAAAGTGCCTTCACACACAAGGGATCTCTACAAACCTTCATCATGTACGGTCGGAATACGTCGCCTTGAAAGCGAGGAGCTCTTTGAACAACGTTCTGCGTTCCTGCGCCGTATGCGCCAAATTCAGAGCGAAAGCAGCTTCGGAGGAGGAGGTTCCTCCGTTGCCAGCGTTTCGGATTGATCAAACGGCGCCGTTCACTATCACCGGTGTGGACTTCGCAGGTCCTATTTACATCAGGAATTCTGAAGGAGCAAAGGTAAAAAGTTACATAGTTCCTGAGAGCAGTCTCAAGAGGAGTCCACCTGGAACTAACTCCGAACCGGACTACGTACGAATTCATGCTATGTTTAAGGAAGTTTATGAGTCGGTTCCCATCAGTGTCGAAATTTGTGTCAGATAACGCGAGCACGTTCAAGAGAACGGCGAAAGAATTGCCTTTTTTCATATCTCAGATTTCTGAACCGGAACTTCAAACGTTGCTCGGAGAACACCACGTTGAGTGGGAATTCATTGCCGATAGGGCACCGGTTCAAGGGGCTTGGTGGGAGCGTATCGTGCAACTGGTCAAAAGACCGCTCCGAAAAGTTCTAGGGACCACTATCCCTGGTTTTTGGGAGTTGGAATCGATTTTAGCGGAAATAGAGCTATGTGTTGAGAAGGGTGTCCCGTTCGCCTCTGACTCTGACTTGTCTTACATACTGCACTATCTACGACGCCCAGCGTGAGGCTCCTTCGGTGCCTCACGTACGGTTTTCCCTCACTTGACTTCCCTATATAAGCAACTACATTGGATACAATAAGTGACTTGAACTTCTACCAAGAGCTCCGTGTGTCTTAGCTGTGTGTCTCCGATAACTGACTAAATGAGAACCTGTACCTTCCAACACTATGCATGAACTTACGACCCATCACAGCATGGCCATCGCAACTACCGTATTTCTTCTAATAGACGAGCACCTTCTAATAGACGGGCATCTCGAATAGACGGGCACCCCACACTTGGGTTGAAAAAATAGAAGGGCACCTTCTAATAGACGGGCACCCCTGGGCTCTTGATGGTTCCGAAGACCATGAAATTGTATGTTTTCGAACCGACGCACAGTGGGGTATTTTGGCCCGGGGTGATCGAAAATATTTCCCGGTCTAGATGTGTGGATATTCCTTTCGTGCTGGGTACTACGAGTCTCTCCAAGGGTTTTGTACGGATTGGAAGTTCCAGAATCGTGATTTTTTCTTTTTTTTCTCGATTCTTCCGTGTTACCGATTTCTGAAAATTGCGAATTATTGATGAAAATCGAGCCAGGAATGGCTAATGTGAAGGCTGCTCTGTCGAAAAGATGTCCGCTATAAGCTCCCGTTCGATGCCCGATTCATCGTTCGCAAAACCTGCCGTTTTCGAAAACCGGCCCACAACATGGGAGTCTATAGGCACAACATCGGATGGGGCCGTCCATGGGGCGAATGTCGGCCTGTCACCCAGCTACAAGATACGGCGCGCACGGAATCTGTAGAAATCCGCATGAGCGAAATATCGCAGAAACAAGAGAATAACCAGCCCGTCAAGCGCCTGGTAAGGCGAATGGTGCATATTGGTAGGAAAAGATGTGGTGGTTCAACCCCGTCGTTCTGAACGCATGCGAGAACGAAGCAAATAAACTAGTCAGTCTGTCCTCACTCTTCAGAGCAACCACACGCGTATTCACTGAGCTCCCACAAAGAATCACGTTTGAATCACGACAGAGACCAATCGGCCAACCAGAGGGAATCGGGAGACCCACGCGACGTCTCAGTCAGCAAATGTTCACAAAGCAAGTTTCAGGAGAGTGCCGCATATGTGCTGTGACAGTTTCGCTGCAAGTTCATATAGGGAAGTATCATATCGTTCATGTAAATTAATCATCAACCCTTGCATTTAAATAAACGCGCTCCATCTCCTCAAGCGGTATGTGCAGACAGGTTGTCGACACATACCGTTATGACAGCCAGAACACGGCAGCAATTCCACAAGTGAGAATGAAGCACAGGCGTGAGCGCTAATTCCACCCTGCCGTGTCATCAATCTGATAGAGTAAAAGCACCCCCTTAACATGGTGTCAGAAGCTCAGTGACCCAAGATGCCGCCCAAGACATCCTCCACGATCCAACTCCCAGCGCCGGCAAAGTTCGAGACAGCAGCATCGAGTTGCCGGTACTCAGCCTGGAAGCGGTGGGCGACCGCGTTTCGCCGTTTCGCCCTTGCAGCGGGACTTGCCCCTCTGGACCCAGCGAAGCAACGCAGCCACGTCCTAATCCACGCCGGCGAGCAGTTAGCAGAAATATTCGATGCCCACATTCAGTCCTCCGTCAAGCCAGATGACGGCTACGAGGCGGTTCTCAATGCTGTCGAGGCGCACTTCAAATCCCAGCTCAACACCGCCCAGTCGAGATTCGAGTTCCTAAACGACAAACAGGGTGACCGCGAACTCGACCCGTACATGGTACATCTCAGAGACAAGGTCGAAGAGTGCGACTTTTGCGAAAAATGTGCCGAGTCGCTGGTAGCAACGACTTTCATCAACGGCGTCGGGGACAGGAAGCTGCGTAAACATCTTATCGCGATCAAGGGTCCATGCTCTACAAACGACATGCTCCTCAAGGCCAAAGCATTCGTTGCCACAAAGAAGATCGAGAACCAAATTTCGATGAACGCACCAACCCAGCAACAGAGCACATCGGTCGTCGATCAGATATCCAGCCGGCGAAACCCTCCCCGCGAACGGCGGCAGCCTCGCGAGCATCAGGCAGATTCATCAAAGAGATCTCCAATCTGCAAAGATGGGTGTTTCACTCACCCTGGCGGCAAGTGCAGGGCACCTTCTGTGAAGTGCCTCAAATGCCAACGTAGAGGACACTTCGCGAACGTCTGCAGGATGGTCAACGCGCTGAATGACGAGGCCTCGGACGATGAGATGATCGACGATCTCAGGCTTGACTCGCTACGCATCCACGAGCTTGAGGGTGTTCGCAGAGTCAATGACGACCCAAACACATGGTGGTCGAAACTACTCCTGGGTGACCCGCCACACCGCGTCAACTTCAAGCTTGACACCGGTGCCGAGTGCTCCGTTCTACCGCGCCAAGTCTTCAATTCCCTGCGCGCACGGCCGCCCCTTCTACCCACCAGCAGGCGCGTGGTATCGTACACCAACCACGAGCTCCACATCGACGGCTTGTGCGAATTGCCGGTCAGCGTCACGCGGAACGCTCAACCACACCGTCTGAAGTTCTACGTCATCAATACATCGGCCCCGCCTATTCTTGGTTTGCCTGCATGCAAGACACTCCAGCTTATAAGACGATGTCGTGTTGATGCTATTCAAGGCGTCGAGGTCGACGACGCTAAGTCGAAGACCATCGCCGAGTTCGCCGACGTTTTTGACACTTCCACAATCGGATGCATTGACGCAACGCAAACAATCACGATCCCGAAGCCGCCACCGCCGAAGAAATTCCCGCCAAGACGGATTCCGATGCGGTTCAGAGACCAAGTCAGGAACCAACTCGCACAGATGGTCAAGCTCGGAATCCTCGAGCGAAGCACAAAGGCAACGCCGTACGCCCTGCCAGTCGTCACAGTATTGAAGCCTGATGGCGCAATCCGCCTCTGCATAGATCCAAGATGGATAAACCCACACATCCTGCGAATGAAGTTCCCTTTGCCGAAAACCGAACAAATCTTCGCAAGTCTAGGTGGAGCGTGCGTCTTCACGGTGGTTGACGCCGCTTCCGCATTCTACCAGCTCCCTCTTGATGATCCATCGAGTGATCTATGCACAATATCAACCCAGTTCGGGAACTTCAGGTTCAGGCGTCTCCCATTCGGAATCGTTGACGCATCTGAGCGTTTCAGCGAAGTTGTGCATCGTTTCTTCTCTGACCTAGAGGGGGTTGTAAGTTGCGTCGATGATTTCCTAATTCACGGCCGAACCCGCGCCGAGCATGACGCGGACCTCTCGAGGTTCCTCCTTAGGTGTCGTCAGGTTGGACTAAAACTCAAACCTGAGAAGTTACAGCTTGCCAGATCCACAGTGCGATTCCTCGGTCACAGCATCAGCACCGACGGAATTCGGATCCTCAACGATCGGGTTGCCGCCATCACGCAAATCAAGAGGCCCGAAACCCCCACAGAGGTGAGACGGTTCCTAGGAATGGTCAACTATGTACAAAAATACATCCCAAACGCTGCCTCCCGCACCGCCCCTCTACGACTGCTCACCAGATCCGACATCGGCAAATTTCAGTGGAATGACGCGCAGCAGCACGCTTTCGAGGATCTCAAGCAGGCTATCGCAACGGCACCTGTGTTGCAGCACATCGACCCCGCGCTTCCGCCCACCATATCAACGGACGCGAGCTCCTTTGGCATGGGCGCTGTCCTGCTACAGGAGGGAAGACCAATCGCCTTCACATCTGCGAGTCTCACCCCCACCCAACAGCGATACGCCCAACTCGAGAAAGAGCTCCTCGCTGTTGTTTTTGCCTGTGAGCAATTCCGCTTCTACATTCTGGGATGTCATGTTACAATCGAGTCCGATCACCGTCCGTTAGAGAGTATTGTCAAGAAGGATATTTCCATCCTCAGCCCGAGAGTTCAAAAGATGGTGCTAAGGCTTTTGCGATATTCATTCACACTTCGCTACGTCCCAGGCAGATTCATGTACATCGCGGATACACTCTCGCGTTCTCCAGCAGCCACGGAGTTCGCGACACCGGAGATGGAGCAGGCCGGAGCAACGGTCCTCGCATCCCTCGTCATCTCTGCCGACAGAAAGGAACGCCTGAGGGTCGCAACAGACAGTGACCCATCCACGGCTGTGGCCCGCGATCTTACAGTTCAAGGGTGGCCCGGCCACAGGCGCAGTGCCGGCGCAGCTGCCGGACCTTTCTGGCAGTACCGAGACGAGCTGCACGTCAGCGACGGATTGCTGTACAGGGGACAGCGACTTGTTGTTCCTGTCTCCGAGAGACAATCCGTTTTGGCGGGCCTTCATGCTGCCCACCAGGGCGAAGAGAGAATGTTACGGCAGGCACGAAGCAGCGTTTTCTGGCCAGGAATGTCTGCCGCAATCCGAGGAGTCGTTGAGAAGTGCGACCAGTGCCAGCTGTACATGCGAGCAAATCCACGTGAACCATTGCAGCCGACACCGCCGCCACCGTCCCCATGGCACACAGTTGCTGCCGACTTCATGCACCTCAGCCGAGGAGTTTTCCTGGTAGTCGTAGACTACTTCAGCAAGGACGTTATCGTAAGGAAGATGCATTCTACCACGGCCCAGGCGGTTGCCAAAGCATTCGAGGACATCATATTGCAGCATGGCGCGCCCGTCCGTTTTGTTAGTGACAACGGACCACCTTTCAACAGTGCCGAGTTCCAAAGTTTCTGCAAATACTGGGACATAGAGCTCAAACCAGTCTCGCCCGGACACCCTTCGGCCAATGGACAAATCGAAAGAACAATACAGACTGTGAAAGCCACTATCATCAAGGCTGAGCGGTCCGGAACGCCCATCATCGAAGCCTTATTGGCCCTACGCACAACTCCTGCTGACGACGGCCTCTCACCTGCCGAATTGTCCAACGGCCGAATATTAAGAACGCGCATGCCAATGTCTGAAAACGCACTCCAGACTGAGTCTTCCCCAAGATGGAACACACGCCGACGAGCCCTCGAGAAGGCAGCATCACGGTCGAAGCATTACTATGATCGCTCCACGTCCGATCTTCCACCCCTGACTAGTAATCAGCGGGTTTTGGTTAGGAAGGCCTGTCGGAACTGGGAGCCGGGAGTAGTGGTGCGACGTTTGGATGCGCCGCGCGCGTACCTCATCCGCATGCAATCGGGGCTCGTGGTCAGGCGAAATAGGAAGGACATCAGAGTTGACAAAAGAGTTGGCGATCAACCTCCGCCCGTCCGCGACACCAGTGCCCAGCCAGCAGTTGTGGTGACGACGGCCTTCACGCAATGCACGCAACCTGCAGGCACACGCCAACAGATTGCCTCTCCTGCAGTACATACAGGAACGAATCCTGATAGCACACGCCAATCGCTCAGGGTTTCGAGCAGGATTCCAGTTCCAAACCGAAGAATATTCAACAACGATTTCGAACACAACGGCCGCCAACGGCCGAGTTCCTAGACACCCCTCGTATCTTCTAGCTTGTTCATTGTGAAAAAAAAGGATGTTATCATATCGTTCATGTAAATTAATCATCAACCCTTGCATTTAAATAAACGCGCTCCATCTCCTCAAGCGGTATGTGCAGACAGGTTGTCGACACATACCGTTATGACAGCCAGAACACGGCAGCAATTCCACAAGTGAGAATGAAGCACAGGCGTGAGCGCTAATTCCACCCTGCCGTGTCATCAATCTGATAGAGTAAAAGCACCCCCTTAACAGGAAGGTCGGCTTTGTTCGTGCGAGCGCCGCGCTGCCGATTGTCGAGGAACACTCAACTTCCGAGTGACCTCTCTTTGAATACAGGGGTGCTCCATGCAAAGAACGGCTCGTTCAACGAACAACCCGTTCAACGAACCTCTTCGAATCACTCATCTGCTCCGTTGAGCGAACCGAAGGCTCGTTGAACAAACTTTCCGGAAATAGCTCCGATTGGGAGTTCTAGAAGATTTCTTCAACCGAAGAATCGCGATCGAAGTAATGTCGACAAGCGACGTGGTAGGCGGCGAAATTCGATTATTTTTGTCCGTTGTCGACCAATGCTCCTTGTCACCCCGTTCAACAAACTGTCCCGTACAGCGAATTTGTTCTTTGAACGGAAGCTGAACGTTACAATTGGCTCAATTGTCCGGGTAGATTCTTTCGATCCGGTTCGGAATCTATTGACATCCCTCATCACTCTTGTCCCGCAAATAAATCGACAGCGTTGAGCGGGGACAGCCTGTACATTTTCGCGGGTGAAACTCGAGCAAAAGAAGGCAACGCACCGGTGCAAGCACTTCGGACAGTATCAGAACACATCAGCGCTCGACGGACTGGCTATTTACCTGTTTCTGCGATATTTCGCTTACGCGGATTTCTACAGATTCCGTGCGCGTCGCATCTTGTAGCTGGGTGACAGGCTTACATTCGCACCATGGACGACCCCATCCGATGTTGCCCCGTTTCTATTCTACAGGCAGATTTCATGCCCGCCCATCGACTCCCATATTGTGGCCGGTTTTCGAAAACGGCATGTTTTGCGAACGATGCATGGGGCATCGAACGGGAGCTAATAGCGGACATCTCGACGACAGAGCAGCCTTCACATCAGCCATTCCTGGCTCGATTTTCATCAATAATTCGCGATTTTCAGAAATCGGTAAAACGGAACAATCGAAAGAAAAATGAAAAAATCACGATTCTGGAAATTCCAATTCGTACAAAATCCTTGGAGAGACTCGTAGTACACAGCACAAAAAGAATATTCACACTTCTAGAGCGGGAAATATTTTTGATCACCCCGGGCCAAAATACCCCACTGTGCGACGGACCAATTCTGTCCGGTGAGCAACTTCTGTCGGAAGCGCGACTTTGTGAAGTTATCTCCGTCCTCCATGTTGAGGATGGTGAGAGTGCGCACGACTCATCAAACGACTCAATCATAGACGTTTCAGAGATCCCAAATCGCTCTGAACCATACGATAATGAAGCTAAGCGGTAATACAATGCTCTCAAGTTCGAGCTCCTACCGCGTCGGTTCGAGTAGCGGGTACGTTTGTGTTCGTGGGGATCCTCTCAGGCAAGTGATCGAAAAAATTCACAGGTGTTTCACCTTACGGTGAAAGCATTAACGAAGGATTCGGTACATCCGAAATTTCCACTAAAGCATTTCTCTATAGCTCAAGAGTCATCCGGAGCCAATGATTTCCATAGTACAAGACCGACTTTGGACCAATATTTTGAAACTCCATGAGTTCCAGCTATGATGTATTATTTATTTGATGATGATATAAACATACAAAGGATTCGATTAAGAAGCAGCAAGGGAGGGCCTGATTAGCTCATTTCCTACACCTCGGGTTTTTCAATTTTTGGAACGATGGGGGAATTCTGGAAAGAACAAAATAGTCAATAAATCATTGGTTGCCTCTGACTCCCACTGAAGACGTGAGCCAATGAATGAGGCATGCGTCACTGAGCTAGTCATCACCATACCTGTCCCGTGCCTTGGCGATATGTGAACCGCATCCGGTACATCTTGCCCAGCGGAGCTTCGAGAACTCGTTGCAACTGGATCGAATCATTTTCGAAGAGGGAAGCGGCGGCTTGGGCCGGAATCCCAAGGAAATGCTCCGCCGGCTGAAATCGATAAAACTCGATAAATGCACCCACATCCATGAGAACCGATTCGATATGAGAAAGGAGTGACTAGAAGCGGTCTCACCTGACCGAAGACGAGGCAACGCATTTCACGCGTCGCGTCCCTAACGAGGATCCGAAGCGAGTATAGCCAGCGGAAAGTGGAGCGCGTGGTGTGGCATTTTGGACAAAGCCAGAGATTGTCCTTAACAGCTTCCAACTTCTTCAAGCACTCAGGCTGAGCACAACTGCGATACCAAAGTGACTCCGATGAGGCGAAGACCAGTTCCACATGGTTCCAGAAAACGAGAGTCGGCGAGGCTGGAGATTTCGATAGCAGACTGTCAGCTTGCTCGAAATTCAGCTACTTCTCAAAGCCGGACGCCGAAAGTGCAAGCTGCCCATTGAGTGTTTCCGGGTTCTGACGGCTCCACCACGATTTGTGTCAGAGATTTCAAATATCACCGCGTCCAGTTGTGTAAATAAATGACGGCAGCAGACGGTTTGCTGCCGCGCACACAAGTCGGTATTCCGACTCCCTGAAGTCCGCGTGTCCTCCTTCCTAGATAGGATAGCTTCCTAAGAATCAGCTACAATCCTACAAGCTTACAACTGGCGACGAGGATAAAACCAATCGAATCTTCAGATCGCGTGAGTGACGTTTTTTTCAAGCAAAAATGTCCGAAGTTACGAATTCGACCTAACAAAATTTCGCGCCACGGACCGAAAAGTTCTCGGCATGGTTGTGCCGCCTCGAGAATTATCTTCGGTACCAGAAGAAAACAACCGATGTGGAGAAGCAATGTGCTATCCTTGCTTTTATGGGGCCCGAAGCTTTCAAACGATTTTTCGATAAAGTCCCGTCGGACAAGAAGCCTGAGGATCTTAAGTACGATGAGATCACAACTTTGCTTCGGAAGATTTTCGAGCCCGGAGAAAACCTGTGGACATCGCGCCTGTCTTTCCGGGGCATTCGCCAAAGTTCAGGCGAAGCTCTAGAGGACTTCGAGGCACGACTGCGGACCGCAGGCAGAATCTGCAAGTGGGTCGGCGAGGAATTGCAAATGAACCTGATTGAACAATTCATCGGTGGACTTGCTGATCAAACCATCCAGCAGGCGATTCTAGTGAAGTGTGCCGCTTCCAAGGATCTGGCCGAAGTGTTCAGCAAGACGGAAGAGCTCACGAATGCGCGAAAGACGGCTTCGACGTTCCGGAATGTGCAGACTCATGCTGCGAGTGCTGCTGAAGTTCTCAAACTTCAAGTTGGAAATCGAAGTTCGATCAGTGGGAAGTTCGCAAGAAAAGGCAAGAGTGCAGCAGATTCATCGAAATCATCTTCCACCCGTAAGTGCTATCGTTGCGGAAACTCCAATCATTTAGCGCCGGACTGCAGGTACAAGAATGCAGAGTGTAATCAATGCAAAACAAAGGGTCATCTAGCTGCCGTGTGTAGAAAAATCCGAAACCACCATCTGCTAGAGGAAGTTCCGTTCCATATCGTGGATGAGCATGGAAAAGATCCGATTGAAATGAACGTGAAGATCTTCAATCGCGAAATTCGGATGGAGGTGGACACAGGCAGTGGCGTTTCTACGATGGAGCATTCGAAATTCCTGAAGGCGTTCCCGAACGAGAGGATATTCAGGAATGACGTAAGACTACGATCCGCAACCCGTGAGTGTTTCGAGCCTATTGGTTATGCTGAGGTTCCTATTGAGAATGGAATGTTCTGGTAGCCGGTTGTCGGCCTTCACAACGAAGTTATATTTAGAACTTAATTTTCTGGTAATTATTACCCTTCCGCATTTGCGGACTATATAAGCACGCAGTCTTCAATGAATAAACACTGGTGTAGGACTGAAGCACACTGGCGGTGTTCTTTATTGTACTGGACGAGTGGAACCTGAGCTTGAAGAACCGATCAGCGTTATCAGCACGAACTCCTGCTCCTCCTGCTCCTCCGGACCACTACGGTGAGTTACAATACTTACTCTAGACTGAGGTAACGAGTTCGTCAGTACCATGCCCACTACTCCGGCCGCAGCTCCGGGGTCCTCCGGGGCCTCAGGGTCCTCCGGAGCCTCCAGCTCTACGCCGGCGTCGGGAGCTTTTTCCTCCTCGACTACCACCGATAATAAGTGCTGTAAGCCCTTATCCTGCCCAGTCGTACTGGACGATCAAGGTCGTGGATATCAGGCGTGGAAGGATTTGATGCCCATCTACCTCCAGAGCGATTTCGATGCTTGGCAGATCATTGACGGCAAGGTCACCCTGAAAGTGAAGCAGGGAAGCACTGCTTTGACAGCCGAGGAGCTGAAGCACAATGAGACCTATGCGAAAGCAAATTTGAGAGCCAAACAAATGCTCTTTGCTTCAATGACCCGAAACCTCATCATGAGTCTGTTTCATGGAGAAACTGAGAAGCTCAACGCCAGAGAAATCTGGCTGAGAGTTAAGAATCACTTCACGAAAGACACAAGCATTCGTAAGAACGTTGCTCTGTCGAGATTCATGAACTTCAAGTTCTCGAAATCCAAAACTGTGGATCAGAATCTCCTTGAGTACAAGCTTCTCGAAAATAACGTGGTTGATGCAGGTTTCACTCTCAAGAATGAAGTCAAGACTGAGGTCCTCCTCAGTGCATTGCCTCCGTTCTGGGAGCCAATCAGAATGGGTTGGGCTACAAGGCCCTCGAGCGACAAAGAGGTCTCGACGCTCATCGAAATCATCAAATCTGAGGCTCATAGACTGCAGCCGAAGCAAGAGTTGCAAGACGCCACTGCGCTACTTTCTCAAATGAGTGTGAGTAAACCTCACCCCGGCCAGAAGCCGAAGCGCAAGTTCCGACCACGTTACCCTCAGCAAAGGAGAAACAACTATACGCGACAGAACACGAACAGTTCTGAACCTAGATGCTACAATTGCGGAAAGAAAGGGCACTACAAGAACAAATGCCGAAAGCCTAGGAGAAGCTCCGGCCCATCAGGCTCGGGATCTGGTCACTCCAGATCGAATCCTAGAGCTCACGTGGCCGAAGCACTCGTTGTTCATTCTGGACACTCGAAACGAACCAACTTCTTAGTTGATTCAGGCTCTACGCATCATTTGACCAATTGTAGAGAATGGTTCACAACATTCAGCGGCAACTCTGATACCCGGGAAGTCAGAGTGGGCAGCAATCATCGCCTGCTGGTTTCAGGACAAGGTGATGCCCGCTTGACTATCAGATCAGGCCACAAGGACACTACATTAGAACTCAAAGATGTCCTGTTCGTTCCAAGGATTCGTAAGAATCTGATTTCTGTCGGAAAATTGACTGATGATGGTTTTGACGTCAACATCCATAAGGATGAGCTCACCATCAGCAAGAATGAAGTATGCATACCGGTACCAAAGGTAAAAGGCCTGTACCGTTTGGAAGTCGACTCGAAGAAATTTCGAAATGGCCAGGACTCAGCTTACAATAGCGAGCCTGAGCCGATTGATGATGCAATTGCAAATCCACTCGAGTGCTGTGATGTGAACGCGGCCAGCGTCTCCAGCCCGAAGAAAGTGGAGAAGGCTAATGTGGCAAGCCTGAGAAGCGCGCATGAGCTACTTGCTCACGTTAATAAGAATTCAGTCAAGAAATTCTTACAGCTGCATGAAATACCTTTCAAAGATGATCTAGACAAATGCGAAGACTGCATTATGGCCAAACAAACTAGAGTGTCTGATCACAGTCGGCCGAAAGCAGCTAAAGCGGATTCCCCCGGTGTGGTGGTGGCTGACTTATGCAGCCCAATGACTGTATCGATCGGAGGCTACAAGCATTTCCTCCTGATCACAGATGAGTTCTCAAAGTTTCGCAAAGTGTACTTTCTCAAAACGAAAGGCGAAACTGCAGGCTTTATCAAGCAATATGTTAAATGGTTTGAGAACTTGATTGGTCGTCCTATACGACGTTTCCATTCCGACGAAGGGAAGGAATTCAAGAACCAAACGGTCAGTAAGATCTTGAATAATGTCGGAGCCGAACAAACATTCGCGGCTCCGTATCGCCCGCAGATGAACGGTCAAGCGGAGCGTTCGCACCGAACAATTTTGAACCTTGTTCGAGCAATTCTGATCAGTGCACGATTGGAGAGCAAGAAGTTCCTTTGGGACGAATGCGTGAATTACTGCGTTGACGTTCTGAACGTCATGACAGTGCATGAGGACTTGAAACAGAGTGCTTACGAAATCTTCTACAAGAAGAAGCCATACCTCGGCAAACTCTACGCATTCGGCACCAAATGTTTCGTGCGAAATCAGATTGCAAAAGCGAAGAAACTAGGACGTCGTAGCCAGCCCGCAAGATTGGTCGGATTCTCCAAATTCGGCCTCGGCTACAGAATTTGGCCAGAAAGGACGCACACCATACTTAGATCCAAGGACGTCACGTTCTTGAAACCACCACCTCTTTTGGCCACGTCAGCCCGCAACGATACAGAACCCGAGAATCGGGAGTCGCCACAGTTTACCCCTGAGATACAGCAGGATGATAAGTCTGACGATGATGAGAGCGACATTGGAACTCAGCCAATTGACAAGGAAGTTCACGCTTCATCCAAGGCCAAGGTCGATAAAGAAAACCTGAAGGTAAACAGCCACAAGGATGGCCAGAAAACAGAATCGACCTCTACAAAGCCATCGGCCTTTCAAGCCGAAGCCAAGGCTAAAAGAAATAATAACTCGCGGAGCTTTGAATATGATTACGATGTGGATGCAGAATCACAAGGCCAAAACAATCCTACATCGTACCTTGACGCTATGAGTAGCCCGGACAGATCACACTGGGCCTCAGCTATTGCAGAAGAGCTCAAGGCAATGACTGATAAGTCAGTCTGGGAAGAAGCTGATCTTCCTAAGGGCAAAAAGGCCCTTGACTCAAGATGGGTCTTCAGAGTTAAGATTGACCCACAGAACAAAACCAAAAGGTTTAAAGCCCGCCTGGTCCTTCGAGGATTTCGTCAGATCGAAGGCGAACATTTCTCTGCTGATAAAATATTCGCCCCCGTTGCCCGTCAAGAAGGTGTCCGGACAATATTGAGCATCGCAGCTCAAGAGAAGTTGTATCTTCATCAATTCGATGTGAAGACGGCTTTCTTGAACGCAGAACTTTCTGAGGAGATCTACATGAGACCTCCAGAAGGCAGCCACTATAAGCCAAACAAAGTGCTTAGGCTCCTCCGCTCAATCTACGGACTTCGACAGTCACCTTACAACTTCAACAAGAAGTTGACACAGATACTGCTCAACAAAGGATTGGAGAAATCGCAAACGGATCCTTGTATTTTCTTCCGAAACGGCAAGGATAGACTTTTAATCGGCATTTATGTCGACGACGCTATCTGCGCCGGAGCATCAAAGGACTTGGTTCTCAAGTTCATCGATTCGTTGGGACAAGAGCTCGAGATCACATCGCAGCCTCTGTCTTACTTTCTCGGGATTCAAATCGAGACCAATGCGAATCATGATGTCCATATCCATCAGACAAAGTATGTCGAAGAAGTACTGGAGAAATTCGGAATGTCCGATTGCAAACCAGCACAAACTCCATGCGATGCCGGGATCTATACGGTAAAATCGAAAGGTCCGAACTCCGAAAGTGAATTTCGTTGTTTGATTGGTAGCCTGATGTACTTGGCTACAGGCTGTCGCGTCGACCTCTGTTTCGTGGTCGCATACCTGAGCAGATATCTTGATAAGTGCACTCAAGAGCACATGGAACTCGGAAAAAGAGTTCTCCGATATCTCAAGTCGTGCCCTTCACTAGGGATCACGTACAAGAGTGACTCCGAAGAAAAGACCGCCGTGTTCTCGGACGCTGACCATGGCTCTGATCCTGAGGATCGAAAGTCAACGTCAGGTACCCTAATCATGAGACAATCTGGTGCGGTTGTTTGGGGTACACACAAACAGTCGAACGTAGCAAACTCAAGCTGCGAGGCTGAACTGTACGCAGCGTCTGAAACACTGAAGGCAGCATTATGGATGAGGAAGTTGTTAAATGAGTTGGGGATACAGGAGAAGATCACAATCCAAATCGATAACATGGCATGCATATCGATAATCAAGAACCCAACCTTTTATCGACGAACAAAACATATTGAACTGAAATACTTCTTCATCAGGGATCACTACGACAAGGGCGACATCGACGTGATTCACGTACCCTCCGTGAACCAGCGCTCAGACTGGCTCACGAAACCTTTGTCGAAATCAGTTTTCCTACAACAGAGGGCACTGTCAGGGCTAGAACAATGGAGGGATCGAGCAGAGCAGTAGGTCGTATGAGTCTTATTCTTATCATACTCACGACTCAATTAACACCTACTAACCAATACTTCTCCTACGAAAATTGCGGACAGAAATGCAAGGACGAAGGGTTACCTTGCAACATTCAAGACGTGATCAACACGTTCTCAATAATCTGTCTGGACGGAGGTATCTGTGAAGACAACGCCAACGAAGACATGCCTTGTATCTTTGAGGATAGGGCAACTGAAGGTGGAAGTGCATTATGGCCTATCTTTCGCGAAAGGAATCAGCCAACGCCTGAACCAAAACCCGAGCCAAAAAGCAATGATGAGTGTCTGGTCTGGAAGATATCCATGGCCATTCAGACACTAACCGAGATCGCAATAGGAATCGTTATTGTAACGAAAAGATACCTGCGATACCGCGCTCGAGTTGAATATGAAGCACTTCCAAGAGCGAACATTGATAATCCATATCAAGATACCACAGAACCAATACCTCCTGCCACAGAATAAGTCAGTACGAAACACGTGTCTGAATCCACTGGTCTAGCGAGTACGGAATGGTGGCTTGTAAACAAAGAGCAGCCAGCCATTAGAAAAGAGAGAGAGTGAAAGAAGCACTCACCAAGCAGCGCGAAGAGAATACTGAAGTCTTGAAAGAAACACACAATGCACTACTGACGACTGGAATTTATTTCACCAATTTTAATGGTCCAGCCGGGCCATGTGAGATCAAACTCACAGGCCGTACTGAACCAAAATCGAACATCACTCCGGCTAACGAGCGGAGTAACCTCGTTTTCGAGAATGGACTCGACCTGTCGCTCAACAAGCCAGCGAAATCTGTCTTGCATCTTTTGTTGAGCAAGCTTTCGATACAAGTTCCGGATGCCCTCCGGACGATGTTTCCAAATGACTTTGGAGATCCGCTTGAACAGGCCTCGGTGCCGATAATCTTCCGAGCACCGAAGTCCAAGGAGCCGGTCCAGATCATCCTCGAACAGTTGATAGCCAGTCACATGACATGGCATGTTACGAGATCTCACTTCTTTTCGGGCGCGTTCGATGTACTCCCAAATACTTGAACGCCTGGAACCTCTCTGACTCCTTGGAGTCTTCTTGAGGATTTGAGGGAGGAACCCTTGTCCGATGGTATACTGTGAGAGATCTGCTGGAGGCACCAGAGCACAGTCCACACATCGACAGTGCGTTCTGGAGCTGAACTTCGTCATATTGCGCGTCGATGTACGTGTGTTGTAACGGAAAACACTGAATGACCTATTCAGAGCAGCAGTATTTAAAGGAATGAAGTTCCTTCGCATGCTTCGGTAACCCGCACCGCTGACCCTCAGGGATAATTCGATAATTATTCAGACACTGTGATTAACCGAAATTACGCAGTATAAAACCGAACGAATACTGTAAGACTGACACACGCAACGCCGAACTTTCACGCCAAGGCGCGCGTAAGTAATCACTGGCGTTCTCACAGATTAATTTCGTAACAGCACCCTTCAGTAACTTTCTGTAACAAGCACTTATGGAAAGAGTGATACGTCCCACTAGCTCGGATAAATCCAGATCCGTAGCAAAAGAGCAATCATGAAAAGAAACTAACAAATGACCAGATTGCAAGTTAGGAGGGACAAGATTGGAGAAAGCACCATAATAACGAAGCATGAAAATTAAAATGCATGAAGAACAAACTCCAATCATTTCAGAGAGACATGCCAGTCGCAATCGACCGGCAGGCTCTCTTTATTTACAATATTTACAAGGGAGATTATGGTTTGGGCCCGAACAGGCATCGCAAGGATAACCTGTTCGTCCGGATCATAGCTCAGCGGCCGGAGGATGCAGGCTTGGTAGGTTCTCGAGGTGCAGATGGAAAACCTCGGGCCCCCTCGACAGATGATGTAAACTGTCTGGAATCTTCGGGGGCCGACCTCCAATTCATTTCTCTTAAACGCCCGCAGAAGTTGTTGATCATTGCGGGCGGAGGTGCCTGGAGTCGCCGATGGTCTAGCAGACTCGAGAGTGGACGTTGCTGATGTTGTTGTAACGTCTAGAAGGATTTGAAATATCAAGAATAGAAAACAGATCAAGGTATTCGGAAGCCTGAAAATGTGTAGTTACCCGACTCCCCATCCTCTCGGCTCGCCTTGCTTATGTCCGTGAGGTGGGTGGAGTATAACTCCATGACCACCAACCCAAATACCAAAATCCCCCACACGGCGCAGCAGAGGAATAACACCTCGCACCAAGAGTACGAGGGTCCCCTCCGCTGCAACCGCCTTTCTCGGGAGTTCTCCCGACGATCGAAGAGCAGTTGCTCCTCGTCGTTTCTTCGGTCAAGAAGATTCAGAAACATTGTTATCTCGACGAAACTTTGTTTGATAAGAAACTCTTGGTAACCTATCCCTTTATATAGGTAAAGAATGCCCAGAGTAATTGAGCCACATGAATCTCAGAACAAATATGCAAAGTCTAAATAGATCAAGCCAAGAACAAGTGTAAGCAAGAAATTTGTACAATTTATTCACAAGATACCTAAAATACCTAGGTACCTATGAGTATCAGATTTCGTTGTCAGATGGCAAATGTACCTCCATGTACCATCTCTTGTTATCACAATCCGGAAAGGGCCCATATGCCTCGGAAAACTTCCGAACATCTTCATCGGGCACATCAATCAAGGACACCCTTTCCATGAGATCATCGAGCTGACTCAACTCGGGACGTCTCATCAGGCAAATCTGATCCCGCTCCGATATGCAGAGAGCCGCCACCATTTGGTATCTACAACGGAAGAAGAACATCCGAACATGTGTCGCGATATAATCGAACGACTGATCGAAGTTCGGACGCCAAAACTCCGGAACCATCGTCACCGCCGGTATTATGATCGTTGTCGGCGCCATGGTTGTAGTTGACGTCGTAGTTGACGTCGTGGTGGTGGACGTCGCGGTAGTGGACGTCGTGGTAGACGTCGTGGTTGGTTTTCGAGTTACCGGCATCCGCAAGACTGGAACCGGAGCTCGTGTCGTGGTAGACACCGGTGCCTGCGTCGTGGACATCGGACGAACCAACATCCGCCGTGGAGTCGTAGCTGTGAACGGACGACGAGTTGTCGTTGTCGTCCGACGAACTTCAGGACGGCTACGGAGAAGGAAGGGACGACTGGTTGTCGTTGTCGTCTGATTTTGCCTGCTGCGAGGTGCGACGGCACCATGTGACTGTGAGTGCGTCACCACTTTCACCCTGTCGGGAACTCTTCTAACAGAAGGAGCTGTGGGACGCGGAGCCCGAGTGGACGTCGTCGTAGACGTCGTTGTGACCACCCACTTCCTTGGAGCCACTGTCGTCGTCGAAGTGGTAGAAGGAACTGTTGTCGTGGAGCTGGTGGTCGTAGTCCCCACGGTCGTCGTGGAAGGGACTACAGATGTCGTGGCCACGGTGGTCGTGGTCGTTAGATCGACCTGTGTTGAACCGATGGTTGGATCTGTCATCAACAGCTCGGTACTGAGATCCTCATTCAACACGGTCGTGGTTTCGGAGTTACCAGGGAACGCAAACTCCGTTGTCGGCTCAAACGGATCAGCCGACGTGAACAATGGAGACGTGGACGACACGCCCACGGTCGTGGAGCTCACGACTGCTCCAGATGAAACCGGGATCTCAGCTTTCCCGGTAAGATCTACAAAAAGGATCTATGAGAAAAATACTGCACATTATACTCCATAATCTACAAACGTTAATCACTAAAATTAACTCACGGAACGTCATCAACCCCGCGATGACGGCGATCACAAGGATCGCAATAAATGTGGCAGCTGCACACCACAGTGCGCAGCTTTTCGACCGGGACGGAATGTAATTTTTCCGTCCGGTATACGAGGATACAGGGAGACAAGGAGTCTCCGGGTTTTCATCGGCGGCTGATGTCTGGCCAGCCAGATTCACCATTTCGATCATCTCGTAGCCACTCATGTTATGTTTGCACTCTGATGCTGAGATTCAGATACTAACTACGCCTTGAGAGCGTTTTTATACATATAGCCTCTTCAAACGATGGATATCGTCATCGAGTTCCGAAAAATCGGAAATCAAGACCAACTCGACCCAAGCTGAACACAAGGATTCCATAATCATCATGGATCTCCAAAATTGCGATGACACAGGCTACGTCAGCCTTATTAGGTATCCATTGGACAGATGAGCTATGATGTCAAGATATTGAGTTCATAATACGCCTCGACACGACTACCCGAAGGAGGGATATTGAGAATGGAATGTTCTGGTAGCCGGTTGTCGGCCTTCACAACGAAGTTATATTTAGAACTTAATTTTCTGGTAATTATTACCCTTCCGCATTTGCGGACTATATAAGCACGCAGTCTTCAATGAATAAACACTGGTGTAGGACTGAAGCACACTGGCGGTGTTCTTTATTGTACTGGACGAGTGGAACCTGAGCTTGAAGAACCGATCATTCCTGTCACATACAAGAATCAATGTCGGAATCTCAAACTCTACCTTGTCGACATTCATGGTTTCCCCACGCTCTTGGGAAGATCATGGCTGCGGAATTTGAACGAAAAATTCCTCGATGTTAACCTTTGCGACTACAGCGACAAGAATTATGAGGAGGAGGCAAGAAAAATTCTTCAGAAGTACCCCAACCTCTCCAAGGGTGGCATCGGAAAATTTCCCAACATTGAAGCTTCAATCTATCTCAAAGAAAGCCCGAAGCCATCATACTTCCGACCGCGTCCAGTCCCGCATGCATTGCTGCCACTTGTTGATGCAGAACTTGATCATCTTGAAAAACACGACGTCATCGAAAAGGTCAATTCAAGTGAATGGGCACATCCAGTTGTCATCGCTCTCCGAGGAAAGGGAGAACTATCGACAAGAAAGGCAAGAATTTGCGGCGACTTCAAGGTTGGACTTAATCGTTTTCTTGTCATCGATAATCATCCATTAAAGAACATACGACATGCACTAGACAACATAGGAGTTGGAAGAAGGTTCACCAAGCTAGACGTCTCCAACGCTTTCCTCCACATGCCGATGCGCACCGAAGATCGCGCTTACCTCACTGTGAACACTCACAGAGGTCTCTACCGATTCAAGCGGATGTGCAACGGTCTTGCATCGGCACCAGCCATCTGGCAACGCTTTATGGAGGGGATCCTCGCTGGAATCGAGGGAGTGGAGGTCGTGATTGACGACATCGTGATCTCAGCGTCGACGGACGAGGATCATCTGAAGCGACTCGACACCGTTCTCAAGCGACTCAATGACAACGACTTGCGACTGAATCTGGCGAAATGCAGCTTCTTCGCTGAAGAGATTCAGTTCTGTGGGTTCCGGTTGAGGCACCAGGAAATCCACAAGTGCGACGACAAGGTGTCCAGTTTCAGGCGAGCACCGAAGCCGAAAACCGTGAGTGAGTTAAGAAGTTTCATTGGCATGATTCAATTCTACTCGTCATTCGCACCCCAACTCGCGAATTCGGCTCACCCGTTATACCAAGTGTTGCGAACGGTCCTATGGGACCGCTGCGCCGAGCTTACACACACATACATGTCGGAGATCAAGCACGATTTAGGGTGACTAATCCTCCCATTAATCAATCTGTATATTTCCGTATTCAATATATCCCTGCGAAATAATCATTCTCAATAAACTCCGACCGCGGTTCAGAGCGCTATCCGTCTGTCGCGCGGCCCAGCATGAGAGCCGACGAAACGCCACCACCGGCGCGGTGCCGGCGTCTCCGGATGACGTCACCGAAATAGGTCGGTGACGATCTCAACTTTCAACACAAGCGACACAAGTTCTAGAAAGACGGTCGTGTTCGGATCGCTCGCGCGTACCGCGGTCAATAGAGTTAAACTGTGCGTTTTCAATTCGTTTTTGGCTGTGGTGCGCCACACCAAGCATTCAAGGGTACCTCAACACAGCGTTTTTCCTGGACACCGGAGATGGATCGCGCATTTGAGGCCGTGAAGGCAGAAATGTGCTCACCGAGAGTGCTAGTTCCGTTCGATCCGGCCAAGGCATTGCTTCTGGCGACCGACGCGTCGTCGTACGGAATTTCTGCAGTGTTGTCTCATCGATTCGACGACACTTCAGAGAGACCGATCGCCTATTACTCAAGGACGCTCACTGATACCGAGAAGCGCTACACACCACTTGAGAAGGAAGCTCTTGGAATCAAGGAAGGGATTAGTCGGTTTTTCTACTACTTGTTCGGTAGAAGATTCACCTTAATCACCGACAGCAAGCCCCTAGTTTCAATCCTTTCGCCTTCCAAGGCATTACCGCCGCTTTCTGCAATGAGAATGACGAACTACAGCCTTTTTCTTCAGTCGTTCAACTACGACATTCAATACCGCAATACGAACGCCCATGGCAATGCTGATATGTTGTCTCGTCTACCGGTCAAAAGTGAAGACTTCGTTGCTCCCCAAGAAGCTCACGATGTGTTGCTCATGGAGCAAGTTCAGCAAGTCCCTCTCAACATTTCCCGCATCGCTGACGAGACTCGTAAGTGTAAAGCTCTCCGCCCTATTCTGACATGGTTGCAAGGTTCAAGCGCCATGCCGGAAAAACGGTGGCGAATCAACCTTTCCGAGTTATCTGTCATGCATGGTACCATCTTCCGGGGACACCGTGTGGTGATCCCTCTTGCGTGCCGCGCCGAGGTTTTGCAGATTCTTCATGAAGGATGTTTCGGATCCGATAAGATGAAGGAGCTGGCACGACGATACATCTGGTGGGATACGCTGAACTCAGACATCGAACACCTTGCACGGAGCTGCGTCAGTTGCGCGCTTCACGCCGAGCAGCCCGCGAGGACGTACCACCCATGGCAACCAAGCGAGAGGCCATTCGACCGAATTCACATCGATTACGCTGGACCTCTGGATGGTCAGTACCTCTTCATTTTGGTGGACTCGTATTCTAAATGGATGGAAATATTCATTTCAAGATCAAAGACATCAGAAGTCACCTTGAGACACCCGCGAGAAGTAGTTGCCCGATTGGGTTTACCGAAAGTAATCGTCACTGACAACGATCCTACGTTCGTTTCGGACCAGTTCGACGGTTTCTCCCGGTCAAACCGGATCATCCACAAGACTTCACCGCCCTATCATCCCGCTAGCAACGGTCAGGTGGAGAGATATGTACAAACAACGAAGCAGGCATTGAAGAAACTCAAAACTGATGGGGAGAAAGATCTGCACACTGCACTTCAAAGATTCTTGTTCAGACACCGTATGGTCCCAAACTCGTCTACACAGAAGACGCCTTCCGAGCTCATGATAGGCCGACAACTACGTTCGTTGCTCGACTTGTTACGTGAGCAACCAAGGGAAGAATTCAACCCAGTCGAGACCAGCAACTTCAAACCCGGAGACACGGTTATGGCCCGCATGTACAACGGACGAGCGAAGTGGACGCCGGGAGTCATTGTCAGACTCTGCGGACGTAAGGTAGCCCTGATAAATTCATCAGGTCGAACATTGAAACGCCACTTCAACCAACTCAGACGCCGGAGTCAAGGTCAGCCCTTCAGAAACGATGATATTCCGAATGATACGAATAACGAAACATTGCATCCCGCCTTACTAGTTGCCGACGATCCGTGTGAAACTACGCTGGAAGCACACAGTCCTCCAGATCCAGAGGACACTGATGAATTCGAGCCACTGTCGATTGAGGACAGTGATGAAGCCGAGCGACTGTCGATTGAGGACATCGACGAGAGTTTCGAAGACGCTCAGGACGAGTCATCGACAGACCATGTTCCGCAGGAGGAACATTCTCAGGAGCCTGCCGAGCCCAGCGTTAGGCGCACTACCAGGTCAACAGCTGGAGCACCGCCGGAAAGATTCTCACCAGGCCTATAACTTGTGATATTACGAAACTTCATACTACGATCTTAATAATGTAAATATATTCTAAGAAGGGGAGAGTTGTCAGAGATTTCAAATATCACCGCGTCCAGTTGTGTAAATAAATGACGGCAGCAGACGGTTTGCTGCCGCGCACACAAGTCGGTATTCCGACTCCCTGAAGTCCGCGTGTCCTCCTTCCTAGATAGGATAGCTTCCTAAGAATCAGCTACAATCCTACAAGCTTACAATTTGAGGGCGTCAGCGTCCAATTAGCGTGGGTTCACCTCGATGCGTGACCCGTTGTCGATTGTCAATGTTACTGACGCTCCGAATTTCTTCGTCGGCACTTGCATCAGCTGCAGCACTGGAAAATCTCCGGGATCGCAAGCGTCGAGAGCATCGCTCCAGCAGGCGACAGTAACAGGACATCCCCCTTCATCGATCACTCTTGCTCCACGAAGTGTGATAGCCTGTCCATCACTTCGCCGTTTGAGCAATTTTTTCGGGCAGAGATTCAGCAAAATCCCCACCGTATTCACGACAATGTTTGCAGAGGACTCGTTGATGGCAGTTAAAGAATGGAACGTTGGTTCTGGTAGCCCTCCAGGCAAAACGTCGCTGTCTGCTAATTTCACAGAGGTATCCGATGAAAGAACGAGCTCAAATGGTGATTTCGTCGACTTCCATCGGGGGTACGCCAGGCGACATTGGAACGAATCGATCTCCGCCGACTTCCCGATTTGGAAGAACGGTCGAAATTTTTCACACACCTCGTTGAACGCGACAGCTCTTGCATCGCTCGTTGCATCCATAACGTCGGCGGAGAACACTAGTCCTCTGGGATTGACCTTCGGCCATGGATATGGTCGGTTCACAGATGAAACTACCACGGAAATTTTTCTCCTGTACATAGCTAGTAAACTTGAGATCAGCTAGCTTCATCAGGCCGTTGTCTGGGGTCTTCGCCGATGGGCCGACAGCTTGTTGAGAGGGCCCGCTCATGGGCATCCTTGATACGATCGACGGAATATTGCCTCTAGTTGTTCGCGGCTGCGGCTCTGATGGAATTGCATCGGTCGAAATTCCTCCCGATGCGATCTCCGCGGAGGGCCTTACTTGTGGAAGTTCGGGGACTGATGCAACTGGTTCCGAGAGTTTAGACATTTTGGCAGGCGGCTCATGTCAGCAATTTTGAGATTCTTCGACAGCATCGCTGCTGGATCCTCCTTCGCCTTCGAACCAGGAAGATTAGATGCAACCCCAGATGATTCTTCGGCACGTTCTTTCTTGACGCTTGACAGCATGGATCCGCTTGGGAAAAGGCTTGCTTCAATTGCTCCAGCCTGTGCGCTCAGTGGAATCGCTTCAATGTCTCCCTCAAGAAAAATCTGATACACTCCACGTCAGCGTATTCCGGTGCATTGAACATGAGCACCCTGAAAGGGTATGCGACATCTGTACCGTAAACAAAAGAGATGGATGCATTGCAAACGCTGCCGGTCAGGCGGGCGGTCGGCGGTACCGTGGGGTGCTGCACGAATCGGTATGGGTAGGCAAGTAGGACTGCACCAGGGGTTCCTCAAGTGGGCGTCCGGGCTCCCTAGGGCGGCCCCAGATCGATTCTCATGGGGCCCAGAGGCAATTCCATGTTCTTACAGGAGCATCGTTGGCCGAGATAACTCCAGAGTCTGGCGCTATGATATACATATACCTTGAGACGCTCGAATCCTCCAATAGTATCCGATCTCGCCTCTCATATTCGAGAATTGCCTCTGAGCCTCCTGAGAATCTATCTCAGGCCGCCCCAGGGAGCCCGGACGCCCACTTCAGGAACCCCTTGTCCAGTCCTACGTGTCTACCCATATCGGTTCGTGCAGCACCCTACGGTACCGCCGACCGACCTCGTGATCGGCAGCGTTCACAATGCATCCATCTCTTTGGTTTACGGTACAGATTGCGCATACCCATATCTGTAGAGTTTATGTCAGACGGTCGCAATCAATATGGCGGCCCGCCGCTGTTCTACGCATCAGGCGTCCACCCGATTGACGCAATTGACGTCACACCCCCGACGGTTCTCAAGTACCTTGAGCGCCTGCCAGCGAAACTAAGCGAAACCCCCGAGGGAGTGCCGGCTCTCTTCCTTAAGAGGGCTGCCTCGGGTCTGGCGATCCCCCTTAGCATGGTTTATGCCACCATCGTTGCGCCAGTTCACAAATCTGGCAATAAGTCCGACCCGCAGAACAAGCGTCCCGTCTCATTAACCGCCGTCTCCTGCAAAGTGCTTGAACGGATCATCGTGGACCATGTATACCAGAACGCAAACTCGCAAGGTCTGGTATCCGATGCGCAGTTTGCGTACCGCCCTGGCCGATCAACAACACAATGTCTACTCGAGTATCTTGGCGACCTGGCCGTCTGGGAGAGCGAGAAGATCCCGTCTGACACCCTCATGTTTGACATGAAAAACGCTTTCGAGTTGTGCGACCACAACATCCTAGTCGCTGTCCTGCCATCGATGGGAGTCGGACCTAGCATAGCGCAATGGATATCCTACTTCCTCCGTGGCCGCACTTTCCGCGTGAGAGTGGGTGTCAGCCTCTCCGATGAGGTCCAGGCAACCAGCGGCTGCCCGCAGGGCACCGTCTTGGGTGCTCTCAGCTTCCTGATGTACTTCGACTCTGTGAAGAATATCTTTCCCCCGAACATTAACCTCAAAATAAGCAAAGTAAGCATCGAGCCGATCAGCGACCAACTCCGCCGCGCCGACCGTCGATTCTTCGAGAAGCTTAAAAAAACAACCTGAACGATTCGGGAAGCTTTTCAACTGCACCACAACGAACTCCCGCAGGCGAGAAATCATCGCTCCGAAATGTCTTGCGAGGAACGAGAAGATTATGCGCCTTTTCCCTTGGCGTGTGACTGATACGTACTCCAACATGTAAATATATACTGAATTATCATAATCATCCGATCAATAAATCGCGTTCAAATCCTTAGACCGGTCGCTCGCGGGAAAGGGCAGCCAATTTGACTAGGAGAGAATGGCAGGGCACAGCGCTCACGATTCGGAATCTTGACGGCTCTTGAATAGCGGACAAGCAACCCGATTCTCAAATAGACGGTGCTAGAACCGAGAGTCTGGATGGGCGAGAAGTTTTCAACCAGGATCCGATTATGATCTCCAGGATTGCCTTTCGGGAAATTCGCTGAATAGAACAAGCACCTTGATCAGGTGGAAGAATGAAGCGGAGAAATCCACGGAGCAGCCTTCCTCGGCAAGGATATTCGGCGGCAAGAGGGGCTACTCTAAGCCGATTTGTACGCATACTCGCAGATTGATACGATCTAGAAACGAATTTGGATTATCATCAGTCAGTAACTGATTCGCTCCCGGAGCTCGGCCTTCTTTACTGGAGCCACCGGCTCTCAAGAGCCGTCAACCCTCCGGATTTCACCTCTCCCTTTCCCATCATGAGCTCGGCTCTTTCAGATCCTGAGAGCCTCTCCGCTAAAGGCATCCCGGTCATGATTTGTTTACATTTCAGCGCCGCCATGTTTTTAGATGAAATGTCCTAGATCCGCGCGTAAGTCAGGCCACAAAGTGCTCAAACCCATCCGCTCTGCAGTCTCACGTATCACGTAGGTCGACGGACTGACTCAGTTTGAGCGTTCTCAACCTAACCTTTCCTAACCCATGCGCTAGCTGCGAGCTCCCGCTAAAACGGCGGGCAATCGAGGAAGTCCGTCATCTTGATTGCGACCGTTTGACGCATTCCCTATTACAAACACACGTAGAAAACCGACGTGGGAGTTTCTTTACGATTTTGCGTGAAAAAAAGGTGTCGTGCGATAGAAAACCGTCTAGAGTTAGTGCCTAGATCCGTCTCTACACGAGGAAAAAAATAAAAATCAAAAAACCCGGACTGAACGACCCTGCAAGGTTTGGAGCCGTGAGCATCATCAATCCAATAAAATGCGTTTGCGAGGCGTGCGCGAAATCGGCTCCTGAAAGTGGAGCTTCCAATAACTGCCGCCTCGTCAGCCATTTGCGAGCGAAACTGGCAGAAACAGCTTCAAACAAACAAATGGCTGATTCCGCGGCCTTGAGGGATCAGATCAGAGCCGAACATGCGGAGAACGAAGTTCTCAAAAAAAACCAGCAAGTCGCGGATTTGGAAAAGCAAATCTAAGGACTGCAGAAAAAGATGGCTAGCCTGCAAAACAAACTAGAAGGAGCAGAGAAAGTGTTGAGAAAACCAGAATTCCCTGAGCAGTGTTCTTACTGAAGTAGAGACGAAGCATCGGTCAAAGAGGCCCATGGGGCCTCACGAAGTAATTTCAAGCCATTCTATTCTCTCTCCTACTTTTGGTGATGGTTCATGTAAAAGCAACAGGTTTCTTTGTAATAAATACTGTGTGCAGATTATCCTTACTCCGAGTGTCATTCTTGAGTTAGAGAACCAGTGACTTCGAACAGAAAGCTTCGAAAAGAAGTGAGGTGGAGGTAGCTGCAGAAGAAGCTGCCCAAGCCGTTAACCGGATGGATATCGGCGAGGAAGATCTCCAGCGAACGAAGACTGGATGTCCGTGTGTGCTTCTATACTCGGACAAAGGTCTTCGCAATCTGAAGCTCAACCGACCCGAATCCGACCTCTACGCACACTTCGCAGGTGAAGCCGTATTCGGGCATTTCGTTTGCCTAGCTGAAATGAAAGTAGATACAACAATTTCAGCTTCAAAAAAATTCCCAGAACAGAATGATGATCAGAAAGTGCACGTGATCTGCCGCCTGGGAATCGACGACCTGACAGCCCACGCCGAAAGTGGGGTCAGCGCCGCCGAAGTCGCAAAAAAAATAGTCGGACCACCGGCAGAACTCAGAAAAGATCCTCGAATTCTTTCTGTGTCGTGGTGCACGATAATCGAACACGGTAACAATAAAACGATTGAAGCCGTCAATAACGGAGTGATGAACCTCAATGAGGTGAAAAACTCTAGCGTTAATGTATTGGACTTGAGGCAAATCTCGAGAGATCCGAGAAACATTAACGCTCTGAGCCCAGACGACTCCCTCATGTTCCGCTTCAACCACATCGGCAACGAGATCGCCTTCAACCGATTGAAGCGAGCGATTGAGGAACTGCTACGCATCAACCAAGAGGCTTATGAGAACATCGCGGTTTAGAGAGAGGAGCTCCTTCGAACTCTTAAGATGAGTATCGAAGAGAAAGAAAAGAAAGCCAAGCTCGTAGCAGAAAAAAAGAAACTTCTCGAGGAGGCGGTGGCCAAAACAGCCCCTCAAGAATGCCCAACCTGCAGCGGAGGTAAGAAACGAGAAAAGTTGAATCCGGAAACCCACCCCCTCAGGTTCATTTCAGGCCCAATGAACGGACCAGATCCCCAGAAGATCTGTGGAAAGCACACCAAAGCGGAGGAAGGAACGCTCCATAGACGTTTTCCCGAGGTCCCGCCACACCTGGCGGAGGGAGCCCGAACAACCACGGCCAGGAACCAGTAGCGAGGGTGCCGGCATAGGACGAGCTAACAGCAATCGTGGCACCAAGAAGCCGCATGTTAAGCGAATCCGAAAACTCTAACAAATAATGGTTGAGTCGAATACTCTAACAATTTGTGTATTGAATATGGATGGCACTAAATTCAACAAGAGCAAATGGGCGGCGCTTGAGAGAGACGTACTTTCGAGTAGGAGAACTAATATCATGCTTCTATCAGAGACTCGTCTCATGAACGATTAACAGTGTCCCCCGATCGGAGGATACCAATACAGCTTTAGCAACCACCAAGAAACGAAATACAAGTATCCGCACGGCGGAGTGGGAATCCTGACCTCCACCGACCTAGAACTGAGCTGGTCGGAAACGATTGGGTAGCTCAAGCGTGCATAGTGGGCAAGCAAAGATGGATAATAATTTCCTTCTATATATCACATGACAAGAAGGATAAGAACAGAACTACGTTCGAATCCATGAGAAAGATGATTTACGACAAATGTAGTGAAAAAGACTGCATTGTTCCAGGAGGCGACGCTAACGCCCACATAGAAGAACTCGACGGTAGAAGAAATCACCGTGGGGACCTACTCGAGGGCTTCGCCTCAGAGTGTGGACTCTCGATTCTGAACAAGTCGGACAAATGCGAAGGAAGATTCACTGGAAGAAAGTCAGCTATCGACTACATACTGGTGAACAACCGCACTCTCGAAATGGTAGATTGTATGCGAATAGACGGAACGAGGGAGGTCACGGCAATCAGTGAGCACAACCTTCTGACTCCTAAATGCAACAACCCATACACGAGAACAGCAGCCACAGCAGGGACTGGCATTCGATACAATTTCGGAAAAGCGACCCAGCTGATCGGCAAAGAGCTCGAGAGAAAAAAAGCAACAGGCAACGTAACATACGATGACCTGAAAAGAACTATACTGCGAGGTTTGCGGCTTAATAGCAAACCGACGCAGGTGACTGAGTACCCGCTGGTGTCTTCCCGGCGGATCTCAGAGCTCGAACACATCCGCAAAGAAAAAAATAAACAATGGCGTATGTCTCGTCGATCAGGGACAGACGACCAAATGAATGCGGCGAAAACAGGGTATCCAGCAGCGGAGCGAGCGGTGGGGTCTATGTCAGATGAACAACTCCCAAGATGGCGACGGGGGCATAAAAGGGAGTTCAAGCCGCAAACTTGACTTTCCAATCCAACCCACTGTGTTCAAACCCAACCCACTTAGGACTGCCAATTTATCACATGGCTTTTAATTTTAAAATATCGTCAAAAACCGGAATTCGCTCCCACGGCCGCCATCTTTGAATTGTTCATCTGACGCATCCCCCATAGCATGGGGTTCAATCCATCTTTCAGCGTCCGCTGCAGGGAAAACCGAGCTTTCCATCGATATTGCTCGAAGGACAGTTTTGGCGACTCTATGGAATTCGAGCTTCTGGCTCTCTGCATAAACAGACCAGATGAGGAAAATGGGACTCAAATGAATTTCAGACATCTTCAATCATCAAGGAACCGCAGTTGTCGACGATCTACTGGTGTGGGGAGCCACAAAGGAGGAGCACGACCGCCGACTGGAGAAAGTGCTCCAGCGTTGCGTGGAGGCAGGAATGGTCCCCAACAAATCGGAGTGCAAGATTGGCCTACCCTCAGTAAAATATCTCGGCCATACCATCTCCGAGGACGGACTGAGGGTGGATAAACAACGAATCAAAGACATCTGCCACATTGCAACTCCAACCAGCACGAAGGACATACAAAAGTTTCTTGGTATGCTGAACTTCTTCGCCAACTTCATACCGAACTTGTCAAGCCACACTGCACCACTGCGTCAGATCCTTGCGAAGGATGTCGTGTTCACGTGGGAACCACACCATGAGCAGGCGTTTGAGAAGCTTGGGGCGCTGTCGGTTGATGCGTAGCAGAGTGGGATGGGAGCGGTGCTCCTGCAGGATGGGCATCCAATAGCCTACGCCAGCCGTTCTCTAACGGAGACACAGCAGAAGTATGCTCAAATCGAAAAAGAGCTACTTGCAATCGTCCTTGGATGCCGAAAATTCCACGACTACACTCTTGGCCAGAAGGAAATGATTGTGGAGTCGGATCATAAGCCTTTGGGAGCCATCATGAAAAAGCCCCTCAGCCAAGTTCCACTCCGATTGCAAAGGATGCGTATGGCGTTGCAGCGATATGACCTGCAGGTCGTATACCGTCCTGGGAGGGAACTCCTCATGGCGATTTTCCTTTCACGGAACCCGGTGTTAGAGACTCTTGAGGAAGACATCGCCTATAAGGTCATCGGAGGCATCGCGATACACGATCATCGGCTGGAAGAATTCGCAACGGCGACGCAACAAGATCGAGAGCTTAGTGAGCTAGCACTGCTGGCACAAGACGGTTGGCCAAACGACAAACGGAAGGTCTCCGGGCAAGCACGCATCTACTGGCCGTATCGCGACGAAATTCACGTGGGATCGGGACTGGTGATGAGATCGAACCGCATCATCGTTCCCAGAGACAAGCGCAGAGAAGTGCTCAAACAGCTGCACGGAGCGCACTGCGGAGCGACCAAGATGAAAAGGCGGGCACGCGATACAGTGTACTGGCCTTCCCTTAACATCGACATTGAAGAGTTCGTGCGTCAATGTAAACTATTTATGCCAGACTCATAAGGGAGCCAATCCGAAAAAACCGATGCAGATTAGCGAGATCCCACAGCTTCCATGGGGAATTGTGTACTTGCACCTGTTCAGTTTTGAAGGGCGCGAGTTCCTCATAGTTGTAGACGCGTATAGTTTTTACTTCGAAATTGTCCGGATGAAGAATACCTCATCAGAAGCGGTGCTCACAGCCCTGTATGAGGTTTGTCAGCATTTCGGACTTCCGAAAATTGTGAAGTCAGATAACGGCCCACAGTTCCGAAGCGAGTTCCGGGAAACCTTGTTGGGATTGGGAGTCAAAGCATCAACTTCAAGTTCGTACCATCCCCAAGGAAATTCTATCGCAGAGAGGGGCGTGCAAGAAGCGAAGAAAATCTTGAAGAAGTACGAATATCGATCGCAGGCATACTCCATGGCTATGCTCGAACTCCGCAATGTCCCCAGAAGTGAGCGGTTGGGCTCTCCGTGTCAACGCCTAATGGGCAGAACGGCAAGGACGCCGTTGCCGGTGCACCCAAAAAATCTGCAGCCGAAAGACATTCCCCCAAAGTTGGTGGCGGAAGAACTGATGCGCGAACGATAAACGCAAAAGAAGTACTATGATCAACACTCGAGGCAACGTCCCGTACTGACAAGCGGAGAGAATGTCAGAGTAAGGGAACCTCATCGAAACCTTTGGAGAAAGGGAACAGTGGTCACGGTGTTAAGCCAGCCTCGGTCGTACTCTCCAGGACCAAGAGTCCGGAGTGGTTTCGAGAAGAAACGCGGCTGACATCAACCCGGCGCCAGATCCTCAGTTGACGGTTGAGTCAGAAGAATCCAAGACAGCAGAAGAAAAGCAAGCCGAAGTACAGCCCACGCCAAGACGGACCGCCCGTCCACACAAGCCTAACCCGCGTTTCGCCAAGTAACAAAGTCTGAGAGTACTATGAGTTATGTAAATTCATAAAAAAGGAAGATGTAATATCTTCAGAGCTAACCTTCTAAACAATGCAGATGTCGTAAACAATGCAGGCGAAATACAGTTTTGTGCCGAGAATCCGATCATGCAAAGTTGTGTGTTTTCACTGAACTAGAAGTAGAACCCATAGAAACATCACAGCTACTATTGAACTTCAATATTCGGAGCCTGAACGCTCACGTGGAAGACCTCGTGTCTGACGTTGTTATGATGAAAGCTAGCATACTCTGCTTGACCGAAACTTGGATATGGAATGAGAGTTGTATCGACATCAACGGCTATCGGCTACTTGCACAGAATAAGCGATGCAGGAGAACTGGTGGAGTTGCAATTTACGAGAAGTCAGCTGAGTCGGACTACATGGCAAACGTAGTCCAACCGGCACTCTCAAACGACGAGGCCGGCTATTTGTGTTGTTGTACCGTCATGCTCAACGGGCAGTCGGTTCGCATCATAACACTCTACCTCTGTCGGATATTGAGAAATCCGAGAACGAGAGTTTGAATTGTCGCGCCGAATCGAATTGGCGCGCAACAGAAGTGTGAATAAGGTCGAAGGAGGAGGCGAAAAGTGGTCTGAAAGCCATGGAGTTGGAGGAAGCAGTAGAACTCATCGTTCGTCAGGTGCAGAGGGAAGCTTTCAGCCAAGAAATCAGGTGCGTGGAAATGAAGATACCAGTAGCAAGAGATTCGAAACTGCGAAACCTCAATCCGCTTCTCTGGGGTCACCTCCTTTGTCTCGGGGGAAGGTTGGGAAGTCACGTGAGTGACGTTCCCAAGAATCCGCCGATTCTCCCGCCAGATCATCATGCGACTCGGCTTTGTCTGGTGGAGTCGAGGAAGAGGTTTTGGGTCCCCAGAGGTAGACAAGTAGTGAAATCAGTAATTCATGCCTGTGCAAATTGTAAGCGATTCCACTTGAAACCGATGACGGCGAGTACGGGAGACCCACCGGAGTTTAGAGTGTCACGGTCGGCTTCATTCGCTCACATTGGAACGGATATTGCGGGACCACTGTATATCGACAGCGCAGGCGGCAAAAACAAAGTGTGGGTGTGTGTATTCACCTGCGGTGCTACAAGAGCGGTTCACCTGGAGGTCATCGAGTCTCTGAGCGCTAGGGATTTTCTCATGGCGTTCAGGCGCTTCAGAGCACGGCGAGGCTGCCCGAAGACCATTTTCTCGGACAACGCGACGAACTACAAGAGAGCGGCAGCGGACATCCGAGAGATGGCGGATATGATGTGCGACAGAAATCTCAGGGAGACGATTTCGAGCGAAGGTGTGAGATGGATCTTCAACGTGGAAAAGGCAGCGTGGATGAATGGTTTCGTCGAACGCCTGATCGGGATACTGAAGTCTTCGTTAAAGAAGGTCGTCGGGAGACAAATTTTAAAACGACAGGAGCTAGATAGGGCGTTGTGCGAAATTGAAGATATGATGAATAGGCGACCTCTCTGTCAAGTGACCGATTCGGGGAATATCGAAGTGTTGACCCCATTACATTTTCTGGCTGTAGAGACTGAGGACATCCTCAGAGATAGTTGCCTCCCAGCCCAGTTTCGAAGGTCAGAACTGTTGGCCCGCTGGAGATACAGAAAAAAGGTTGTCGAGGATGTACGGAAAAGGTGGGAAGTCGAATACTTAAAACTTCTAAAAAACTTCCATGAGGCTCCCCCAAGAGGAAATTCTACTGTCAATGTTGGACAAGTAGTCATAATTCAAGATGATCAGAAACCGAAGTTGTTCTGGAGACTAGGTAGAGTCGAGAAGATCAATACGGGCCGTGACGGAGTAATTCGATCTTGCATTCTCAGAATGGAGAATGGTAGACTGATCCAACGGCCAATCAAGCACTTGTATCCGTTGGAAATATGTGGAGAAGATGTAGATGTACGAGACTGATAACAGTAATTTTAATAACGTAATGCAATCATGTAGCTAGTGCTCTAACGTGAGAACGCACTTCGCTCATGGAGAGTGTCGGATATTGAGAAATCCGAGAACGAGAGTTTGAATTGTAGCGGCTAATCGGATTGGCGCGCTCTAGCAGTCCAGTGTGTGTAAGAAAAACATAAGTGTGAATAAGGTCGAGGAATGCAACGGAACGAAGATAAATTGTGAAATCAAGAGAAAGAACTGTTCTGTGACTTCCATTACAGCCTCAATCCACATACTCCTTGGCAGGGCGTAAACAGCTTCCTTCGGAAGAATGTTAATATCCGCAGAGCCGACCCAAACCATCATGGGGTTGTGCTATGTGGAGACTTTAACATCAATGTGATGGAAGAGTGCAAGCAATGGAGGCTGGTGTCCTTCATGCGCAATGAATTCGCACTGGGTCTTGCTAATAATCCGAATGAGCGTACAACCTAGAATAAGAGTTGCTTAGATCTAGTGTTCTGCAACAATGTCGAGATAAGGGAATGCATCAACCACGTGAGTTACTTCAGTTACCACAGACCACAATTCGTACGATTTGGGGAATCACCCTTCGATCGGCATAAGCGTAGTCGAGAGTGCGATTCCGCTCGCTGTTGCCAACCTGCTGGAAAGTTTTCCGGAGGTCACAGGTCAGACAGCATCGGAAAATCGAGTACATCTGACAACTTTCCACCACATCGAGACCAAAGGCCGACCAGTTTTGTGCAGGGTTCGAAGGCTCGACCCCACCAAACTCGCCATTGCGAAGTCACATTTCGATCAGCTGGAAAGAGATGGAATCGTCAGGCGATCCAAGAGCCCGTTTGCGTCGGTGAGCTTCGAGGCTAGACCAGTGATCTTCCTGAAGTCTACGGAGGTGATTCCCGGATCATTCAGACGATACTTCCTGAAGCCCAAGAGACAGATCCGTTGCTGGCCAGCCCATATTTAATAGGATTGATGGAGATGATACGGGGTCGGTCGGACCATATTTTTCAGAGTCCTTGGAGGTGATGCCAGGCTTGATAACATCATGCTCATCGGAACCTAGGGAGGTGTATGCGGGTTTTGTCTTACAACAGTTTCTGCCCATGGAACGGATCCGCCGCCGCGGCGGCGGGACCGGCGCGCCGGTCCAACCATTCTTTTTCGAGCAGGGGCGTAGCCAGGATTTCATCTTGGGGGGGGGGCGGCTCCATGTTATGGGGGGGGCGATTTGATACTCCGGACACCGCGGTATAGGGAATTAACATGGGACAAGAAAATCATGGGGGGGCGATCGGGCTACCCCCCTGGCTACGCCACTGTTTTCGAGTCTATTGAAATAACACGGGGTCGGCCCGAGCATACTTTGCAAGGTCTTTGGAAATATTCCATGTCTGACTGAGTATACTGATATATACCAAAATTCTTCAGAGGTGATTCCGGAGTCGGTCTGAAAATTCTCCTCAGAGTCTCCGGGGGTGATTTCGAGGTCGGTCTGAGCACACCTCTCGGAGTCTGTTGAGGTGATTCCGGGAACGGTCTGGCCATGTTTTCGGAGCATATGGAGAAGATACGGGTTCGTCCTCACCGGAGTCTTTGAGGATGATTCCGGAATCGGTCAGAACATAATTTTCGGAGACTATGGAAGGATTCGAGGTCGATTTGGAGATGCTCCTGGGAGCTCATGATGGCCAAACCAGGGTAGATCGAATCATATTTTTTAAAGCCAGTCGTCATTGCCTTTAGTAAGCTGTAACTGCAAGTCGCCTCTCAAAGCCAGATATCCCGCGACCAAAAAATTTCGAAGCCCCCTGGCTTAGAACTTCCCGCCTCGGTGTCCCGCGATCAAGAACTTTCGATAACACCTGGTGGTAGATCTCCCCGCTATAGTCCCCTCGGATATCTGACATGATTCTCTTCAACAGTAGTTCCTCCAGGGAATACATGGGGCTTGGGGGGCGTTCAGAGTAGTCGGCCGAAGGCCGGCCAGTTTTCTATAAAAACTTCCATAGATTCGTTCATTGTGACAGGAAACAACGAAAGCTGACCCCAATCGAAGGCGCGAATTATCCGAAGGATGACTACCGAAGCAGTGAAGAATTCCTTTGCTCAGATTTTTGCGGGGGTAAGAATTCTGTCCAACCCCGGTCATCGTGTTACGTCCCGTGTGCTCCATCTGATCCTTCACTCAAATGTTTTTTTCTCTCCGGCAACAGGAAGGGGGAATAGACAGTGGCGGCGCCAGCGGGACGCTTGGGACGCTTTAGCGTCCCAAGTCTCAGAAATCGGGACGCCTAGCGTCCCGATTTTTCTGCCGTGTACATTTGAACATTGTCTTTCTTTCACATTCTCTCTAGATTCTAGACCATGGACGTATAGGGGGAAGGGGGTGCGATATTGCAGTACGAGAGGCGGAACTGAAAAATTGTTTCTGAACAGCGCAAGAAAAATCCGGAAAGCGTCCCAGAAGATTTTTCTGAGCGTCCCAAAAAAAAAATCCAAGCGCCCCAAAAAAAATTATTTTTCAAGCGTCCCAAAAAAAATGGCTGGCGCCGCCACTGGGAATAGATGTTGAGAAAGATGACCTTCTGAAGCTTCTCAGGGAGATATCGAAACAATTCTCCCTCCACGGGATTGTCGATGTTGGGCTGGTATCCTGGCGACGAACTGTGAAAGGTAGGATCCAGAACTCTGTCCCTGGAGACCCACCGATGCCCGCAACGATCGCAGCAGCGTTGGCGAGACGAGTAGCCAGGTGCCTCTGCGACTGGACACTGACAGATTCAGATGCGCTCTGTCGATTTCTCGGGAAAGGAAAGAAAGCCATCCATGATGCAGTCCCGGCTGCTATCCAATGGATTGTGCAAACAGACGTAAGCCCTGGTAAGTATTCCCACTGAGAGTTTTCTCAATATACATTCGCGACAATATATTTGTTTCCTGAGTCCTCCCAGGTGCATTGTTGTCAAAGTTTCGCTTTTATCTATAGGAATCGACGAGTCGCTGAACGAAGTCAGAGGCTTTCTTGCCGAGTCGTTCGAAAGCGCTGTGGACCTCGACGATCTCGCGGAGCTGATGCTCCTCGCTTATGAGGCGATATTCCAGAAAAAAACAGTCGACGAAACTTCGGTCGTTGAAACGTGGTCATTGACGGGAGCAAAGAAGAGGGCCTAGCGATCCTTCGAAGCCTGATGAACCGTCTCCGCACGAATCCCCTCGAAACCGCCGCGGCGCTGGTTCCGTTTAACATGGCCATATATATCGCACCCCCGCTGTCGGCGTTACTCGCAAGTAGGCCTCGCAAATAACCGCAATTCTGAAAAACCGCGGTTAACCGCAAAAAAAACGGCACTCGATTCCGCGACTGATTTTCTCATTTTTGAGAAGCCAAATCTGTGCTTCGGAGCGGGTATGGTGAAAGAATCGGCATCTTCTTCGGCTTCCTTTGGACATTACGCCAGGACAGAAACGCCACTGACAACCTCTCTCGGAGTTAAGAAATACACCCGAGAGGCCGGGTTTCAGTTTCCAAGATCTGGATTATTTGGGAAACACCGCCCATCAGAATTTCAAGGGCGTTCGGAGAGGTATTGTATATTTTTTTTGATACGCGACTGCCGTTGAACCGGGGGTCTCTCCTCAGCGAGATACTCGCAAAGCCGTATTTCAGAATAGGTTCGTTTGTTTCTCTAGCGCTCCTCCGCGGAAGCAAATCCGAGACACCTCCCTGGAATGCCAGATTGGATTCCGGAGAGCACAGATCCGAGGCTAGATCGGGCGGCACGGTGAAAAAATCTTCCAATGCGAACGCCGCTGCTTGGGACTCACTCCAGCTCATGTAAATGCACTCGTCGTGAACCATCCCATACCCAGTTCTTAGGATCGGTCACCCCCTTGAAGCTGCTCGTAGCGTTTGGATAGGAATAGGAGGGAATTAATGTCATCAATGGAGATACAAAGTCAATGCCAGTACGCAATCAAGGTGATGAGTGAGGGAGTTCACAAACTCTTTTGGAGAAACAACGGATCAGTTATCCTGGATACGTGCAAACACTCCACGAGCTTCGCGCTCTCTAAGAACGCCGGTCACCGGAAAGACGCCGCGCAGAAAATTGCGCTGTGCTCAGGCACCGCAGTAGGAAACCAGGAACTCTGTGCAATCACCCCCAACTTGGAGGAAACCGCTTGGCAGAGGGGTTCGACCAGAGAATCGAACAGGATTCCGTGCGGTTTTTTCTGCGGTTAACCGCGGATTTGTTGCGGTTTTTAACCGCGGTTAACCGAAAAAAATCTGCGGTTAACCGCGGTTACGAACCGTGGTTAAAAACCGCTGCGAGGCCTACTCGCAAGCCACGAGAACGGGCCGCTGCTGTGTGCGTGTTTCTCTCAAGTGCATATTTATATTCATTCTATCATCAAGAAGATTGATTGATTGATTATTTAGCGATCATCTTCTTGTTGTATTCACATTCCGAATATCATAGAAGACCCGTTCGACGGGGCGATTGCTCAGCTGATCTGCGGTGTGGATATACTTCCTTTCACGACTCATGGCCCGGGACCTTCTTCCCTTCACATCTTTCGAGTATTCTCTCCGTGTCGCGTTTTTTGTTACGTCCCATCCGTAGATTTCAGGGGCGAGCAAGCTCTGCGGACGCCGGTCACAGTTTTTGGGAGAGTGGACACCGTTGAACCCACTCTCGACTGACGCTTATATCGTGTCAGTCGATGCACACTTTGGACGCGCACTCGCATGTCACACGTGATGCATCCCCGGCAGCAGTCGAGATTCGAACCGCCGCCATCGAGTTTTGGTTACAGGATATGCACTGACAATCGGCCGTTTGATCCCTTTTTCGGACACACGGGTTGAATCAGCTCCAACCAGCAGTGCCTAGGTTAGGGGAGGGTCCGTGCGGACACAACCCGACACCAGAGGGAACGAACCGAATTTGCCATCTGTGCTCCTCGACCCCAAATCTCAGCCCCGCCGGAGCACGGTTACAGTTCCATGCCAAGGGGACCGGATATCCGATGATGGGTGCAATGAAATCTAATCTTACAGTCAAGCTCCCGCACTGCGACTTCAAGGAAGGCCTGAAGCAAGTTCAGAGGGCGGCTATCTTTAAAAGCTTTTATTACCATAATTATGGTGTAAGTTATTATCAGTTCCTCTTTACATAGATCCTTATTTGCCTTTCTCCTTATCATTTTTATCCGTTTTCGTCCAATCGAATTTCTGTCTCTGCGTGCAGTGAAAACAAATGATATTGCTCACAAGGTTCACCACACAGGTTACATTGACAGGAGCTATTAGCTTCATGAAAGCCTGTCGAAGCACATACTAGATGATGATATCCGTGCATCGAACCTCTGGTCATTCGCTGCCTTTGGGTGTATCTTGATTCCCTCCATCCAAAGTTCCTCATGGCAGGGGAGGTTAGGAAGTCCGACTCAACTTCGCACATCTTGCTCAGCCAGTTCTCGCAGTTTTCGACAAAAGCTGCTGTTCGTCTCAGACCGTACGTGCCTCTGATGTCTTCGGACATCAGTGATGCACCGGTCAGCCAGTAAACCAGTCTGTTGCGCGAGCTGCGGTGTACACTTAGCGTCCGTTTCAGAAAGGCTGCTTTGAGCTTATCAAGTGCGTTAAGGTGATTCACGTTTAGTTGTTCCCACATGATTTGCAGGCCATATGAAGCTATCGGTGCGATCTTGATGTTGAAGAGCGCTATTGCAGTTTTCAGCGAAAGTTCTCTTGGATTCGGAATTGATCCTAGTGCTAGTTTCGCCTTCGTTATTCGTTCCGTCATGTGTCTGGTTGTCGCGAAGCCCCTCCTGGACAGCTCGATGCCCAGGTAGCAAAAATGACTCACTACCTCGATCTTTTCGTCGGATAGGGTGAAGATGTCACCCCTTGAGGTGGGACCTCCCGATCCAAACTTCAAAGCTTTCGTCTTGCGTGCGTTGATCGTCATCCCATTTTCAGACGAGAATTCGTCCAGTGTCTTCAGAGCCTTTTGCAGATAGGAACGCGATCTTGAGTACAGAACGGCGTCGTCTGCATATAGGAGAGTGTATACAATATCGTGCTTTTCTCTGATTCTTCGCGGTAGGTCACTTAGTAGAACCGTAAAGAGAAGCGGAGATAAATTATCCCCTTGGGCTAATCCAGTTCTTTGTGCAAAAGGTTGGAGCTGGCTAATTCCGTCTTCTATTGCTACCTCTCCTTGTTGGAGAATTTCTGTGACCAGGGTGAGTATTCTCCCAGCGACTCCTGCCGCAACGAGTTTCTCCACTATCCTGGTCCTTGAGGCCAAATCGAACGCCGCGGCGTAGTCGATGAATACCGCATAAAGAGGTCCATTTGAGCTTGAGTCGACTTTTTCCATCAAGGTTCGACATGCTGTCAGCGTAGATTTACCCCGAACAAAACCATGCTGCTCCGACGGTATAACATTCATGTACTCAAGGTATGATTCCAGGCGTTCTGTGATTAAGGCTGATAACAGCTTGCTCATCGTGTTTCTCTTGGCTATCCCTCTCCGAGAAGCCGGGAGAGAGAGATCTCCTTTGCTCTTAGGAATCACTGTGAGAAGGCAGCTTCTCCATTCCTTTGGGATTTCCCCGCGCATCAGACAGGCATTCATCAATGCGGTGATATGAGGGATGAGGGCGCCACATTGCTGTAGATGTTCATTTAGCAAGCCGTCTGGTCCCGGAGCCTAGTTCCGAGGCAACTTCCCAATCGCTCTCACGATCTCCTCTGTCGCAGAGGGCGGCTATCTTCGCCATAGAGGCGGATCGACGCGGAGCTAATAATTGTCAGGAGCTGCCGCAGATTTCGCGACCAGGTCCATCTCATCCGAAGCAATCAAGAGAGGTTTCGGTCTGGGGTAAGATTCATTGGATCACATTTTGCCGTGTGATGATGACTGAATGAACTGTCCCGAACCAGGACGTCCCGATTTGGCAAAAGCAGCCTATCTTCGTTTTAGAGTCTTTGGTGTCGAAGTTCAGATCAGTCCTCCCGAGGAGCCCGCCTTTATTCCCACCCGGAATGGCGAGTGAGTGAACAATTGAAATCTTTACGTATGATTCGTAGCCCGACTGAGAAGAGCAAAACGGATACATTTGGAATAACATGTAACTCTCCTCGCCTCCAGTGCGGACCTCAAGACCGAGTTCGTTGCAACACTTTATCGATGATGACGGAGTCTTCCTCGATGACATCTACGAAATGTGGAAGGAAATAGCTTCTTCTTGGGAGGAAGAGTGGCTTACACAGTTGCCCGTCGGCGCCTCGAACTCCTTTACCGCTATCGTCACAAGCCGCGGAGGAGCAACATCCCTCGAAGGGCTGGTCGCGACGTTCATGGCTCGGCTGATGAGAAAACAAAAAGACGGCCACACGCGCGAAACAGAGGGTCCGCCCAGGGTATCGTGTTTTTCCGCGCGCGCCATGGCGATGATCGCCTCCACAACCACCAACGACACCACAGGGGACACTCAGGTGATAATTCGGACGCCGATACTGTTCGAAAACGTGGACGGGCAGCTCCAGCGAAACTGCTTCCTGTGCCAAACTTTCACGCCGAGTGCAAAAATCAACCCGGTGGGAATGACCAACGACAAGGTCGATCGGAAGAAACGTATGACGCAGAAACATATGTCGGAACGGCACAAAAGGCCGGACCATTCCATCTCCCGAAGTTTCTTCCAGACGTGCGAGCTCCCGGATCAACCGATGACGAAAACTTTGACATATTACCTCCAGGCCGTGCAATTCGGGGCGGCCGCGAGTCGAATTTATGAGAAATTCTATTCCCTAAACACCGCACCGACTCTCGAACTTACGGCTCATGTTTTCGAATCGATACAGTCGATAAAACACGGAAAGAAATCAGCAACCAAGCGCTCAAAGACCGGTAGCAAAGGAAGTAAGAAGGCGAAGTATAGCCAAGAGGGAGAGACAACAAGATCAGACACAGAACTATCCGAAGATTGAGAGGAAGGATATCAGCCAGACTCGGAAACAAAAACATCTCAAAATTCGTATGCTGCTGACGACAGTTATAACAATGAGACGATCGACAAATTGCTGTGCATTAGATACGTATCAGGACACAGATTTTTCGAGGTTTCGACAGTAACGGGGAGAAGATAGGTTCTTTTGTCTAGGGAGACGGCCAATAGGTGATTGTCGCTTTCTTCTTGCATCTCTCATCGCTCTCCTATTCAATTGATTACGACCTCAAACTTCGGACATCAATTCCAAGCGCTTCCATCAATTTCCTGGTATCAAGTTCGAGGATGAATAGCAATAGCTTCCTCTAGCATGGTCTCACCTAGTTCAGCGAGCCGGGAAAAGGTAGATAGGATCACGAAATCGAGCGGAGTTCGTCCCGAGAATCTCCTGAATCACTGGGGTTAATGTTGAAGGTTGCGAAGTTTTGACATGTACGGAAGGACTCACGGAAGGATTTGGATAGGAATCGGTACTCCCCGCTCTCTGGAATAGTCCTTGCCTAGGAAACTACAGCCTCCTTGACAGCCCCTGGACAGCCCTTCGTCGGATTGGAAGTTTGTGGAAATCCAAATCATCTTTCCCGGGAGAATCTGGCTCTCCATACTCTGGGATATTCGGGGTTTCATTACACTACCCCAGAAAACCCATGGTCGAAATCGTGTGAGTGCCTCAAATCCGGCCTTTGATAGAAATCGGTACTTTTCGCTCTCTGTTCTCTCCTTGACAGGCTCTGGATGGTGTCCTTCGTCGGATTGGAAGTTTGTTGGGATTCTACATCGTGTATCCGAGGTCCCCATCAACCGTTCAATTTTCCGAGTATTCAGAAATTCCTGTCATTCTCTAGAATTTATTGCACCATACTTTGACAGCGTAGCGTTCATAAACGAAGGAACGAGAAAATGCTTGGAATGATAGTTGATCATCATGAAATTTAAATTTAGAACAAAAATTGAATATCATTTCTGGAGCATCATGTTTCATGCGCTCCCGCAGCGTACGCGGGATCATCGCGATCCGCTTCCCCTAGCATTTCGTTATGCTTTCTTTTGCTTCTGCGGCCTATGATTCGAGATTGCCTCACTTCACTTCTTTTATTGCGTTCCGGCCCTATTCTCTCCAAATCCAAAGCTTTCTGTGGCGGACGGATTCTGGAGAAAATGATAACACGGGGTTCTGGACTCGGGATCGATGAACGATGCGACAATCGTAAGGGTTGTTCTGAAGAACCCGGCTCTCTCGTCCGTTTCGAGACCGAACGATGCTCTGGTCGTCGATCGTGGGTTCAGGGACCCCGTGGACTTCATGCGAGGTCTAGGATTCCAAGTTTTCATGTCGGCCTTGAAGCGGAACAGGAAGCAGCTGCCACGCGAAAAAGCGAACGCCTCCAGCTTGGTGACGAAAATCAGATGGATTGTTGAAGCGGTCCACGGGCGAATCGCTCAGCGTCACAAACTACTGCAAAACGCTGTAGACAACAAGAAGCTCCGGAAAACCCAAACCATCCGTCGAATCGTGGGGTATTTAGAGAATAGGTACCGTCACCAATACTCGGAACTCTCAGTCCTCTCCTCGGAAGTGTTGGACTATATGGAGCTGTCGATCGAACAGCTGATGCTTTTCACATCGGGTCCCTACTAAATCAAACTTGCTGGCCGACACATCGAGAGGGAGAGATTCAGCTGTCGGCGCCGCGCTGTAGAGGTGCTTTGACGAGGCGACACATCGAGAGGGAGAAATACAATAACAAGACAGCTCAAAACACTGCGATCTTGAATGCACTGGGACAAACGGCAATGGAAGAATCAAACAGCGCGTAAAGAAAACTCAGAAATCGTCTATTCATAACATGGCGTTTTTCGGAGCCTCAAGAACTCACTTCAAAAACTTTTCTCCCCGAACACACACCCGCATATTCACCGGATGGAGATGTGAGAGCGGGAACAATTTCAGTAGGAATCGTAGGAATCGGACCGATCACTATTACACAAACTTGAAGCGCATCATGTGTACAAACATGGTCCAATTTCCGACCAGATAATGAGAGTTCGGTACACGCAAGCTCAGTAAACGATATCAGCTGCTTCGAAACTGGACGTGGAGACACGTCAGGCATTTCCGAGGTAGAGAAGTATCCCAAAGGGTGAATGCCCGGCATCTCGAAAACCCGCTATCTCGAAAACCCGCCATCTCGAAAAAAATACCCGGGAGCTCGAAAACCCGCGAGCTCGAAAACTCTCTCCCCAAAAGCGGCTTTCGCTCGAGCTCAGCGAACCTTCTATGTCAGGGCTCATGAGAGCCGAGGTCAGGTTAGGTGATTCCCTGTACGTACAGGGGAATGAGCATATTTGAAGTCCTATTAAGGAACACCGAAGGAAAACAGTGAATGAGCTGTGGATCGGGAGCAGGTAGCGTTTCGTAATCATATTTATTCTGGTGATCACATAATGTATATCACAGTGAACAACTCATTGCATAAGATCTGCAGACCGGGTATCGATCGCTGGCCGGCGGCCCATTCGATTCCTTCTTTTCTGTTCCAGGATCGAAAAGTCAGCTGATCGCTGTGACTCTTCTGACAAGCGTGATTCGCGACCTCAAGCCGGGTTTGGAATTAGGTGGGCTGCGAGTCGAATGTATCGGGTGAGATCGATGCCCGCAGATGCGAACCGCGCCATAAGCCGACAAAGACGGATATTTAGCTTCCGGTATTTCAAGCAGAGCGGTCTCGGTGGATTCTCTGCGTCAAGCAACATTCTCTCGGTTTTGAGCTCATGTTCGTCCCTCTTGAGGTGGGAAATGAGCTGGAAGATATTGACATGGGCACTCTTCACTCGTTTGTTGAAAGAATTGTGCCAAGCTTCCAAATTGTTCGTGGTTCGCGCGCCAGTGTTCCTGAAAAGTTCCAAAGAGGATCCGAGTGAAAGTGTGTGTGGAACCGAAAGTGAGTCTGGAACTTTTTTCTCGAAATTTACCATGGCATGAAAGCCGTGTTAATAAGCATGATTATGAACTCTACCCAAAGTGATTCCATAGACTCCGCGGGAAGATCCCGGCGCTCTCCATCCAGGTCGCGATGAAGTAAGCCTTCAATTCTTCGACGCGAGCATATGCAGCGTGATCGAGTGGGGGAGCCCCCATTTCTATATCGAGCCATGCGTCATCCAACCGATCGAGCGGCACGAAAGACAACGCCATGAGGCACTTGACGTACCTGTGGTCATGTTCCATCAATAGAGAATAGATACCGGTGCATAATGGGATAGATAATGCAAGACCGTAGACGTTTAGGATGCTATAGCATATATGTATACCTCTTCACGATCGGGTCATCACCATCGTTGTAGAAAGTTGACAGCCCGACCTGTTGTACCCGCCGCCATATCGCCTGAGTGAAGTGGAAATAGCAGCCTCTTATCGCTGCCGCTGGGAAGCTCTCACGGATCGCGACGAGAGTCGAGGCTTCGAAATCCAGTTGGAAGTTATCGGGAGCGAATAGCAAGTCTCTCTGCGCAGCCCAGGTTCTCAGCAAGTTGAACATCCGAATGTAGGTCTCTTTTGTTTTGTTAGGGAGAAGAAAATAAGCTAGGGGCATGATTTGACCCTTGTACTCGCAATGTAGCGTGTATAATTGTTCGAAGAGTCTGGGAACGACGCGAAATGTGCCATCCATGAAGATTGTAGAGGCACTGCATAAGATCCTCATGGCAGCGTCGGTTGTGAAGACGAGGATGCGTTCGTTGGAACCATCATTGAGTAGCAGGAAGGGTTCACCGTCGGTGGTTTGAGTCCACACATCTTCAACGACGAGGCTCGCGAGGTCTGTTGGTAGTTGCGGTCGGACTGTTGACCTGCGTCTCTGAAGAATGGTGCGTACGTTGTTGAACGTCGGCAATGCTGCGCCGAGTTCCTCTGATCCGTGGGTGTCGCGGTGTTCGGCGACGGTGACCGTCAGAACGTCTTGGTAAATTTCCTTGGTGGACTTATCCGGTCGGATGAGAGTGCTCTCCTTCATCGCGTTGATAGCTGAACGCGGACAGCTTCGCGAGAACTGGTTCGGGGTCCTCAAAAGGCAAAAGGAAGCGACGCATCAGTTTCGAGTAACAAAGGAGAAATTGGCGTGAATCATGTTGGATTATTCATGAGTATGAGACATCGCTATCAATACCAGATTCCCAAGACCTAGTCCCGAACGAAAGCGGACGCACACTGAGGAAAAACCAAGGAAGGAAATCACGATATAACTTCTGGAAATGGTTACCTTGTCAATAATCACACGAGCTCGGCAATGCTCCGATTTCACTCGCGTACAGCGGCAGTATATGCGGCTCCCTTTTGCGGTATCTACTTCGTATAAGTATCCACCTACACAGTACAGGGTATTCCCTTTCGCGGACACGATTTGCTCGACGTTCATCTTTGCACAAACTACGAATCTCTGATTAACGTCTTATCGCTAGCACCTGCTTGGAGTGCGAAACTCCGTTTGAACGTTACTGGTCGCTCTGAGGCGCGACGGCAGAGAGCGCTCCCCCGAAATGACGCTGCGAGGGCTTTGTGATTTCAAAATTTCAAATACCCTAAAATCCGGCGTATAAGGGACGCAACAGATAAGGAACTTTTCCTATAAGGGACTTTCGTATAAGGGACTTATCGTATAAGGAACTTATCGTATAAGGAACTTATCGTATAAGGGACTTATCGTATAAGGGACTTTTCGTATAAGGGACGCAACAGATAAGGAACGTATAAGGGACTTTTCGTATAAGGGACTTATCGTATAAGGGACTTATCGTATAAGGGACGCAACAGATAAGGGACTTTTCGTACAAGGGACTTATCGTATAAGGGACTTTTCGTATAAGGGACTTTTCGTATAAGGGACTTTTCGTATAAGGGACTTTTCGTATAAGGGACTTTTCGTATAAGGAACTTATCGTATAAGGGACTTATCGTATAAGGGACTTGTCGTGTATGGGACTGATCGTATGAAGGACTTATCGTACAGGGTACTCATCGTGTGAGGGACTCATCGCATGTGAACCTGATTGTATCGAGGACTCCTTGCATGACCGACACATCGTAGACGGCAGTGTTTGATTGGTTCAGCGCCATCAGAGGGAGCCCAAGGAGATGATTTCAAGGTCACTTTTTTGTAGCTCACAGACCTGATATCAAAATTCCATCAGCATGACCACATGGATCACGAGAAAAACTTCATCAAGGATCGGTAGGCTCCCTTCTCGTACTACGTGGTTCATTCCAGTCGAACATGATCTGCCCCGCATTGATTCCAATCATCATGAGACTGCTTTCCAGGCTCTGGTCTCATGACAGAGCGGATATAATGAGTCCCACAGTCCTGTCCCATCAGGGTGGAGTGGTGTTCCCCGAACTGAAGTTTCCCGCAAACAGAAGCTCCCCGAAGAGTCGCCTGCCAATCAGTTTTGGACTCAGAAGTCCCTCATTGAACTTCTCCGCCTCCTCGCATGGATTAGAAACGATAAACCTCAGGGAAAGTCGGACGATCCTCATCAAACTTTACACCAATGTCATTCTCGGACGCGGCTCATGTTTTAAAGGTCTCATCGGAAGGTTGTTCCACCTTCGACATGGGCATTCAGGAGAGAATTCACGGAAACTACGGAATGGACTGGTCGATTTCCCGTCCAGGCGGAGGCCTTTGGTGCTGCTGGGAGCGGCCCTCAATGAAGATTGGGGTGCGCAAAATTCACAGAGTATGTCCGGCTTCCACGTAGAATTGAGAGAATTTTTCGCTCACCTCACATATGAGATGCAGATGTTCGAATTTCGCGCTTTGTGAGCACTAGCTTCACCCGCGCACGTCAGCGTTCACCGAGTGTACGAGCCGTATAATTCTGTTGCGAGCCATCAGCAAATTCAACTCTTCTAACTTACATTTTCGGTGAGCAATTGTCTGGATTTCCGTCTGTGTTCTCCGACGCAGTGATACTCTGCACTGTCTGCGTCACGAGTCGCTCGTCCATAGAATTCGGGGAGATGAAATCGCAAAGGGAAGGAACTTCTGACAACTCACAAGGCTCATCGCACCTTTTAGTTCACTCTTCTTCACACTGGGTGTTTTCTTCTTGGCACGAGCTTGATTCGTGTGACTCCCTGCTCTCGCGTTCGAATCGAATATTCCACCCCGCTTCCCTCGGTCGCATTCTTTGTTTCCAACTTTGAATCCCGTGGCGCGGGAGAACCCTGCGGTGCTCTTTGATGCGTGCACAGGAAAAAGTCTCGCGAAACATTTCTGACAGTATCATGATCGATTCACGCTATCCATGCCAGATTGAGAGGTCATTCTGCACACTTTTTATCAGCCTTCCAAATATCTTGTCTTCAGGGAACGATGAGAGTCTCATATACTGCCCAGAAGAAACTCGAGGCAGTTGCCTATCTCGGGGAGCATGGAATGACTGCAACACTATTGAAGTACAATATTTCAAGGAGCATGATTTATAGATGGAAAAAAGAGCAAGAGACGTTAACGAGCACCCAGAGAAGCCGTCGAGCATTCAGAACCGGGAGGATATTGCACCCCGCGATCGAAAGAAAGCTGAAAGAATGGATCCTCGAAAAAAGGTCTCGCAACAGGGCGGTAAAGCTTCCTGATATACAACGGAGAGCTCTTCAGGAAGCCCGAGCTCTTGGTGACCAAAAGTTCAAGGCGTCGTCAGAGTGGGCGAGGGGATTCATGAGGCGCCAGGACCTGAGCGTCAGGAGACGCACAAGCGTTGGGCAAGCTCTCCCGGACGACTTCACAGCGAAAATCGAAAAGTTCCGGGAGTTCGTTCAAGACGAGGCGGCAGACATTCGGCCCTCAAGCGTCGGAAATATGGACGAAGTTCCGGTCCCATTTGATATCGTCCATAGCAGGACAGTTGCGGTCAGAGGTAGCCAAACCGTCAAGATCGATACGACAGGTCATGAGAAGAGCAATTTGACCGTCGTGCTGGCAGTGACCGCCGCGGGTGAAAAATTAATGCCGATGCTCATTTTTAAGAAGAAACTAGTTCCCAAAGAGACTTTCCCGCCCGGTGTCGTCGTCAAAGCCAACGCAAAAGGCTGGATGACTGAAACACTCTTCATCGAGTGGTTAGATGAAGTATGGCGAGAGCGGTTGCTCTTCGATCCCGACCCTTCCAAATCTCTCCTCATCATGGATTCGGCGCGATGCCACTTAACTGAGCGCGTAAAAGAAGAGCTGAAGTCTCATTCAAAAGTGGCGATCATTCCAGGTGGGCTCACGGCACATTGCCAGCCCCTTGACGTGAGCGTGAACAAAGCGTTCAAAGACAACTTGAGGAATCTCTGGGAACAGTGGATGTCGAACGACAACGCAGCGTCGTTCACGAAGAGCGGTCGTCGAAAACGTTTGAGTTACGCCGAGATAGCCTTATTTGTTAAGAAAGCTTTCGATGCGGTATCTACTGAAACCGTGACCAACGGTTTCATCAAAGCTCTGTTCCCGGAGCCAGATGATTCACCCAACGCTGTCAGTGACGAGGATCCTGAGAGTGACCCCGATGGAGAGGAGGAAGGGGAGGTGGATGAGGAAGAGGAGCCGGTGGAATCAGAGGATGAGGAGGCGGTAGAATCAGAGGATGAGAATGATGAAGACGATGCTGGAGAGGAAGAAAGCGCGCCTGATCACGAAGAGATCCGGTTCCCTGGTCAAACTTCGGAGTTCGAGGATGAGGACTCTGCTTAATACGCCTCTGAAGGATGCGCGAGAATCCCATGCGGCCGGGAAAGAATATGGCTCGTTCCGGTGCCAGTGATTCAATTTTGTTGTACCGTATATATTCGCGTGTGTTGTATTTTGTATTACGATGGTCTATAGTTCATACCATTGCCGGGGAGCCAAGCACCTAGGTCAGGTTGCTTGGTTAAAGTTGCTCCGAAGCCGTCCCCGTTTTAAGTCCCGGCGTCAACAATTTATCAATTTCGTGATACCTTATAGTAACCGAATATATGGAGTCATGCTCTCCTCGAGTGGGCAAAGACGTGTTTCCGCGACCCTCCTGCGAAAGTGCTAACTCTGTACCACCCAGGCACCCCCGTGAGTCAAACTGCCCACCATACTCAACGTTGCTCACCCGTGCATCCTCCGATGCGGAGAGGGTTCCCGTTACCCCTTTCCCCGAGCTCCTGTCTGTGAAAGTGTCGGCTCAGGCTCGCCAGCCCCGAAATCTGTCCTCTCACGACACGTATTGGAGATTCGGAGTAGTGTCTGGGACTCTCACAAGGTGCGGCCGCAGGTAGACTTCCGCAGAGGCAGCGCGCCATCACGCACTTCCATCATCTATCGCGACCCTCTCCGCGATTCAGACAGTTAGATGGGTGGAGCGGCCGGATCTTCAGACGCCCCCGCCGTGGCGCCTCCGCAAACTCCAAATGGTCGGAAAAGAGGCTTCTCGAGCGACAGCCCGGGTCAGGAGCCACCGCGCTTGAAGGGAGCCCGCTTCGTGGGAAACTGCGCTAGGTGTGAGAACACCCTACTCAGCCGAATTCTCCGCTGTGTAGGATGCGACAGACTAATTCACCCCGAATGTCGAAAGAGCGATGAAATCGACCAGACCAACGGCGGAGATCAGGAGACGGTCTGGAGATGCCGTGTCTGCAGAATACCGACAACGTCATGGTCTTCCGACCAAATCATGAAGACTCTAGACATAAGTGCTCTCGACAATGAGTCTATGCAATTCATCGCATTCCTGTTCTACAGAATTCGGACGTTGGAGAACGATCTCGAACAGCTGAAACACCAAACCTCGCGGCCGCCGCATACCGAGGAAAGTGTCCAACAGTTGGATCGTGAGGGTGAGCCCATGCAACAGGACTCCCCTCCAGCGCCGACCAAGACCATACTGTTGGTCGGTGATAGCTCCATAGGCGCTCTGAAAACCCCACTATCAGAGATCCTTCCAGACTCTACTCAGATTGTGTTAAGAGAGGCGCCGAAGCCTGACGTAGACACGATCATGAATGAACTGAAAGACGCCCTCGCCAACGTCCCCGGCCCGGTGTCGATCGTCCTTCAAGCAGGGTGCCACGAGTGCCTGGAGTTCGAGAGGAAAGCGCGAGACAAATTCATCTCCGCGGTAGACGAGTTGGGAAGAGAAGTCGCTTCCAGAGACTCTAAATCCGAACTCCATATTCTATCGATACCCCTATTCAATGCAGAGTGCAAATCGACGAACGACCTGCTGTTGGAGTCTTCGAAAAGAGACGGCAGCACTCACGCCGTGATCTCCCTCTCCATCACGCATCGTCCGATGATCCCCGGCGGCATCCTGACCTACTCACCTGAAGTTGCATCAGGAACTGCGTATAACATCGCGAGAAGAATTCAGCCTTTTTTAGATGTGAAACTGAGACGAGTCAAGAAACGGAAAAGCCCAGCTTCCGCAGAGCCCATCCGATCGCAGGATCGTTCCGCACATCCATCGCCGGTCAGCAGGCAACAGGTCTCCTTTTCACCAACACAGGAGCCTGCTCCTCCCACCCCCATACGTTCCGGCATCCGCTCTCACGGACGTTCTCCCCGCCGGACTCCGCATCAGGGGCGTCAGCGGAACGGCTACCCGCAAACATCGGTTCAAGAACTCATGAACCTTCTGATCACCAACTTCCAGAATCGCAACAACAACCGTTCCCAGCACGACCGACCACCTTCACGGTCCCGCAGCCGCTCGAGATCTCGCCCACAGCCACGCAGTCAACCCCGCCAACACGACAGATCGACCCACCAACGATCGAATTCGCGCTCTCGTCCAACCGGCCCCAGAGACTGTCCACCTCGCAACAGACCAGGCCCCCACCGACACTCCTAAAGATCGCACAATGGAACTGTGAGGGAACGAAAACGCTTGAACTATTGCCAACTTCTGCACTCGACGGCATCGATGTTCTTATCCTAACAGAGACGTGGGCGCTCGTCCCCTTCGACCTCCCAAACTACTACGCTGTACACTGCCTCGCCTCGAAACCCCCAGGCCCGGGCCGCCCGAGCGGAGGTGTATCCATCTTCTACAACCACAGAGCTGGCGACCTCAACGCCGCTCGAACCGAAGATAACATTGTCTCTGTCAAAAGCCCCTCCCTCCACATTATTGCCGCCTACATCCGTCCAAAGGAGGCGGAGTCCACTGTATCCATGGTGGAAAAACTCGCTCTCGCTCTGGAGGATGTCGACTTGTCTTCCCCACTCGTGATCGCCGGCGACCTCAATACGAGACTTGACCGTCCTTCATCTTCCCGCACCGCTGCCCTCTACGAGCTCCTTGATCACTTCAACTGCTGGGTAGCTAATTCTCTATCCCTCCCCACGTTCCAAAACCACATGGGCTCTTCAATCATAGACATCTTCGCCACCAACCTCCCCGGCGAGGATGTCCTCTTCTACGCTGGGACCGGTCCCCTGTCAGAGGGTAGAATCACGCAAAACCACATCCCGGTAGTTCTTGAAATTGCCCTACTGAATTCATCGGCCAAGAAACCCCGACCCAAAGCCCCGTGTCGAAGCCTCAATGTGGACCACCTCTTCAACCGGGCCCACGAGGTTCTGCCTGTACCGGGATCCTTCGATGTCACGGACTACGCCCGCCACATCACTGAGATCGTCCACTCCTCGATACAACCCCGACATGTCCGCTTGGGCCGCCCTTGGTTCAACCAACAATGCGTCCAGGCAAGGAAGCTGCAACTAACCACGAACCTCCTGGCATCAGTTAACAGCTCGGCGAGACCCCTTGCCGCCGTCTTCAAAACTCTGTGCAGGGAGGTCTATCGGAAGGCCAAGAAGGAGTACCAGGAAAGACGCGAGCAACATCTCATCCTCCAAGCAGAACTCCAGCCCTACAAGTGGCTGAAACGCCGGGGACTCGCCTCCTGTCCTATCAACTCAGACGAGCTAGTGCGCCATTTCTCTGAAATGCTCTCCGCAGACTCGTCGATTCCCGACGAGGTTCCAATTTATTCCTCAGCCTGGGATTGTCCAACTTCGCTCGACCGCTTCCTGTTGGGCTCAGACTTCTCGATCCAAGAAGTACTGCGGGCAACCCTGAACCTGAAGTCAGGCAAAGCGGCGGGCCCTGACCTGATTTTCAACGAACATCTACGGGAAGCTGTCTGCCTGGTTCCATGTTGGACCGCCCTCTTCAACAAGTGCCTCAGGTCCGGATCCCTACCCCTTCAATGGCGAGACGCTACCCTGATTGTCATCCCGAAAGGAAAAGGCCAGATAAATCAACCATCTTCGTGGAGGGGGATAGCGAAAAAGAGCGTCTGCTACAAACTTCTCGCCACTCTCCTGGCTAGTCGTCTGGAGGACTTTCTTGAGTCCCGGCGGGCCATTCCCGACGAGCAACACGGCTTCCGCCGCGACCGCTCCACGGCAACAGCTTGCAGGATCCTTCTCGATGACGTCAAGAAATCGCTCCGAGCTCCCGGCCAGTTCCTCTTTGCGGCCTTCGTGGACTTCCGCGCCGCGTTCGACTCGGCCCGCCGGGATGTCACTCTCCGAATGCTGGCTGAGCTGGGAGTCCCGGCAAATGTCTTGAGACTGCTGCACGCGGGTTGGGTACCGTTTGCCCGACTGCCGATCGCCCGACTCCCGATCGCCCGACTCCTGATCGCCCGACTCCCGGTAGCCCGCCGCCAAAAGCGGCGGTCACTCCAATCTCGGTTCCGAGCATGCATGATATCATGCGCTCGCGACCCTTCGCCGAAGTGAGCTGCATTCGAAGACCGGTTAGCACAACTGTAATTGTATTCGATTCGATTCACGACGCTGACATTTTCGCGATGGAGTATTATAAGGTGGCAGTAACTTGACCGCCGTCGGGCAGCGTCATAGGATGGGGTTGATTTGAGGAGTTTCGTACCGATACGTGAATTCAATCACCGTTCGATTGTTCCGAGGCCACATTCGCACTTTTTGACTCGCGCTCTTGCGCTCAGCGCGAAGTGCATGTTTCAAACGATGTTGTCGTGGAATCGAGGTGAAAGTTACGAATGTCGCTGACGCGAGAACGCTGAACGCGCTGCGAAGATCGTCAGTTTCGTGCTGCACAGCTTCGGAAAGCTAACTGAACTCCAAATCAACGGTCGAGCCTGGGTCTGTAACTCATCTTGGTCAGAGTGACACGCAGGTTCGCAATATTTTCTTGTGAAATCCGATGATGGAAGTGCAGAAGGTGTTCTCAAGCAGAGGCAAGCACTTGTTTCGAATAGAAGGATTCTTGTACGAAACGGAGAAATCGAAGAACGGAAAAATCTACTGTCGTTGTGTCAAAAAGAGACGGGAGCAGTGCTTAGCGCGAGCTACACTCAGTCAGGTAAGGATCGAAAAAAACCTCTATCGTTTTCGACGCTTGATATTATGAACAATCGGCGCGATACTCCCTTCTGAATCGTATCTTATGCCACGTTCTGTCTTCCAAAGGAGCCCGATCTCACGCTACTGACAATGAGACTCATCCGCGATCATTCTCACGAGGCAGACGACACGCAGTTTGTGAAATTGAATGCTATCGGCAAAATGAAGGATGCCGTGCTTTCCAGGCCTGACAGAGGCATCAAAGAAACTTACGACGAGCTCATCACACCAACTGTCACCGAACTGCAGGAAATTTTCGTCGACGAGGAAGTTGGAGCTGGAGTTCCCAGTTGCGATGCAGCCAGAACTATACTCCATCGCCACCGAGCAAAGTTGAGACCGAAGCTACCGCGAAAATTGACCGAGATCGTCCTTGATGACGAATGGCGGAAGACGGCGGATGGGAAAGATTTCCTGCTCTTTGATGATGGAGGGGACGATCGAATCCTCGGATTTTCAACCGCGGAGCTTCTAGGCGCTATGTGTGACTCAGAAACAATCCTCATGGATGGAACCTTCCATGTAGTGCCTACATTGTTCACACAATTGTACTCGCTTCATGGTCTCTTCATGGGTCAGATGATACCATTCGTCTATTTCCTGTTGCCCGATAAACGGACAGAGACCTATGTCAGGATGTTGTCGCTGGTGAAGAACTATACGACTTCGATCAATCTTCTGTTCAGGCCGAACAGATTTCATATCGATTTCGAAGTTGGAGTCATAAAAGCCATCAGAGAAGTTTTCCCGTCGGCTGAGATCAAGGGTTGCAGATTTCACTTTGGTCAGTGTATCTCTCGAAAAGCCCAACAGGTTGGCCTTGGCGCGTTCAATGACGACCCAGAAGTGAAACTTTTGAGGCGGTCCTGTATTGCACTTTCAATGATTCCGTTAGAACGTATCGATGATGCATGGCTTCAAATAAGTGCTCAGTCGCCATCCATGGACCATCCAGCGTATCAAGCCTCGGAGGCTTTCAAGGACTACATTGTAAGAACTTGGCTTGAGAGTGATACGTTTCCGCGGTTCATGTGGAACCACTATCGGAACTTTGGAATCCGCACCACAAACCATCTGGAAGGGTGGCACCATGCTTTCAACTCCGTCGTCGGCAAAAAACACGTCAACATCTTCGTATTGATCAAACACATCAAGGATCAAGAGAAAAAATTCAGGACCGTTATGCTATTGCTGCGCATGGGACAGGCACCACCACGGAAGGATGCAAAGTACAAGAGGCTCAATGAAAAGTTCATGGAATTTGTTCAACGGTTCGAGTCTTCGAACATTGACCTCGACCAATACCTTCGTTTGGTGGCTTTCAACTTCTAGCGTTCGTATCATTAATTCATCGAAACTTTGTATCTTGGAAACTTTATCATGGAACCTCTGTAAATTAAAGCGAATACGAATAATTCCATCAGGATCGCAGGTGCGCTTCATTCGTCTCACGCGTCGTAAGCACGCGGTTGCATGCTCCGATTCGAGATTGGCGGGAAGAACGAAACTTTTGGCGGCGGGCAACCGGGAGTCGGGCGATCGAGAGTCAGGCGATCGGGAGTCGGGCGATCGGGAGTCGGGCAACCGGAACAGGACCTGCACGCGATCCTCCAGGAGAACCGGGTCTCGATCGATGACGGGGTCTCCGAACTGCCCGCTTTCCGACAGACAACTGGCCTTGCGCAGGGCTGCAATCTCTCGCCAGGACTTTTCTCAGTCCTGCTCAGAAACCTCCCTGAGAAAATTATCGGGCCTCGAAAACTCATCAAAGTACTGCTCTATGCAGACGACCTCGCGATCTACGGTGAGAGCAGATTCCAAGTGCAGCAGGGTCTGGCGAGGCTTAGAGGAGCCATTGAGGAACTTGGCCTGTCCGTCAACGTGACCAAGACAGTTGCGATGAAATTCCGTCGAGGTGGGCGAGTGGCCAAGGGCGATACCCTATTCTACGCCGGAAAACCGATCGAATACGTCAACAAATTTACGTATCTCGGGCTCACAATTCCGTTCAACGGAGTCTCCTTCTCGCACCATGTCGAGGAAAGATGCCGTAAAGCCACCATCGCCGGAACTACTATCGATAACCCACAGAAGCTATCTCTGAAAACAGCCGTTGCTCTCTTCAAGATGAAGGTTTCACCCGTCGCCTCGTTTGGTATTGAACTGATCTGGGAACATCTCTCGACCGCCAACTTCCATTCCCTGAACCGGCTGAAAGCGGCCTACCTCAAAAAGACCCTCGGCCTCCACCGCTCAGCGCGAAACCGGCTTGTCTATCGAATGGCCGACGTCCCCCTCTTCACAGAAGAAATTCAAACGCAGTTCAGCTTGCCGGACACCGACGCCTTGACATCCTGCCACTCGGAGTGGGATGCCAAGTTCGCAGCGATCCCCTCAGTCTTTAACGTCTCCCTGGCCCTAACTGATCAGACGTGGAAACAACCCGGTCGATCCAACCGCCACGTCATCACGCGATTCTCCTTGCATGGTTTCCATTTTAAACTCTGCTCCACGCAACCGTTCCATGACCCTACGCCACAATGCGTGTGCGTAAGATGTCACGATCACTGCGACTTGTATCACGCCTTGAGATGCATACACGTCGCTTCCCTCGCGAGCCTGGCAGACACCTGAGCCGAGGCTCTCTTGTTCTTCTTATTGTCGTTGTTACGTAGTTGTTATATGTCTTTACTCGAAACGAGTGAATAAACAAGCTAAAGAAAAAGAATATATGGAGTCATGGCTCCGCAGACGCGGTTTGGAGTGCAGTATGAGTTTTCACTTATCTGAAGTAGCCTATTTGTTCGCACTGCAATTCCCTCGCGCGGAATCGGTGAGGTCTCCGTAAGCTCTGTGCCCGACCGATTGGCTGCTTCGCGATGAGCTCTCTATACTAGGGGCTATCAAGCTCTCTTGGTCGCGGCAAGCCGCGGTACTGGAATCCCAATCCTTTTCTCATGAATGGCGCGAGACTTCCCGGCAAACTTCGAAGAATAAGTTGAGACTGACTTGAAAATCGCCTGCATTCGCCGCAAAAACTATGCGCAGGCCGACCCCGCAATCATCCCTGTAGGCTCCGAGTAGTGTGCTCAGACCGAATTTGGAGTACATAAGCTCCAAAGGCTCTGAAAGTTTGGACAGACCGACCCTGACATCAGCTCTGTAAGCTCCAAAAAGTGGGGTCAGACCGAACCTGAAACGGACGCCATAGCCTTCTTTCGGTACCACGGCATCTAGTTTTAGAAACACTGCGTCATACGACAAGTCCCTCATACGAAAAGTCCCTTATACGAAAAGTCCCTTATACGATAAGTCCCTTATACGAAAAGTCCCTTATACGATAAGTCCCTTATACGAAAAGTCCCTTATACGATAAGTCCCTTATACGATAAGTTCCTCATACGATAAGTCCCTTATACGATAAGTTCCTTATACGATAAGTCCCTTATACGATAAGTTCCTTATCTGTTGCGTCCCTTATACGATGAGTTCCTTATACGATAAGTTCCTTATACGATAAGTCCCTTATACGATAAGTCCCTTATACGATAAGTTCCTTATAGGATAAGTTCCTTATACGCCGGACGTTTTTCTGAAAACCGGAGTCCCTTATACGCCGGATTTTAGGGTAATAATTTTATTCATACGATTCGAAATCGATGTATTCAGTATCGAATTCCAGCCATACTCGTTTGGCGATACCGTCCTGGCGTACTGAGGAGCGATTTCCAATGTATTGCAATTTTCCAATGGCGCCTGAAGATCTTACGATCACTGACATACTGCAACTTCGTCCTCGTTCCCTGAAGAAGGGCGGGAAGAACCTGAGTCGCGGTACTGCCGAAGACTTTAGTGTCTTTTCGGTCCCCCAAATGTGCTTTCCAGAATCCCGTTCATTTCACAGAACGCGCTGCTCTCAGTAGGGGAACAGGGTGGATGCAGCGAGCTGTGGAACACATGGGAATATTGAGTGCGAAAACTGAGTGCGGAGTAAATTGGGCACCCATATAATCATTCCATTCACCTCAGTTCTGACATTCTGCTCAGCGAGGCCGGATCTCATGAGCCCTGACATAGAAGGTTCGCTGAGCTCGAGCGAAAGCCGCTTTTGGGGAGAGAGTTTTCGAGCTCGCGGGTTTTCGAGCTCCCGGGTATTTTTTTCGAGATGGCGGGTTTTCGAGATGCCGGACCCTAAGCTCCCAAAGGTGGCTCCTCCGGATTGACGATTGGTGCTAAGAAATTTGAAGAACTCACTGCACGATTCAAGTTCTCAGATCGAGGAGTACTGACTGTTGTGTTGACTCATGAACATGGCGAAACAGATAAAAGCCAGAAAGCTCGCAAGTAGCACAATCAAAACGGTCAGAAATGCTAGGAAATGCCCCCGAATTCCGGATACCAATGAGTTCAGAACGGGGTAGCTGAGACTGTGACGGCGATCAGGTGCCTCAACGTCCAAAACACTTCGACTTGATGATGGGCATGGAGACACGCTGCAATCATCGGATGCACGTGTAGATGGCTCGGATCCCGATATGGAGGATTCCGAATCAGAAGAATGTTCCGAGGCATCTTCCACGGAAATCACGACCCTTTCCGAGCGGGGTTGTAGCGGATCAACCCAGTGGATGGATGGAGACTCGATCACCACCCATTCGACACCAGCAATTCACCTGGTGTCGTAATGCAGCGTGTCGTGTTATTGAAGAAATATCATAGTTTTCGTTGTGTTGGAAAACTAACGCAGGATCGGTCAAAGTCACTGCGCGCCTGCGCAATGATTCCGAATGAATACAGCTCGCTCTCTGACAAGACTTTACACTTGTCCGCTATTCAGTTGCTTCGTTATTCCGTTCGCATCTGCGAGGGTATTTGTTGACACATTCGGTATTTTTGGGTTAGGCGGGTTGCGAAGAAAAACAACAAAGCGAGAAGCGCCACGAGGGCGAGTTGGCGAGCAGGGGAGAGGAGGAAAGGAGAGAGTAAACAGTTCGCAGGCACACAGCAAGGCGATAAGCAGTTCAATCAGCAAAAAAAACTCACCGTTGCGCAGGCTAGCGCTGCGCGTATGTGTGATCGATCAACGCAGGAGGGTCAACAGGAGTCACAAGTCCCGGAGGATATTCGGTAGCGATCGCGGCCAATAAGGCTTCAAACGGGGGAGCTTTCTGTAGATTTTGCCTCCACATGAACTCCTCCAAAAAGGTCCAGAGGTTGGTGCGCGAGGTTCCACACTGTCGTTTGTTCCTCCACTTCGCACTCCGTCACATGCGCTCAACCGTCTGCGTGTGCACCTTAGTGTCAGGGTCCACAAAATTGTACGTGTGATTCACAGTCCGATGCTCGTACCCGGCCGCTGCGAGTGCCGCGGACCGGTAACCTCGCCAACAGTCACTGTGAATGATGGACCCGGGCTCAATATGTCCCCGGATCGCACGGAGAAGGGTTCCAGCTGTACGATCGGGCACCGCCTTGACGAAACACCTTTTTGTCTCTCGACAAATACCACCAAAAATCCACTGCTGCGGAAGAATACGGCCTGCGTGATTCTTCCGCTTGGAGAGAAGGCTTTCGTCAATTTCAACGACGAGACCTGAGCCACCAATTCTCCCTTGATTTCGTCGCCGCAGCGATCGGAAGCAAAGCTCTCGTAAAGAAGCGCTCCAGGCGATATAGGCATCGGCTTGCATGCCTAATTCGGTTGAACACCAGGACGCGGAAGCAATCTCGTTCGCCCACGCATGAATGAATCGTAGAATCTTCGTAAACGGAAGACGAGTGCCCTCCAACCAAGTGTTCACACGTAACCCGAGTTTCTTCTGACAAGTCGGGCACCACCAGAAAGTACGATCAGCGTTGAACTTCAACGAAAGTACATGATCCTCGCTACACCTTGCTTCTTTTGCAAGAATGCCTTTTTCTTGCAAAAAAAAGAATAGCAGCACTCTCAGTAGAGGGTAAATCATAACTTGACACAGACATCGCGAAATTCGTGGAAGCCTCACAGAGCAGCAAAAAACCGTCTACTGCGTCTTACTCCCCGCGGATTCAAATATCGCATAACTCCGACTTTCAAACGCACGGCGGCGGCAATGTAACCGTCGGATCGGGCTCGTCGTGCTCTCCGCCGCAGCTTCTGCTGGAACGACTCTTCTCCGCGGTCCTCTTCTCAACCGAATATTGGTGCTCCTGAGCACGATGGCTGAATCAACCATGTCCCCCGGCTACCAAGTCCCCCGGCAAACGTTCGCGACGCCGCAGACCCTGCTCACAGCGTAGAACATCCCGACTCCCACTGCCAGATCTCAGGCTGCCGCAGACCCTGCTGGTCAGCGTGGGTCATCCTGATTCCAACTGCAAGGTCTCAGAATGCCGCCGACCCCGCTGGCCCGGCCCTGCTAGTCCTGTGGATCATCCTGATTCCCACTGCAAGGTCTCAGGATGCCACAGACCCATAAATTACGCCCACCTACTCTCCTGTGCGCTGGCTTCCAGGGCTGCTCGCTCGCTTCGCTCGCCCCTAACCTAACCTAACCTAACCTTGGACCATGGTGCCATGTCCTTAAACTGTTGCACCCCACACGTGCCCGCTTAGTCTGGGTGCGTGTGGATCAGGATCGCCTACGGCGAACGAGGAACTCGCCCTAGAGGGGCAATGAAAAAGTACACAAATCACATCACCAATCACCCGCATCGATCCGGGAAAACACGAAGCACTCTGAGGAGAGACAACGTAAACAGAGACAGAACAGGGACCGAAGGTACACAAGCCTCCGGCAGATCAGAACAACCTGCTTCAGAGGAGCAATAATGAGCCGCGGTCCTCGGGGAAGCAAATGCGCAGGATTGAAGACAAATGCGAAGGAGCGAAGACAAGCGAAGACAAAAGCGAAGGGAGAAGACACCGCAACCCCAAGGCAGCACACGAAGGATAAAAAGGATCCCAACAGTAACCGAACGCAAAACCAAAGACCACGCCCTGGCGGATGACCTGAAGCAATACCTGGACGGTGAATCCGGGCTCCGCCAGAAGAGAGGAGCAGGAGTTTTTAGGGAGGTGCTAGGCCCCCGGTACCTCGGTCTGAGCGACATGGCAACAAAATCTGGATGCCCTCTGTCCCTTAAGACCCTGGTGTGCGCTACGCATTTTCTCCGGTTCCTCTATAATCAAAATTGAAACAAAAAAAAAAAACCTAACCTAACCTCCCCAACCCCCCGCCCCGCAAGACAACGCGCTGGCTTCCAGCGCTGCTCCCTCGCGTGGATTCCCCCGGCAGCCTCCATCCCGCAACATCTACGACCGACCATCCCCGTTCGAATCCGCGCGCCTCGTTGCCCGTCAATGCTGCGAAGCAGTTCCGTCTGCTGCGGCTCGCCATAACTCGCCACCCGCCTAACCGTAAAGAACCATACATTCAAACATACCGCGCTTACGCATCGTAAGCGGACGCATTCATAATAATAAACAGTCACCTTTGTGAGCTTTGAAGTTTGAAGCTACTTGATGTAGGGACAAAACCCGGATTCCCCGATGTACGATTTACGACACGTAACTTCTTCTCAACTTCACTTTCTTTATTCGGTCGCTCCGCACGCCTCGTGCTTCGCTCCCGTGCAACTCTCTTTTTAACTGACCCGCTACCCGCTATATGCACGTTCGTGCGCCTGACGTTCCCCTGTCTCTTCTCCAGCTATCTACCGTTCCCTACAGTTCGACCACTGCTACCCACACTAAATGACCTCATTTTGTTTGGAAAACTGGATGCGAAGGACTTTATCGGTCAGCCAGTGCTCTCAGAGTGAAGACGCGTTGGTGTTGCGGGTTGCCGAGCCAATGAGCTCGTGTGCCGAATACACGGCCTTTTATTCGTGAGTAGTAAACTACCTCTACGCGACTGTACGTGACATTACTATCACGACCCTGACCGGGCTCGTGACAACGCCCAAGCATACAATGTATCAGTCTGAGCCGTAGCTCAAGGACAACGGGAAACTCCAATCCTCAACATCCTCTCTTTTTCCGTTTGTCCTATGCGTCCATATCCTCGACTTGACGCAGACATGGCTCGTCCTGTTCGCTGATCAGGCGCTCAGGATTCCCCTGCTCCATATCCGGTCTCATTCTCTTGATTATTAGCTTCGAGATGTATGCACCTACCACTACTGCTGGCATCATTGCCCAGCTGATACCTAAAAGCACCTTTAGCTTGAAAATCTCATCTCCTCCTTCGGGAGTCGCCGTCGTAGTAGAGGGATGAACTCTCTGCTGAAAATCTCCCCAAATGTCAGAGCCTCCCCTGGGGGCTTCTCCAGGACGGAGGCACACCACGACATTGCTTTGTAGTGCCAGGCAATCCTCACCACTGACACATTTGGTAACGAAGTATCCGTTTTCCTCAGAGATGACGCATGACGTCCTCTGACTAACACATGTTTCTCCACAGTCCTCGTATTCGAAATAATCGTGGTCCGCTCTCACTCTGCTCAACAACACAAGTATCACCAGTGTGATCATTTCATTCCAATAAGTTTTCTCAGTCTGAGGAACACTCCTTTCGGGAGATTCTTTGTTCCAATATCTGCGAGATTATCCTCCGTTCCAACGTACTCGAATCCGACCTGTCCTCTCTCAAACTTCTCGCATATGAACTTATGTTTAATATCCACGTGTTTGACTCTCTTGAAGAATTCGGGGTTTTTGATTAGCCGTATGGCTGAGATATTGTCTACCTGAATTGTCGGTACAATTTCTTTTCCTACGTCTCTGAACAGTTGTTTCAACCACAGAGCAGTCTTAGTCGCCTCTCCCGCGGCAAGGAACTCCGCTTCTGTACTGCTCAAGGTTACCACTTTTTGTTGATTGCTGCTCCATACAATCGGTCCATTGTTGTAAAGGAATATCTGAGAACTTATCGATCTTCTTGTCTTCGGGTCCGTTGCCCAGTCCGAATCGGAGAATGCCTGGAGTCTGGCACCCTTATTGCCTCCGGTGAATGTGATTCCGAGTTCCCTCGTACCTTCCAGGTACTTTAGCACTCTACAAGCTCGAGACCAGTCGGATCTGTTGAAATTGTCAAAATAACGAGATAGAATTGAGACTGCAAAACAGATGTCTGGACGGGTGGCAATAGCCATGTAATTTAGAGTACCAACTAATTCTTTGTAAGGATATTTCCGTTCTTGTGGATCGTCTGTTTCCTCTCTCGAGTAGACCATGGAATCGGTTGGTGTTGCCACAGTCTTGCAGTTTGTTAGACCGAATTTGTGAATCGTGTCGCTGATGAATTTTGTCTGAGACATGTGTATGTTGTAGTGCTTGTCGATGTTGATGTGTACTCCGAGGAAGAACGTGAGCGGCTTGATTGACAGTTCGAAGATGCCGTCAAGCGAGGCGAAGAAGGCCTCGATGTCCTTTTCATCCGGTGCACTTATAATTCCGTCGTCGACATAGTGACAAACGTAGATTGGTTTGCCTTCCTCTGTTTTGGTGAATAGGCAGCCGTCGGCGGCGCCTCTCGTGAATCCAAGTCTTTGCATTTCCTCGTCGAATTTCTTTTTGAACTGCCTTGGAGCTTGGCGTAATCCATAGAGACTCTGTAGCAATCGGCATTTTCGTCCCGTGTTGTCATCAAATCCTTCCGGTTGATCCATATAGATTTCATCTTCTTCCAGTTTAGCGAGCAGGAATGCTGTTTTGACGTCGAATTGTTTCATCTTTAGTTTCTTCTCCGCGCTGATTGCTAGAAGAAATCTTATGGTATCAAATCGTGCTACGGACGAAAATGTTTCCTGGAAATCTATTCCAGGCTGTTGTTTGAAACCTTTTACTACAAGGCGTGCGCGATGTCTCTCAACTTCGCCTTTTGGGTTTGTCTTGTACTTGAATACCCATTTGTTAGGTATTGCTTTCCGACCTTCCGGCAGGTTTGTGAGTATCCATACGTTGTTTTTCTTCATGGCCTGCAGTTCCTCTTCCATTGCTTCTTTCCATTTGTCTCGATCTGGCGACATTAAGGCCTCATTTACCGTTGTGGGCTCTGTCAGCAAGGTCTCCGGGTTTTCGTTTTCGTTTTCCCTATCATTCACAGTTTCCTCTGATACCTCTATCAGTGGGCTCTGGTTTGGAAACTGAACGTTTTTCGATGAAACGACTTTGTGCTGCGTTGGTATCCACACACGGTATGCTTCTATTTTATCCTCATAGCCAACCAGTATGGCATCTGCAGATCTTGAATCCCATTTCTTTTGTGATGGGTCAAAAGTTTTCACAAGGCACTTTGCGCCGTACGGCTTAATGTTTGCAAGATGCGGTTTTTCTTGATAGAATGCCTCATATGGTGTTATACCCGTATTGGGTGACGTGTACACGATGTTCATGAGTATGACAGCGCAATTCACGGCCTCTTTCCAGAGCGACCTCGGTAAGGATTTACTTATCATCAGAGTCCTCGTAAGCTCGATGATTGTCCTATTTGTTTTCTCGCTCACACCGTTTTGTTGCGGGCTGTATGGCGCTGAGGTCAGAAACTCGCAGCCGGCTCTCATGAGAATCTGCCTTACGGCCGCGTTATCGAATTCCAGACCGTTGTCGGACAGCAGCGCCCTCACCTTGTTTCCAGTTTGAACGGTGAACCAGTTCAAATAGCTCTCAATGTAGAGTTTCGCTTCGTCCTTTGTTTTAAGGAAATATACTTTGCGAAATCTCGTATAGTCTTCTGTAATCGCCATGAAGTACCGGTGTCCTTGATTCAGTGATGGAACGGGTGACATGCAGAGATCAGTATGAACAAGCCGTCCAACCTGACCCCGATCCATGACACCCGGATTGGCTGGCTGCGTCAATGGTTTAGACCGGTACGTTGCGCGGTGCTGCTTTCCTTTGATGCAATCCGTGCAGGTTACATCCTCATCTAGGAACTTAATCCCTTCGCGCTTGAGTAGTTCTTTGACTTTTCTCTTGTTTATGTGTCCGAGCGCCTCATGCATTTCTTGCAATGACCTTATTTCTGTAGCATTGAGCTCGGCTCCCTTATTCTCGTCCATGGCCATGGATTTTATCGGCGAGCTCAATGGTCTCGTCAGAAGGCAATAGAGATTTCCATTTCTCATTGCGGTCAATTGCACTCCATTCAAGGTGAGTGTCAAACAATTTTTGTCTCCTCCTAATCTCCATCCAGCGTCAGCAGCTTTCGCGACGGAGAAAAGGTTGCGTCGTAGGCTGGGAACAAATAGCACATTTTTCAGTCTGCAGACCTTCCAGCAGCCGTCTCGCTTGACGTAAAGGTCGATAGATCCCTGACCGAGCGCCTGCGCTGATTGGGATCCCCCGAGCTTCACCTCCACACGCTCTCCGAACGGTTCATAGCTTCGCATGTATTCTTTAGTGTTAACGCAATGGTGTGTAGCTCCACTATCAACCACAAAGGAGCGTGCTTCGACGCAATGCTCACCTTGTGTCATGAGGGCCTCCGGCGGACCTTCAACGGCGTTCAATTCTCTTCCTGGACGACATCTCTTGGGGCAGCGTAGAGCCAGGTGACCGCGTCTTCCGCAAACGAAGCAAGATCTTGTCTCCTCTTTGTAGGTTGTTCGCACCTGTTGTTGGCATGGGTATCTTCGTTGGTGTTGAGCACGACCGCGTCCACGTCCTCGATAATTTGGTTTGGGTGCTTGTTGTCCAAAGACGAAGGGAATGCCGGCACGATATTGTGGTTTCCGGCTCCCTGTCCTGCCAATATGAGTTGATGCCATGAGTGCGGTCATATCAGATATTTTAGTTTTATCTGCGTCCCGTTGGATAATCTCCCCGATGATTCGGTTCTTCAGTGTGGCGTATTTATCAGGTGGATTCCCTGCGACACTGCTCTTGAAGCTGTTCCATTCTTCTCCTTGGAGTGATCTCAGGAGTTGCGACATGATGAGTTTTTCGGGGATTACCGCGTCGGACATTTGTATCGTATATAAGATACTTTCGAATTTAGCGAGGTTCTCCTCAACGGAAACATTGTCATCGTATGTGAATGTTGTGAATTTGGAGTAGGCTGATACCATTGATGCTCCGGTGTTTTCTGTGCAGAACTCCTTGATGGCTTTCCACAACTCCCTTCCGATTGTCAGCTTTGTCCTTTCTTCGTCTGTCTTTCCCTGGTAGAGCCTCTGGGTGATCATAGGGTCGATCGAATGGAGTATGATGTAGGCGGCGAAAGCGTTGGCGGGTTTCACCTTATCTTCGGGACTAATCAGGGGAGCGACTAGGCGAATACATTGCCAGTAGTCTGGGTTTTCCGCTCTCACAAGGGCCTCAATGTTGTTTGCCCACAGGACGTAGTTGCTGCCATCTGCCTTCAGTATAACTGACGGCGTGAACTTGCCATATTTCGCAGATGGGGTATCGGTCGTCGTGCTCGACGCGGACTCCGCTGCCGCAAGGCTGAACATTTCTCTGGTCGTCGATTTCTTTCTGATGTCTCTCCTCGTCTTGTGACGGTACATCCGATCTCTTCGGCCACTGACTGACTAACCTTTTGCTTGGTTCGAGTTCCACTGATTTTGCACTAACACTGGTTCCCTGTGTGGGCCACCATGTTTGGAAAACTGGATGCGAAGGACTTTATCGGTCAGCCAGTGCTCTCAGAGTGAAGACGCGTTGGTGTTGCGGGTTGCCGAGCCAATGAGCTCGTGTGCCGAATACACGGCCTTTTATTCGTGAGTAGTAAACTACCTCTACGCGACTGTACGTGACATTACTATCACGACCCTGACCGGGCTCGTGACAACGCCCAAGCATACAATGTATCAGTCTGAGCCGTAGCTCAAGGACAACGGGAAACTCCAATCCTCAACACATTTACCTAAGATTCTAACCTGCGACTGAGTACACCTTAATTATGTTGATCTGGTTTATTGACGTTCCACATATAAATACCGTTCCAAATACGAGCACTGCTGCTCCGGGACATATTGTACACGCAGACGTCCGTTCCACTTCTCATTCTCCGGTTTTCTGCCGCTTGTAGTCGTCGGCGCACTTCTTCACGCCCCGTTCACGATCCTGGCGCGCCCGCACCACATTTTCGAAGTAATCGGCGCAGTGCCTCTGCTCGTGGCCCTGTTTGCGACACCAATAGCACCGCACTGCCGCCTTGCCTGGACACATCCTTGACAAGTGTCCCATCAAGTTGCAATGGTAACACTTTTTCCCGAGCGCCAAACACACCGTCCTCGTTCGATGATGGGGAAATTCCCCGCAACGGTCGCACACGTCCGGCTTCCGTTCCGTGTCCGCGGAATGTGCCGCTCCGCCTGCGATTCCCACGGTGGCTGTCGCTCCCGCCTCTTCAGTGTTCTCCTCCGCCGGCGCGGACGTGCTCGGTCCATCTTCGTTCCGCTCCGCACCGCCGTCCCGCGGTCCCTCCGCTGGCTCGCGGAAGACATACGGCTCTTCCACCACATCATCCTCCGGGAAGAACTCCACAACCGTCCTCTCGTTGTCGAAGGTGACCGTTGTTTCCCGGACGGTCGTAACCTCTTCAAGCTCGCCGGTCACCATTGCAAGGGTCAACCGGTCGGCCCCCACTCGAAGCCGTGCGATCGCCGTCAGCACCTCGCGAAACTCTTCCGTCGGCACCATGGTGTAGCGCGTTTGTCGGTTCCTTGGCTTCTTGCCCGATCGTTGCTTCTTGCCGTCCTCCATCCTGTCACTCGACCTCGTGGCTGGATCTTTTCAACGATTGACGAAGAATGATCGACCTCCGCCAACTCCGTCGCCGCCTCCAAGTTTGTCGTTCCTTGCGCCCTCTACCGGCATTCGTCCACGCTACCCCGGAAACTGCCCTCAGTTTCGTTCCAAAAATCCATTCTTCCATTAACTACCTATGTGTACTCAGTCGTCTACATGCTACCCTATGTCTATCTCCTTCCTACCCTACTTTTCCTCATCATTACATCTTAATTACGTTACTTGGTGTATTTTCCGTCGAACCTTCCCGCTCTTCCAGGATTCTTTCTTGGCTCCTCCCTTGTGCTTTCGTCACCAATTCCGTCGCCAGTCTGTCGCCTCACCGGGGTCTCCATGAATGCTGAATTGAGATCTCGGATTCTCCTTGGCTGACTTTTCCTGATTTCCACGGATTCGTCCCTTCCGCAATCCTCCAACATTAGCGATAACTCGTCGATTTCGTCGTCCACTCCTTTTTCCAACCTGATGCTCGGTTCGTCTCGCAGAGTCTGACCTGAAGCACTCGGTAACTCGTCACTCTCTGATTCTGGAAGCTCAAGTCGATCGTTATCGAATGGAACAATTTCAATGTCCTCTTTATCGGATGGATTATACCAACGGAGTTGCGAGCAATGAGCTGTGCACTGATAGCTTCTCTCTTTTCCCAGCTGTACCAGTCGGTATGAATCTTTTGGCAAGATCTCCGTCACAACTAATGGCCCCCTGAACTTTTTCTGTAATTTCGTCGGCTGCCCCGTTTGAACCGGCAACCTCGCAACCAATACAACGTCTCCGATATTATACCTAACATTGTGGGGTCTTCGCTTCTTGTCGTAATTCCTCGCATACTCTTCTTGGCTTCCTTTGATCGCCTCCCTGATTTCCTCTTGAACTTCTTCCGCCGGTCTCCAAACTCTTTCTTGCATTCCTTCCACCACCTGCGCGAAGTTGTCGAGTCTAGGAAGATAACCATGTAATGCTTCGAATGGCGCTTTTCCCGTTCCCCGTGCCACCGTTCTATTGATCAACGCCTGCACCTCCGGAACCTTCGTCGCCCAATCCGACTTGTCTTCCTTTTCACTCAACGTCCTCAACAATCTTGCTACTTCTTTGTTCATCCGTTCACACAGTCCGTTGCTTTGCGGATACTGCGTTGAGACTTTCACGTGCCGTATTGCCTTGGCATGCAAAAACTCTCCGAAATCAATCGCTGTGAACGCTGAACCTTGATCGGATACTAGCACTTCTGGATTTCCGTACGCTAAGAAAGTTTTCTCCAAAAACTTCATCACTCCTTTCCTATCCGTCGACTTCACGGCTTCGATAACGACAAATTTCGTCAACCCGTCCACCAAAACTATGACATGCTGCTTTCCATGTGACGGTGGTAACGGTCCGATATGATCCATGAAGACTTTCTGAAACGGCCGCCTTTCCGGCTGAATTGGATGACAAATTCCTTCTTTCTTTCCCGACATGCCTTTGTTGAACATGCAATTCAGACAATTCTTCAGATGAAACTTCGCGTACTCTCTCATCCTTGGAAACCAATAATGCCGCTTCACCAAATCCAATGTTTTTCTCATCCCGAAGTGACCCGTGTTCTCGTGCGCTACCACCATCAAGTATTTGCGAAGCGCCTTCGGAACCACGAATGCCGTCCACGCTTCCTTCAACTTTCCGTTCTTATCTCGCTCTTCCATCCTCCGTATTAACAGCCCTTCCCTGATTTCAAAGTTGTCTACGAGATTCCTTTCCCTGAGCGTTCTCTGCTTGACTGGTTTCCTGAGAATTAATAGCCGTTCCTGAATATCTTTGTCAATCGCCTGCATCGTTGCCGCCGCATTGTAGTCCATCGAAATCGCTTGAATCGTTCGCGTGTTCAAATCCGTTGGAAGCTCTTCTATGTTTTCGTTCTCTGTCGACGCTTCTTCGAACGGCGCTCGGCTCAAGGCATCCGCGTGTGCCATCGTTGTCCCTGCTCGGTATTTGATCTCGAAATCAAACTCCGCTATCTGGTTCCACCAACGGCTTAGCTGCGTCGATCCGGCCTGCGTCTTCAACGCCAACACTGCATTACAGTCCGACACGACCGTGAATTTTATTCCGAACAAGTAATGCCTGAACCTGCCGATGCTCCATACAACCGCCAACTGTTCGAGTTTCGTAGAATGATAGTTAGCTTCCGACTGCGAGAGTTTTCTGCTGATTGCATAAATCAGTTTCAATTTCCCCTCGTTCCGTTGCATCAACATGGCTCCCAAGCCTACGATGCTCGCGTCACAATGCAACTCTGTTTCTCGTTTCGAGTCGAATCTTTCCAAGATCGGTTTTTCTGCCAACCGTTTCTTCAATGTCTCGAATGCTTCCTCGCACTTCTCGTTCCATTCGAACTGAGCCTCTTGTTTCAACAACATCGTAAGTGGATTCGCGATCGTCGCATATCCAACGATGAACCTCCGGAAGAAACTCGTGAGACCAAGAAATCTCCTCACTTCATGCACATTCTGTGGCTTTGGGAAATTTTCAACTGCTTCTAATTTCCTTGTACCCGGTTGTATTCCATCCTTCGAAATCCGAAACCCTAGAAACTGGACCGTTCTCATGAAGAATTGACACTTGCTCAATCTGACCGTCAACCCTGCCTGCCTAAGCGCTTCCAATACATTGTGAATTTGATCCAGATGCTCTTGGTAATCGTCCGCCGCCGTGATGAGATCGTCCAAGTAGGGATGCACTTGTTTCCCTCCTGCCATCTCTCGGACCTTCATCATGACTTCCTGGAACTTTGCTGGCGCGCCGGACAAACCCATCATCATCACCGTCGGCGAGAATATCCCGTCACTCGTGATGAAACTTGCTTTGTCCGCCGACTCCTTCGACATCGGGATTTGAAAATATCCCCACGCTAGATCGAATGTCGAGTAAAAGTTCCTTCCTCCAACCTCATCCAACACATCGTCAATCAATGGCAGCGGAAAGTTCGATTTCACCGTTTGTGCATTCAGCTTCCTGTAGTCGATGACCATCCGAAAACTCCCATCCGGTTTCTTCACCAACATGACTGGGCTAGCGTACGAGGCTTGCGATTCCTCAATCATGCCTGCCTCCTTCATCTGCCCCAGAATTTCCTGCAACGCTTCCCGCTCTTTGATCGACAATCTGAATGGTTTGCATCGCACCGGTGAACTCCCTGGTATCTCGTTGATCTCGAACTCCGTGCCGTTCGCTCGTCCAAGTTCTTTCATCGACGTTGCCACCACCGCCCGATATTTTCGAATGAGATTCAGAAGAGCGTTCTTCCATTCTTGTGGAATTTCGTCGTTGACTACTATATTCTCCATTTTGATGTCATCCTCTTCGTTACCGTTGTCTCTGAGTGCCTGAATTGTCTTTATTCGACCTCTTCTCAACGTGAAATATTCCTCTTCCTCGGGATCCAACCAGCTTGCTCGTGCTATCACCGTACCGGTGTTCACACTCAGCTCGTCGGTTCCGCGATTTATGATCGGCAACAAGACTTCTTCGTCGCGAATCTCACATATCGCCTCGACGTCGTCGTCACCGTGCTCGAATCGAATCCAGTTACCGTTCCGACCTACTGGCTCCGTTCTCACGAAACACACTGATTTCGGTCGTACCGTAACCTTCTCTTTCGTTGTCAGCTGAACTCTCGTTCCCTGCGTCGTACATATCTTCTTGAGCTCTGGAAACTCTTCCTTCTTCAGTATCCAGGCTTCCCCGTCGTGAAAGATCGTAATTACCCCACTGTGTATGATCTCTTTGCCCAGCAGTATCTCTTTGTCAAATAAGGCGCCGCTAGGAAGAATCGTCAAGACGGTGTTCTCGAACGTCGTTCCATCGACTTCGACTGTCACTACCGCTTGCCCCAGTGGTACATTCCGACCTCCCACTCCGCGCACGTTCCGAATTACGCTCGGTTGAACTTCCAGTTCCAATGCTTTAGCCGCCTCTTCCGAAATCGCGTTGATATCCGCTTCTGAATCGAGTCTCGCTGTCCATTCTTTTCCGTCAACCTTGACTTCTTTTATCAATCCAGCTCTTTCAACTTTAATTTCCTCTCCTTCCTCATTCTCTTCGCTTCCCATCATTCCAACTTGTTTGCAGTCTCGTGCCATGTGTCCGGGCTGCTGACATCTAAAGCAAATTGTCGCTCTTGTGTGTCCGCCCTCCACATGCGCGTCTGGTCGTTCTCTCATCGGCGTGGCACCGCCACCGATCGCTGTCGTGCGACTTCCATTCACACCTCCGCTAGCTGAACCCATCGCCGATCCGCCTCTGGATGTTGATGCGGTCGATCGCCATGGTTGCTCGGTTCGGCTCGCGCTATCCGTGCTCGGACCGCTCCGGTTCGGTGTGAATCCGAACGACCCCGTCGTCGAATTCGTCGCTTTATTAGCCGGTGTATTCGTCGTCGGTCGTCTCCATCCAACCGCCGTTCCCATCGGCTCTCTTGACGCATACGTTCTCAACATTCCATTCGTACTCGACTGCTCTCCATATCTTCCTTCTCTTTTCGGGCATGCGATCGACTTATGCCCCTCTTGATTACACGAATAACACGTCAACACGTTGCCTTGTGCCTGCCTTCAGTTCATCCCTCCGGCGACCCCTGACTTTCTATTTTGCATCTCGTTCATCATTTTCGCGGTATCTTTGATATCCTGAATCAGCGCATCTGAGTCTTCATGCACACGACCCATTACAATTGCCGCTACTTGATAGTACTCGTCCGCCAATCCGCGTAACACTCGATCTTTCAAATCGCTCTGGGTGAAATTCAGTCTTAGCGTCAACCGCTCCACTCTTCCAACAAACATATCCAACGATTCTCCTCTTTGTTGGTAACAATTCCCGAACTCTTCGAACAATACCGATCGATTCTTTTCCGGAATGAACTTCTTTTTGAAACGGGTCACCCAATCGTCCCAATCGACCCACTTTGTCAACGCATTCTGATGCCACAGTCTGGCTGCTCCTACCAACTTCTCTAGCAACACTCCTTTCAAAAACCATTCTGGCCATCCCCCGGTAGATCTTGCAATATCTAGCTGGTTTAGCCACAGTTCAGCCTCAAGCTCGTTTCCGCCAGAAAATTTTTCCACCGCTTTCGAGGTATTTGAAAATCGTTCCACCGACCTGACCGTACTCGTGGACGCCGATTCCTCATCCTCTCGCTCCGTCTTCGGCACCTCCTTCCCAAATTCTGCCTTCAGGTGCTTCACTAGCATCTTCGCGAGTGCCGCCGCGGCCTGCTCGCCTTCCGACATCTCCGTTTCGTTTCCCATCGTCCTTGGATCGATCCTTCGTTCTCCAACTTCCGTTCACACACTCGTGTCAATCGTATCAATCGAGCGAATCCCACCGCTGCTTAATGTAGGGACAAAACCCGGATTCCCCGATGTACGATTTACGACACGTAACTTCTTCTCAACTTCACTTTCTTTATTCGGTCGCTCCGCACGCCTCGTGCTTCGCTCCCGTGCAACTCTCTTTTTAATTGACCCGCTACCCGCTATATGCACGTTCGTGCGCCTGACGTTCCCCTGTCTCTTCTCCAGCTATCTACCGTTCCCTACATTGACGTGAACTCAATCTTACAATTAGTGCAAGATAGACTAAAATACATGGTGTCAGAGTGAAAATCAAGAACATCCCTCAACTTGAAGGGGTGAGTCGAGCACAGAAATTTTTCGGTCGTGAAACCCGAACGAAGCTTCCATCGAAACCAGACCAGAACAAAGGAACGGACAGGCAACAGCTCAAAAGTAACAAAGCCAAGGCAGACCAACGGAAGGAGAGTTCCGACAAGGGTTTAAGACAATTGAAGCGATTGTCGAAGGGAAACCGAGTTCGGATTCAGCCCCTGGAACGCAACAGTATGTGGAGAGCAGGCATCTGCGAGTCCAAGGTCGGACCTAGCTCGTACAACATCGAGCTGGGGGACGGCTCGATCATCCGGAGAAATCGACGTCACTTGATACTCACCAAGGCAGCACGGAATACGATCGCAAATAACGGAAACGGACTCAAGAAGGCTAAGAAAAGACCGAAACTCGTGAGAGCACCGATCCAACAATTCCTCACTACAACGCCGAAACCCAACCAACAATCGCACATCAAACCGTCCAGGCTGATAGTGAGCACACCCCTCCTCGACAAAGCCGCAACACAGGTACTCCGAAGGAGCACGAGAGAGAGGAAACCCGTGTCCAGCTACCAGTCATAGATCTCTCAAAAATCATACTAAGATAATTGCAATTGTATAAAACCATACGATAATTCTACCAGTCAGTCTTAGGATTCATCCTTTCGCACAGTATCTTTTTCGGTACAGGCCAGATCTTCAATAGTTGAGGGGATAGGCTATCATAGTAATTGTTTTCTAGTTATACCGATTTGTGATCACTGTGGGGGGTTAGAGTTTAGAGACCATAGGTAGAAAAGAGAGATGTTGATACATTCAAACATACCGCGCTTACGCATCGTAAGCAGACGCATTCATAATAACAAACAGTCACCTTTGTGAGCTTTGAAGCTACTTGACGTGAACTCAATCTTTTAGTGCAAGATAGACTAAAATACAGTATTCTCTTATACTGCGCCTTTGTGCTTGGCCCTCCTTCCCACGGTACTCGCCACAGGTTATGGGCCCAGATTGACAGTATTAAGGTCCAGCAAGCTTTGGAGAGTGAAAAAGATCGTGACTGAGGTCGAGAACATTGGGAGCTACGAGAGACACGATGGACAAGCTCCAGGTCACTAACTTCGACGGTCATAGGGATTTCTCAATCTGGAAATTTCAAGTTCAATCGTACTTGGAGGCGAATGGGTGGTTCGGCACTATAAGTGGCCAGACGCCAAAAACTTTCGCCCGACCGACGCGACGGTCGTTCGGACCGTGATGGTTCTCCATACGGCGCAGGAAATGTGGGCTCGTCTTGTGTCCCTGTACGAGTCCAAGTGCAGAATGTCCGTCAGCTTGTTACTGAGGGAGTTCCATGAGTACAAGATGAGCGAGACCGATGATATGGCGACCCACATCGCGAAGGTAGAGCAAATGGTTCAAAGGTTGAATGATGTCGGACAATACATTCATGAGACGCAGGTAATCGCAAAGATGCTTGAGCTACCTAGGAAGTATATGCCATTGATCGCGGCCTGGGATATTCTAGAAGATGAGAAGCAGACTTTCGAGAATCTTCCCCGATTGCTGAAGGCCGAGAAGCTCGAAGGACTCTTCGGGGATAGTGCCAGAGCTCCTGCTCGGAAGACTGAGGAGTCTGCTGCATTCGCGATGAGGTCGGGTCAGGGATCAAGCGGTACCAGGACAAGGTCAAAGTTCAATGGCAAGTGTTACTACTGCGACAGGATCGGGCACAAAAAAAGCCAGTGCCACAAGTTCGACAGGGACAAAGCTGCAGGCAGCTCTGGTGGTCAGCAACGAAGTGCTACAAAAGAGGGCGGTGGACGCAGTAGCTCGCACTTAACATCTGTGAGCGTGCACTGGGGCTTCTATAGTCAATACACCGTAACTTAATGTCACACCCTCAGTCGTTTGTTACTTCGGGTATCTCAATTCACTCAGTCACTCATTCATTCAATCATACACACTCGCTACGTGATCAACACTCATTTATCAACTTCTCTCTCTAGCTTCTCTACCCTCAGTCTCTTATTCGTGGTTCTCTTTCCACTTCTCTTGAGACTGATACCTGCACGCCGGCTGCTTCGCCGGTCGGCTGGCTTCTGGCTACTCGATTGAATTTCTATCTGCTCGCTAGAATTTCGTCTCTGACATTCGACCACGCTACCTAGCTGACTCCCGGCAGCTCTCTATGAAATTAGATACCTACTCAACGACGGCACACACCTAAATGAGCACGCTACGTTGCTTGTTCAACCCTCGGTATATATATATCAGGTAACATTTATTTAGATCAACAACCCCTCGATATCAAGAAATCTTTTTTTTCGTTCCCACACTCGGGGACCATCGATTATAACGCTCGATTACTGTTGGTGAATACATCCCTCAGTAGAACAATTGTCGGTTTGCTGGCCGACCGTGGCCAATTCCGATTCTTCGGCCGGCGATGTTTCCGTCGTTGTGGTTGGTTTCCAACGGATGAGCAATGGCCGTTGGCTTGGACGGCTCGCTGGGTACTCCTCGCGCGTCTGGGGTTGCAGTTGGTCGGTTCTTCGGCTTTCCCTCGTTGGCGTACGTCGTGGGCGGTGGCACCGCATGGTATCTCGTCCCTCGTTCTTCTATCTTACGTCTTGGCGAGATGGGGTTCTTTAACGAGCCTTCATTCCCTCGCTGCGGCGTTGGTTTCGGAGTCGGCGACTCCACTGCGGTCCCACGTTGATCCCGGGCTTGGCGCCGCTTGTTGATCTCGTAATTGTACCTTGATGGGTCGAAACCACATTGCTTCGCGTACTCCGCCAGTTTCTTGCCGTCCCGTTCAACCGTAAAGGTTCCTCCCTCAGTCTCGACGCACCTCCACAGCGGGAAATCGCGCTTCATGTGCCCTTTTGATCCACATTGATAGCACACCCTCTGTTGATTTCGCGGGCACAGATCACTTCGACTATAATGCCCGATTTGACGACAGTGATTGCACTGTACGTTGCGGGCTTTGCAACGCTCCGAAAACTGCTCATGCGTGTTGTCGAGGCAGGCTGGACAACCTTCTCTGCGCGGTTTCGGCGCTCGGGCCTCCTCCAGCGAAAGCTCTCGGAAGATCTCGACTTCGAACGCTAGACCGCGCTCCGCCTCCACATCTAGAGCCCTCGTTTCCTCGCGATTCGCTCCCTCGGTGACTTCCCCTGCTTTGCAAAACTTGATTCGCTCAAACGGTAACTTCAGGTTGCGTTCACTGTCTACACTTCCCTCGGTGGTCTTGGTACCTGTTTGCTTCTCGTTCGTCGCCATTGTTCTCTTCCGCCTTGCTCTGGAGTGCTGCACGTGTTAACCCACCAATTCCGCCTGCAGAATGTTTTTGATCTCGCTGACTTCTCTCCTTCGAGATCTGTTCGATGCACGTTATCGTTCAGCTGTTGTTTACATTGCTTCTCTCGGTCGTCGCTCGTCCACGCTACCTATGAAGTTGTCCTCAACTTCTACTTCGAATATTTGCCTTGATATCTAGATTGTCTACTGGGTTGCGCTCTACTTGTGCTCGGATTATTACCTAATCTTCTCGGATTTTCTAATCGTGCCGTGTTGAGATCTGATCTAGGTCTATCCCTCGGTACTCTATGTCTATTCGGATCCACTGTTATTGCTATCTCTCCTGATGATGCTGATGAATTTACATCTATCGGGTCTTCCACTGTTCCCGCCTGCCTTTCTAACATTGGCTGCGGTATCGATTCGTCTACCTTAATGCTTGTGGATTCAATAATTTCCTCTGGCCTTTCGATGTCTTGGATGATTTCAGCTGATCCCACTGTTTCCTCTTCTTGCTGTTGCTGTTGTTGCGATGTCTCGGGATGTTCCGTCTGGGTTCCCTCGTTGTCTTCGGAATTTCCATCGTAGGGCTCGATTTCTTCCTCATTCTCATCGTGTAGTCGGTACCGGGTGGCCGTCAACTCGGCCACGGCGTCAACCCGGCCACTACGTCAACTCGGCCACTGCGACGACTCGGCCACGGAGTCGATTCGGCTACTGCGACAGATCGGCCACGGGGTCGATTCGGCCCCTGCGACAGGTCGGCCACTGCGACAGGTCGGCCGCCAATGTGCTGAAGCTCGAAATCGGGGTAAGGAAAACACTATGCGTGTCTGAAGCGGCTTTTGCGCTCCACTATGAACTATATTTCCAACGTCTCAACCAGGCGAAACGTTACTTTTAAATTATTCCCAAAGTCAATTATTTACATCACAAGGTCAACTCTCCACGAAGACCCTCTTCCTAACTATTGCGGCAAGAGGATACTTCTATTATCTCAAGAAACTCAACCAGATCAAGGATCCATTTGATACGTATGTGCAATCGCTCTCAGAGTTTCGATTAAGGTGTTTCTTGTCACTCCTTCAAGAACTCGGAGGATTCGCTTGTCGTTCTCTACGTATTCGTTCTTCTTCCTCGGAACTTCAAGACCGGCCACGTAGCGCTCGAGGTCCGCGTCCTTACTTCTTTGTATACTCCTTATTCCATCGATGAGTTTGAGCAAACCTGGATGATCAACTAAAAACTGGCGTAGCAATCTCCGGTGGAACGCTTCGGCATAGTTGTTGGTTCGCGACTGACCTCGTAGACTTCGTTCAAAGACTGTCCAAGTTGAAACCGGAAAGAGGGCTTCGCGACGGCTGAATGAATAGTCTGCGCGAACCTGCAACCTGCCGAAATAATTGTCCTCGAAATAATCTAGAACGGGCTGCAGTTCTTCGGGTAGGTACCCGCGTAGGTCTCGCAGAGCGTCTTCAAGTCTGTCCGGTGGGATGAAAGCCAAAGCCGGGATCATTTTCGCTTTCAACGCAAAGTCTGCCTCATTCTTGTACCGACTGCTTAAGCCCTGGGAGACTACCTTTTTCTTCATGTTTTGAATCAGGTGAAAAAAACACCCATGAATTTCGGACTCAGGGAAGTACGGAAGCCAGAAGTTCGCTTTCATGAATTGGAAGGCGCTGGTAGGTTTCTGCGGCCGACCTGTCGCAGTGGCCGACCTGTCGCAGGGGCCGAATCGACCCCGTGGCCGATCTGTCGCAACGGCCGAGTTGACTCCGTGGCCGAGTCGTCGCGGTGGCCGAATCGTCGTAGTGGCCGGGTTGACGCCGTGGCCGACTCGTCCCGCTCCCGTCGGTACCATTTTATCTGTGAACAGTGAGCTGTACAAGTGTAATTCTTTCGGCCAATTTGAACTAGACGGTAAGTATCATTCGGAAGTATCTCAGAAATGACCATTGGTCCACGAAACTTAGGTTGCAATTTGGTTGGTTGTCCCGTATGGACTGGCAATCTTTTTACTACTACTACTACGTCCCCCGTTGAGTACCGGACGTAATGGGGTCTCCGCTTCGCGTCGTAATAGTAAGCGTACTGATTTTGGCTGTGGATCAACTGTTCCCTCACTTCTGCTTGAATTTCGGCCGCTGGCCTCCAAACCTTCTCCTGATCTTGTTCCTGCTCCACCATTTGCGCATGGTTATTGATTCTCGGCAGATAACCATGTAACACCTCGAATGGCAACTTCCCCGTGCTTCTTGAAACCACTCGATTCAGCATCATCCGCACCATCGGTAAGTATTTGACCCAATCTCTGTGATCTGCGGTCACACACAAGGCTCTCAGAAGTCTTGCCACCTCTTTGTTGATTCGTTCGACTTGACCATTGGAACTCGGTTTCTGCGGGGAGATTAGTGTATGCTTGCACTCCTCTTTCTTCAGAAACGCTTCCGTATCTTTATGGGTATATGCTGTCCCTCGGTCTGATACCAACTGATCGATTCTTCCGTATCTCATGAACACATTTTCCAGGAATTTGATGACTCCCGCTGCTGACGTTGTCTTCACTGCCTCCAGAATTACGAATTTCGTTAGTCCATCCACCAGTACAATGATATGTTGCTTTCCGTGCGACATCGGCAATGGTCCCAAATGATCAATGAAACACTTTCCAAACGGTCGATGCACCGGCCTGATCGCATGGCACAGGCCCTCTTTCTTCCCTGAGAAATCTTTGCTGAAGATGCATTCTGGGCATGCTTTGAGATGCCACTTCGTGTACTCCCTCATGTTCGGAAACCAGTATGTGGACTTCATCATTTCCAGAGTTTTGTCAATTCCGAAATGCCCTCCTTTATCATTGCTACCACGAGGATGTCCTTTCTCATGGCCTTCGGTACGACAAACAATCTCTTCCCGTTGAGTTCCTTGTACAAAATCCCATGTCTCACACAGAAACCTTGAATGATATTCGTCTCCCTCTGTGATCGAGCTTCCTTTGGCTTCTTGAATGCTTCCAGTCTTTCTTTGATGTCTTGATCAGCTGCTTGAATCATTTGAAATCCCTCGTAGGTCGCTAATGCTGTGAAAACTGTCTTTGTTCCGATCTCGGTTGGTGACTCTCTTTCTTCCAAGTCCCGTCCTTCTTCCAATGGTTCACGACTCAGCGCGTCAACGTGCCCCATTGCTACACCCGCTCGGTGTCTGACTGTGAAGTTGAACTCTGCGATTCTGTCCAACCACCTGCTCATCTGTGGCGACCCTCCTTCTTTCTTGAGTGCCGCTACTGCACTGCAATCCGAGACTACTGTGAATTCCTGTCCGTAGAGGTAATGTCTCAGACTCTCCATGCTCCACACGACAGCCAACTGCTCGAGTTTCGTTGAATGATAATTTTTCTCGGTTTCGGAAAGTTTTCTACTGATCGCGTACACCATCTTCATCTTCCCATCCACTTCTTGCATTAACATCGCACCCAATCCGACGCAACTTGCATCTGTGTGAAGTTCGGTCTTCCTTCCTGGTTCGTAACGCTCCAACACTGCTTCCCCCATTAACTCGAGCTTGAGTCTTTTGAAGGCTTCCTCACATCTATCGCTCCATTTGAATACCGCTCCCTTCTTGAGCAGCTTCGTCATTGGGCTCGAAATTGTCGCGTAATTTCTGACGAAACGTCTGAAGAACGATGTCAGTCCCAAGAATCGTCTGACCTCATGAACATCCTTCGGTGTTGCGAATTCAGCGACTGCTGCTAACTTTCTGGTTCCTGGGCGAACTCCTTCTTTCGAGATCTTGAATCCCAACAATTCGACCGTCTTCATGAAAAACTTGCAATTAGCGAGCCTGACTGTCAACCCTGCAGCCCTCAGTGCTTCCAGAATCTGTTCGATTTGCTGAAGATGTTCGTCGAATCTGTCCGATGCTGTAATCAGGTCGTCGAGAAACGGAAATGCTTGTTGCTTTCCAACCATCTCCTCCACTCGAACCATCAGCTCCTGAAACTTCGCGGGCGCATTGCAGAGACCCATCATTAGCACTTTTGGTTCAAAATGGCCCTCACTAGTGACGAATGCTGCTTTCTCTGCTGCTCTCTTTGTCATCGGTATCTGGAAGTACCCCCATGCCAAGTCGAATGTTGAATAAATGTTCCTTCCACCCACTCCATCCAAAATTTCATCGATCAGTGGTAATGGATAATTCAGCTTGACCGTCTGCGCGTTGAGCTTTCTGTAGTCGATAACCATTCTCCACCCTCCGTCGGCTTTCTTGACCAACAGAACTGGGCTGGCGTACTCTGAATGTGATCGTTCGATCATTCCCGCATCGGTTAGTTGTTGGAAGATGTCTCGCAACGCTTCATTTTCAACTGCTGACAATCTGTACGGCTTGCACCTGACTGGTTTGCTGTCTTTGATCTCCTCTATGTCGAAATCTGTCAATGATGTTTTCCCGAGTTCCTTCATTGATGTAGCGATAACTTCGCGATTGTTGTTCAGGATCTTCAAGAGTTCCCTTCTATAGCTCACTGGTGTACTGGGATCTACTTTCACATCTTCCTCTACGATGCTCTTCTCCTCTTCTTCTTCACTGATGGCTACTTGCTTGATGCTTGCATCTGTTCGTCTAAGGTAAGTCGGAATACTTCTTCCTCTTCGACCAGCTTCCCCCTCGCTACCACCGTTCCCTCGGTGATGGTGATTTCTTTCTCTCCCCTAATCGCTACTGGTATGATCATCTCTTCTTGAATCTCGCACAGCGCTCCCCATTCCTGTTGCTCTCCGATCATTATCAATCCTTCCTTCCCTTCTTGCGGTGCTGTTCGTATCATCGAAACTGTCCGTGGTCCCAACGTAACTTCTTCTTTGGTTTTCAATTCTACCCTCGTGCCTTCCTTCGGCAACCCTTTGGTGATTTCCTCGAACGTTTCGTCTTTCATGATGACTGCTCTGCCATGTCGGTACACTGCAACCAATCCTTCGTCGAGCAAATCTTTTCCGATGAAGATTTCCCTCTCTTGCATGGCTTCGTTTGGAAGAACGGTCAACGTCACATTATCCATCTCAAGCCCGTCTGCTTCGAGTCGAACCTGCGCTTGTCCGATCGGAACTGCGCCTCCACCAATAGTTCGGACCCTCTTGACTACGCTTGTGTCGAGCTTGAGCTCCAATTCTTCCGCCGACTTCTGTGAGATGAAACTTATTTCTGCCTCTGTATCCACCCTCGCAGTCCATTCTTTGCCATTTATCATTATCTCCTTCCGCCCTCGATCACGACTCGATTCAACTGGGTTGATTGCTTCGAAGCTCCAATCCTCTTCGACGTGTCTGACGCTTCGGCATTCTCTTGCCGTGTGACCTGGTGCCTGACATCTGAAGCACGTCAGCCCTGGCGATGTGTTCGTCGTCGGCGGCGTTCCTCTAGCTGGCTGCTCTGCCCGCGGTGACCTGTTCGTGGTCTCTCTCCAAGTAATTTCCCGCGGCGGCGCTCTTGATGACATTTGTTGCCCTCTCGAATTTTCTTGTCGATTCCAATTACTTCCTTGGTATCTCGAGTCTTGTCTCGACGACTCCCCACGAAAACGATCGTCAGCTCCGAATCCCGGAGTTCTGCCTCTTCCGGCATCTCTCTGCAACTGGCTTCCGAATGCACCGTTCTCTCGCCGGTCCGGAAACCCTCTGTTCATTCCATCTCTTGCTTTCTCTGGGCACCAAGCTTGTCTATGCCCCTCTTTGTTGCAAATGTAGCAAGTGATCCTGGTTTCCGATCGATATCCCGGTGATCCATATCGATTCCTCTTCGTTCTTTCCTTCTCCATGGTTTCTTTGATGTCCTTGTACAGATCCGACATGGTGTTGTGACTTCTTCCCATCATTATGTACCGTAGAAATTCATATTCTGGCAGCAGACCATCGATGATCTGTTCTTTGATTTCTTCGTTCTCCAATCCTAATTTCTTCGCGGCATGCTCTGTTCTTCTGATGTACATTTCCGATCCTTCTCCCCTTCTCTGCTGCGATCTCAGGAATTCGCTCATCAATTCCCTCTTTTTCTGTTCCGGTGCATTAATTCTTCGAATAACTTTTCCCATTCTTCGAACGTCTCGATCTCTTTACAGTAGTCCATATACCACCATTTTGCCGGTCCAACCAACTTAACTTGCAACACACTTTTGAGATACTCGTCATTCCACTTGCCCGTCTTTCTAGCCTGGATTACATCCTGTAACCACTCCTCTGCCACAGCTACGGTCCCACCTGAGAATGTCCGCAAGGACGTTGACGTGTCCACGAGGCGCTCCTTCCTTTCGATCCTCCTCGTTTCTCCAACTCCTTCCTCGACCTTCTCGGCCTTGCCCTCAATCTTCGCATTCAGCTTGTCCATCGATTCCATCATCTTTTGGAACATTTTCGACGTGTTCTCGTCCATCCTGCTCCTCTAGACTTTCAAGGTCGCTCTCGCTGTCACTGCACGTCCCTCACTGTCGTCCTTTTTCACACCGCTGCTAAATGTGAGCGTGCACTGGGGCTTCTATAGTCAATACACCGTCACTTAATGTCACACCCTCAGTCGTTTATTACTTCGGGTATCTCAATTCACTCAGTCACTCATTCATTCAATCATACACACTCGCTACGTGATCAACACTCATTTATCAACTTCTCTCTCTAGCTTCTCTACCCTCAGTCTCTCATTCGTGATTCTCTTTCCACTTCTCTTGAGACTGATACCCGCACGCCGGCTGCTTCGCCGGTTGGCTGGCTTCTGGCTACTCGATTGAATTTCTATCTGCTCGCTAGAATTTCGTCTCTGACACATCCGAGCTCACGTCCAACGAGTTCCTCTTTAATGTGCAAACTTCGGTGTCTAGCGAGGACGCATGGTTGGCTGACACTGGTGCCGGCAGGCACATGTGCAACACAAGAGACTGGTCCTGCGACTATAAGCCCCTGGTGAAGCATCGCCCAGTTCTGTCGGCTAGTCGACACGTCATCGACGGCGTTGGAGTTGGATCCGTCCTTATCGAGAACTTTGTTGAAGGCAAGTTGGTCCGCGCAACATTGACACTACACGTTCCTCAAGTTCATCGTTTGATCTCGATTGGTGTATTAACCGATAGGGGCTTCGAAGTCTCGTTCTCGTTTTGGGTTCGTCTCCGACAAACTTTCTCAGTGCGATCAGTTTCTCACAATCGCTCGCCTGAGGATTTTTCGAAATGAAGATTTCGAATTGCTTCATGAAGGTACGGTACTTCAATCGGTCGCCTCGAAACACCTCTGGCTTCTGCGCAACGTCGAAATCCTTCGAGTTGCGGATGATTATCGCCTGCGGTTGAGAGTTTCCTTGCGCCGGATTGGATGATCCCACGGTGGGATTTGCTGGTGCGTCAGTCTGAGGCTGGTGGCATGACGTAACTTCCATCACACTCCTCGGAACCCCGCGCCGCCGGAGTCGCGATTTCGGCCGCATGGCCACCCCCGACGAATTTCAGGATCTCCTCGTGGTAGCGACGGTACTTGTCTGGATTCTGTTGAAGCTGTCTGAGCTTGCTTTCCAGTCTTCGGAGCGCGACAGACCAGTTGTTTCGAAGGGTGGTTATGGAATCTCTTTTCGGGAATGCAACCACATATCTTTCGCCGTTGTACACCAAGCTGTTCTCGAACTGACGCAGCGCTGAAGTTTCCTCAGCCGTATGTGCGGAAGAATCGGATCCATCGGTAATTCCAATCGCATCGAGACGCCAAAGTCCCTCGATCAGCTGTGCGGCTTCTGTGAGATCGCTATCTGTTGCCGGCGGCGGCGGCGGCGGGAATTGGGAAAACGTCGCCACACAACACACCGCCTGCACTGCAGCGACTCTCGACTGACTGTCATCTGGAGACGTGGACCCGGGCGGTCCGCCAATCGTCCAGCCGAGTCGACTGTTGATCGCAACCAACCCGCGATCAACCGTCTTCGGAGGCTCGAACAATAGCACTCGGAACATCTGATCCAATCCGACTCGCAACGCAAAGCAGATCGAAGCTCCGCTCCCGGAGGAGCGCGTCACCATGACCGCTCCGTTCCAGACCACGGGTGTGGACTTCTGTGGGCCTTTCTTCACTCGTACAAAGGAGGGGACGCAGAAGGTTTACATCGCGCTTTTCACCTGTGCGATCAGCCGAGCAGTTCATCTCGAGCTGACAACGTTGCAGTCCACGCCGCAGACGCATCTGGCTCTGCGCCGCTTCCTCGCCGAACACCCCGCTTGCATTCGTTTCATTTCAGATAACGGCCGGTCGTTCGTGAAGGCAGCCACGGATCTAAAGCGTTTGTTCAACACAGTTCGAGACCGCGAGGTGAGAAATCTCTTGGAGGAGCGATCGATTGAATGGAGTTTCAACTGTCCACGTGCAGCATGGTGGGGAGGATTTTTTGAACGTGTCGTTGGTATCACAAAATCAGCCCTTATCAAAACCTTGGGACGTAGCCTAGTTTCCTTTGAAGAGCTACGCACCATCATAAAGGAGCTAGCTGCCGTGATAAATGATCGGCCAATCTCTACCGGCTCTACACAACGGAGGAAACCCGATCACCAGGCCTCGAGAGAAGGCTGAGCTTCTTGCCGACCACTTTGCGAGCGCCCACAATCCCTCCCGTTCCTCACCGTTGCCAACCTACCTCTCCGACCCAGACAACCGGTGCTTCGTCAGGCCTGATAAACCAGTCACGTTCTCCGAAGAAATCGTGCACTACGATCTCGCAAACCTGACATCTAAGAGTTCCGTCACGCCAGACCGAATCCACCCGGCATTCTTCAAAATCTTTCGACTATTCGTTTGCGAGCCCTCTCCCTGACATACGAACGCTCCTACAGAGATGGATCTGTCCCCGACCTATTCAGAGAGGGAATCGTCACACCAATCTACAAAAAAGACCCAAAAAGGGTTGCATCGAACTACCGTCCCGTCCAGCAGTGCTCCATCGCCTGTCAAGTCTTCGAAAAGATCATGCCCATCTTCCCATCTTGTTGACATGCCGCGGGAACTCAGGTCTACTTTCGTTACATAAGCGTCACATGGATGACGAAGTATGATCAATCTGCACCCGAGGTGCCGGGAAAGACGTTTTCACGTCAAAAAAAACCTCGCGACGAAAACCGGGTGTACCAAAAAAAAGATCTCAGAGGTAGTGTGAGTACACTACCGTCAGGGGTTCCGCGAAAGCGTTTGTGTTGGTGGAGGGGTGATGAGATACTTCCGGGGGTGATGTCGTGTATGGAGGCGGTTATGACGTGTGGTGAGAATCAAGAATCTAGAATGATGGGATCTGTTATGGACTGCAGTCAGTACCACCGGGTTTTTATTCGGTTTTTTTTTATAAGGAGATCTTCGAACTCTTGATCGTCTCCACCGTCTTGCCACCATTTCTGTAGGGTGGTCAGCTCTTCCGATGAATTGTCTTCTATCTTCGTTATTACGGTTGAATTGATCGAGGTGAGCGTTTTTTTTGCCAGCGTATTCCCTGACGGACACGTTAGCGAACTCGACCGCGGCGCCTTCGGATCCGTTGAGAGTGTTGACATGGTCGTTCCACAGAGTAATGGTGACGCTTTTGTTCGTATCATCGATCAGAACCACGTTTTGATTGTAGCGGACGGGTTCTTCTTGCGTTTGGAAGCTGAAGGGCTTGCATACCTCGAACACGATCCCAATGATGGAGACTTCCCGGTAGTTGGGGATCGACAGTAGGTCTCTCAGCTTCACCGGCTTGGTCTTTAATTTCGGGATTTTCGTACTTTCGATTTCCACGACTTTCGTGATCTACCGAGAACACGCTTGCGTTATTCGTTTTCATTTTTAGGTGAGATTCTGGTAGAGACCTAATCGAACTCACCGCTGTTAAGTGAAGGTCGCACGCGTGGTCGGTCTTTTTGTGCTTCAAACTGATCGGCTTCGGAGTCGCGTTCGTTATCTTGTAGCATTTTCCGACTTGGATGTAATCGTACCATTGTTCAGCTTGTTCTTCTGTGGCCAGAACACCGATTTCTGCTGTCTCGTCGTACATGACGAAGACAAAAAGTTTTCCAAGACCGCCTTGGTCTTTCACCCAAGTCTTTATGTCACCTTTTGACTTGACGCGTCCCTCCACCGTTCCACCTCGACAAGTTTTCGTTATTTCCTTCAGTGGTCTGCTGCGTTTCGACGGTGAAGCTGCCTCTGTGGAATCTGGAGGGATTGATTTTGGTTAGCATGGTTGAGGCGTGGTGAGTTCCAAGTGGGGCATCTGGTCGTCATATGCCAATGATTACCGCTACGACGAGTCGATTTGGTTGCTCCGTGACGGGTCTCCATGACTTCTTCCGAGAAGATGACGCGGAATTGATGGCCTGCGGAGTAGTATTTGAAGGTCTTCGTTGTTCGTCTGGGACAGACTGGTAGTGATTTCGACTGGTGACGTTCTTTATAAAGGGTGTTCGGAATTTTGTAATTCTCAATGAAGTTTCCTGGTTCAATTTTATCGTGATAACTTCTGAATGCTGGATTCTGAACGTTCCATGCCTTCTGTCGGGAATTGTTGTGATTGGAACTTTGTAATGGTTAGTCGGTGACGTCACATGTCAGAACTGGTTTCTGATCCGGAGCGGGTCGAGTACGTCGTTGTCTTCAAGACACCGTGTCCTGGTGTCGGTCGAATCGGGTCGAGTCTGGTGGTGCCTTTTGAGTTCCTGAGAACGCTATCGACACTGTTTTCCCAAACCTCCCACGGAGTTTTCCAGGGCTCGGTTAGGATATACAGTCTATTCAGTTGTAAGACTCCGGTAATATAGTGAGGGTAGAAGAAGCCCGAATGGTTTTTCCGCAGCGACAATACCCCTGAGAGCACCTCCTCCTGCAAGCGGCGTTTGTTCAAACTCCGCAACACCTCCGAGGAAATGGATCGGATTCGGATGGTTTTCAAGGGTCAATGGATTGGAATTACAATGGGTTGCATGTTGTTCACGTAGTAAAGTCGGTACATTTTATTTTATCGCTATCGTGATTGAGTCATGAAATCATGTATCATTGAAGGAGTAACCGAGACTTCTAATCGCCGATTATTACGTTGGTGTTGAAGTGATTCGGCTGTTTGGTTCTCTTGGATGGTTGATATCGTTGCGACCAATGAAGACGTCGCATTTCATTGAAATCTATGCAATGGTCGTTGTGCAAGGCTGCTGGTACTGTGAGGTTTTGGTTCTTTCATGCCTTCATGTGCTCCATTCCGAGCGTGTTGAGCGACCATGGGCTCACTTAGGCCCATTCGGTCCCGCGTTGGGATCCGGCACGGCTTCCACAGGTGGGACCCCGACGGTTTGGTGTCTCCGGGACCGGTCCGCGGATTTTCTTGGAGCACTGCAATATAGTAACCTATAATCAGGTCTGGTTATTTGCCGTGGTGTTCGATGATGGTGTCTAAATTAGTTTATCGATGAGTACGGAGAGGTCTGAATTTGACCTGCCTTAGACGTATTCCACATGCGTAGGAGTACGCAGGGTGAGGCCCATACGGTCCCGGGGTTGGATCCGGCACGCCTTCCACAGGTGGGGGCTCCACGGTCCGTGTACCTCCGGAACCGGTCCGTGGACTTTACTTAATGGGCGTTCGAAGTGATGATATTCGAGTTATCAGCCGAGTGCGCTGTCTTCGTTTCGTGCATTGTGGTTTTAACGGAGAATTCCGTTTATGCTCCCGGTGTCCCCCTGACCCGCGGAACTGGAGCGGAAAGTGGGCACAGAGAGTGGGCACGGATAGTGGGCACAGAGAGTGGGCACAGAGAGTGGGCACGGATAGTGGGCACAGAGAGTGGGCACAGAGAGTGGGCACGGATAGTGGGCACAGAGAGTGGGCACAGAGAGTGGGCACAGAGAGTGGGCACGGATAGTGGGCACAGAGAGTGGGCACAGAGAGTGGGCACGGATAGTGGGCACAGAGAGTGGGCACAGAGAGTGGGCACAGAGAGTGGGCACATAGAGTGGGCACAGAGAGTGCGCACCGAGAGTGGGCACCGAGAGTGGGCACCGAGAGTGGGCACAGAGAGTGGGCACAGAGAGTGGGCACAGAGAGTGGGCACAGAGAGTGGATCGGAAAAGTGGGCATGGAAAGTGGGCACAGAAAGTTGATCGGAAAAGTGGGCATGGAAAGTGGACACAGAAAGTGGGCTCTCAGAGTGGGCACGGAAAACTGGGCACAGAAAGTGGATCGGGAAAGTGGGCACAGGAAGTGGACACAGAGAGTGGGCACGGAGAAGTGGGCACAGAAAGTGGATCGGAAAAGTGGGCACAGAAGATGGATCGAAAAAGTGGGCACAGGAAGTGGGCACGGGAAGTGGACATCGAAAGTGGGCACGGAAAGGCAACAGCAGCTGGTATACGTCGCTCATTCCTGACAAACTCGAAAGATGATTTGACGTTTTACCACGACACACCATAAAATTCCGATACTCTGATCGCTCTCAAAACTGAACTTCGTCGTTCGGGAGCATACAAGTTCGAAACGCATCTTCATCAGATTCGCCGTCGACTAAGGAACGCTGAGGCCGTAGTTCTGAATCTCAACGCTCAGAGTTTGTGTGCTCACGTTGAAGACCTGGTTACCGATGAAGTCCTATCGCAAGCAACAGTGGTTTGTCTGGCGCAAACTTGGATAGAAGACGGGACTCACGTTGAATTCGAAAACTATCACTCGGTTGCTCAAAACAAGAGGCGAGGCAAAACCGGGGGAATGGCAATCTAAGCTCGTCATGGAGCACCTTTGATGTCGAATGACAATGCTCAGCCCCATGCAGATGTCAATGACGCCGGCGACCTCTGCTCTGCTACCCTCAACGTAAGCGGAAAAGGAACCAGAATCGTGGCACTCTATATCAATCCAAACACGCCATTCGGAGCGATGCGAGATTTCCTGTCAAATATCCAGCGCATATCGAGCCCTCAATTCGACTCGAATTCGACACCGATGATTTTCTGCGAGGATTTCGATTGGATTGTTATGGATGAAACGAAGGGTAAAATGATGAAGGAGTTCATGCGGCGGAACTTCGGACTTGAGTTGATTAGCGGCCATGAGCAATCTACAACACGATGCAATTCATGTATTGATTTGATTTTCGCAAGGCGGCTTCAACCTGCTGAATGTATTAATCATGTGAGCTACTTCAGTGTGCATACGCCCGTGCTACTTTTGATGGGCTGCGAACATATTGATGAAGAGTTGTAAGTCTCCAAACTCAGTGAGATCCATCTCCGCATCGGTCAGTCACAATATACACATCTCAAAACTACCGATACGTTCATGTGGAGAAATCTGGATAAAAACGGAACCTCTGGGTCTGCTTTCACTTCCGCGGCGACATCTCATGTTGGATACCGCATCGGTTTCCCGTTTCCCGGCACTATGTCGGAATTCTCCGTTTATGAGCTCACTCCAGTGAGACCCTATAAGTTTTTAATCAGTTTACGAACATGGTTTTCTTTCTGCTAGTCGCTTTTTCGAGTTATGGTATCGTTATTTTGTTGAAAACGGCGTAATGATGGGAGAAATACGTCACATGGCTTCTACAGCTCAAATGTAGGCCCCTTGAAAATGTCAAGTCGATACAGGTACCACTGAGGGTCGTCTGCTCTTGTATGTCGTTCATGAGGATCAAACCGAAGGTTTCTCGTAAGAAATGCTCGAGTTTCAAACGATCCACCTCATTCACGTTGAAATCCCCCATTATAACCATCGGTGTGATTTGGTTTCCCCTTGTGATGGTAGCAAGCAAACGACTCAGATAGTTTCCGAGAAATCGTTCTAAATCGGTGTATTTAGTCTTCTGGTGTACGTAGATTGCTGTGAGAAGGAAGCTATGTTCGTCATTGAAGTGTACGTTGGTAGTAACCAAATCTCCCGCGTGATGTCCGATTATCGACTGCGTTATATCACTAGAATGTGGGAGTTCTATATCGGCTGATGATGTGTGATGAAGGGGATTCTCTCGTTTGTAGATAACGACACCACCTGAACGGTTTGCACATGGTTGATAACAATGTAAGTGGAATCCTTCCAGAATGATCGATGGTGAAGTTGCGTGCAACCATGTTTCTGTCAGGACTAGGAAATCTGCTTGCGTAAGAAGGGTGTCTGTTATTATGTCCTCTGCGTGAGCGGCTAAGCTTTGTACATTCAAATTCAATATGAGTAAGCTTTTTTTCCGGTCGGTATTGATGAAATCCTTGAGTTTCGTTGTGATTGTGGGGAGACGGTGCAGGGCCAATCGTTCATATTCGTTCTGAACGGCTCGAATCATTGGACTCATTGACTTCTCTGCATGGTAGAACGTGAAGTCATCGGTGGCATTCGTCAGGAAAAGACCATCCAGACTCGTTACCCTGCTTAGAGCGACGTATACCAACTGTTGTTTATGACTTTTGTGGTAGTCATAGACAATTCGATCGAATGTTCCCCCCTGAGATTTATGGATCGTCAAAGCACATGCTGCTAGTAGTGGGAATTGGAGTCGGTGACAATTGATCTTCGGATCCACTTTTATATTCGCCGATCGGAGTTCGATCGGTACCCACCGATCACTGAGAATATCTGGTTTCCTACGTACATGCGGTCCATATTTGCAACGTCTAAGACGACCTATGTAGTCGTTGTTAAAGTCCAACCACACTCGTTTAGAGGGATTGCTTTCCGATTGCGTGGGACAAGATTCAACGTATCGTAATTTTCCTATGGCGCCGTTCACCAAACCGTCTTCTACATGTAGGTTCATCGTTAGCATATACTGGTAACCCTCAGTCAAAGTTATGCTGTACGGCAGGTTACCCGAATCTTGGTACTTCATGCCATGCACGATTCTTATTGCCTCTCGTCTCCGTTCTTCTGTTGTGTACCCGCAATATGAATCTACTGCGATGTTCACTTCTGTGGTGGGAGTTATCGGGATTGTACTGCCGTTATAGGCTTCGACGTCTCTATTGTTGAAGAATAAACGGATTGCTTCTGTTTGCAAGTTTTCCTTACACCACTGACGGGAACGGAAACGGGACTGGATCATGTCTGTCTCATGGCTTTCTAATTTCTCACCACTACCAATTTTAGTGAGAACGGCGGAGAAGTCTCTGTTGTTCTGGCGCATCACCCTCACTAGTGGGTAGTAATCTAAGGATTGCCATAGGAGAGCTCGACCGCCGAGAGATTGTTGAGTTGCGCAATATACGGGCGTCGCATTGACTGGTGGGAGTTGCTTCAAATCGCCACATGCGATCAGGTCTAATCCTCCGAAGTTACTCTCGTACTCTCCAGTTATTGCTTGTAACCTTGAATTAACTGAGTGGAACACATGCGAACCGCACATACTTATTTCGTCTATGATCACGCATTTCACATTCCGTGTGTGATGTCGGTAGGTTTGCAACAGATCACCGGATAATTGGGTCGTTTGTTTCGATATTGTCAGACGGAACGCGGCGTGCACTGTCACACCATTAATCTCGACCGCGGCTTTCCCTGTGGTTGCGGTTGCCATGTAGGCGTTATTCATGGAATTATGTTGATGGGCGAAACGATTGTATGTTTCCATCAGAGCCTTCAATGTGAATGTTTTCCCACAGCCTGCGGGACCTGTTAAGAATATTTGGATCGGTTCCCAGTTCTGACTACGCAGACGATGTATGACTTCAAGAACGAGCTCTCGTTGCTCTGCGTTCGTTTTGCGTAACAACGCACAGTACTCCGTTTTACTTAATACATTTGTTCTGGGCCTGATGGCACTGATGGAACTGACATCCACGTATGCATTCAAATCATCATTATTTGGTTCCATGACTGGAGTCGTGGGTACGTTTTCGCGCTCTGTGGTTGTTGCATCTTCGCTTTGCTCAACAGATGATTCTAGTTCCCGCAGAACAGCATCCATGTTGAGATCAGCTTCGAACTCCTTACGATTTTCGAGAATCAGAGCTTTTTTCTGCTCGAAAACTTGTAGGAATTTGTCGCGGTCGATAATTTCAAGAAGTTTATTTCAGAAGGGACAATACAGTGTCACCCATTCTCGAATTTGATCCAAGCGATCATTTTTGTCATAATTACGATATCTTATGATTTTACAAATCCTACGACGCTTATCCGGACCGCTATGGGTTTCATCCTCATCATCGTCCGTCTCATCGTTGTCAGCCATGGTCCCATTTCCGTTTTCATTGTGCATTTTTCTTGCTGGTCCATACCAGGCCGAATACTGAGCCAAATTCAGTTCCTCCAGAGATTGGTGGCGTTCCTCATATTTCTGGATTAGCGATTTCGTCCAAATGTCGGTACTGTCACCGGGCAAATTCTCTCGGTTCATTGTAGAGTTTCGTTTCCGAGATTTGTATCGCTGATGCGGCCGCATGGTTGGGATGATTGCGGTCGCTCGGGATGACTAGCCCATCGGTTGGCGTAGCAGAAACCACGCCGCTTCTTGAGCCGACATCTCTACATTGTTGAGAACCTTCATCCCCAATTTAGCCATGAGCTGCGCTTGGTCGAATTCAGGATTGGCTTCATGGATTTTAGTGAGTTCTCGGTGTAAATGACTCATTCCACGACCTGATTTGTTGACATACTCGACTACATACGCGGCACATGAGTACGGATCGAGTATCAGTTGCAGATCCATATTGGAGTTGAGAACAGAAGCTATCCAGGGATTGAACGTATTGATTCTAATCTGTGCCATGTCTCTTTTGAACAATATTGTTGGTCGTCTCAGAGTTGATCGGATCAAATTCAAGTATTGATCGTGGTCGTAACCATTATCGCGCAAGAAATCTTGGATGGAGTCAAATATCTCCTCTTCTAATTTAATTCTAACCTCTCCGGCTTTCTTCTTCAAAGAGTTTCGCCTTTGGTCGTCTTTACTCAGCGGCACAAGTACTCGTGTACGGAACATAGGCCAAAAAGGAATATTGAAACGACAATGGTCCTCACCTCTTTTCTTGCAAGTGAACGTATGTGCGTGGGTCTGGTTTTGGATCATATCTGGGTCAGTCAGGTCATTCTTATCTACACTACACAAATCGGTCATCATCTGTATCGTTATTGGCATATTCTCTGACGGATCTTCCTTGGGGGAATTTTCTAGCCAGAGCAGTATATGGGCATGAGCGCTACCTCTTTGCTGAAATTCTATCCTCAGGAAAAAGTCTGCAACACGATATTTACCGAATGGATTGTATGATCTTTTCGTAGATATCAACGTGATTATTGTGAGCACCAATTTGCGGAAATATATGGCACAAACAACCGGGTCTTCCGCCACCAAGTAGGCTCTCTTGAAGCGATCCAGTTTCTCCAATATTAGATTTTCCGGAATATCAGTACCAAGAGACTTATATTCGTCGGAAAGTCGATGTAAGATACGCAGGAGGTGCGGCCAATTCACTTCATTCGCGCTAAGGGTCAGAAACGCATCGGGCTTCCCGAGTTGACGTATCATCGCAAATAGATCTCTCTTGCGATTCGCCCAGTATTGAACCGAATTCGGAATTGTTTTCAGGAATGCTTGATTGGCATCAATCAATCGTTCGACATATTCACGGTTCTCAATCATATCTCTAGTGATGTTCTCTGTTGTTCGTAGACAGCGGTACATGTTCTGTATACCATCACGCACCTTGAATCTCAATATTTTCATGGCCATATAGAGAACATGTTTCGGTGTTACCCCACGGCGATCGTGCCTCCTGATTTCCGAGAGGCACATCGTGTACGCAGTGGCGCGGACGTTACTCGTATCGCTGGATTTTATCCTACGAGGGACACCGAAGTATATATCTGGGAACGACAATTCCTCGGCAAATTCATCGAAAATGAGACTCTCTGGTGCGTTATGTTGACCGGGAGCTATATCTAACACGTGCTCTTCATTCCACAGCAGTGTCTGCTGCATGGAATGAATCAGTTCCGACTGGGGTGCATCGCTCACGTTCAAAGATTCTATTTGTTGGAAATACTAGGCTCAGTCAGCTCTCAAGCGTACTGCTGCTGCACTGGTTTCACTCTGGACGTTTTCACGGAATGAAGGCAAGCGAGGTACAAGTCAGAAAAGACGCACACAAGTGCTTTGTTCGGATACGTTTATATAGTTTGGTGAACACGGAACTATGAGAGGGAGAAAGTAACTATTCTAGTAGACGGTAACCAGGTCAGATGAAGACCGGGTTTCAAACAGCGCGCGAAGTGTTGACGCTAGATGTTACCAGACTACGGTACAGGGAGTAGAACAGTGAATACGGGGTTGGGAAACAGTTGACCGGAACGAATATCTAAAATATTCTAACATGCCCTCCCTTTTTCCATACTCCGTAGAACTGGTAGTAGTTATTTTCACAATTCTTCGAGAATGACACCTAATTCAGAAAAGTGATATTTGGCGCGAAGACAAAATGGCGGCGTTGAATTATACCTCTTGCTCCGGTATATAGCGGTGATCACGTCTGCCATCCGTTGTCAAATCTTCCCGCGCCATCACAACCCGTGTGCTCCGTGAAGCTCCTGCAGGAAAGTCGCATTAAGTGGCCATGGACACTCCGCAGCAGAGGTCAGTCCGGGACCGGTTGCAGAAGAAGTATCCACAAAACTCAGAAGAGGAGTCTGTGAAGAGACGTGTGGAAACACGTCGATCCCTAGAGGAGCTCAGGGAACAATACCAAAGCCTTGAGCCTGAGGAGGATGACAATGGAGTGGGTTTCAAGTTGGGTGTGTGTCCTGAAGCGAAGCTCCATCTCGCGCAAATGAAGTTACAGGAGCTCAAGATTGAAAATCAGTTGCTTCGGGATATTATGATTGAGGCTAGATCCACAGAACTTCATCCTAGATCAAAGCACATGGACCATCCGCATCGCAAGATGGAGGATTCGCCAGAGTCATACCCGAGATCAGACCAAAACACTACTCAGGATCTGCGACAAGCACAACAGGAGTCAAATGGGTCAGGATTGGATGATTCCGATGTCCTGGAACCCTGGTCGAGCAGACAGCGTGAATTTGCCAAGCAGTTGGCGAAATCACGTATTGAACAGTTGCTCGAGGACGGCGTCAATGCGGAGGATCCTGATACGTCGGAAAGCCCACAGGGTGTGAAGTATGCGCGGGCAAACCGGTTAGTTCCCCATGTAGCTATACAGTCGGATGCCGATAAGGGCTGTCACTGCACCATCCTAGCAATGGCAATTTCTGTATTTTGTTGCTTAGTCATTGCGCTGGGCGGTACCAGTGTTGCACTTGACCTTATGACCAATCTTCAAACCACAGCTATCAGCGTACCGTTAGGCGGTCATCAACTTCGAGAAGCCGAACCAGAACGACTGGTTTTCATCCGCGAGTCTCAGAAAGAAAGTCAAGGCAACGACGCAACCATGGAGACGGTGGGCACCTCGAGCTATACCCAGCTGATTGGAGTGACACGGACAACGACACTTCCTACGATATTCGTCGATGAAGAAGCTGTGTCACCAACGAAGATTTCCTTTTCGAATCTCGATTGTTATGATCTCACAAACTACTTTCTGTGTCAGGCAACAGGAGGCCAGTGCATTCTGTCAAAAGTTAGCCTTACCAACCAGGCAGTGATTGAAGCCAAGAGGTTGTCTAGTGCGGTGAAGGGAGTAAGCAAGCATGAGCGCATTTTTATATCTAAGTTGTGTCGCGCTGACCTCTACTCATCGCTGTGATTGAATTGTTTTTTTTTTTTCTTTTGTGAATTTTAGAATAAATGAAGTGAGTTAATGGGATATTACTATGAACCATTTGGTTCGTCTTCATTATTCAATTCGACAGTTCGTTGGTAGGGATTGTTTGGATCAGAAATCCTCTCATAATCACTGGTCGTTGGCCTCAGCTTTTTCAGAAGAAAAACATTTGCAGCCAGGCTGAGAATGGTAGTAGAAACAAATACCATCGTGAGAATTATGAAGGCATTTACTCCAGCTGCCGGCCCTGGATTTGGTCTTGGAGGAGCTGTCGGTGGTAGTTGTGAAGTCGTTGAAGGATAGACTGGCGTGGTGGTGGTCAGGGCCCTGTGTTTTTCAAAGTCATCCCAGATGGCAGAGCCACCAGTTACCACGCCGTCAGGTGTGATGCACGTTGTCTCATCATCGGCGACTGCCCGACATTTCAGCACACTCTCCATGCAGACGCATGGGAAGAAGTTCTTGTTCACTTCACTGATTGTGCAGCTGACATTGCTCGTCTGACAATCTGAGTCACAGTCGCTGTATTTGAAGCCAGTCTCCTGGAGCGACAGGGCGAACAAGCAGCAGCAAATGGCGATGAGAAACATTTTCAATCTGTGCTCCGTGAGAACTGCTGGTTTAATGAAAAAAACACAGCCGACAGCTCCTAGGCTAGACTGGAGCCGGAAAGGCCTTGGAATAGCTGTCGTTTCTCAAGTGGAGAGTTGCCTATGGCGGATGCCTGACTCATGGTGTCCTTCGCGGAACCAGTTGGTTTCAAGTAGAGAGAAGGAAGCTGGTTTGACTAAAACCAGTGGTCGTGGATATCCAAAGTCAGCATCACCTTATGAAGAGTCGAGTTTCACGGGAGATTGCAATGTTGGTGCGTGACAGAGATAGAGAGACATGAATAGAATGATTGACGGAGACAATTGGACATTGAGGAGAAGCTGGTTTCAACAGCTAATTCACATTGGGAGTGACCAGGTATTGCTGAGCCTTGAGGAACATCGTGGAGTTCAAAATCTTGGTCAGCGCGTCGGCCTTTTGGGAAGCTGAAGGGCAATGGACAATATCAATAGTGCCTTCTTTGTAAAGATCCCTGGCGTACCTGAATCTCACATCAATGTGCTTTGTCCTTTTGTGGAAAATTTCATCATTCACGTTCAGATTGATCGTGCTCATATTGTCAATCTGAACTACTGGCTTCTGATCAATCCCGAGCTGTTTGAGGAAACGGATTGTCCACATGACATGCTTCAATGTTTCCACACACGCAATCATTTCGGCTTCGGTGGATGATAGTGCAACAATCTTTTGCCGCGAGGCAGACCAGTAGATGGGTGCACCTCCAAAACCGAGAACAAGAGTTCCTGTCATGCTTTTGCGGGTGCTGGTGCAGTTTGCCCAGTCAGCATCGGAGTAGTATTGAAATTCAGAACCTTTTTCATGTCGGTACAGCAGGCCATACTTGGCAGTACATTTGAGGTACAGGAGAACTCGGATTGCAGCGTCCCACAGTTTCTTCGTAGGCTTGTCTAAATACCTTGATAGAAACGAAATCGCAAACGACACGTCCGGCCTTGTAGCCATGCCGACGAATAGAAGAGAACCAATCAGCTGGCGGTATGACGTGGTGTCAACTGGCTCAGATGAGTCTTCAGTTAGACACTCCTTCGTTATTGGGACTTTCGCTGGTCTGGAATTTTTCAATCCAAACTTATTTATGAGTTCATTTACGTAGTGCTCTTGGGAAAGGAATATGCTGTGATCAGGGTTTATAGTTATGGCTATACCTAAGAATAAGTCAGCTTTCTTAGAGGTTATTTGAATATCTTTACCTAATTCGGCAAGAAACTCTAAAATGGTGTCTTCTGACTCACCAATTACCAGCCCATCATCGACATACAAAGCGATGTACAATTTCTTACCACCTTTGTGGATGAAAACACAGGGGTCCTGGTCACAAGAAGAGAATTTGAGTTTTGTCAGGATGCCTTGAATCTTGGTGAACCAGCAACGGTTCGACTGCTTCAATCCGTAGACACTCCGAAGGAGTCGAAGTGTCCCTCTCTTCCTGCCGCCACATCCCTCAGGGTAATGGGTATACAGCTGCTCATCGAGTTTCCCATAGAGGAAGGCTGTCTTAACGTCAAACTGGTACACATGTAACTTGAATTGGGCGGCAATGTTCAATAGCATTCTGCATGAGTCATACCTAGATACAGGAGCGAAGATGTCGAAGTAGTCCCGTTGATATTCTTGAGAATACCCTTGCATGCAGAGTCTTGCTTTCCACCTGCATACTTGACCGTCAGCATTCCGTTTGCGGCGGAACACCCACTTGTTGCCGATTACACGATGTCCAGGAGGGAGTTCTTCGGGAGTCCAGACTTTCATTGATTCCAGGGAGTCCATCTCCTCTTGCATTGCAGCAAGCCATTTCACACAGTCAGCAGATTCCAGTGCTTCCCTGTAGCTTTTGGGATCGTCGGAATATTCAGAATCAACTTGGTATGCAGAGGGGTCATACCTGTCGGGAGGCTTCAATGTTGATCTGTTTCGGAGAACCATGCCGGTTCTGGTTTGTCGGATGTCGTTATTTTTCTTGCGGCCACTTGTAGACGGTTGTCGCTGTTGTGGAGAATCTTCTGGAGGCTCTGCTTCCATCATGGTACCTGCTTCAGCGGTATGGCTGGTACCGGCGTCTTATGTAGATTCACTACCACTCTCCTCTTCGGGATTTTCTGGAGTTGCAGCGACCGTCGGTTGTTCACTAGTTTGTTCCGTGTCGTTGTTCGCGGGTTTGGTTTCTTGCTCTGAATTGGGAAAAACATTTGGTTTCGGAAATACGACATCCTTTGAGCTTTTCACTATGCGCGTCCCGGGGATCCAAACCCGACAGCCTGTGACAGGGTTCAGAGTCCCGACGAATCTCCCGGGATTGCTCTTCGCTGAAAGTTTGTTCGCCGCATTGTTGTCATACAGGTAGCAGAGCGTGCCGAACGGGTGGAGCATGCCAAGGTTGGGCCTTTTCTTGTGCATGATCTCGTAGGCTGATATCTGCAAGGTTTTGTGAATAGTTACTGCATTGAGTACTTGAGTGCAATAGTTCAGACACTCATCCCAAAGGCCGAATGGGAGACCAGTAGCGTTGAGAAGGGTCCTGACGAGGGAGTTCAGCGTGCGTTGAGTTCTTTCACTGATCCCGTTTCGCTGTGGTCTGTAGGCTGTACTCTTGGTGAATTCGGCTCCAATGCTTTCAAGGAAGTCGCGAACTTCAGCATTGTCGAACTCGAGTCCACCATCAGTGTGGAGTCGTTTGATGTTCGTTGCCGTTAGGTTGTGGTACCACTTGGCATACAGTTTGATGCATTCTGCAGTTTGATCCTTGCTCTGGAGGAGATACACCTTTCTGTATTTTGAGAATTCATCTGTGAGGGAAAGGTAGTATCGAGAGTTCCTGTAGGATTTAACACCGATGTCAACTAGATCGCCGTGAATAGTACCGGTAAATTTGGCGACTGCATTCGGTGACCTGGAAACGTTTTTGTTTCTGGTTTGCTTGCCGCGAATACAAGCAGTGCATGAAGTGAAGTCATTAAGGTATTCGATTTGCATTTGTTTGAGGATCCCTTTTACCATATCGATGCCAACATGGGCAAGAGCTTCATGCGCTTCCCGAAGGGAGATTGGGGGTTTTGTTGCTGTGGCCTGCAATGCAACTGCTTGGTCAGCAGGCAGGACCTGGAGGACATAGAGTCCTTGCTTGATCGGTGCACACAGCTCAACACCATCCTTCTTGAGGGTGATTGCATGGGGAAGAATGCTGATTTCGAAGTTGTCGCTAGCTAGCTTGCTGAGGGATAGAAGGCGTTTCCCCATGCTCGGGACAAACAGCGTGTTGTGGAGAGTGATGCCTTTCAAAATCGGAAAAAGGTTTAGGGGGGGGCCCCCCTCCCCCCCCCCCCCCCCCTTAGATCGTCCGCTGCCATTGAGAACCGTGATTTCAACAGTACCTGAACCCTTGATTTGAAGTGTCCGGGCACCGCCTAGCCTCACGTTCCGGATGTTCTCTTCGGCTTTGTACGAGCTGAACAGCTGGCGGTCATCGACAATGTGGTTGGTACAGGCAGAGTCGAGGATCCATTTCTGAGGGTCTCCAAAACATCTTGGTTCTAGATCCCAAGATTCATCACTAAGAGTTGCATAGCACTCATCAGTGACGTGAGCTGAGGGGGAAGAATTTTTCTTCGCATTTCGCTTGGCGAAACAGTTCTTAACGTTATGTCCCGGCTTCTTGCAGTAGGTGCAAGAGATCGTAGTTTGACTTGTGCTCCTCATGGTGCGTGAAGTTGCCTGATGTGACATGTTCTTGGAAGTCGAAGCTTGTTGAGTTTCGGACTGCTGCGATGTTTTCCGGTTGAATGATTTCTGCCACTTGTTGTATCGTTTGTTGGTCCTGGAAATCATTGCGACGGGAGCCTCAGGGTGTTCAGACTCCCTCCGGGCAGCTTCTGATAGGATCAAAGTGATTAGTGCGCTAAAGGTTTGGTCCTTCTCTTCTTTGGGCAACCATAGAACCTTGATCCAGGTCCATGATGATGGAAGTTTGTTGATTAGTGCAATGCACACAATATCCTCAGGGGAGTTAGCTTTCGATTCCTCAAGGGCGTATTTCAGCCGCTTGAACATGTTGATGTTCTCGAGTATAGTTTTGTCATTCCGGTAGACCCAATTCATGAAGTTACATACCGCTGTAAACTTTTGGGCCGGAGTAGACTTGGAGTAGTTTTCTTGGAGTTTCTTCCAGATGAGGGAGGCCGGGATGACATCCAGATTTTCATAGAAGAGGTTGAGTAGAATGTTTTGATGGATCGAGTTTAGGAGAACATACCTTGCGGCAACGTTGCCTTTGTTGTACTTGGCTTGTTGTTTCTTTGCTGCATCGGTAGTCCCTTTGTCTCCAGTCAGAGTCCCAGTTGTGACTTCCCAAGCATATGGGATGGTCTGGAGGCTCAGGGGAATCAGCGATTTCCACGAGAGGTAGTTCGATCCGTCTTCTTGAAGTATGGCAGTAACGACCCGGCTTTTCATGTCAGTGAGGTTTGGTGGCTCGAGAGTGTCATCCTTGCACGGAGTGTCTCCACCAGATCCGCCACCTCCAGGGGTACCACCACCACCAGAGGTACCACCACCACCAGGGGTGTCACCTCCACCAGGAGCACCGCCACCACCAGAAGCACCGCCGCCACCTGCAGGCGGATCCTGGAGGCCCTCAGCGGTGGCAACCAGAGCGAGGGGCTCAGTGGTTGAGGGGTCCATGGTTGGAGGTTGGTAGGGTCGGTAGGATCTTCGGAAGTTGAATCGGCTCGGATGATTGGAGTGAAGATGCCAGTACATCAGAAGTCCTTCGTGCTACGATAACGTATGTTGGAAATACTAGGCTCAGTCAGCTCTCAAGCGTACTGCTGCTGCACTGGTTTCACTCTAGACGTTTTCACGGAATGAAGGCAAGCGAGGTACAAGTCAGAAAAGACGCACACAAGTGCTTTATTCGGATACGTTTATATAGTTTGGTGAACACGGAACTATGAGAGGGAGAAAGTAACTATTCTAGTAGACGGTAACCAGGTCAGATGAAGACCGGGTTTCAAACAGCGCGCGAAGTGTTGACGCTAGATGTTACCAGACTACGGTACAGGAAGTAGAACAGTGAATACGGGGTTGGGAAACAGTTGACCGGAACGAATATCTAAAATATTCTAACACTATTCTTTCTTCGGACAACTCTTGTACATTTTCGACAGAGCCGTTTGAAGTATTTGAGCCATTGAAAACTGACCAATCAACAGTTATACCATAATGCTTATAAAGCGGGGTTTTGACCAAGACCAATAACCATTTCTTGACATTGGCCTTGGTCACCCAGCCACTGAGATACGAAGATTTGTGTACCAAGTTTCGTTTCAAGTTCACATTGAATGAATAATCGTCGTCAAGAGATCGTGGTAGACTCTTCACCATTGTATCGACGTCGACGGGCACGTTTATGACCTGACCAAAAATTCCATAGCAACCAATACGACGTAATCTCTGGATTCTCATGAAAGGAATTCGCGGGGAAACGAGTCGCTCTGTGAGGGGATCTAACTTGGGCAAACCAGGCGGTCTCGGTGGGTATTTGTAACCATTGCTCCTACTCATCGATGGAATTCTGTTGCTCCGCGAAGTTTTGAAGCAATTACCGCACAAGTGAAACACCGAGGTATCCTCATCTTGGAAAGACCCTTTCAGGAAATCAGCGATCTGGATAGTTGCTAGTTTCAGATCTAACCGAAACCAAATTCGATCACAAACGTGACATTTGTGCCCGAAATCGTTTTCAGTAAACATCCGTCGGAATTCTAAACTAGCACGCGGCCATGAACGACTGTATCGAATATCTCTTGTTTCCCAAACATCGGTGGGAATAACAACCGATACCGTTGGATTCATGGTCCGGGCATTCTCTGTCTGGTCGGCTGTGTCAGCTGTCAGGGAGCGAATTGACTCACTTGAAAGATTACGACGGCGTTCCCGGTATGCTTGAGAACGTTCCGTGGTTGTTCTGGGCTCTTTCGCTGGCCCTGGTTCACTCCCACCTGCTCTACGTTTTCTCTGCTCAAGACTTCGGCTCTTCGGACGTGCCATTTCGATTCAGTTCAGTTGACCCTGTCCAATTTCGTTGTTCTGACAATCGATCCACGGGAGGAACTCATGATATAGGTTTTCGATGTGAAATATGTGATTTCTAGACCGATTTTGTCGAGGGATACTCCCAAACCTAAGTAACTGCTTCACGGTAGAAATGTACAGCGCAAAGTCGGGTGTACCGTTGCCAGTTGAATTTCTTGTGTACAGCACGGTTAGTCGGTGATATCACGGAAGTTTTCACGGGATCAAACGTTTTCCACACGGCCAGGGAGATATCACAGATCGGGTCCGTAGTCTCCCTTCGTTCGCCGAAAAGCCGTCTTCTCTACACCTCTTTGAAACCGAATAAAACGATTATTTATACGCCTTCGGCAGATTCCACGGGGGGTCCATGAATCTTCAACGGAGACCCCCTTCCCGAGTTCGGAGCGCCACAGAAATGGGAACGGAGAATCTCCCGTAAATTTAACATCCGTCTGAGGAAACCGGGAAGTAATCAGTCCACCCTGAACGTCATTTGAAGCTTTTACTTTGTTACAACTTCGTGACGATAGATGACGAAGTACTAGCTTTCGGTACCCTCAGCAGAGACGCTTTCGCGTCAAAAACTTGGGGCCGAAAACCCTCTCTCTCGTTCTGACGGTGGAACGGATTGGGATGAGCTTCTATGCGCAGCACAGAGTTCACACGGCTGAACTTCCTCCATGACCCGCAAGACATCAAGGAACTCGTAAGATCAGCGGGAAATACGTATCATGATGACGTCAGAGTATCTCGGAACCCGAGCACGGAAACTCCCTGATTATTGATGTTGTGGGAACGCACCTTCTGTTGGTCCTGGCTCCGGGTCCCCAGAATAGCTCTAGCTTCCAGAACAGCGCGCCATCTCCGGATGGCGAGAGTAGAGAGGTTAGATACACAACGGGTGCAACGTCCAGAGAACTTGCACGACGTCACTCGCTCTACAGTCAGCAGTAGTAACGGTTGCAACTGTGAATCCGCGTTGTTCCAGTAATAAATAGCTGTCCGTTTCACGATCCTACTAATTGTAAGTGGTGGAGATTAGTGGAGGATCCCCATACCAGCATGCCGGTACAGCATTCACCGAATACCAGTAAGCGTGCGAAGCGCGCCGCGGCGCCCGCGCGAGGAAGTCCACGCCGAAGGGTCCCGCATCACAAAGCGAGGATGAATCGCTGCTTACCGCACCGGTCGACCAAACGGAAGACCACCAAGATCCCGCCCTAGAAGATCCCACCCGAGAAGATCCCGCAAACCAAACCCCAACCGCGATTCGTGTGCGTAGCCGACGGCTCGAAAATCCCGATAGAGGGCTCCTGCCAATTAAAAATCTCTGTGAATAAGAATAGCAGCTATTTCCCGTGCAAGTTCGCAGTCTTCAGGTCACTGAGCGACGAAGTTATCCTTGGCCTAGGCTTTTGGAAAAAAGTTGGCGCTTGCATAGATCTAGCGAACATGCGCGTCTCGCTTCAGAATAAGGACGGGTTTCAAAAACAGAACGATACAGAGTACGATTGCTCCAAAGTTTTGTCGATCAACCATTCGACGTCAACGGCGAACGAGTACACTCTCAGACCCAAAACGATCCAGAGGACACGCGCGAAACGGGCTCGCGCTCGAGTCGCGGAAGCCAGGGGACAATTCTCAAGCTGGTGGCTATAAATTCGGGTATCATAGGACCGGGCGAATGCAGGCCCTGCAAGCTAGTAGCCATAGGAGTAACCGCAAAAGGAGGCACATTCCTATTGGAACCGACGCGGACGGCCGCGGTATTGGGAAAGAAAAACTTGTTGACAGCTCCAGCTATAGTCTCAATTCGACACAACAGCACATATACTTGGATCGAAAACCACACGGAGACCAGAATCGTCATACCGAGGGGAATGCACATCGCGAACGCCACAGCGGCAGACGTCCCAGCCAACACCACAGTCAACATCAACATGCACTCCGAATCGAACGAACAGGATGGGAAAAGAGATGCCGCTCACGCCGCGGAAGAAATCGACGCAGCCATAAGCAAATTAATTCCAACCGACAACAGGGAAGAGATTAGGAACATCATCACCGCTTTTCCACATCTGATTCCAAAGAAAGACGACCCGCCGAGGCAAACGCATCTAGTCAAGCACAGCATCAACACCGAGGATCACGCACCCGTAAGATCACGGTACAACAGACGCTACTCGACGGCCGAGAGAGACTACATTGCCTCAGGAGTGAAGAAGATACAACCACCATCTTCACCAAGATCAGGGACCATAAAGCCATCTGCAAGCCCTTGGAACAGCCCCGTGGTACTAGTGAAAAAGAAAAACGGGGAAACCCGGTTTCGCATCGACTACCGCGAGCTCAACAAGATCACCAAACGCGACGCATACCCGCTACCGCGAATCGGTGATGCTTTCGATTGCTTAGCGCAGTGTTGCTCAAACCGTGGCCCGCAGGCCAAAAGTGGCCCGCGAGGGGATTTCTGATGGCCCGCGACGCCTGATCCGTATTTTTTGGTATGCTTTCCGATACCACCACCCACTAGCCGATCCACGAGGAAAGAGAAGCTCCAGATCCTCTTGGAAAAACATCCTCGGCCCGGACAAGAACGTTCGTTCATTGGTTTATTCCCCAAGACCGCAAACTCGAGCCCAGATCCTGCGCGATTCCCTCTGTGGAATTTGAATTCGCGCGCCGCCCACCAGCCGGCTCGCCGCCGCTGCTCCTCCATCGCATAAGTCGGCAGGGGCTATACCGAAAGAGAACCCGAAAATTTGCCGCCGATGAAAAATCTGCCGTCTAAGGCCATCGCCTCAATAGCCTATTAGTGAATCCGGCTCTGCGAAAAGCCCTTCGCTGCACTTCACTCCCGAGCTCAAAGCGGCCCTGGTGATGCCACGGAAGCGATCAAGAATGTCCCCTATACTCTGGAATCATCATCGAATTCGAAAGAGCAAGAGTAGGTAAATGCGGCCCTGATTGGCGGTAACGCGGTCCTACGCGCCCTCACCGCCGCGCGCCGTCACATTACCCCATTGGAACCGAATATGCTAGGGGGGAAAGTAGCCGCACGCGTGTGTTCTTAGACCATGCTCGAACAGAGGTCGCAAGCGCTTACGGTGTTCAGCTTCATCATACAAGACGAGACCGCGAAAGTCAATGTTCTCGCATGGGAAGACGTAGCGAAAACAGTTTCGGAGCTACTTCAGGCCTGACGATGCTACCATTTTCTGATGTTCCGGATCCGTAAAGCCAGTCCAGCCTTCAAAACCACCGACCAGGACATCGAACTCACGCTGACGAGGGTAAGACTCCCGAAGGAATAACGGCCCTCAGCTAACTGCAAATATGGAGTGGCTGTCCAGGTCCCGCTGTTTGACTTACCGTTCGCATTTTTCCGTGGCCCGAAGTGAGCCCAATCGTAGCGATGAGGCATGTTCACGGAATGATGATGAGTGTGATTTATTGTCGTCTCTAGCTCTAAGATCATGCGCTCTACTACATCTTTCATCCACACATTAATTTGTTACTTTCACAACTTCGTTTGATCGCTAAACCATTGAATGCTGAGCCTCGTACTCTCGGATCTCCATAACTAAGCTAAGATTGGAGCAACAATGTCCTTGAGGACGAATCCAGCTGACTAGAATCTGCGAGCATTCGAACTATATTTGTTTGTGCGAACTGTGTGTGATCCGGATGCAATCTCGTCTACGAACAATTCTTTGAGACTGTCTACATCTGGGGGTATTTCATATTGTGAGATTGCCCAATGAATTCTAGCGTAGTTGAAAAGCATAGAGTAGGTAGAGAAGCGAGTCGATCGAATGTAAACAATGTGACATAGGTACGTCGAAACATGAGACGTGAACATAGAGAGCGAGCAGGGAAGCCAACGGCAGAAGCGACATCCTCATTCTCGTCCAAGCCGTCTTGACGTTCGGACCGCGCTTGTCCGCGAGAAATAAAGTGTTGAACCCAATCACTTGTGTCGTCGATCCTACATTTGGTGGAGATCGTGTGCGATCCCGTACCTCATCATTGGAACGAAGAGGACACCCCCGAAGCTACGCAGCAGACTAGAACGAAACCCGACGACTTCAACGTCGACATCGAGGATCGAAGCCGAAGAAGCCAATCTGCACGACCCAGCCACCGAAGATCCCGCCCCAGCCACCGAAGATCCCGCCCCAGCCCCGACCGCACCAGCCAAACCCATCGACCCAGCCCCGACCCCAACGGACAATTCTGGTGCCAATTTTGATCCGCAAAGTCATGATCAGCCATCCCACGAGGTAGGCCTAACCGCACCGAGCTTAACCCTAACCGGGCAGAAAGTTCTTCCAGAAGATGTCCGCAACACGCCAGCTTCGATCACGACGGAGACCGCAGGGTCGACAGTGCAAAACGCGATCGAAATACTGTCGGTGCAACAGCTAGCTTCTTGCATCCTGGCCATGCAGTCCAAGCTTCAGCAAATGAACGTGCATCCGATTCCGTATCCGTCGTTCAACGGGACGACCGATGGTGTGGCGTGGCTCCGATCGTACACGAAAGCTGCGAATTTCAACAAAGAGTCTCAGGAGACGCGACTTGAACGAGTCGCCGCGTCCCCGGAGGGAGTTGCGACCACGTGGTACAACCGAACAGGTTTCAGATGCAAAACCTGGACCGAGTTCGAAGAGGAATTCAAGAGAAGATTCGTCGACGGAAAAGCAACGCGAAACGAGGCTCTACGACGACTCCAGTCCCTGGTCAAAGATCCACAGATGAAGTACATCCACCACCTGAACGTCGTGCTCAATACTGCTACGAAGCTGATCCCGAGATGCGACCAGAGAAAATCATCGAGAGGTGCCTGAAAACACTGCCCCACGAAGACGTCCGCGCCTTAGCATCAGTAAGACCGCTATAAGTCGAAGAGCTAAGGGAACATTTCGCATTTCTAGACCAGACGCTGCCGTTCATCAACCCGTCTGTGAACCAGCCGTTCCCCGAGCCAGGCATCAACAAGGTGGAACTTCGGAAAAGCCGCTCTCCCGCACGGTTAGAGTTCGGCCGCCACACATTCATGCGATCTCGTTCCAGCTCCCCGAACCGTCAGCAGAACCGTCCTCATACCCCAGCGCCAGAATCACGCCGACACATCCCTGAACAACCCCAGCTCAGCCAGGAACAGTCTCCGACTACAGCGTCACAGTCCCGACCGATCTCAAGTCAGCCGCGCCTCAACCAAGGCACCCAGACGCAGACAAGAAACGGACTGACCACAGTCGGTGGTTTCGTCGACGACTTCGGCTTCCTGAGAGGTGATAGGAGGACCACCGACGGCCGTGCAGTATGTAACTACTGCAACTGCATCGGTCACACTCAGCGCTACTGCCGAAACCGTCTGGACGGAAGGCCGAGAGCAGCGTTTCCGGGAAACGGACAACGACGTGCTTGATGTCCCGTGAGTCAAACACCGTCGTACCGATCATTCATTGGAATTTAGTAGCTATCCAATTCGAACACTCTGACCCAGCCCTAGCATTGGAAGATTTAGGAGCAGATATTTCGGCAGTCCGTAAACATTTCCTACACAGCAGAAATGTTAAATTCGATCTTAAAAATTGCAGCAAACAAAGTCCAACAACGCACGTCAGACTTGCCGACGGATCAAGGGTCACCACAGAGGGTGTCTGCACTCTCCGCTTCTCCCTAAATAAATCCTCACGCGTCTTCCCGTATGAATTCGTAATCATTGAGTCTCTTAGTAGTGATGTGATTCTCGGCCTAGATTTCTGGAAATCACATGCAGCGCAGATCGATCTCAGGCACAATCTGATCTCAATGGAATCAAATCGCACGAATTTTCAGCCCACTAACGAGAACCGGATAAACCATGTCAAAATAGAGTCAGTGAGCGACGTCAAGGGGGAAGCCGGAGACGTGCAGACGCCGCACAGTGGGCCGGCAGCGGCAAAAAGTCATTCTCGCATCGAGACGATTGTGACGTATGTGTGAGGGTTCTTTGAGGCTTATGTATGATGAGATTCCACGCCTTGCAGCCTGGAGCTCACACGCGTGTGTCAGAAACTCAAGAAAATCGTCATTTCTATGGAAAATTAAGTATGGAAAGATCCAACACAGCCACGATCGAAGTCATCGGGGCTTATCGGGGTGCTCCTGTAAATTTTCCCTGACTCCTGAGGAACTAAACAAGCCGTTGGCGTTCGATTCAGCTGCCCGTTTTTGCCCCTTTTTTTTGCAACGGTCACGTCATTCAGGCCGATTCTTCAGTCCATGCAACGGTGGTTTCGACGGCCAAACCCACTTATCCTGGGACGCCGACTTCGGTATGCTCTGTCTTCGTTGTCGCCTGTGTAATTCAAGCTCCAAAGTAACGACAAGTTGAGGTTTCTTGAGGAGGACCGTCCAAACTGCCATTGCATGGCTTGGTTGGACTGACGAATCGGCCCAATGACGTGTTAACCGTTGCAAAAAAGGGGCGAAAACGGGCAGCTGAATCAAATGCCGACGGCTTGTTTGGCTCCCCAGGAGTCAAGGGAAATTTACAGGAGCACCCCGATGAGCCCCGATGACTTCGATCGTGGCTGTGTTGTATCTTTCCATACTTAATTTTCCATAGAAATGATGATTTTCTTGAATTTCGGACACACGCATGTGAGCTCCAGGTTGCAAGGTATGGAATCTCGTTATATATGAGCCTCCAAGTACCCATCCAGATGCGTCATAGTCGTCTCGATGGAAGAATGACTTTTTGCCGCTGCCGGCCCACTGTGCGCCGCCTCGGTCCCCAGAGCTAACATAACCATTGCCCGTAGATAGTGTAGCGTTCGAGGTCCTCAGCTCCGTGGTTCTGGCTCCAAACGCGACTGTGTTCGTTCCCGTCAGCAGCAACCGCAATCTGACAGACAACGAAAATGGACCTTACATGATCCAACCAGCCCCAGCCCTCGTAGACAAGAAACGCATCGTCAGCCCCCGCTCTATAGTAACGGTGAATCGCAGCAAAACGAGAATAATAGTCGAAAATCATACCTCCGAGAGGATAACTTTGCCGCAGGGAATGAAAATCGCAACGGGACACCGAGTGGAAACTGACACTGGAAGGAACATCATGTCCGTTGGAAACGACCCCGACGAAGCTAAAAGAACCGATCCCATACCAACAGGTGGCCCCGACGCGGAGCGAAGAGACGAATCAATAGACGGAAGCCTATCAGCGACCGAGAGAGAATCAATCCGTAAAATCATCATGCAGTTTCCGAATCTGATTCCGCCGAAAGGTGAGCCGCCCCGACGAACGCACCTGGTTGAGCACAGCCAGGGGCGTGCACAGGATTTTTTTTTGGGGGGGGCCAAGGGCACTTTTTCAGGGTTTTGGGGGGGGCCAACAGATGATGATGATGATCCTTCCCATAGGACCCTATGGGCAGGATCGGAATTTTGGGGGGGCCATGGCCCCCTTGGCCCCCCCCCTGTGCACGCCCTTGAGCACAGCATAAACACCGGCGATCATCTGCCGGTAAGAAATCGCTACCGCAGAAGATACGCGCCAGCCGAACGCGACTACATCGCAGCCGAAGTCAAGAAAATGCAGAATCAAGGCATCGTACAACCATCGTCCAGCCCCTGGAACCAGTAGCGTGCCGAGGGGGGGGGCCCAGGGGGCCATGGCCCCCCCAAGATTTTCGTCCGGCCCATAGAGCTCCATGTTAACGATGATGATGATCATGTCTCGGCCCCCTCCAAGATGATGAAAAATTTGCTCTGGCCCCCCCCAAGAAAAAATCCTGGGTACGCCCCTGCCTGGAACAGCCCCGTAGTGCTGGTTAAGAAGAAAAATGACGAAATCCGTTTCTGTGTAGACTACCGCGAGTTGAACAAAGTGACGAAGAGAGACACATATCCGTTGCCGCGCATCGACGACGCTTTGGATTGTGTCGCAGGTTCTAACTAGACCTTGCAGCGGTTTTTAACTGCAGTTTTTTAACTGCAAAAACTGCAAAATTTTGCAGTTTTTCAACTGCAAAAAACTGCTTCCAGCTGCAGTTTTTGACTGCAGTTCAAAGCCCGCGGGCGACAACGAAAGAACCCGCCATCCGGGAATGCGCCCATTTTTCCGTCATACCCGAGGGACGGTGAGGGACAGATTGATCTTTCATCCGAATAAATGATCTTCTGATGTTTCTAGCCGCAGTCTCTCCGCCATGGAACTTATTCCGTCGATAACACACGGCAAGACGTGGTTATCCACTCTACTTCGTGTCTTCGAGCTGACATTGCTCGACGTAGCTCCAATCTGACCAGAGGGGCCAGGGGTTCTACCAGTCACTATACCACGACTGTTAGCTTGTGATCCATACAATATTCAAGGATTACTCTGGGATCTATAGAAGCATCGGACGTCGGAGAGCTCTTGCTTCACCTGCGTCATTTGCCAACAATATCTCGAGTCGACGTGACTTCTTTCGTGGATCCGGGGCACCGATCCGATTTCCCTGTTAAAACCTATATTCCCATCATGAAGGGACACTGGACTCTATAGAGGGTAGAGTGAAAATGACTTCTCTGTTCGTTACAAATGAGCTTACGTAGCAGAGAGCCGTCGCGGAGTTTTTGAGGCTTATAGGTTGAGCGGGGTCGCACACCGGATGCAGTGTCTAACATCGACTGGCTGGAGTTCTGCCTGAAGTTCAGAATGAACCACTTCGCCAGTACATGTCATCTGGCCGAAGAACCGCGAGACACTTCCGGGCAATCTTGGGCGTCTCCTCGAGCGTTGTCGGAAAAGCCTGACTTCAGTGTAGTTCGGTTGTTGCTTGGAGAGAACAGAGCAAGTCTGGAACCAGCCACATTGGATAACATCTTCGTTCTCCGGAAACTATTTCAATATGAGCAGTTTCGAGCTCAGTCAACCTATTTCGCGAGCAGTTTGATTGCAAGGATGCACTTGCGAGGTCTTCCCGCTGGAGAACCTCAAGGGAATGATTAAACTTGGCAGATGAATCGTCTCTGGAGTTTCAAGTGCTTGAAATTTATCCAAAGCTCATTGAAGAGTACCAGACTATAGCATAGAAATCAACAGCACTCTCGTAATTCAAGGTCGAATGCGAGAAAAAGCAATTGCAGTCATTTGCAGTTTTTGACTGCAAACTGCAGTTTTCGGTCGCAGTTAACCGAAAACTGCAGTTTGCAGTCAAAAACTGCAAATGACTGCAATTGCTTTTTCTCGCATTCGACCTTGAATTACGAGAGTGCTATTGATTTCTATGGTATCGTCTAGTAATCAATGAAGTCCCTGAATGAGCTCGGGATGAATTTGAAGCAGTTAAGACTCTAGAGACGATTCATCTGCCAGTTTTAATCATTTCCTCAAGGTCCCCCAGCGGGAAGACTTTGCAAGTTCACCCTTGCTATCGAACTGCTCTCGAACTCATTTTTTAATTTCATATTGGAATAGTTTCCGTAGTACGAAGATGTTATCCAACGTTGTTGGCTTCAGACTTGCTCTGTTCTCTCGAAGCAACAACCGAACGACACTGAAGTCTCGTTCGGCCTGGACCGATGTTGGCGGTATTGAGCTCAAGCTCTTCCGACAACGCTCGAGGAGACGCCCGAGATTGCCCCCGTTTTGAAAAAGCGCAAGTTCTTGCTTCAGACTCTGTCTTGTGCAACCCTGTGTCAGATCGACATCAACGGGCGGATCTTGTGATTGGACATGGATTGAGTCCCACGTCGCGTCAGTCTGCGAATGGAAGAATGTTCCGGGTTAGGCAGAAGGGATGAGAGGCATAAGTGTTTACAGAAAGAATCGAGGAAAGTAGCAAATGAGACGAGAAATGTATAGACTAAAAGGGCTTACCAGAGATCCCTCTTTGGGACAGATGACAGCGGAGGGTGAGGCCTCATCCGCGTTGACTATTTCTGCGGAAAGGTCTAAAATTTCGCCCTTCGAGGGTATCCGTTGGCCGATTTCTTTCTCCATCACATGATCTTGACGACGATACTCGAGAAGCGCGAGGGAGGTGGAGAGGATTGTACGTCTCTTCAAAATTTCTTCTTTAAGATGCACGAGAAGCTGGTGGGCTAATTCGGAGTCCGAATTTCGGAGCTCTTGCAGAAGGAGATAGAGCACCTTGTCGGCGCTGAACAGCGTCGCCTCGTTTCCACACAGGAAGAGAATGGCTTTTTTGAACGGTGCCAGCACCGATGCGATTCGGTCCAGAGCTAGGGCTTCGTTCGCGCTGATTGGGGTTCCATGTCGCGCCAGCACATTGTTCAGTGCAGGGAGAATAGCCCTAGCGCGCTCAACCATCACCAAGGTGGAGTACCACCTGGTTCTACAGTCCAATTTCACCTTAAGGGGTTTTCCGTTGAATTCTTCCCTGCTTGTTGTCTCTCGAATCTCGTCCATGAGCAGTGGTTTCTTCCGGAAGTCCCGCGCGATATTCCTGAGACGTTCGAGAACGCTTCCGAGGGTGAGAGGGAACAGGTCATTGTGTTCATCGCTCCCAGGCTCAGACTCCTGGCTCTCCTGATCGTCCTCTTCCATTTCATCGTCTTCAGAGTCGTCGTCTGCTCTATCTGATGCATCCAAGATTGCCATATCGAAGGCGGAATCTCGACTCCCAAACACGACTTTTCGGACGACCAAATCTAAACCGTGAGCGAGACACTTCTGTTTTCTCAGCCCCAAGAGATCCGCGGCCCGGAGCACATTGCTCGCGCCGTCTGTCGTCGAGGCGAGCAGGTCCTCCGTTCGAATTTCGAAGCCTTGAAGTCGTGTTCGTATCCAGTCGGCCAGGTTTTCCGCTGTCGCTCGGTCCTTAATCCGAACTAATCCCAAAGGGGCGACTTTAGACTTGCCGAGGATCGGGGCTACGTGATGGACATTCACCGTGAGGTATCTGTCAGAACCGATCAGCGTTGCTTCGTCGAAGGATATTGAGAGCTTTGATCCTGAAAAAAGCAAGACCCGAACCGATGAGGCTTTGACATACTTGGCGAACCCGAACTCGAAATTCACCCAAACACTGAATGTCCAATACCTCATACTCTATACGAAGAGCTCTTACCTTGCGACAAAACCTCTCTGAACGTCCTTCGGAGTTGGTCTCTCACGTTTTCGGCTTCGGTATTAAGGTGCCTCCGTAGCGTTGCGGCCGACTTTGGGGGCTCCGGATCGTTGGGGTAAGCACGAGTCAAAACTCTCCGCAGGGGTTCGGATTCGATTACTGCGTTCAAGCTGACACTCGATGCGCTTATCATTCTTATGACATCTCCCTTTAGGGAGTATTTGTTAGCGACGAAGCCGTCGAGCTTCGCCTGCTTCTTCGTCTTCTTGCATGGAGGCTCCGCGAAAATTTCTACGACGGGTTCTTCTTCCTCCTCTGGGATCTCTGCAGGTGAAGGGCTGTACACTCGCTCCTTTGAGGATGTTAGTTGAGGAGTATCTTTGAATATCCCATGTTGAGTTATCCGATGGTTGGCCAGAGACGTTGTGCATCTATCACTCTTCATAACCTGAGATGGCAAACATCATCCGTACGTGTGTGAAATTAGCTCGATTCTCACGGGAGATATGAATCCAATTCGAGGAATTGATAGCTCGATGAAAAACTTCTTCGTTCTCAAGAGTTGGAAAATGTTCCATCGTACGACACTTTGAACTGTGGAGTGGTCCAGGTGGACTTCTTCTGCCTCAACGATCCAAGTCCAGAGGATTCCACTGTATATGAATGAGCCATAGAGTGGTGGTACTCCGCATCTATAATTTTCTATTGATCAGAAACACTTACCTTAAAGCATTTTGTACACTTTGCGCGTTTGGAATCGGCATTTCTCAGGAAATACTTCCATACCCAACTGACAGGGTTTCGGACTTCCTTGAAATCGTCCATGCTCAGTAAATTCTAGTACGCTCCGCGAATTTCGTGATGCGGCGATAAATCCGCAGGTTCCGTCGATGTAATCGAGACCGTTAGAGCGGACGCGTTATTGCCGCGCAGTAACCCTCTCCGAAAATGAGATCAGAGGAAATTCAAATCCGCCGCTCGCCATCTTGCGACTCTTTTCGGTAGCGTAGCCAGCGCTGCGAGCATTAGACCTCAATTTTCTCCCTTTGTGCTTTCATTACAGCGCAAGTCCATATGACACTTCCGGAAATGTCTTGTGGACCTTCAGCCAGATGACATTTACTGGCGAACTGGTTCATTCTGAACTTCAGGCAGAATTCCAGCCAGTCGATGTTGGTCACTGCATCCGGTATGCGACCCCGCTGATTCTATGAACCTCAAAAACTCCGCGACGGCTCTCTGCTACGCAAGCTTATTTGAGACGAACAGAGAAGTCATTTTCATTCTATCCTCTATAGAGTCCAGTGTCCCTCCATGACAGGGGCGGATCCAGGAATGGCTCGAGGGGGGAGCGGTTTCAAATTTTCGGTGTCCCCGGGATTTTCTTTCCTCTTCAAGGATGCGGTTGAATATTGAATCGTTTGTTCGACATTTTCACTTGCAAACATTCATCCAATTCTGAAATTATAAATGAAATCCCTCCTGCTGATTTGTATATTCTGCCCGGGATTCCGGACCCGAGGGGGGGGTCGCCCCATCGTCCCCCCTTCTGGATGCGCCGCTGCTCCATGATGGGAATATGGGTTTTCACAGGGAAATCGGATCGGTGTTCCGGATCCACGAAAGAAGTGACGTCAACTCGAGATACTGTCGCCAAATGACGCAGCTAAAGCAAGAGCTCTCCGACGTTCGATGCTTCCATAGATCCTAGACAAATCCTCGGATATTGTATGAATCAGAAGCTAATAGTCATAGTATAGTGGCTTGGCAAAACTCCTAGCCCGACTGGTCAGATTGGAGCTCTGTCGAGCAATGTCAGCTCGAAGACATGAAGCTAAGTGGATAACCACGTCTTGCCGTGTGTTATTGACGGAGTGACTTCCAAGGCGAGGAGACAGCGGCTAGAAACATCGGAAGATCTTTTATTCGGATGAAAAATCAATCTTTCCTTCACCGTCCCTCCGGTATGACGGGAAAATGGGCGCATTGCCGGATGGCGCGTTTCTTTCGTTGTCGCCCGTTGGCTTTAAACTGCAGTCAAAAACTGCAGCTGGAAGCAGTTTTTTGCAGTTAAAAAACTGCAAAATTTTGCAGTTTTTGCAGTTAAAAAACTGCAGTTAAAAACCGCTGCAAGGCCTAGTTCTAACTACTTCACGTCCCTAGATCTCCAGTCGGGTTACTTTCAGTGTCCGCTCAGCAAACAAGACCGAGAGAAGACAGCTTTCGTGACACCCGATGGACTGTTCGAATTCAACGTACTTCCATTCGGGCTGTCAAACGGACCAGCCACGTTTGAAAGACTGATGGGCACGGTTCCCAGAGGAAGGAAATGGAAGCAGTGCCTGGTCTACTTGGATGATCTATGCATATTCGGTAAGACTCTCGAGGAACACAACCAGCGGTTGCTGGAAGTGCTCGAATGTCTGGACCGCGCCAATCTGTCGCTGAACGTCAAAAAGTATTCGTTCGGAGCGTCTAGACTCGTCATCCTAGGCCACGAGATCTCACGACGCGGCGTACAACCCGACCCCGCGAAAACAAAGGTGATCCAGGCATTCCCCACGCCTACGAACCAGAAAGCGGTAAGAAGTTCCCTCGGCCTATGCTCGTACTATCGCAAATTCATAGAAAACTTCTCGAAAACGGCGGCACCGCTAAACAATTTGCTTAGAGAGGACAGCCGATTCGAGTGGCTCGCAGAACAGCAAGACGCCTTCGACCGTCTCAAGCAGAAACTAGTGGAAGCACCAATACACGACCACTTCGATACGACGCGTCCAGTCACCGTGAGCACCGACGCTTGCAAACACGGCATCGGAGCGATCCTAGCACAGCGAGACGAGTCGGGGACGGAGAGAGTGATCGCGTAAGCAAGCCGGACGCTATCAGGACCAGAATCCCGATACTCGACCACTGACCAAGAAGGTTTGGCTGTAGTGTGGGCCATCTCTAAGTTCCGTCCGTATGTCTACGGTCGACCGGCGACAGTGGTTACCGATCACCACGCACTGTGCTGGCTGATGACAGCGAAACATCTAACCGGCCGCCTGGCGAGATGGGCAATGCAGTTGCAGGAATACGACATCAAGGTAGTCTACAAGCAAGGGAGGAAACACCTGGACGCGGACTGCCTGTCAAGGTACCGGCCACGGAAGGCGAAGACCCGAACCTGCGTCCAGTACCAGCAAGCCCGGAACCAACCCCCGCCCCCGCCCCGCCAAAGAACGAACCAGCCCGCCAACTGCCTGAGGTCAGAGCATTGTCACTCGAATCGCTAGCCGATATGCAACTCAAAGATCCGTCCCTCGATAGACTCCGCGTTCTAGCCACGCGCTCGAGCACGTTCGAAACTGTGGCGGGAATTCTCTACAAGAGGAACTTCGCGAGAACAGGCAACAACCTACTACTAGTGCTGCCGAAAGCGTGGCGGGAAGAAGCATTGAAAGCAGCTCACTCGGACGCCGAAGCCGGACACCTGAGAATCGTCAAAACATACGGGAAAATAATCCAGAACTACTATTGGCCGTCAGCATACCGCGATACGGAAGCATTCGTGAAGAAGTGCCGCCAATGTCAAAGAAGGAAACCGAGCTCGGAGAAGTTCGGCGAACTACAGCTCATGGAAACCCCGAACACGACGTTCCACACCGTTGGAATCGACTTGGTGTCTTTCAACCAGTCGCGGCAACCGGGTAATCGTCACTGCTATATGCCATTTATCCAAGTTCCTAATCGCACGGGCTCTTCCAGACGGCACCGCCGAACACGTCGCGAACTTCCTCGTCGAAGACATCATTCTGAAACATGGGGCCCCTCGGGTACTCATCAGTGACAAAGGGAAAGTGTTCCCGTCGGAAATTCTCCAGCAAGTAAACCAGAGATGCGGCATCGAACACCGACGCACAAGCCCGTATCACCCAGCGACCAACGGTTTGACAGAGAGAACTCATCGTACCTTGGCGGACTGCATAAGCAAATACGCTAACGACAATAAATCCAACTGGGATGAGATCCTGCCATTCGCAGTTCATGCGTACAACACCACTCCTCAAAAGTCTACCAAATTCTCGCCTTTCTTTCTAGTTCATGGGAAAGAAGCAACGTCTACGTTCGACACAAACTTCCCGCCAGCACCCGAACCGAGAACCGTAACGGCAGTCGACTATGTCGCCCGGCTACAAAGTCGGTTAGCGAGCGCAAGAGAACTGGCAAGGATGCTTGCAGATAAGGAAAAAGAAGTCAACAAGGCACAGTTCGACAAGATTAGGACCGGTGTGACGGACTGGTCACCGCCTCAGGATAAATCATTGAATAGGAGCCATCCATGTTCGAATCTATATATATAAAAATCCAGGGTATCTATCTATATATATAAAAATCCAGGGTATGTTTGTATGTTTGTTTGTTTGTTTGTTTGTCCTCTATAGACTCTCTCGCGGTGATATCTATGGGGGGAATGCTTTTTCCACGTTGTCGAGGAGCCACCTGGGAAGGACATAGGCTATGCAGACCGGACCCCAAAGGTCCCTTTCAAGTTTTCCGGAGCGCTTTTCATGAAAGTGATGGATGTTTTTCAATTTCGTTTGCCCACTTATTCGTGTGTTTGCGCCCGATGATCGCCTGGGCGATTGATCAGTTCCTTTTCCACGTTGTAAAAGAGGATCCTGGGAAGGAAATAAGCCCAGGACACCAGACCATACTTTATCGAGCGTATAAGGCGATCTCGGGGTCGGTCTGATCATGCTTTCGGGAGTCTATGGGGCGATTCCGGGGTCAGACCGATAACACTTCCTGGAACCGATGGAGGCGTTTCAAGGGCGGCCTGATCATACTCTGTGGGCTCATGGAGATGATTCCAGGTCGGTCTGACCATACTTCAAGAAGTCTATGGAAGTACAGAGCAGGTATTTCGAAGTCGATCATATTCTTTTGAGACCATTTGGCGATCCTGGGTACTTCATAATCATACTTTTAGAACCTGCGGACTCGATTCCGGGGTAGGTCTGATTACACTTTGCACTTTCTGGGGAATCATGGGGGTTCTTCGGGGTCGGTCAGATAATGCTTTTTTGAGTCCACGGGGAGTGAGTCTCCAGGCCTGTTTGATCATTCTCTTAGGAACCTATGGAAATGATTCCGGGGAGAGCTCCGATCATACTTTTCCAAACTTATGGAGGCGATTTTGGGGTGGGTTCGATCATACTTTCGGTGATCATGGGAGTTTTTCGGCGTCGGCCAGATGGGCTTTTTTGAGTCCATGGGGAGAGAGCCTCTGGGCCTCTCTGATCATATTTTGACGCGAAAGCGTCTCCGTTTAGGGGACAGAATGCTCGTACTTCGTCATTCATGTAACGTTTTTTGTAACAAAATGAAGGGCTCAAACTGCGTTTAGGTCGCACCGAAAACGTTCCGGTTTTCTCAGAAAGGTTCCTGATTCACGGGAGAGCCTGTATTTCGAGGCTTGTTACAGTTTGTTCCCGACAACATTGTCACTGATGAAGATTTATGACCCCCCGTCAGATCATTGAAATCCGTATAAATAACCGTTTCGTTCGGAGTCGAAGAGGCGTGTGAGGAAAGGGTTTCCAGCAATCTGGGCGAGACTAGCAGCCTGATCTCAACCTATAAAACAGAATGTGCTCCCCGTTGTTATCTATGCACTCTTTAACTGGACGTTCTTTAAAGCTGAAACTTGTCGGAAATAGACTATCGGGTTCCTAGGTACCTATGCAGACAACAATCGTTATTAGCGCGGTCGTCCGTAACGTGTGGGACCGAAAAACCGTTCGTGTGGCTGGACATCGTTGTTTTTCGCTGATGAATACGATGGGGGCTTGGGGGTAGTCGTTTTCAAACCTGCTTCGAAAACGAAGTTACATTGAGGTTGTGAACTACGATAGAGGGTATATTCGGAGTGGAAACGGTGGAACAAAGTGGGGAAAGATTAGAGGCTGATCGTGCGCGGAAATCTCGACAAGCTGGAGAACAGTGTATCGCACGACAGGAGATGGACCGACGACGATACGCGGGAGCGCGGGCGACTGAGTCTGTCGATCAGCGTATATGGAGATTAGAGGTATGTACAGAGGGAACGTATGACTTCGTCCAGACGGTCAGTACACTCAGGGTTGAAACTTGCCGCCCGTAATTACGATCCTGAGTATGAATATGCGGTCCATCCGAGTATACTCATAGGAGAGATGGATGTGATCTGTCAGTTCTGTCGCGCCTTCAAGTTCGGACACGAGGCTCCCGGTATGTGCTGTATGCGTGGACAAGCGCTATTGCCGAGGTTGGTATCGCCCCCTGAGCCTTACTTTCATTGACTCTGGGACTCACCAGCGAATCGGAACAATTCTTAGTGAACATCCGCAAGCACAATTCGTGTTTCCAAATGACATCTTTCGGGGCGACGGACTTCATCCGAGAGAGTTACATGCCGCCGTTCAAAGTGCAGGGTCAGGTTCACCATCGTGTTGGGTCGTTATTACCGCTGCCAGATGGTGAACCAGCGTGTTCGATTCAATTCCGACCCAGACCGAGGAATCGTAGCGAAATTGTAAGCTTACTTTCATGAGCACAACGAGTTAGTCTGTCATTTTAAGACCAGACTCCACCACATGCCAATCAACGATTGTGTCGTTGTCATTAGAGCGGTGAAAGTCCCACCGGGTGGGAATGAGAGACAGTTCAACGTACCGACAGTAAACGAGGTGGCCTTAGTCATGGTAGGAGAAGAATTCAACCGGCGAGATATTGTGCTGCGTCTTCAGGGTGGTGGTCCACAGCGAGTCGCCGAAACCCATCGATCTTACGATGCTCTACAATATCCTTTGAGTTTCTGGCGGGGTCAGGACGGGTACCACTTCAACATCAGGATGAAAAATCCGAAAACCGAGGAGTAAACCGGGGAGGTTGAATACTGCAACTCAGTGAAGTCAATCAAATACATGTGTAAATACGTGACCAAGGAGCGCGACAAAGCAGTTTTCGGGCTGGTGAATGCAACAGGACCCGTGGATGAGGTACCAATTGGGCCGTTATATTATTGGTAGTGAAGCCTGCTGGAGAATTTTCTCCTTCGCGATCCACGAGCGACATCCTACTGTGGTCCATCTCGCTGTCCATCTTGAAAATGGTCAACGTGTGTATTTCACGTCTCACGTCATTTCATCTCCAGGCAAGGGCGCGCAATCCGCTTTTAACAACCCTGATTGCCTTCTTCTCGCTATGTGTACGAGCTACCTTCGCGAGATACCTGCGCCCAACTTGGGTGCGCGCTCTAATCGCACAGTGCGCAAGTCGTGCGACTCTCCGGAGTCGACAGCAGCACAAAGTTTTCCGAAGTCGACAGGTGGTTTTCGTTCTTCGTCAGATATCATTCCTGCGAACAGATATTGACAGAAATCCGCAGAATATTCACATGACTGTCTTCACGACCGGAACGTAGACTCCAAGACCCCCTGATTGGATATCAGTGTACCGAGTTGCAGTCCTATATATACTCACTATGACCCCGTACTCAAACTTGGTTTTCAAAATCTTCAACAACGAAATTTCGGAATTTCCGAGAGACCGTTTTCGACGATCCCATCGGCAAGCACGTGACGGTAGGGGAGAAATGGACCGTCCCCCCTCATGCACAGAGGCATCAACGTTCCGTGCTGAAAATCGCAAGGCAGAAGTTACTCCAAATACGCGCATATCTGCTACCGCTCGGGGACCGAATTTCGGACCTCCCTGAGCTTCTAACCGCATTGGAAGCTCTCACCAACCAACTCAGACAAACCCTCCTTCGAGAAGCCCGGCGATGGCGTATAAATGTGCCTTGATCAATCCCCAAGGCAGGTTGATAAAAATAGAGAGGCAGTGTTCAGTAGTGCCTTGCGCTCAAATTGGCCGGCATCTCCGAGGTCACTCGAATGTTCATTCGAGTGACGCTCTGGGTCGCGTGTATGCTGTGCATCCGAATAATAGGGAGAAGGCGAGAAATGACCCGCATTTGGACGCAACCCTCAGAGACGCGACGGACACAAAACAGCTGAGCCGACGCTTTGAGTCCTAAAACTGGATCAGTGGATTAACTGCGTACCCGACGGGAGGTCCCGAGATATCCGGACCGCTTAAGAAACGGTCATTCACGGAACCCATTTTCACTTCTCATTCATCTTTATTCTAAAAGTATCACGCCGCCTGCAACATCTCAATCTAGTGGTACAGTTAAAATCGAGAAAATGAGACCACGTCAGTCTTCAGATCCGCTACCGCAACATATCTTCGTCCCATCCCTCGGTTGTCGACGACACCCCGCCCCCCCAGTCGGTTGCGCGAAGCGCGACGGGCTTTGCTAGTCTGAAATATCTCACACGTTGGGTGTGGAATGTCTAGTTCTTGAAAAATTCAACCGAAAGTCACCGAATTTCGGCGTTATACAGAAGAAATGCCATTGTCGGTGGTATGACGATCATAGTACTGTCCATTTCTATTGAGTGGCAGCCCCTCGGGTTGTGAACCCACCTATGACAAAACCACGGTGGAACGAGCGGATTTCATATTGGTAATCCTCTCTGTTATATAGATACAAACTCACTCGACGACCAATTGGAATGTGGAAGACAACGAAATTCGGCTTATGATTTCCGCAGCGCCGCCCGTTGCTCCGTGAACACACACGCAAAACGTTCGAGATCATCACCTTCTCATTTGAATGTTAAAAGCGTGCTTTCGCGCAACCCCCGACGGTAGTGTACTAACACTACCTCTGATGATTTTTTGATACCTAGAGGAGTGATTCAGGTCTGATCCATACTTTTCCAAACTTTTGGGGGTGATTCCGAGGTCGGTCGGATCATGGTTCCCAGAGTACGTGAAGGTGATTTTGGAATCGGGTTCACCATATCTTTGGATTCCATTGGTTTACAGGGCGGAGATTTCGAGGTCGGTCATATCATACTTTTTTGAGTTGATGAGCCGGTTCCGGGGCCTCCATGATCATACTTTTTGAGACCTGAGGGACGCTTCCGGAGTCGCTCCGATGAAACTTCTTCTAGCCCATGGGGGTTATTCCAGGGCGAGCCCGATCGAACTTCATATAACCCTCGGAGGCGACTCCGGGCCGGTCTTATCACAGTTTCTAGAGCCCACGGAGGTGATCCGGAGATTGGTCTGATCATATTTTTCGGAACCCACTGAGGCGGTTCGGGGTCGGTCAGACCATACTATTGGGAGTCTACGGGGGTATTTCGAGCCAAGTCAGACCATCCTATTTCGAGTCTAAGGGGGGATTCCGTGGTCGCTCTGATCATGATTTCTGGAACCTATGGAGAAGTGTCCGGGGTCGATCTAACCATACTTTCGGGGATCCATGGAGCTGTTTCGGTGTCAGACAGATTATACTTTTTGAGTCCATCGGAAGATTGTGAGCCTTTCTGATGATCCTTTTTGGAACCCATATAGGTGATTCCGGGTCTGAGCATACTTTTCCAAACCTGTGGGGGATTCCGGAGTTGGTCAGATCATACTTTTTGGAATCTTCGAAGGCGACAATGGTGCCGCTCTGATCATAGTTTTCAGAGTCCAGAAAAGTGATATCGGGGCCGGTCTCACCATGTTTCCGGAGTCTATCGAAGAACAGGGCAGGAATTTCAGGGTCGGTCAGTAAAGACTTCTCACAGTCTAGGGGGGTTTCGGGGCCTCTCTTATCATACTTCTTGGAACCTCTAGAGGCGATTCTGGAGAAGGTCTGATCATACTATCCCAAGCTATTGGGGATGAAGCCAGGGTCGGTCAGACGAGCTAGCACTTCACTCGCAAATTTACATCCGGACATCGGAAATACGGTAACTCAGAGTGACGATTTGAACAAAAAACCGTCTATCGTAAGTCACGTAATCCGTTGTATGATCCCCAAATCCTCCAATATCATTGTCACGAAATTTCCATCCGACCTCTTCTTTGTCCCTCGCAGAGAAGAGTCCACTGGCAGCGCAGGAAACCCAAAACGGTCGGCCGGAGGCCGGGCAGCGTAGTCGGCCGAAGGCCGGCTAGTACTCGAATAAAAGTTAGTCGCTGTCCGACGACGACGCCGGGCTGAAATATAAGCCCACGTCGTCGTCGTCTCAGTCAGTCGACGTCGATCCTTTGAACAGCACGTTGATTCTTTTCGCTCCAGTTTGATAGTTCAATAGCTGGAGATCTACGTAGCCCTACGATCCATTAAGTCGTGGGCGACCAATTGGTGTCAGAAGTGGACGTTAATCGTGTCTGAGCCTGCACAAGATTGTTCTTGCGCCGTTACCGAAGGTGATGAAAGGCCTCCTCAAGAACGGATCCGATCTGGACCGCTACAACTCGTTGCAGAGCACGAGAAAGCAGGTGCGCCGCCTGGTTACAAATGGCTGCAAGAGAGTCGATGAACTCTACGAAAAATCAGCAGGCGTAGAGACTCTATCGGTCCTCATGGAAGAGTCCACCTTGTCGGGCCTCAAGGCTAGACTCCTGAAGATGGACTCAGACATGGAAAGTCTCCTCGGAGTCGCGGAATCCGAGGAAGATCTGAAGAATCGCGAGCAGTGGTATGATCGCTGCATGGACTACAACCGCTCGCTCGACAAAGCTCTATGCAAGCTTAAATTGTTGAAGGACAAGGTGCAACCGTCGGACCAAGCCAGCATTTCGAGCAACCCGTCGATTTCTGAACCGAACGTTTCGTCATTCATTGGTGGCTCAGCTCAAACGCCCTCGGAGACGAAACAAGTAGTTGTCAAGCAAGAGGACAAAATCCCGAAATTTTCATCTACCTCTCAGGAAAGTGGGACAATCTGACAAGTTACAGCTGAGATTCTTCGGACCATATACAGTCGAACCCGCTTATAAGAGACTCGGATATAAGAGGAAACCGGGTATAAGAGACCGTTTCCAGATCCCGGCTCCATAGGATCCCATGTTATAGGAACCGTTTATAAGAGAAAACCGGATATAACAGACTATTACCGATTCCCCGAGGAGTCTCTTATAAGCGGGTTCAACTGTACCATCGTGGATCAACTCGGTCCAGAGACTTTTCGACTCAAGGCCGGACCATCAGCCACCATCCCTGGCCCTCACTCTGCCGTACAGCTAGCGCATTCATCACGACTAAAGCCATTCCAACCAACAGCCAAGACCACCCCATCCACCGTCCAAGCCACCCTCCAAGCCACCGTCCAAGCCCCCGTCCAAACCACCGTCCAGACAGCAAAACCTGCCGACGCACAGAGCCAAACCGCGGAGCCAGAACCAACGGAGAGACGCAATCCCACAAGAACCCGAAAATCGCCCGAACGCTACAGTCAACATAGCCGAGCCGGGACGGCTCGTTTTAGAGGAGGGAGTAATGTGAGATTGCCCAATGAATTCTAGCGTAGTTGAAAAGCATAGAGTCGGTAGAGAAGCGAGTCGATCGAATGTAAACAATGTGACATAGGTACGTCGAAACATGAGACGTGAACATAGAGAGCGAGCAGGGAAGCCAACGGCAGAAGCGACATCCTCATTCTCGTCCAAGCCGTCTTGACGTTCGGACCGCGCTTGTCCGCGAGAAATAAAGTGTTGAACCCAATCACTTGTGTCGTCGATCCTACAATATGAACAGGTTCTCATGAACAAGTATGGCTGAGTTCTGTGACCTATGACCAAGTTGACAAGTTTGGTTTGAAAAGGATTACAATTTGAGCCTCGCTGGCGTGATTATCGGTCTTCCGCTGCGAATTGATACGCGCGGAGTACTATTATTAATTGAGATGTCCATGGGTACTTGAGTGGTTACGTGCTAAGAATTATTACTACCTAATTGAAATGTCCGTGGGAACTGGTGCTACACGTGTCGATGTAGTTGCTGGACCTGCTGTTTTTTCCTTCTGTATGTTTCGGGCCCCGGTGGAAGCTTTCCATGGTGGTTGGGCGCCGCTCGCCTGGCGATGCAGCCGGATCACACGAGGGTTTTTGATCGTTGTTGGCGCCGCTCTTTTCCTTTCGGATCTCCGTGGTTGGGTCTGGATTTCGTTACAACGGTCTCTTCATTGTTCTCATGAGTGGCTTGTCTGCGATTCCAATTTGATCGCTTAGACTTGCCGGTGCTCTTGTTAAATCGATTCTGGCAAAAGCCGCGTTTTTGAATCCTCATCCGCGAGAAGAGGGCTTCGGTTTGATTTACATCAGAACCAGCCTCCTTTCGCCTGTTGGACTCGGCAATGATCAACTCATACAAACTTGAGGGGAGCATCTGAGCTTCATCTCTCGTTCCCCAAGATAGCTTCAATCCTTCCCAGCTAGACGGTAGGCTGTCTACCAATTTTGCACATTATAATGGATTAGCAATCGTGGTCCCTTGCTCTTCATGTTCGAAAATTACACTCTTGAAACGGCTTACGTTCTTCTCTGCAGATTCAGATGAGTTATACTTAAAAGAGGTGAAGTTGGTAATCGCTTGTTGTTTAAGGATTCCACTTTGACCAACGAATAGTTTCTGAATGGATTTCCAAATACAGTCGACCACGCTTATAAGAGACTGCTCGGGAAATCGGAAAAAGTCTCTTATACGCGGTTTTTCTCTTATAACCGAGGTGTACAGATCTCTAAGGCCATGGCCTACCGAACTCCGGCACTCGAAATTCCCGCGCCACAGGCCCTAGGAGCCTCTCTCAGGTGTTCCATAACCCCAACCCCCTTGATACCGCCCTCCCCCCGGCTCCATCCTTGCAGGACAGATAAGTTTCCAAATGGTAAGCTCTTGAGTTTGGCCCCTGTGAGCTCATGGAACCGTCCGTAGATGTCGGTCCATTATAAGCGTGGTTTCTGGCGCGGGCATGCCTGGGGACGGGAATTGGTGAAGTGTCCCTTATAACCGAGTTTCTCTTATATACGAGTCCCTTATAAGCGGTTTCTATTAACATGAAGATCTATGAGAGCCAGAATGGGGGAAATCGGGAAGGTCTCTTATGTGCGGTTTTCTCTTATAAGCGTGTCTCTTATAAGCGTGGTCGACTGTAGTAGAAGCTGATTGAGCAGAGACCGTACCATAGAATTGATTGAGAACGATATTGGGATGGATTGCGCTTATGAGGATCAGTTTTGCCATGTCATCACCGATTTTGTAGTTCTTAGATTTCTGGGTCGTCGCATCTTCGTCTGGACTTAAAGTACCGCTGGTTGCCTCCCATGCATAAAGTTCTGCACGAAGGAGAAACTCCATCACGGTTTTCCAGGAGAGATAATTCGACCCATCCTCTTCAAGAATATCAGGGCTCTTTCCACGAGGACGACCAAGTAGAGGTACAGGACTATCTTTGAGGGTTGCATCAACGGCTGAGCCTGCAGCAGCTGGTGCGGCATAGTAACCTCAACTGGGTCTGACAGGATGTCTAGTAATTTGGCGAACAAGTTACTTACGTTTTAGTGAGCTGATGAAGACAAAAGTCGTCGTGCTGATAACGCTGATGGAAGTGTAGGTTCGCTTCGCTCAGTGGCGTCTCGAATCAGGCTCGCCAAAACGGTCCTTCGCTCTCGATCCTGTGGTCACTAGCACTAGATCAAAGAAGAAAAGCAGTTGCAATGCGTACAAAGCGGGAGCAGTTGCTCGTGCAGAGGTTTCCCTTGCACTGGTCTCCAACTCTGTACTTCCGCATGTTCATTGGGTGCCTTATATATATCTTTCAGCTAGCCACTGCCTCAGTGGTGTCAATCAGTGTGCAGAAAAGTCTGGCACGACAGCAGCGGAACGATAGGCGATCACCGCTCACAGAAGAAAACACTATGATTACGAGAACAATGGAAATACTGAAAGTGAATGAGATGGTCATCTTCAGACAGTAATTTGGGATGACCTTGGCTGAAAAGCTGTTGACGAAAAAAACAAAATACAGAATATCTTGGGCGATATTCAACAGTATGTCTTCGATATCTCGATAATGATGTTACAAGGCTTGTTTCCTGGCTGACGTTTGTTCACGCAGTCATCGTTAGAGTAGAATGCTTTCGAGGCTTGCACTGTTAGCATCAAAACGATGAATGGGTTGCTTCCAATTGCCAGCTTCATGCCTCTTGGGTTTTCAATCCGATGAGATCCCTGAGTCGACGATATACTGACCTGCAGGGTCTCTTGGTCAAGATGTCAGCTTTCTGGTCCGAGGATCCGATGAATTTTATATAGACTTCTCTTTTCTCGTAGCAGTCTCGCAGGAACAACAAACGGATTCCTATATGTTCAGTTCTACGGTAAAATATTGGGTTCTTTATGAGCCTGTTAGTTGAGATGTTATCGTTCATGATCGGAATCCTTGTTTCGATGATTCCCAGCTCTCTGAGTAGCTTCTTGATCCACAGAAGAGTTTCCAAGGCTTCCGCTGCACTGTAGAATTCTGCCCCAGTGCTGCTTTGGGCTACGTTACTTTGTCTTGTTGATGACCGGATGACCGCACCTCCTCGTCTCTCAATGAAGACTCTCGAAATCGATTTTCTGGTTTCTGGGTCATTCGCGAAGTCCGCATCCGAGTAAACCGTTGTTGGTAATCTCTAGAGTGCGTACCTTTATGCAAAATAAAACACAAAAATATGCATGCAATGATGCACGAATAATGAGCAAAATATGCATCAAAAGAGCGATTTTTATGCATTTTTACAACCATACGCGTGACGGACCATATCACTGATTACATTGTACGACGAGTACCATTCCCAAATTTTCAACGATGAAATTCTGTCAACGATCGTTTAAGGTATGTTTCAACGAAGAGAAGGTCCGCTCAACGTCAACAGATGTTATCGGAGCGAATTTGAAAGAGGCGACTTCCAATGGGCTGAATTATCGCAGCGTTTGCTGAACAGAGCTCCCCCGGAGCGTTCCGGTGACGCTTCTCATCGCATCGTAGTCGGGGTTCCGGCGCACGACAGATTCACATTTCTTGCGAATTTTTTCGCCTGCGATGCCTGGGGTAATTTCGAGCCCTCGGAGACTGTCTTCGAAAATTTTCATACTCTCGACAAGTGCCTTCTCCCTCGACTCCAGCATCTGTATCGTCTCGGGCAAGGATGCGAAATGGGTCCGTATGTAGGCGAGGTCCTCTGTCAGAGACGTATCTTTCAAAAGCTGCTGAATCACCTTGATGCTCGTGGCTTCATCCTCGTCTAGACTATTAACGACAGATGCGAACGGATCAAAGTTGTTAGCGTAGTAGACGGCGGCAACTAGCCAAGTCCCCCATCTCGTGACGATTGGTTGGGGTGGCAGCGGCGTGTTGGTTGCGATATCTCTGAAACCGTATTATGCGCGGCGGATTTCAAGAATATTTTCTTCCCATTGGCAACCAACTTGTCTACTTTCGGGAACAGCGAGCGAACTTCTTCGGAAATGCGATGTAGGGCATGGGCGGCGCACAGTGGGCCGGCAGCGGCCAAAATTGTCAATGGAGTCCCCATTGAAGTCTACGGCGAATTTTCGCCGCCGCCGGCCCACTGTGCGGCGCAGGTAAAATGTAACCTTTTCGGGAAAATCACCTTTTAGGCTGCTCCAGCTTTCTTCATATAAGCAGCGCAGTCGGTGACCAACAGCAGAACTTTGCTGTGCTGTATACCTGCCGGCCAAAGAATCGCAAGCGAGTTCAGGAGCGCTTGGGATATCTTGGAACTATCGGTCTTCTGCAGACACTCGGAGTTCAAGAGGAAGCTTCTCGAAGCGGTTGTTTCCAGCGTGCCAACCATGGTATGCGCGATGAAACGGCCGGTCACATCCGTGGTCTCGTCGATGGACAACCAAACGGATTTATCCGCAACGAAATCCCTGATGTTCTCCAAGACATCAGGGATGGAGATGTTCAATCTCAAAGTCACTGGTGATGGCGTGTCCTGGTGATTCCACCCCCCTGGTGTCCTGGGTATGTCAGCAGAGAGAAATGCGTCACACAGTTCCAAAGCATACTGGCTCTGCTTTCCTGAAGCTTCGAGGAACGGGACTAGCTGAGCCGTGCTCGTTGAAGACTTTGAAAGGCATCACACCTCCATCTTCGATGTATGCTTCTTCCCATTTAGATGCTGCTCAACCTGTGATTTTCTTTCCGCAACGACTTTCTTGTCACAAATCTTGCAGAGTAGAACTTCCCCATCTGTGGAGAGGATGTTGCTTCCGAAACATTGGACATAACCTGCTAGTCGCGAGCGACGACGAGCTTTGACTGGCGGCATTTTCAGTCTTGCGATGAAAAGGAGGATCGAATAGGGATAGCGTTCCGAAAAACGAAGCCCTCTCGGCAAAACCCCGCCCTGACACCACGTGTTGAAGGCGCAGGCATAGGAACGAAATTGAAATTCGAACGTTCCACTGAGAATTCCGATAAACGAAACCCTCGCTAGAGCGCTTGCTTGTTGACGTGCACCGCTCACCGCGAATCGTTGGGTTAGCGCCAAGTGGTAGGATTCAAAATGGCGCGTGGCAGACGAATTCGAGGATGACGAGGTTCGAGAGGGCTGTTCGGCTCTTGCACGCCGCTGTAGCGTGACGTCGAATCGAAGGGTGCATGCCATTTGGCCTACGCTCCAGATAGAATGGATGCATTCGGGCGCTGCGCGCAGCGCGGCAAGTTCAAGACTTGTAGGGTGCTGAGCGGGTTTACGTCGCGTAGCAGCAGCCGTAGAGTATCGCTGCTCAGATTTGTCCGATGGATGTAACTGACAAAGGTTTGACGCGAACTTCGCCTGACATAATTCCTCCGCGCGTCCTTTGCGAAATGGAATAAATGAAATTCGAGCGATGGAACATGGAATGGAGCTGTCCCAGAAGTGTAAACAGCTGGGAGAACATGAGATACGAACCGCAAGCTTTCATAGGCGGTGGAATTTGGAAAAAATGTTGATTGACGTCGTCCACGACAGCAGAATGGGGAATCGAAGAGTCTTCAATCATGTCATGGGTGATGCGACGATCTCCAAAACCACCCGCCGGTGGTTTCGATTTATGCGTGCGCGGTTGAAAAAACTCCAACAACTCAGTTATGGCATCCACCATTCACCACATCGCAGCCGTATGGCATCGCGCTCATACTCCCGAGCTCATGCCATCTCTCGAAGAGGGGAGTCTCTGGACTGTTAGACTCCATAAGGAGCTCCCGACATTCGCATATATATTTCATGGCTCTTTTGCTTCGATTTCAGCAGCCGGATACTTCCTACGTCTTGAGATTCATCATATTGTTCGACATTTTCCGTCCAGACCCATCTACAATTGAAGAGCCCAATTCCAAAACGTCACATCTCCATTTTTTCCAAAATCGAGTTTCCTGTAGATTCTCGTAGCCATGGAAGCAGGCTACCTATCCACGTTCACGGATTTTGTCAGGAGACCCTTTTCCCTATTCTGGTTAGGGTTTGAAAATGAGGTCCGCATAGGAAACGCATGGAAGCCACAAGAGTTTTTCGCGTTTTTCTCGAAACGCTAAAAATGGAGATGTGTCGTTTTGGAATTGGGCTCTTCAATTTCCCTTCGACAAGCATCCATCGCGGCTATTATAGACGGTTCCACCGCTCCACGTCCGCTACGAGGTCAACCCGCTCAGCACCCTACAGAACTTGAATTTCCCGCCCTGCGCGCCGCGCCCGAATGCATCCATCCGCTCTGGAGCGTAGGCCCAATGGCATGCACCCGAAGCGAACGCATCGAGTAGGAAAGGTTAGGTTAGGTTTCAAACGCTCGAAGCTGAGTCACTGAACCCCCGTAGCAGGTGAGATCGCAGAGCGCCTCCGTTCGTGAACCTCCTCTCCCTCTAGAATCTCGGCCTCGATACTACCACAACACTACCACTTGACGTAGACCCATTTCGGGACTCATGTGGTTCTGGATGGAAATGAAACGCCACCATGACGAACTGGAATTGGGGGGAGCTATTCTTGAAGAAGATCTGTTTGCTCCGGACGCAAGCGCTTGCTTGCAATCAATAGGGACAGCCGCTGAAAAAGGTTACTGCCTCGTGTACGCTGAGAAGGGAGCCCATATGAAAGGAGGGACCTACAAGAAGGTCGTCGTCACGGGGGCGGGGGGTGAGGATAGCGGAGAGTAGATATTCAATTGCACTATACTTGCTTTTTGGATGGAATTTCCGAGTTTTCTAACCGATTCATGCAAATTTATGCTCTGAAGCTCGATTTATGCGAATTCGACCAAAAATACCCGAATTATGCATTTCTATGCAATTTATGCATTTTGCATGGACATACGCACTCTAGTAATCTCATTCCTCCCTGATGAGTGATGCCGAGTGTCGGGCATGACTTGAGGTATTCAAGAACTCGGATCCCCTCGTTACAGTGCCTTGCTGTGCATTTGTCAAAATATCGTGCGATATCTGTTGACACCCAAGACGAGCTAGGGCTAAATCTTACTACGTGGCTAACTAAGAGATTGAAAACACGTATTGCTCTGATCGGATCTACGACAGAATGTATCATGGCTGTCGCAGCAGCTCAGTTTTATTAACCGGTTCGCGCAGGCGCAATCGCAGTAGACACGTTGCCCACGTCGTTTTCTCTCCTGAATAACTACCGATTCCAACACTCCCACTCGTGGGGAACGTGTTATCCCTTCACTCCGATTTGCTCTCTCTTGCTCTCGAACTTCCCAGACGATAGAGCTCTGGTGAACCATCGGCCCGCTGCTCTCCGCTGCTAACATGAGAAACGACAATATCTCCCTCTGAAAATCTTTCACGAATATAAGGGAACTTTGTATCTATACGCTTGCTTCACTCATGTTGTATCGGGTTAGTAACAAGAAGCTCCGCGGCCTGGTTGTCAATGTATATCATGGTCGGTCTCTCTTGCTTGACTTCGAGTCTTTCCAGTCGCCCTCTTAGCCACACGACCTCTCTTGAGCATGCATGCGCAGCAGCATACTAAGCGTAAGTCGAGGGATACGTCACGATCGATTGTTTCTTTGATCTCCATCCCACGGCACCGCCATTCATCATCAAGCATATGTCGGTTACAGACTTTCGCGTCTCATTATCGGGAACCTAGCTAGTGACCTAGGCGACCATTTGGTTGCTGCGTTAACTTGGAGCATAAACGATTCCGTATTCGAGGGTTCCTTTCACATACTTCAGGACTCGTTTCGCGTGCTGCCAATGTTCTTTAGATAGAGACTCCAGAAATTGCGATAGTTAATTCACTATGTAGGCGATTTCAGGACAAGTTCCCATAGCTGCGTAGAGAAGACTCCCAATGAGCTGACGGTACGGCGCGTTGTAAACCTCGTATACTTCTCCATCTTCATCCACGTTTCTTTTGAGCTGTAATTCTACTGCCGCCGGAGTACTTGCTGGATTGCAAATTGCAATCTTCCATGGAAAACCGGTCCAAAACCTTCCTCAGGTAAGCCGAGGGATGAATTTTGAATTTTGAGCGTACTCTGCTCGCGATCACGCTGAATCTCTAGAGTCTAGACCAATGAAGCAATCTGCTTCTCCACGTGTCATCTTGAAGGTCTTCTGGAGTGCATCCAGGAAGTCGCTGCTCACCTTCTTTGACGGACCTGCACAGAGCCCATCATCAACGTACAGCGCGAAGAAGAGATCGTCCTCCATACTGGCATACATGCGAGATCCTGTGGGCATGCTTCAAGCCCCAACTCCTTCAGCACAGCAGAGATTCGCTTGTTCCACTGTGGGGGAGCCTGCTTCAATCCATATAAGGCCTTGTCCAACTTGCAAACCAGACCGCTCTGATCATCATATCCTTCCGGCTGTTCGATGAAGATATCTCCGTCCAGGAAACCATACAAGAAGGCCGTTGTTACGTCACACTGGATCATATCCAAATCACGTCCGGCAATGATTGTGAGAAGACAATGGATTGAGGTCATCTTCGTCACTGGAGCATAGGTCTCGAAATAATTTACCCCGTACTCTTGAGAACAACCTCTGACCACAAGACGGGCTTTGAAGCGTGATACGTGATACGGTTCCATCCGGCCGGAACTTTTCGCAGGACACCCATCTGGTGCGGAGAACGGGCTGCCCCTCAGGGCGGGGACCATGTGCCATGTCTTGTTGGCCATCAACAAACCGTATTCGCTGCCGCCGCTTCCTTCCACTTGGCTGCGACAGGAGAGTCTATCGCCTGCCGGAACGTCGACGGATCAGCCTCGAATATCTCTGGAAATCTTCACGTGCTTTGTGCCCGGTTGCCACATTCGGTGGGAACCAGATGAACGGCCAGAATGATTTGAGACGCCATCTTTGTTTTGATTCGATGAGACACGTGCTTCCAGCCTAGCTGGGTTTTTTGTCGAAAGCTCGTGGGATATCATCTTGTACCAGTGCATTTGTGTACCAAACTGATCTGTGCGAAATCATCGTAACTCTGCAATGTCTGCTCAGGAGTTTGCACAAGTTCTTGATGAACTACGCTCGATTCGTGCCGATATGGCGAAAGACAAGGGTGCGGTGCTCAAGAAACTTGAAGACATCGCGAATCTGAAGGAAACTGTGCTCAATCTACAAGGCAGGGTAACAACTCTCGAGAATGAAAATCAATTTCTGAAAGAAGAAATCCATACGACGCGTCTGATGTGCAATCTAAACGAGCAGCCCGCAAGAGCATCAAACCTACTGCTCTTTGGAGTGCCGGCAAAGCCTGAGGAAGCCAGAAGTGATACGGAAGCTTTGGTCAGAAAACTTTTCGCTAGAACTGAGGTGCAACACAGACTGATCTGTGCCCAACGGATGAGCCGCAATGTATGGCAACTTCTTGTAACAAAGAACATCAAATAAACCGGGTTGTTTGGAAAAAAAAACAACTCACAAGATGGCGGCACTCGAAATATAGAGGAGGAGAGCGCCTGAACGCTCGCCATGATGGCGGGGGGGCGGAGCTAGCGCGTGAGGGGGTGAGAGAGTGAACTCGTAGGAATATCGTGCACCAGACTTAGTCCGCATTTTAAGCTCCCGTACATCACCATCATGAATCACGGGTATAGGCAACAAGGCCCCAATGTTTACATCGAGGCGCCATCTTGAAGAGGGAAAGGGAAGATGAATCCACCGACCAATTGAGTTAATCGATTCAGTTTTGAGCGTTTCTAACCTAACCTAACCTGTCCTAGGCCATGCGCTGGCTTCGAGCCCCGCAGCTACCTCATGACTAGGTCCGCTTACCTCGATCAGACTCTATAATTCATAGCCCTCTCCCTCTTCAAAATAGCGCCTCGATGTAAACATTGGGGCCCTATTGCCGTCTCCGCGCCCAACTAACAGGACTCACATGGCCGTCCCAGTTGGCATGTATTGTAAATAGTTGGGTGCACAGCTTGCGCGGCGTCACCTTGTAGGTGGCGTCCGCGTGCACCATAGTTGCTCGCGGGAGCAGATCCAGCAGTCTTCTTGTAGTGAGTATCACACTGTCGCTCCCCGTGCAGTGGATACTCACTAGCCGTTCTCCATCTCTGGTCTGCGTATAGCCCGTCCATACATTCCCTATGATGGACTCGTGGAGTTCCTGTAAAGTAGTGACGCGAGGAGGTTTCACCGCTGCTGCATGCCTTCGCAGAGTACGTACCTGGGCGTGAGGTCGGATGTGCATGGCAACCTCAACCGGGACCTCCCGACGGACTGCCATCAGGTGCTCGGTGGGTTTCGCCGTCGGGTGCTGCCGCAGGATTTCCTTCGCGGTCTCCATTACGGTCCGCACCTCTCGGGCGTGGCCCCCGAGCTCCGGAAGATGGCAGTGATCACCGGGGGCCTTGAGGATGCGGCCATCCTCTGAGATCCTGGCAGTGGCACTACACAGCACGGGTCTGGGGAAATGCGTCGTCATTAATTTCCATTCAATGAACGCTCTGACTCGAACTGGGAGCTCTATGATTACTCCAGGATTCCCAGGGAAGAAGTACACTTACGCCTTGTGGTGTTTGCAGGTCACCTTGATCATGGTTCCACAGGTGGAAAGCTCCTTCTTGTGGAAGACAAACTGCCCTGTGCCATCGGCATAGGGAGTCACATAACTCCCGTTGCGATCCATTCTGGAAAACTAGACGACTAGCACGAGCTTATATTTAGCACAAAAGACTCGGGGCTTGCGGAAAGCCTACAGGATATATATGTATATTATAGTATATTGACTAGCAGGACTAGAATGAGCTATCTAATTTTTTTTTTTTTCTTCTTCTTCTTTTTTTTTTTAAAAGGTACAAAAATAACTTCTCTTTTCTCCCTCGCCGAGGGAGACACCGGGGAACCGCTTTGAAAGTCAATGTTCCTCATCAACACCTTCACACACTGTCGCGTCCACAAGGGAAACGGCTTGAAAAAGTCACGTTTTCCCTTCACCACTCGTCTCACTGAAGTCACAAAGTCACAAAGTCACAAAGTCACAAATTCACAAACACGCAGAAGCACAAGGACAAAGGAGCACACATGTCGAGTACACGCTCCCTGTGCACCTTGCATCCAACATGGAAAAGGAATAGACACTCCATGGTGCACGCAGGGAACACGGGAGCGTGTGCGTGCTACTCGAAACGTTACGACTCGGAACTGCCCAAGCCACCCAACGCTTACACACTTCCACGACCCTTCCCCATTCAAAGTCACGTTGGTCGCGAATTCGCGCGGGAAACCTCTCTCTGACTTGGCGACTTAGCCACTGGACATGTAGCCACGCATGCGTCGATGCGAACCTCCATGCTTCTCCGTACCTAGCATTAGACCTTCCTGGGGACAACCCAGGGCAACGACGACGGCTGTTGGCCAGCGTCGCCTCCGTCTCGGTTTACGGCCCTGAACAAGTCGAGACCCGCGTTCCCACATGTCCTGTCGCAAGACAACGCCGACTGCGGTCAAGTAGGAAGCAAACTTTCTGACTCATTTGCACAGTTTATTCGTGATAAATCGCAAGGTACAGTTCAACCAAGAGTTGCTTCTTGATTCGGTGTCTCTTTGAAATGTGCGTGGATGTTTCTGGGGCATGAGACGAACGGTGGGTCCTTCCTCGCTCTGGAGTAATCCTCGCGCTTGAGTTGCCGTCAAGGAGACCCTAGAACGGAAAGATAGTATAATTGGTGCCTCCGATCTAGCCGCCCGTTTCCTGGGTTCCCGGTTTCATGGTCCGTTTTCCCAGGTCAGAACTCGGGCCAACCACCCCATTCTTCTGCCACGTTATGGCCTGTTACTTGCTTCACATGTCACGTCTCGGTTTCTTCGCATGCGGCTTCGTTTCTACCTAACTGGTGCCTTTCTACACGACATGAAGCTCAGTTTTCCTAACGGTGCTTGGCGCTTCAAGTCATTCAAACAGTACTCTCTCCGCCGCTGCGCGCCGCCGTCTCCCAGCACACGAGCCACCAGCCGCCGTCTCCTAGGAGACGAGCGAGCCGAAGCTCCGCCAAGATGGCGGCCAACGGCAACCATGGGAATGCGTTCATCCAGATGAAAACAGAGTCGAATGTCCTACACCCCCTATTGCCGTTTCCGCCGCCCAACAGAACCGAACCGCGGCGTCTGCTAAGTAAACACGGCGGGCTTACGGCTTACGGCCGGTGCTCGGCCATAGGGACGCGACCAAGATGGCGGCCATCGGACGGTTTCGAGGGAGAGGGGAAGGATTGGCTGCACCACCTTTCGGCAGAGCCTGCGCTGCTCAAATATGAGGGTTCTTTAACAGTGTTTTCCCGTAAGCGAACGGTGGAAGCTGATACATTGAAACCTCGTGACAACGAACACCATTTCAACGCAATCCTCGATACAACGACGAGGTTTTGTGCGCCTATTTGGCCACGCTGCCATAGGAAATAATGATAGATGACTCTTGTTATAACGGATAACCGTTACAATGTACGAATTTCCAGATCCCGCGGGGTTCGTCTTACGGGGTTTCACCATATGAATTTTCGGAAAGTAGAATGATCGAAAATTGAGCAGCGTATGACACACTAGCCGGCCCGCGGCCGGCCCTCTCAGCTGCCCCGCGTTCCTCACTCGACGATTACGGCTCCTCCGACCTGTCATGCGGGGCGGGTCGGAAGATTACTACGGGGTTTTGTATCATTTGGAAGATCGGCAATGGATCCTGGAAGAGCTTGAAGCTCTTCCGTCAGCTTCTCCGCCTCCATGGAACGGGCCATGGTGTTCTGGTCGGCTACTTGCTCGGACTTCAGGAGCGTTTCCGTCCTGGCCTTCATTTCACCCCAGCCACAGCATATTTTCGTGATGCGGAGTGTTTTTCCGCTTCCGCGAAGCACGTGGCGCACACCGTTATACTCATCTTTTGGAGTTTCTTCTTCGCAGACGAGAAAATATGCCTCCGTTCCTTCGTTTGAGGGATGCCCAAGTTCTTCATCTTCGGTTTCCGATGATTATACCTCGTAGGGCACGAATCACAGCGAAAAAACTCTTTTTTTTTCGCCAGCGTTGTTGCAGCGCGACTGTCTTCCACCGTAGCAGACGACGGATTTGGTTTGAAATTCTAGTCTGCTTTGCTGGGAAACGGTCATCGGGCACGAACATTCTTTCAAAAAATCATGGCAGCTGTTGTGCTCTATTTCGGGTGAGAGAGAGGGGAGGGCGGAGCCCAAGGGGCGCGCGGTGTTCGAATTGCCGACGGTTCTTGAGACTTTGTGGCTCCCATGGAATATACCGACGATCTCTGAAAACGATCAAGTGAATTATGACTAAAGATTATATCCGCCACACAGAGCCCCATCGTCATTGGAGTGTACCCTAGGACCCATGGAGAGGTGCTATCGCAAGTTATCCCACTCTGATTTCAAACGGGTTCACTACCTCGTTGCTCTCAACAAGAAAAACAAGGACGACTCATTTGATCGACTTCGTGAAACTTTATTCGATGGATGGTCTCTATCGATATTGTTTTCCACGCGCGGGGAATGATTCGCGGAGGGTTTCCTCGGAGACTATCCTTCAGTCGCGGTGCTCATATGCGGTTCCTGTAATAGGAGACAAGCCGCGACCGTTGACTACTGTCGGAGGATCATTCTTTCGTGGCGAAGGAAACTTGCCTCAGTACCCATCGGGCGCTGTCTCAACCATCGCCTGCTGCTAGTTGCCCGTTCCGTAACCCAGCGTGTCTTCGAGCGGTTTTCGCAAGAACTTTCAACATTCCGAACAAGCTGCAGGAAGCGGGTGACGGAGAAGGAGGTTAATCCATCAATCGTAGAGCCTGGCTTCTGACGCAATAATTTGTTGTGAGTAGTCGGCCGATTCATTGGTGTAGGAAAAGTCCGGAACTCAATGGAGGCTGGCTGCTTCATCAATACAATGGCTCAACTTGGTCAAGATTCATACTTCCGCTCGTGGGCCGCATGAGATATCTTTCGATGGGGTCTCCCACAGATAACGCATTCTTCTTGATCTGGACGAGTCAAGCGAATCAAGCGGATTGTTCTGCTGATTCTGTTCTGGTAATTCAGGCAGGTCTGCCGAATTTCCACTGCGGAGAGCGGATGATAGTTCAATTGGCCCCTTCCAATATGGCTAGGGTTTCCATCCCTCGCGACGTGGACGCTTGGACTGTGAGGTATTTTTTTGAGTTTTCTGTCGTTAAGTGCAGGGGTCGTCACGGCCCGTTCAGAGAAGCCTTGACTGTAAGATTTCCCACATCATTCTCTGGCGAAAATGTGGTATATGACTCTGGTCGAAATCAATCTGTGCATCAAGAGTCGCGAAGTTCGCGTATTCCAGAGCGAACATTCCGCAGTCGGATCCGTTCAGCTGCAAGGGAAGATCCTTTCTATTCGTCAGACGCCATTCGCTCGAGTTCAGTTCATGTTTCCTGCTCGCGGCTTCTTTGACCAAGTACTCGCGTAGGGTTGTCAAGCCGTGGTCATTTCGACCACCCAATGAATCCATGTACTGAATGGTTCTGGCGTAGGTCGACGATTACCATGCACCATAATTATTCGTGTGCACGGGAACCAGCAGAAGATCAAATGTGAAAATCTCTGTTCGTCTTGTCCACCGGCGAACAATGTCCGGATCAGTTTTATGATCGGCAGGAAGAATGTGTCGAAAGCGTGAACTCTCGGTAGATAGCAGAGATGGGCATAATCATAATCATGATTATGATTATGATTTTAATCATAATCATAATCACAGGATCGGCAAAATCATAATCATCTCTGTGATTATAATCGTAATCATAATCATAATCACAGGATTTCTATGATTATGATTATAATCACAGAGATGAGTATGATTTCGTACGATCAGTCAGCAGAACGGAGGTGATGGAGTTTTTTGGAAGATTCCTTCAGAGCTCCTTTCGCTTCCATAGACTTCTGCCTCACCCAATCGTATGATTACGCGTATGATTACGCGTATGATTACGCCTGTGATTATGATTATGACTATGATTATAATCATAATCACAGAATTTTCTGCGTATGATTATAATCATAATCATAATCATGATTATGATTTCGCCCATCTCTGGTAGATAGCGATTTATTTCGCTACGATTGACAATCAGAGCCAAATAGACGTTTATCATAACACCAGGCGGCCTCCTGCGGTCCTGTTGTCGGATCGCGCGTCTCGTGACACCTATTAGTTGGACACATCCAAAGCTGTGAGGGTTGTTGGGAATTCGGTTTGTTTAGGTTCCCAATTGCGAAGGGCCTCTCGAGCGGAGCTGTGCTTTGAGCTCCATCGTCACTTGTAGGGAGCCAGAGCTGGGGTAGGGAAAATTTCGCGTTACATTTGTAAATAGCCGATTTCCCGCAGACTGCCAATATATTCGAATGGATATATCGAGCATTCATATATAAATCTGGATACTAATTCTCTTGTGCAACACTCACCTCCCCCGACGAACACGATGAAAGCGTGACAGAACTCAAGCTACCGTCTGTAGAATTTTCCTCACTGGTAGCGGAGGGAGACTCTGGCGGCGGAATCTCAATGCTGAAAAAATGGTTTCGCAACCACGGGTACTATGCGATTTGACTGGGCCACAGGCCCCCCAGATGTGAACAAAGTGGGAAAAACAATCTCTCCTCCGCGCGTAGCTCAATGTGGGTGATTTGGGGGTACGCCAAAGGCCAGGATGCGGCCGAAGGGTATGCGGGACTGAAAAGTTCGGGAACCACTGTTCTAGATGCAGCACGCCATCTGACCGTAGTGCCGTCGAGGCGTAGGCTCGGGAGATGGTGGAGCGGATTACAGAGGGAGCCACGAATTACGGGTTGTCGTCACACCTGAAAGTTCTCCATTATTAAGGGGGCTTTTCGTCAGGAGTTTTTCGCCTTCGATGTATCGGTCTTCCGGGTGATTGTTTCTGTGATGGGCTTCAAAGCAAGGAATCTGCGCGGATTTCGCATGCCGCACCTCCTCAGAGCGAGGTCCCGCCGAGGCGTGAAACGGCGATCACGACTCAAGACCCACCGTCAAGTAGATCCGACTTTCGGTGTTCCGTATACCTCAGGCAGGCGCCGGAGCCCGGCGTCCCGCGACGCCCAGCCCACAGATCCGGTTTCCCAGAAATTGTGTGGAAATTATCGATTTCCGAAGAACTTTTTGTACACAGAGACGAGCGCTTTATATTGTAGGAGGGATCATTCAGCCAGTTGAGTCCAACCAGTGTTTCCAAATCTCTGCGGCTGACACTGTGTCTTGCTACGTGAGCAACAACGTCTCCCGGTGGCCGTTTCAGCGCCTCTTATATTACTAGACTCATTTCATAGGAGAGAGCTGGGTGTTGATGATTCGAGGGTTGATTTTGGATCGCAGAAAAGCCTTCGGGATCTCCCTCACGTTCACAATAGGTATGATCCCCGAAGGAATGCGATGCTGCGTAATCGTCGCAGTCGGGGTACTCTCCTTGGCTTGAGTCTTCCTCGGATGCCGTGATCGTGTGTTCTCCTGCGTAATCGTTGTCACAGCTCTCGATCGATGAAGTCTTGGATTCTGTGGCTGCTTCTTCCTCAGCGGTTGAGCTGTTGGCGAGTGACACAGAAGCAGCATGCTTGTTCGGAATACGAGAACTGCGCTCTTTCAGCCATGCCTTCAGTATAGGATCTTCCATGGAGTTTTTTTCCAACTTCGTATTTCACTCGATCGATGAATTCTACCGCGCTGATGGTTCCGTCTTGTAACAGAGCCCAGGAGTTGCGAATTCTGAGTTGATTTGATCTTGTTGCTCTACTTGGCTTCGACTGTATGTGCTCAACTCCCCTGTCATGGATGGCTTTATTGACCACGACGTCTTGGGCGGACTCCGCTAGGATTGAGATGAGCGACCACACAGGGCTGTGGGGGCCAGCCTTGCGGAGGAGCTTGCTGTTGCAGGATTCCACATCATTGTTTGTCCGGTTCCGGACCGATGGTTTTCAACCAGTAAGACGACACATATTCGAGGAAGCTCGGGAATCCAGGATGAATATCACGAACGCGAGCTTCGAGAATCCGGGAGGTAGATTCAATCAATGACGCGGGGAGCAGGGGCAAGGCCGTGAATGCCAGGAAGGTCGAATGGATTGCACCTGACTTCTTGATTCCCACAGTGATGTCGACATTCTTGTCACTCGCCTTTCTAACAAGGCTCTGGCAGTAATGAAATAAGCAACCATATACAATGAACCCCCGTTTTACGCGGTTCGTTCTACGCGGTTCGTCCTACGCGAATCCGTTTTACGCGGTTCGGTCTACGCGGATTCGTTCTGCGCTTATTTTTTATTTCAATTATTTTCTCTTTCTCCTGTTTCGCACATTAGGGCAATCGCCCGTTTTACGCGGAAAAACCCGTTTAACGCTGTTGACAAAACCGCGTAAAACGGGGGTTTCCCATTTTTCTTCCCTTTTTCTCTTGTTTCGCACATCAGGACAATCCCCCGTTTTACACGAAAAACTCGCTTAACGCGGTTGGCAAAACCGCGTAAAACGGGGTTTCACTGTATACGAGCATGAGGAAATTCTCAACGGATGGCTTTTCGCATAGCGGCATCCCCAATCTCCCATGTAAGCTGGAATTTCGAGTCCGGGCAAGGCTTTTTTTTTTTGGTAACACACTCATTTATTGAGGACGGATAGTTATAATATTGGAGCGCTATTGAGTTTCCTACAAACACGCCAACGGAAGGAACTGTGCACCGTATTATTGATTGCACGCGGTATAACATATTGGACCCCTGCGCGAGTGATAGAGGAGCGCGTAACAAAGAAGTTCCCAAGATCGGGACAACGGCAGATAAACTTGACTAGATTCATTTCTTTGCAGTCCAGAATTTCCTCAATAGGTCGAACAGCAATGGTAGACGGCTCAATACCACAACTTGAACCACAGCTGCTTGAAAATCAAACGATATGTTTCAGCGGTGGCAGAATCCATTAGCGCACAACCGACTAAGCCGACATGTCCATTCCAATTCCCGTGGATAGTGAAAAGCTGCGTGCAGATTTTCCGAGGGACGACCTTGTAGGTCGCATCCGCATGGATCATCTCAGCCTTTCGGAGCAGCCCGTTTGGCCGCGGCCGTTTGGTCGCGGGACGTTTCGCCGCGGCCGTTTGGTCGCGGGACGTTTGGCCGCCGGGACCGGTTGGCCGCTGGGACGTTTGGCCGCCGGGACCGGTTGGCCGCCGGGACCGGTTGGCCGCCGGGATCTCTTGGCCATGGGGCTGTTCGGTCGCGGGACGATCTTGGAACAATTTCATCCTGCCTCGTCCCGTATGCTTGCACGTGCAAGCGCACGCACAAGACTTGCGCAAACAATCGACGTCTTGCCCACTCAAGCAAACGAACGAGCGCTCACCATATATCCGATCCAAGAAAACAAACAAGTTGCTGAACGTCATTGTGATCTCGTTGTGAAAATTTCGTCAACTAGTTCGAAATGTCTCAGTCCTCATCCATTGTCAAATCGAAGAGAGGCAAAGATGAGGACTGAGAGGACTTTCAGTCTTGCCCCCAAACATTTCGAACAGGTTTTTGCCGTGCTCGCAGAGCGTTCTGGTTTCGTCATACCAGTTTGCTACGCACTCCTTCCGAATAAGAGTCAGGCCACTTATTCCAAGATGCTTCGGATGCTCCTGGATGCATGGCCGCACTTCAATCCGGGCAAAATCTCGCTCGACTTCGAGCTTGGCCTCATGAACGCGTTCAGACTTTGCTTCCCCGACGTTGAGTTGAATGCATGCTTCTTCCATTTGGTAAAAAACATGAAGAAGAAACTAGCGGACCTGCAGCTCTTGAAGAGGTACAACGAGGATCCCAGATTCGCGTTGTGTGCGCGAATGGTGCCGTCACTGGCTTTTGTTCCGCCCGATCATCTCGATGAAGCTTTCGGCGAACTAGCACCTTATTTACCGGAAGAACTCATGGGTCTCTCGAACTACTTCGAGGACAACTACGTCGGACGTCTCAGATTGGTCACAAGGGGAGAAGTAGTTCGTGCTGACCCCCGATTCCCGATTTCGATGTGGTCAGTCTATCAACGAACTCTGGATGGAGAGGCCCGCACGAATAACTTCGCTGAAGCTGCGCACCGTCGCCTACAGGGCGAATTCGGTGTAGATCCTCCAACCCTCTGGAAGTTCATCGATGGTTTGCGAAAAGTACAGCATGGAAGAGACGTGGCGTACTCGCGATACGTCGCCCGCCTTAGTCCTCCAAGGAAGAGGTGCAAATACATCGAAGCGGACCGAAGGATCCTCACTATCGTCCAGAACTTCGGGCAGGATCCCATTCTCGACTATCTGCGAGGGCTGGCGAAAAACTTTCGCATGAGGGCTTCAAATGGCTCAGCGGATTCTCAGTCCGCTCCAGGGCCGGACCAGATTGAAAATGGAGGAGAAAATGAAAACGTTGTGTAATATTAAGACGTGACCTTTTATCATCTCGTGAGTCCATCTAGTTAGGACGATCAAGATGATTTGACGAAATAAATTACAATCAACCTGTACTAATCAAAACTTAGAGAGGCTGATGGTTAGCGGGCGCAAATCCAGCAATGACAGCGTTGCTGCAATAGCTGCCGATAACTCATGGCGTCCTTCAACTCAACCCACAGCGAGGCGACGACCAGAAAATATCCTGCGACCGAACAGCCGAGCGGCCAAGCGATTCCGGCGGCCAAACGGTTCCGGCGGCCAAACGGTCCCGGCGGCCAAACGTCCCGGCGGCCAAACGTCCCGGCGGCCAAACGGTCCCGGCGGCCAAACGTCCCGCGACCAAACGGCCGCGGCCAAACGGGGTGAACCGCAGCCTTTCACAGTAGGGTCAGAAGCGCGGCACTGGTCAGAAGTGGGGTATTTCGGTCAGAATCGAAGAATCTCAAGAGACGCTGTCCATCGTGCGTGATGTTGAAGCCAGGATAGGCTTCTTTTGTCATTACCTGGTGGAGGTGCTCCAACGATCTCACTTTTGGTGGCCTCACCTCACTCGCGTGCCGACGGCAGCTTCGAACGTGCTCCACGGGGACGATTCGAGATGCTGGAGGCAGAGGGAGTTTACGTCGCTGCTGCAAAATTGCGTCTGAGGTTTTATGCGTGAATCATTGCGAATATCTGTGACCCATTCGCTCCATACCCGCCTGAAGGCCATTCCGTGCCCGTCTCCGTCAGGAACATAGCAATGCATGCCGAATATCTCGATGACTTCGCCGGTAGGTCTGATCTTTGCAATGATCCCACAGCCGTCTTTTTTAAAAGATTTGCACCGTAGGGTGATCATCGACCCGGTGCGATTCGTACGATTTCTGTGAAAGAAAAAGGGACCAGAACCTTAACAAGGATTCTCGCTTTCAATGCGATACAGACCGTCTGTATCACACCAACAATCTTCCCAACCGTAGAGGAGGCTTCGTGATTTCGTAAAAATATGGGGCTGGGAAGGCCCGATTGCAGTTGGCATATGACCTGCGTTTTTATTCTGTGATGAGTTTTCCATATTGAGTAAAATAATGAATAGGTGCATTCGGTTCCGGAGTCAGGGCTTGGTTTTGGATCCACGGTTCGGACGTAGCTGCCAATTTCCCCTCACGGGTCCAGTCGTGGCCCCGGAAGTGCCCCCCGATTGGTTGCTGCAGGGTCCCATCCGGTCACCAACCGCCACTGAAACAACCTCGGGATTTTCGACGACTGATGGAGCAGCCAGGTTAAGGGTCGATCTTCACCTGATGAAGGTCTTCCCAAAGGCTTGCCAGGCTCTACTATTGAAGGATTAACCTCCTCCTCCGTCACCCGCTTCCTGCAGCTTGTTCGATCCACGGAATCCATCAAGCTCAACTATGAACCTGTGTCGCAGAGCGCGCTACCTACAGTCCACCGCGAGAACGCCGCACACCGCCGGGATTTCTCCGCTGACATAGCGGGCTCGCTCTCGGAGATAGCTACTGGGTGGCATACCAGGCTGACTATTAGGGAGGAGCCCGTTGGGGCTCTAACCAAGCCTTTGGGAAGATCTTCATCAGGTGAAGATCAACCCTTAACCTGGCTGCTCCGTCAGTCGTCGAAACTCCAGAGGTTGTTTTAGTGCCGGTTTGTGACTAGGCTTTGCAACGGTTATTTAACCGCGGTTAATAACCGCAATAACCGCAAGAAATTCGCGGTTATTAACCGCAATAACCGCGACCAAATTGCGGTTTTAACCGCAATAACCGCGACCAAATTGCGGTTTTAACCGCTTTTAACCGCGAGACATCGAGAGGATTCCGCAGTGCACTTCCGCAATTTCTAGAACAGAGGTTCGCGAACTTTTCCAGGGGCGGCATTACGCGGCACCCCGAGCTCTTCAAAAAGTATGGTCAGACCGACCCGGGAATTTCTCCCATAGACTTCAAAGAGTCTGGTCAGACCGAGTTCGGAATCGCCCGTGACTCTCTGTCGTTTCACCCCGGGTCAATCCGGAATCAGCGGCAGCCCCGCCCTATGCTCAAGGAGCCTATCTCGCGGCACCGCGGCGATTTGGTGCCGGTGGCACACAGTTTGAGAACCCCTGCCCTAGAAGATCTGAGTTCCGAAAATTCCGGGAACAACTTAGGCGCCTGGAAATCATATGGGTGTGTCTCCCTTCGGGGGAAAGCTTCCTCACCTCCACTTTTCACTGGAGTCTTGGTCGCGGTATCAAAGGGTTTCGGGCTCGCTTCAGTTGTTTGGGCATGAGAACGAGGGTCCAATCACGGGTCGAAATTGCGTCTTGCAGCATGATACCGTATAACCGCGGTTATTTGCGGTTATAACCGCGGTTATTTGCCAAAATTTTGCGGTCAACTTCGATTGCGGTTATGAGTTTGCGGTTTTCGGTTAACCGTAACCGCGGCTATTCTGAAATGCGGTTATTTGCAAAGCCTATTTGTGACCCGATGGGACCCTGCAGCAACCGATCGGGGGATGGGGGTTGGGGTGGTGGGCACTTCCGAGGCCACAACTGGACCCGTGAGGGGAGTTTGGAAGCTGAAAGCCAGGCTCTACTATTGAAGGATTAACCTCCTTCTCCGTCACCCGCTTCCTGCAGCCAGTCCGATCCACGGAATCCATCGAGATCAACTATGAACGTGTGTCGCAGGGCGCGCGCTACCTACAGTCCACCGCAAGAACGCTGCATACCGCCGGGATTTCTCCGCTGACATAGCAGTGGCGTAGCCAGGATTTTTTGGGGGGGGGGGGGGGGGGCGCTTGGACACTCCGGACACCGCGGTATAGGGAATTAACATGGGACGGAAAAATTACGGGGGGGGGGGGGCGGTCCGCAACTTCAAATGGTACTGAGGGAGTCGCGCAGGCTTCAGTCTGGATTGGCGATCCCCTCAGATCAAAATCTCACATCGATGACTCGCGCCAGCAGGGGAACGCAGCTCGGGTTCCCTGGATGCTCAACTCTTCGCGCCGTCTCTTCCAGTTCCTCGGTCTGGATCGTCGACCCCTTCAGATGAAGACTGAAATAGGTAGTATGTATTCGAGGAAGCGTATGCACGCGTGTGTTGTTTTGATCTGGTCGGTCCTCTCTCTTTCCCTCCTCTCCCCTCGTCGCCAACTTGCCAGTGCGGCGCCTTGGGGGGGCGCGATCATTTGTTCTAAAAAAATGGCGGCGTGTTGTTGTAAACAAGCAGCGAGCGGGAGGCTCTTAGCATAGCAGACACCCTCAGGCGGCGAGAGAAAAGGACCGGCGATGTACCCTTGATTTGAAAATTGAAGGTTCTTGGGATTGGATGGGTCTAGACTCTAGAGTCGAGACAGTCCGAGGCAGCACGGCCTCGTAGATGCTTGAGATAATAACTCTGATAAACCCCTGGAACCAACCTAGTCGCATCCTTTGTCGCCGAGGAACACCTCCATGAGATTAAGTACTCGGAAATATTGTCAGGAATGAAGAGTCGCGATTGTAATTGGCCGAAGGTCGGCCGAAATTTTGCATGACGAATATTATTAAAGATTATCTGGAATGGGACGACCACTTGGTGCCGGAACGGCGTTGGTGTCTCGATGAACTACTCGACAGCAGACTTTTCAACGTGGTCTCGTTGGAAACTCATAAATGTTTGAATGCGTTACTGATGGGAGCACAATGGACTCGCACCGTTAAAAATGTGATACATGAATAAAGCAATGAGATCTCCCCGTCCTGGCGCCCACCGAGGTATCTCAACCCCCCGGTGGGGCCCATGGGGCCGCGCCCTCCCCATGGGCCAGTATGACCCATCCAGGTATATATACAGCTTGCTTTATGAGTCGTCACACCGCGCCAGGAAGGGCACACAATTAGCAGATGCGATGCGGGGGCTTCAAGCCAGAACTCTATTTGTCTCTATGATTTGATCGGAGAAGTCGAGAGTCCAGCTTCGAAATTCTTGAGAACTCGCTGCGATTCTTGAGAGCTCGCTCGTCTCGCTGCGATGTTCCGTGATTAATACGGTCTGCAGGATCTCACTCATCATCCGAAGGCGCAACTTTGGCATGTCGTCCTGGGTAAAATCAAATTCAGCGTCCCGCGCCGCGCACTCCGCATACTTCAAGGCGAACATGCCGCAATCAGATGAGTTTCGCTGTCGAGGCACGCTTTGAGCGTGGAGATAGGGCCATGCCTCGCAATCTTCCTGGACGTTCATCTTGCTCCTCATCTCCTCCATCAAGTACTTCTGCACCATTTTCAAGTGCTCGTCCCGTCGGAATCCAAGCGAATCAAGGCATCGGATCCACTTGTCTCGCATATCCACAATTACCATGGACCAATGGTGGCGATGGTGGATCGGAATCAGGAGGAGGTCATGGGCGAAGAGATCCGATCCTTCCGTCCATCTGCGGATGCCCTCGTACCCGTGCTGCCTGTAGCAGAGTAGGAAGTGCGAGTTGAATGTGAAAACTTTTGGGAGGCCTTTGTCCGTCCTGCTCCGCTTTTCGATGAGTTTCAGGTACGCATTGATGACTGAATCATTCAGCCAATTCAGACCACACAGCGTTTCAAGATCGCTGAGCCTCACTACCTCGCCCGAAACTTTTGCTACGATTCGATTCTTCTATTCCCCAAACCTCTCATGGATCCCCCTGAATATTGCTGCCTCGGACAGAGCGACATCTTCGGCACTGAGGCCTCCGTCTTCTTTATGTCTTAGGAATTCTTCCACCAGAGGACTTGTCGGAGGAGAGGCATGGGGCGGTGCATCGACGGACGGATTTCGGCCTCGCGCTGTATTTTCTTCGGGGTCAGCTGCGTAGGAATGATCCCCGGAATGTGGTAACGTTCCATCAAAAGGAAGCGCATAATTGTGGTCGGCGGAGAACGTTGTAGTGCTGATCGGACGCTCATTCTTCTTCTTTGCGGCCTTGAAACTCTTCCTCAGTCCGTTCGCCGTTCCATTGTAGGCCCCTTTGTGGCGAAAATGTTTGTGCTTCAGCACGGCTGCAGTTGGCATTGGCAAGCTTAGGAAGAGGTGACGAAAGAGTGGCGGAAGGGTTGACATAGGCTTTACAAGAGATTCAGAGGGATAGGGGACTCATTCCACACGGAGTACTCACCACCGCCGACCGGTTAATCGTCCCGCAGACTTGACAGCCCCAGTTGACTCCATTTGAGTGACGCTCAAAAATCTCCTAATCTACTATCGATCTGAACGCATGTCATTTCAATTATTCAGCATTCGTTCTGCTAGCAGCTCAACTTCGTCATCCTCCGTCCTCCGGTACATGGTTCCGCGAGCTCGCATGAGGACCCAGATGGTTCCGCGGAACGAAAAAGGTTGAGAACCTCTGCTCTGGGAGGACGCCTCCTGAGGCTAGTAGTATATTGGGCGCTCTTCCTAAGGCGACTTCGGATGATCCAGTCCGGCGTTGATGGCAGTTGGAAGAGCTCATCAAACAAAAACACCGGCCATGGACAAATCTCCGTCTCTGAGACTGCTCTCCCAGATGATGACTTTGAAAAGCTCTGGCTTGTCAAAAGAGGACGAAGCCAGATCCAATCTGCGATCTCTATTGAACTCGAGTCAGTCACAAATAATCTGTATACATTCGTCGCTGTGAATCTTCGCCCGGGCATCACTGGAAGCTTCAACGCCTCTTCAAAAACTCTGGAAATTTTGAATAGCGCGCCGTTTATCTCGTCATTGATTCATCATCATCGAGCGCCGTCATCTTCTACCCTCCTCTCCCACGAGGGCGGCCATGTTTTTAGAACGAATGATCTAGACCTAGACCCGCCGAGTCTAGGCCATCGTCCCGCACAACAAACGAAGAGCAGACGACGAGCAGTGAGGATGAACGCATTCCGGCGGAGGCGGGCGGTCGGGGGCACGGAGAAAACGTCGCTATCCCCGAGAGCGAGCCTGCTATGTCAGCGGAGAAATCCCGGCGGTGTGCAGCGTTCTTGCGGTGGACTGTAGGTAGCGCGCGCCCCGCGATACAGGTTCATAGTTGATCTTGATGGATTCCGTGGATCCAACAAGCTGCAGGAAGCGAGTGACGGAGAAGGAGGTTATCCTTCTATAGTAGATCGACCCTTAACCTGGCTGCTCCATCGCTCGTCGAAAATCCAGAGGTTGTTTCAGTGCTGGTTTGTGACCGGATAGGACCCTGCAGCAAACGATCGGGGGGGGGGCACTTCCGAGGCCACAACTGGACGCGTTAGGCGAGTTTGGAAGCTGGAAGCCAGGCTCTCGGGGATAGCGACATTTTCTCCGTGCCCCCGACCGCCCGCCTCCGCCGGAATGCGTTCATGCTCACTGCTCGTCGTCTGCTCTCCGTTTGTTGTGCGGGACGATGGCCGTTTCCCAGGATGAACGCATTCCGGCGGAGGCGGGCGGTCGGGGGCACGGAGAAAATGTCGCTATCCCCGAGAGCGAGCCCGCTATGTCAGCGGAGAAATCGCGGCGGTATGCAGCGTTCTTGCGGTGGACTGTAGGTGGCGCGAGCCCTGCGACACGGGTTCATAGTTGATCTTGATGGATTCCGCGGATCGGACTAGCTGCAGGCAGCGGGTGACGGAGAAGGAGGTTAATCCTTCAATCGTCGAGCCTGGCTTTCAGCTTCCAAACTCGCCTAACGCCCAGTTGTGGCCTCGGAAGTGCCCCCCCCCCCCCCGATCGGTTGCTGCAGGGTCCCATCCGGTCACAAACCTGCACTGAAACAACCTTTGAAGTTTCGACGAGCGATGGAGCAGCCAGGTTAAGGGTCGATCTTCACCTGATGAAGATCTTCCCAAAGGCTTCGTTAGAGCCCCACGGGCTCCTCACTAATCGCCAGCGTGGTATGCCACCCGGGGATGCCAGGTTCTACTATTGAAGGATTAACCTCCTTCTCCGTCACGCGCTTCCTGCAGCTTGTTCGATCCACAGAATCCATCAAGATCAACTATGAACCTGTTTCGCGGGGCGCGCGCTACCTACAGTCCACCGCAAGAACGCTGCACACCGCCGGGATTTCTCCGCTGACATAGCGGGCTCGCTCTCGGGGATAGCGACGTTTTCTCCGTGCCCCGACCGCCCGCCTCCGCCGGAATGCGTTCATCCTCACTGCTCGTCGTCTGCTCTTCGTCTGTTGTGCGGGACGATGGCCTAGACTCTTCATCCTCACTGCTCGTCGTCTGCTCTTCATTTGTTGTGCGGGACGATGGCCGTTTCCCCCTTGGGCAGGGTCTAGGTAATCGGGGGGACACGGACATTCTCACTAAAAACATGGCGGCGCATAAATGTAAACAACTCATCGCCGCGAAGCCTTTGGTGAAACGACTTGAGAAACGACTTGTTGACGAATCGAACAGCTCACCCTTTCCCTGGAGCAGCGTTCGGCGCCGACTCCCTTACATTCTTAAAGGGCGATGATTCCTTTCCGGTTGCGCGACGCGACGTTTCCTCACTGGCCTGATGAAGATGAAATCGCTCCGACTCAGATGCCATCGGTGATTCTTCAAGCTAGCTCCTTCCTCCTTCCTCGTGATTTACCTCCGTTTCTATATCGCATCGATGTTCCACTATGCGTGTGAGCCGGCTTGCCTGAGCCTCCGTCGCTAACGACTGTCGGAGATCCCTGCGGTGCAATTCTGCTCCGTGGATCTCCGCACTGCATTCTTCCATGCGATCGGGGTGCTTGTTAATTTCAGTGCAGTGCCCGATAACCAAACTCGAAAACCATGATGAGAACTCTGGTGATGTCCTGCGAAAACTACCCGCCCAAACATCATCTCGCTGGTAGCATCGCATCGTTTGCGCGCTGCTCCTGTCCAGTTGAGAACCGGTTCGGTTTTTCCCGTTCGAGAGCCTTCAACATTTCGAATCCTCACCGCTCCGCCCTCCCATTCACATAGGCTGTCTTTTTCCATGAGAGACCAGTCGCCGACATAAAGACCTCCCAGTGACGACTTGTTCACGTTTATGCGCCGCCATGTTTTTAGTGAGAATGTCCTAGTCCCGTAATCGGGCCCCAATGTTTACGCGAATGGATGCATTCTGGCGCTGTCTCCGACTGGCGGGCGGTCGAAGATGCGCGACCATTTCGCTTAGGCGGCCGCGACGTGCCCGCTGTTTCGGCGGGGCAAGGCTGTGCGCGAGGAGAAAGCCTGTGAGCGCGGACCTTTGGCCCTACTTTTGGCGAAACCTCATGCCGCAAATGTAGGTGGCTGGCTCTCATGTGGTCTGAAAGAGCTGAGCTATCGCGACTCGGACGAAACCGAGCTCAGGGCAATTAACCAACTAGGCGTGACGGTGTGAAAGGACTGCCACCTAAAAGTCTGTCTAAAGAGAAATGGTTTCCACGGGGCTAATCCTGCCGAATTCTGTCTCGGATTTGACGAGAGTGTCCTCGATCGTCGCGGCTCTCCCCAGATGGTTCCAGAGTTGCGATCTGGGTCCTGTTGCGGGAGAGTGTCGAGTCGTATCTCACTCAGGTCTCTGGTGCCTCCGTTAGGTATCACGAAAATTCAGGTACTACTCTTCCACCTTCTGGCGTTCACGAGACATGATTCTAGTCAAACGAACAGACAGGAACTTGAGCCCCAAGTGTGCAAGACGGTTTACCTTTAACGAACAGTTCATGGCGAACTCTGGAATGCCTCATCTTGTTTTACGTGAGTCAACGACGAATTACCTCGGTTCATCACAAGCTTTATTGCAGTGTATCACAATGTTCTGGTAGAGGAGTCCTTCCAACTTCGCGACCGGTTTACCGTCGACGCTGACGTCTTCGTTATGTGCGATATGAGCGATAAGATCCTGAGAAAGTGCTTTCTGTTGAGATATTCTTGGCGCATTGGCCGGAGGGATCTCATCCCCTCCGGACCAAGCCTCCGCGGTCCCACCCTACTCCGCGGAGGCCAGGATTCCCCACCCAGAGAAAATCGCAGTTTTACGATACGTTTTGGAATCCTGTGCTGAGACTATGCGTTATCTGAGTCCTCAACTGTAAGTATGGTCCGCCAAATGGTTTCGCGTCGATAGAGCGTAGCCGTGATCGAGGCTGAAGGGCGCGGTGGCTTCATCCGAGGCGTCAGGAACGCTCACTGCGCCACGCGGGAGTCTGGAAGCTCCTGGACTGCTCTCAGACTCATCGTATTGATTGAACTGAGCTTGGAGAGCGAGCACTTCATACTCTGACATCGAGTTTTCTTGATCGGAGAAGTCGTCCCCTTCGGCGCCGTCCGCATCGAGCCCATCGAATGCCAAGGCGATGAACGGCTCTGACTCTTCTTCAATAGAGTCCGACGAATCTGTAGTCCGAGCGGTACTGTTCTCCGGTTCTGAGTCTGCGTACATAGCATCAGAATCATTCGTGGTCGACCGAGAGTTCTTCTTCCCGACTTTATATTTGACTCTATCAATAAATTGTACGAAGTCAATAACTCCTTGATCCAACATGTCCCATGACTGCTCGATCCTCGCGCGATTGTCCTTCGTGCTCTTGCTTGGCCATGCGCGGATGTTTTGGATGCCGTCCCGGTGACTGACATAATCCACGGGAACATCCTGGGCAAAATTCACGATCACGCTCATGAAGGACCACGTACGGCTGTTGATGCCTGCTTGACGCAGGAGAGCGGCGTTATTCGATTCGACATCGTTGTTCGTTCGAGTTTGCAGCCTGTACACCGAAAGATCATTTGGACCGATTGTGGTCATCCAGAAGGAGTCGACATATGCGAGGAATATCGGAAATCCGACGTGAGCATCTCGGGCTCCACTCGCGAAGTGCTCGAAAGCAGGTCTTATCAATGAGGCTGGGAGCAGAGGGAGAGCTAAGAATGACAGGAAATTTGAGAGGATGGGTCCGGGGCGCCGTATATCTTCCGCTAGGCCGACAGTGGTGTTGCTGGCTTTCTTTACCAGGCTTTGACAATAATGAAATAAACAGCCGTAAAGGTGAGCTTCCGGGAATTCTGACCGGACAGCGGCTCGCATGGCTGAATCCCAATCGCCCATGTAGGCTCGAACGCTCAGACCCGGTGAGTTCTGTTTCAAGCATTGAAAAACCCATTTGTAGGCTGTGGCGGATTGCTGATTCATGAACGCGCAGGCGACCATGCCCACCTTCCCTTCCCAGTTCGCGTGCACAGTGAAAACCTGTTTGCAAATCGGAGGTCGCGTTTTATAGGTGGCATCGCAGTGCACCATGGATGCCTCACGAAGTAGTTCGAGGAGTTTCGCCGTGGTCACGACGAGAGTGTTCCCAAGTGGCTCATGGAAACTTAACAACCTCTGGTTATCGTTAGTTATCGTGAATCCTCGTATCTCCTCCGCAGCGATTTTCTCGTGAAGTGCGCGGAGTGAAGTGACTCTCCCTGGCATCACACGCGCAGCATGGAGGCGCAGCGTACGTGTTAGCCTCGAGGGGATCAGGGTGGATGCAGGGTCGACAGGGAGCATACGCCTGCGTTTGACAACAACGTCGATTGGTTGCTTCTGCGGATCGTCTCTTATGTCTGCGATCATATCTCTCTTGGCTGAACGGTACTCCACACCGTGTCCTTTGGCGTCAGGAAGATGATTGTGTATACCTGAGATACTGAGGACTTCGCCCGCTTGGGTGATTTTAGCGGTCACTCTGCACCTGATGGTGGGATTTTTGTAACCCTTACATCTGAGGTCAATGAAGCGATCATGTCTATCTCGTCGCTTGATGTGGAAGAAAAATGCTGCGGTGCCATTCACTCCATTTGCTGTGAAGTCTCCTGATTCCTGACACCAGACATCTCCTTGCCCGAAGGGGAGGCTAGTGGCTTTTGTGAAGGTTCGAACGGCTGACATGATGAAATTTCTGCAAATGGGGGATTCGAATTGATCGAACGGTTTCTCATCGGAGAGCATGTAAATGATTGGAGGATAATTCATCTGATTCAATAATTCCCGAGCAATGTGGCTCCGAGCGTCAATGTGTCATCATTTGTCGCTTCAAATGAAGCCAGGAGCGGAGAATTCGGAAGGGAAGCACTCGGTGGGAAAGCGATGGGTTATATGGTGAAGAATCCGTAGCGCCCAAGCAAGCAGTTGGAGCTAGCTCAGTCAGGAGTCCCCATTCGAGCGCAAAAACAGTCGATATAGAGCCCTGTATCAAACTTGGAGGACGCAGGTGCGCTCACGGCAGCAATGCTCATTATCAAGTGCCGTTTGGGAACAAAAAACGCCCCAGTTGTGCCTGTCAGTTCAGGCATAGAAATATTCAGTTGAACGCAAAACTGGAGTTTTGCGTAAACTAGCCGTAAACGAGGCCGAAGCGTAAAAGGAGGAATGTGCGTGGAATCCTTAAGAAGGCCACTCTACCTCTGACCAGATTTACGCAAAGTATGCTTGGACCGACACTCGAAACATCGTATACGCTTCCAAGAGCTTTGTCACGCTGAAATCTCTAAACCTACTGAAAAGCCTCGTCAGACTGCACCCGACAAAATTCTAACCCTGCGAAAAGGCATGTCTGGTAGATCTGGGAACACATCGTCGAACTCGGTGAAAAGTGTTGAGGTAGCCCGGGGTTTCTGCGTCTGAACAAAGAGTACGGCCAGCCTACCCATCCTGGATATATCGACGATGAGGTATCCCGCAGCAAGCTTTCGTCGCGACGAAACTCCTCTGGGAAAGAATCGCTAGCCTCGCGGAGAGATATTGGGTAATGTTGCGTATCGACCATCGCCACCATTGGTCATTTCTTTCTTTGGAACTAGCTCGCTCTTTTCTCAACTACCGCCATCTACTATAATTAAGGCACTCGAAATCCTACTAGCATTCGGAAAACTAGCGGACTTTTATTGAAAGGATATCATTGGTGACTATCTCTAAGATCGGAGCTTGCATCAAGGTCCATGACGGTTCTCATCTCAGGCTGCGCCTCAAACTATCATTGCTCCATCAACTGCTTCCCTCCAGACCTGCAATGCACTTGAATCTACCTCGGTCACTGAGCCTCACCTTTTCGTGCTGATTCTTTCTCGTCTTTACTAACTTTCGACCCCGGAAGAACGCGTTTAAGACTTGCGCGGAACTTACTCCAAATCCATTGGTTGACCGTTGGCCGGACTCCCTAGAGCTGTCTTGTCCGGCTCCTTTCGCGGAATTCAAAGCGAAGTGTCGCCTCTCTCTCCGCCTCTCTCCCTTCGCCGTAGCTCGAGCCGACAGAGGAAGAAGACTGCGGTTAGAAGCACTTCGTCGGAAAATAATTTTTGTCAACACTTGAAGGCTTTTATTTATTTCTTCTGCATGTCAATGATACTATTCCTCCATCGACATTGCGATGATATCTCATGCGTCTTCGTATCTTATTTCCCGCGTGTCGCGGGAATCCTCCGCCAGGACCATGGTTCCTATCCTCGTCTTCGGTCGAGCTCTCTTTGCTCTCGTAGACATTGCCTTCCTTCAAGCATAAGGTGTGCCTGAGCACTCTTTTACGAGGACCGATCAGTCTCTGCAAGGTTCAGAATGGTCCCAGCTCTTTCTACTGGGCGCTCCATCCTAAATTATCCTCTTCGGCAACCTCTGCCTTTCTCCTAGGAAGTTGACAGAACAATCTCGCGTGGCATCAGCGAGCTGTGCCAATTATGAACCTCGCGGTCAGGGATAATCTACCATATTATGCACCATATTCGGGTTTAGCTGCTGAGGGGACTGTTACCTCTGAATAACTTGTGATTCAGGACTTTGATAGGTCCTCCCCGGTTGCACTCCTCCTCACAGCTTGAGAAAACACTACGAGACTGACCGACACAATGAACAAGTCTCGCTAGTCACTGTGTCAAATGAAAAATAATGTGCGACACTGCCACCCCCGCGTCGAATGACCCCGGTTGCTAGCCAGAGGAAGTGAAACGTCTATGCTCAGGTATTGATGGATGTGTAGGACGTGCTGTGTACCTAGATGCAGGACGAGCCGAGCCAGAATACATGCCATTTGCGCTGTATGCAATGCCCCACTGCGACCATCATGTCATATGAACCCGTGCTCAGTCGTATTCCTTGCGCCTCGTCGTCGCAGAGGCTACCTAAAGCCGTTCCCTCTCACAGCACTCAGCAACTTGAGCCGCGCAGCCGTCCGCCAAAACAGCGGCGCGGTGAGAGCGACTTCGAGAGAATACTCGCGAATCATCGACCGCCCGCCAGTCCGAGACGGCACCAGAATGCATCCATCCGTGTGAACATTGGGGCCCGATTGCCGCCTCCCCTTGGGCAGTGGCTCTAGCAGACGGAATGCATTCTGATCACATGTATCCGATGCGGGCGCTTGCAGAAGCGAACAAAAACGCTGGAATCTCAGCGGCGAGTCCGCTGTGCTGGCGGAGCGAACTTTCGTTCCGCGCCGCGGGCAACAAGCGTACTCATCTCGCGGTTCAACTGCGAGATGGGCGAATGAGTTTCAAGGGCGAATCCTGGCTCGGAAGGAAATTATCAATGCCCTCACAATTTTCTGTAGGCGGTAGAGTTTTGGGATACATCTTCTCAGACAGCTACATATGAAAATGGAAGTTTTATGGCACGAGTGGTTCGGACTCAACACTTTTGCTCCACCGGAACGTCGTAGGGCAATGGTATGTGGCTACTGCGAAACCAGTGCAAGGTCCTCTCCGCCGTCTAAGTTTTTCCCCTCAGAAAAGAGTTGAACGGCAAACTCCTGTGCCCTCGGCCATCGAGGCGACTGAGGAAATATGGGAGGAACTTCATTTCTTTCATTATGCGGACTATACGGGAAAGACCTACTCAGTTCTTGCGAGATTTGTTGCTTGAAAACCCTTTCCAGTGGGGAAATCAGCCCCAGCTCTCCAGTATCATCAGTATGCATCAGTTTCGCAGTAACGACACGCCCCAGGTCTGCGAAGTTTCGGTGGAGCCAAGCCATCGAGTCCGAATCATTCGTGCCATAGACCTTGTGTTCTTATATGTATGTATCAGTGAACTCCGCTGATGGGGAGGTACCAGAAGTGTTGCTCGCCGATCCGGCCGAGGGATGTTGCGTTGTGATGCGCGTCCGACGGCCACAAGAACCTCATATGACCTAGCGGCCAATGGGCCCTTCCCATGTGTTTGGTCAACATACGGGTTTTCACCCCTACGGGCGCCGCGACGGTGAAAATTCGGCGCTGACGACAGCCGATGATCGAAGATAAGTGCATTCATGCTCGCATGTTGATGTGAATCGAGGACGAGAACAGGATCATTCATTTCCCGCTCCAGAAGAAGAGCTATGACATGTTCCAGAAGTGGTATTATATAGAAGCATTTGATACATAAAACTCTTGAGCAGTATATACAGCGGATGAAAGAGCACAAGTTCTACGCCATATCAAACTGTGTATCGCCTGTGCTCAAACGTTGCAGCCAATTTGAGCGAAGGCCTATCTGAGCGGAAGGCACATTTGAGCGGAGGGCATGTTTGGGCGGCTGCCATCAATAGGGTGTCCCGTAGACATTTGAGCGGAGGCCGATTTGGGCGGAGATTTCGCTCAAATGTGCCTTCCGCTCGAATCGGCCAGCATCGGTGATGGGGCAGCTCGAAGCCGATATCATCACACTGAACGACTACATCCGAAACGTGGCGTATATTCGTCCGAAACCTTCGTCGAGCTAATCGTATTTCTACGGAGAGACTCGCTGACAACCCAATTCGAATGGAAGCAGTTTCTAAAGCTCACGCTCTCGGAACGTGATTCTCATTCCTCCCCATATCTGCATTTCCTTGAATGGTCTTCGGAGCAAGCGCGCATTCTGCCTTTTTGTGCAATTTTCCCCGCGCAATAAGATTCTAGTCCCATGTACATATGTAAGTTACCGCGCGTTAAATTCGGAAACTACTGTTATCGAAGAAATGGGATTGCGATTGAGTCTTCAGTTTGCTGACCACGAAGTATCTCACCATCACATTCGTCCACCTTGTAGGGAAAGTTCCCAGCACGAACAAGCGTGAGAAAATACCACGCCACCGGAGTTCTCGATTCAGATACGATTTTCGTCAAGGACAAACTAGGCCATCGAAATTGCGGGATCGACGCCGATTCCGTACGGATTGGGGCGCAAAACTTACCTTCCATGCCTCGGAGTGACTTTGCCGAGGCCGGTTACATGTCGAAGCTCAACCATATTGTGGAATAAATCATTTCAACCCGACTTTTCCCCCCAGTGTGTATATTTGACCCAGTTCTGATGTATTTTCGGCTGTTGATGGCGCCTGTGGCGAACGAATTCGCAGGAAAAGTGAAAACACTGGGTTCTGGCACTTTCGGAATTGCTCCGCTCACGTGTTCGATTCGATACCCGACTGTCGGGTGAGTCGCGAGTGATCGACTCTGAGTCTAAGAGAATGGGTCTCTGAGACCGCTGGATAGAGCTAGTCAACCGACGAGTTCGGTTCGTGACTGTAGGCTAACTTGTCGTTTTCTTTACGGCCTGCCGTGGGCGTGTGTACCGTAAGCTCGCTAGAAAACAACACACTGACTGGGCACACAGATGTGTGCGCGGCGACGTGCTGTCTTGCGTGCATCGGGCGATGCCGCCTGACGGCCCGTCGGCAGTGACGTCACTCGAGTGGAGTGGCGACTTTACTTGGAGTATGCGAATCGAACCCGGAGTCGGAGATTCCGTATATTTATTGCCCGTCGGTCGCCCTACTCGGGCTCCCGTCGGGTGATTGACTGGATGATGAAGAAGAATAAAATAAACATCTCGAAATTGTTTCTAACTAGCCACCCCGTCTGTCTCTTCGCTCTCTTGTTAGTGTGTGTAGCTTGTGGTGATTGGATAGTGAAAGCAAGCTCTAGGCACAACGGAGAGACTCCGTTTGTCACACTCCCCCCCGAATTCCGGGAGGCGGAATTATGTCACTGAAAAGATACTCTAGAGTTCGCTGTCTAGTTTCCGCGCCTGACGCTTCCGTGTTCCGGCGCTCTCAGCGCTCTCGAGACGGTTTTTCTTTCCCGATCTCCTTTCCGGCTCCGCCCCATGAGGTGGATTGGAAATCGAGGTCCGACATCGAACTGTTCACTCCGCTTTCGGAATCGCTTGAGTTGGTTCGTGTTGTCAGTTTCCTGCTTGTGCGTGCACCACTTCTTTAACGGTGAGTTTTTGACTTTCCTCGTGATCGTTGTTTACATCTCGATCCGTCTTAGCGTTCTCTCCAGCCTCACTGGTCTTCCTCTTTTTAGATGGAGTTCCGAAGGAGGCGCGGCTGCCTATTTGACCATTCGCCCAGTGGCGTTCTGTATCGCCGTGTGTTGGCCGAAGAGCCCCGTCTGCGGGGTTACTCGAATCGTGATGTCGTCCAAATTGTACGGCTCATGTGGGGAAGCCTTCGCGAATGCGAGAGGCTTCCGTATCGTGAGTTTTCGAAGAGTATGCGTGGCAAGCGAGGCCACATGATGCCCTCGCCTGAGGCTCTTGTCTGTCCTCGGATTTTGCGGTATGAGGTACCGTCTCCCTGGGCGAGTGCCGCTTTCCTTTTGGTACTTGAACTGGAGTCTGCCTCAGATCCTCGCCGAGTTACCATCGACCGGGAGGTTGGCCAGCGGCGACTCCGGTTTGACTACCCGGCCAACGTCGGCGAAGCATTTAGTATCCTCCGACTTCGCATGAGGGACGCCTGCCGTGACCACGGGGTCACAGAAGACGAGCTGGAGCGTTACAGGGCCTTAGAGGCCGAGAGTCGCCGAATCTACAACTGGATTTGCCAAAGACACTTCAACGCCCGGACCAACCGGCCTGGCCTAGCTGTGTATCCGGAAATTGAGGTCGTCACCGCCATGGAGCAAGTGGTCCTTGCTCGTCGCGCTCTGCGCCTCGACGACGGGGACGATGATCGCGCGGAGGTTCCTGGGTTCCCCGCCGCCGGCGAAAACACCAGCGACGAAGCCGAGAGGGAGTCCGTCGGCGAGAGCGAAGGCACCGAGGACACCGGTGAAGGTGAGGACGAGGAGTGCTCCAGCGGTGAGGCCGACGAAGACGACAGCGCCGACGAGGACGGAGAAGGATCTGTTGGTGAGTCCGACGAAGGCGACGACGACATCGCCGAGGACGAAGAAGGATCCATGGGTGAGTCCGACGAAGATGAGGACTCCAGCGAGGATGAAGACGACGACGGAACTTCTATCGACGCGGTTGAAGAAGATGCCGACGATGTCGCCGACAGCGAAGACCAGGGAGAGCGCACCGGTCAGGCCGACGGGGACTCGGAGTTCCGCGAGTACGAAGACGTTGAGGGGCCCCTTGACGGGGTTTCCGGAGAGACTTTCTCTCCCGCCGGCGGCGTCGATTCGAAAGCCGACTGCAAGGTCGTTTTCGTTGAGAGTATTATCGATCCTGTCTGCAGACCAGGTCTCTTATTCTTGATGTATCCTGATTATATCGAGTAATATTTGATTCGTTGAATAAATCCATGATTTTTTCCTGAGAACTGTTGTCGTTATTGAGTTGGTTGGAGCGGGGTGGCTGGGTTAGTTTATTGGGTGCTTTCGATCGGGTATAGCTTTTTTATCGGCCGGTTCAGGATTTGGCCGGTAGCTGTTTTGATGGTGCAGGATCTAGCGTTAGGGGGTTCCACATTTTCAGGGAAGGCTATAACTCTGCACAGCGGCCAGACCGCTCTGCTAGAAGCAGGGTCTTCAAGAAGGCAGATATCTCCCAGTTTCAGGGGCCTAACCCGTGCCTTTGGCTGCTTGTGAGCAGTTTTGAGATACTGCAGATACTCTCCCCGATATCTTTTCCAGAATGCATTTAGCAGTCGCTGTTGGTACTTGTATCGCTTGGAGAAGATGATCATGGATTCGTGGGTTTTCTTTGCCGGCTTCGACGCGTGTTGAGGGAAGAACGTTTCCCCTTGGAATCCGTATAGTAGATCTATAGGACTCAGAGCTTTTGGCTCGTCCGCGTCCGTCGTCACCGTGGTTATAGGCCGACGGTTTATTGCCAGCTCGATTCCACTAAGGATTATTTCCAGATCACGGAAATGTGGGATGGATGTTCCCAGAATTTTCCTAAGTGGGCGCTTGACGCACTGGATCTCTCGTTCAAACCACCCGCCGAACCAGCTCGCCGTTGGCGTGTTGAAATTCCACTTGATGAAATTTTCAGCCAGCATCCTCTTGATATCTCCGTCCTGAACGTGTTCGTAAATCGCTTCTAATTCTTTCGACGCTCTTTGAAAAGATAAGCCGTTGTCCGAGACGATGACTTTGACGGACGGAAATCTGTTGATAAATTTCTGGAGAGCCCCTAAGACTTCGACCGTCGACAGATCCGTAGTTAGCTCAACGTGGACTAGCCGCGTGATGGCGCATGTAAAGAGTAGGATGTAACCCTTGGAGATTTCCCCCGAGTCTTTTTTGTAACGGATCGGGCCGGCGAAGTCGCACCCAGTGTGCGTGAACGGAGGGGCTTTTTCGATTCGAAAGCTCGGCAAGGTTGCAATCGGTAGCGAGCCTGACTCGCTGTGGAATATCTTGCGGATCGCGCACGACTTAATCGTTTGTCTTGCCAGCTTCCTCGCGTGAATCACCAGAAATTCTTTCCTGAGTTCGTGTAGAATAGCTGCGATGCCGCCTGTGTGGAGACAGTCGCGTTCGTGGACATTGCGGATAATCAGCTTTGTTAGGTTGCTTTCCGCGGGAAGAATGATTGGACACTTCTGCCCGTCTGACAGATTCTTCGACCGGACTAACCGGGATTTGCATCTTATCATACCCTCCGAGTCCACGAATGGGTTGTATTGGAGAATCGTGCTGGACGTTTTCAAATTTTTACAGTTCGACTTCATTTTATCGTTGAAGTGTGCGAGCTGCAGCGCTTTGATGAGATCGTTTCGAGCCTGACTCATTTCGTCCGCGTCTATTACGATTGCATTCCTGCTTGCCGCAGACTTCGGGGACGCGCGCTGACCTGCTGATACTCTCTCTTTCGCCTTTATGGCTTTGGCCCTTAGCCGATTCATAAACGCTTGATATCTGATGGTTTTTTGCCAGGATGAGAAGGTATCAGCGAAATCGACTGGCTCTGCTGGAATTTTCTTTTCCGAGTTCGTCATGAAACAGTTGGCGATCAACGGTTTTTTCTCGGCTTCTACATGGGTGTTTGATGTGCCTGGTTGACATTCGAGACCGGGGGTGGATGGAATTACTTCGTTGTTTTTCATCCATCCCGGTCCGTTGAGCCATAGGTCGCCTTGCTTCGCGTCGGAGATATCCGACGCCGCTCGTGTCACGAGGTCCGCTGGGTTTTCCTCCGATTTCACGTATCTGAATTTCGACTCGCCTATGAGGCTGTGGATACGGCGGATTCGATTAGCCACGTACGCTTTCCATTTTTCGGGTTTCGAGTTAACCCAGCCTAAGTAAGACACTCGCGTTGTCGCAGTATAGATGCCAAGAATCGATCTTGACGCCTAACGTCTTTTTTAGTAGCTCTAGGAGTTTCACGCCGATGAGGCTTCCTAACAGTTCGAGTCTGTGTACTGTCATCGGCCTAACCGGAGCTACTCTTGCTTTTGCCATGAGAAAATGTACTTTCGGCTCTGAGCCGAGTTTGAATTCTCTGAGATAGCAAACTGCTCCGTAGGCTTGTAGGCTGGCGTCGGTGAAGATGAAAATCTGTTTCGTCGTTGCTCGTCGATCTGTTGAGATTATAAGACGCGGGACTGAGAATGTTTTTGTTTTTTCGAGAAGCGACAGTGTTTCGTTGTACTTTTCGATGTGAGCCTGACTCAGTTCTCCATCCCAGGAATATTTTGCCTTCCACAGCTCTTGAAGCAGGATTCTCGCGTTGATCGTCGACGGCGCGAGAATATTCAGTGGGTCGAACACTCTCGCTGTGCCGCATAGCAGTTTCCTCTTGGAAGGCGATCCCGACTTGAGAGCTTGGATTGCTTTCGTTGTCGGTGCCGAGAGTTCGTCGGAAATTTGATTCCACGACACTCCGAGAAACTTGCTGTTGACTTGGTTAACCGAGATCTCTGGATCAGGGACTGGAGATATTTTTTTGATGAAGGCTCCTAAAGCCTCACTGTTCGACGACCATTTCTTCAGCGGGAAGTGTCCATCCTGGAAGATGTTGAAGAGAAGTTTGATTTTCTGCTGAGCTTCTTCTAATGTGTTTGCTCCCGTGCTTATGACGTCGATGTAGAAGTGATCCTCCACTCCCTGGATAAACTCTCGGTGTTCGGGATACTTCCGTTTTGCTCCTTCCAGATGAAGCTTCAGCCCCTGGCAGTGTAGACTTGGACTACAGATGAGGCCAAAGTCCAGTCTGGTTCCCCAGAATTCTTTCACCTTCGCTTTCGGATCTTCTGAGATTCCCAACGGCCAGAAGAAGCGGAGGAAAGTGCGGTCTTCCTCCGCGATTTTGAACCGGAGGAATGCCTTCTGGACATCCGCTGTTATGGTGAATTTGAATTCCCGGAAATTCATGAGAATTTTGATGATATTTGGAAGAAGATTTGGTCCTTGATGGAGGACGTCGTTTAGGCTCGCCTTATTCATAGTTCTGCTCGACGCATCTTTGACGATTCTTGTTTTGATTTTCAGCGGGGAGTTAGGGTCCGGCTTGAATACTGTTTGCAGCGGTAGATAGTGTACTAGCTGGTTTGGTTTTCGCGGCTGCGCTACTTCTGCAAACCCGGCATTAATGCATGCCTGCATTTCCAAGTCGGTAGCCCTGAGCTTGATTGGATCTTTTGCTAGCTTGTCTAGCAGTGATCGAAGCCTCGAAAGTGACAACTTCTCATTGTCGCCTAGCGTTCTGACGTTATCTTTGAACGGGAGATGTATCTTGTATTCTCCTGTCGGTTCTCTCGTGGTAGTAGCCTTGAAGTTCTCTGCCAGCGCTTTGTTCAGCTCGTCTTCTTCCTGGTTCGTTTCGACATCGTCCTCGAAGCCTGCTTCGCTCGATTGCCACAGCCATTTGATGTCCTCTAAGGTTCTGGTTTTTTTGCTGGCTCGCGAATCGTCCGTGAGGATCTCGATGCTGGAATCCTCGGACTGCTGGACCTCATCCAGGTTGCTCGAAATTGGTGATGCTGTTTGGACGATCTCGAAACCGCAGAACCCTGAGATTGCGCACGGGCTCTCTGAGAGTTTTGGAGACCCGCCGCAAATCCAGCCGAATATCGAATCGAAAGCGAAGATGCTTCCAATTGACTGAGGTCTTTCAAACTCGATTTCGGCCATTATCTCGGACCCCAGAAGAATGTCTACCCATTCCCGACCTTTGCCATCCACGGTGTCTGCCAACGGGCCTAACCCGAGCTCTTCCTTCATGATTGGGAACTTTGCTCTCGTCAGGCATTTTAGTTCGATGGCTTTAACATGGAGGAGCTTCCCAGGTTTTATCCTGCTGTGGAGTGTGATGTTGTGCACTCCGCAGTTGAAGACGTTGGTGACTCGGCCTCCGGCTGTAGAGATCGCCATGTCGACGTGGCTGTCTGGAATGGAACCTAGTCTCTTGATCATGGAATGGGTGATATGCGAGGACTGGGATCCTGGGTCTAGCAGAATTCGGCAGAGGATTTTCTTATTTCCTACGCTTGCATGGACATGCGCTGTCCACAGGTATCCGTGACTTTCACGGAGATCGTTTTCGATGTTCATCATAGCGACCGTTCGTTTTTGGTCGCTGACGTCGACTGGAGCTTTACTGCAAATAACAGAGTAGTGTTTCCCTTTGCAGAAGCGGCAGGGCTGTTTGAAGGTTTGCTTGCAGCTCTTAGCTTCGTGGTTCAGCCGCAGACACTTGAGACAGGCGTTACTGGCGATGCACCTCTCTTTGCGTTCTTGCGCTGTGAGTTGTGCTGTGCACCTGAAGGATAGATGGTCTGCCTCACAGAACACGCATTTGTGTTTTCTGGGGGGTTCTTTGGGCACCTGCCTGTTCGGCGTTATCTTTCGATCCGACGATATGTGGAAGCTGTTCGACGTGTTTTTGAATGAGTTCTTTGCGTTGAAGTTACTTTTCCCCGACTGCTTGCCTGAGTCGTCACGGCTGCTGCTGGGTTGACCTTGGTTCCTTCGTGAACCGAATGGCGATTTCGACCCTGAGCCTCTGTCTGCTACGAGCGTCTCAATGATGCTACACTCTGACTCTAGAAATGACATTAGCGCTTCGAGCTTGCTTGTGGACGTGTTTTCGTATTTGTCCCTGTACGTTTCTAGAAATTTTACCCTCGTGTTCCACCCAAGTTTCTCGTGTAGCGCCACTGAATGTTTGCGACAGTCGATTAATTTGTTAGCGTATGCGGGTGTGAGTGTAGTGTACGTGTCTCCTAAAGAAATCAGAGCCAGAATGTGCTGAGAGACAGAATTGACGAAACGGGGTAACTTATCGTTGCGGATTTCACCTCCAGACGACAGGATCTGGTCCATAGCTCGCAGATGGCTGTCCTTCGCTAAACTTCCCCGTCCAAACTGCTTCTCCAGCAGTTGCTTCATCGGGATGTAGTTTTCAGCTCTCAGGTTCAGGTGCTTGACGCTGTGGTATGCCCTGCCTGACAGGGACTCATGAAGCAGAATGATCTTTTGAAGCTCGGGAATCTGGCGGTCGTGAACGAATGTGTTGAAAGTGTCCATGAATTTTCGGAACTCTTTCACATCGCCGCTGAACTTCGGAAGTTTGAAGTTTTTGGAGAGCTTCGGAAGGAAATTCTCCGGATCTTCAGGTATCGCCCTTGGGCTCCGTCCCGGTTGGGCCTGACCCTGTCGGCTTTGACTCATGAAGTCGCCGGGCAAGCTTGGGGGTGATTCAGCTGCTGAATTTTCTGTTCTCACCGCATGGCTTACGTCCGTTGAGTTTTTTGTGACGGACAGCAGTGGTTCATGTGGGTCTGACAGCCGAATCTCTGGAGCCGGGGTTGTTGAGGTGAGCTGCACCGGCTGCGATGACACCGACTGCGGCGGCACCGGTTGCGGCGGCGCCAGCTGCGGTGGCACCGGCTGAGGAGTTGACGACTGTCACTCTTGGTGGCTAGACGTTTGCAGGTCTAGAGGTGTGTGCGGGGAGCTCAGCGGCTCTCGGGGTCGTTGGCTCGCCCGCGACCCGAAGGTGGATTCTGAAATTGTTGACACCCTGTTGTTGACGATGAACGCTTTTAGCTCATTGAGGTAGCTGATGCAGTTGTTTAGTTCTTCGTCAATTGTGATGAGTTCGTTGGCCGGTGCTTCGATGCCTAGGTGCGGTGCTAGGTCTACCATTTCGTTTGTGAGCTTCTCCCACTGAGGGGCTACTTTGCCGACCATGTCTCGTAGGTGTTCGGTGCTTCGAATCGCGTCTCTTGCCTCGAGATTATTGTTATAGAATAAGTTGGCTTTCGCTATGTGAGCCTTTGCTTTCGCTCTGAGGAACTTGAATCTACTCTCTATGGTTTTCCACCTTGTGGCTGGGTCGACGGCGCTGTTGTCGTCTGATTGGTTCAGAGTGCTGGAGTGTCGCGCACCTGATGCGTTATGGTTGAGAGTCTCCTCCTCCTGTTCCGTTGGTGGGGGAGTTGACGGCATTGGGGGGGGGGGGGGGTATGTCCAGAGACGCTGGTGGCCTCGTGTTTGCCCCGGAAGTTGACGCTTGTGTCCCCTGAGGATTCGGCACTCTTGTTGACTCGGCGTCGTCATCCGTCTGGACGCAGGTGGCCTCGTCTTCTATGACGATGTAGTCTCTTGGAGCGGCCGTCGTCGGGTCGTAGATTTGCTGGTTGAGGAGGTCGCTGACCTCCGTATTGATTTGTTCTCCTGAGTCGGAGGAGCCGTCTGGGGCTGACATTATGCTGATTGTGTTGTTGGTCACCTAATGACTAATCGTACCGGGTGCTTCGTTGGCTTGAGTACCACAGCGTCTGGGAGTGATCAATTCCCGTTGACGTTATCGTAGATCCTCGATGCGCCGATGTAGGTCGGCGGAGAGCACTTTTTTCACACACGGTTCGAGTTCGGACTAGGAGTTCACAACACTGCACTTGGTCGCTGGTGGGTGGCTCGTCGGGGACGTTAGGCCTAACCACACTGACCGGATGAAGGATGAGTTGAAGTGGATGCACTTCCCACTTGCACTGCCGAACGGGTGTTCGGGCTTGAGTTCTTGGATTACTTCTGACACCAAAATGTGGCGGACGAATTCGCAGGAAAAGTGAAAACACTGGGTTCTGGCACTTTCGGAATGGCTCCGCTCACGTGTTCGATTCGAACCCCGACTGTCGGGTGAGTCGCGAGTGATCGACTCTGAGTCTAAGAGAATGGGTCTCTGAGACCGCTGGATAGAGCTAGTCAACCGACGAGTTCGGTTCGTGACTGTAGGCTAACTTGTCGTTTTCTTTACGGCCTGCCGTGGGCGTGTGTACCGTAAGCTCACTAGAAAACAACACACTGACTGGGCACACAGATGTGTGCGCGGCGACGTGCTGTCTTGCGTGCATCGGGCGATGCCGCCTGACGGCCCGTCGGCAGTGACGTCACTCGAGTGGAGTGGCGACTTTACTTTGAGTATGCCAATCGAACCCGGAGTCGGAGATTCCGTATATTTATTGCCCGTCGGTCGCCCTACTCGGGCTCCCGTCGGGTGATTGACTGGATGATGAAGAAGAATAAAATAAACATCTCGAAATTGTTTCTAACTAGCCACCTCGTCTGTCTCTTCGCTCTCTTGTTAGTGTGTGTAGCTTGTGGTGATTGGATAGTGAAAGCAAGCTCTAGGCACAACGGAGAGACTCCGTTTGTCACAGCGCCTTTCCAAGTGCATCATTCCCGCTGTCCATAGGAGCTCCATGCGGATTGCTTCTTGATAGCAAAGCCCCCCAGTTTAACTTCCAATGCAATACTCCACTATGAACTACGACGTTCGAGCGGTCACGTTCCCACCGCTGTATCACTTTTTGTCGTTTTTCCCGTTCGAATGATGTCCCAGGACGATATTCGGCGTTATAAGGATCTGAAGAAAAGGACCATCGACCAACTGGACGCCTCTTCGATGGATCTCAAGCGGTCGAAAAGCGAAGATCGCTGCCCAGTGTGCAACCTTTGAATCGAGCTGGCTAGCAACCAGGTACGTTGCTCATCCTGCAAGTGCTGGATACACTTCAGAAACTGCTCTGATCTGAAACCCGAAGACCTACAGAACCCCGAGATCACGAACAAGTTCGTGTGTCGGAACTGTGCGACCGGAACGGGCAGTCCCGTCGAAATGATCGATCTGTCAAGTGAAGACAGTGTGGAGAATAAGGACATTATCAGTCAAATACTGTACGAACTGATGGCGTTACGAAAGGAGTCGTTGGTCTGGAGAAGGATCGAAGCTAGAGTGATCGAGCTCACGGAAGAAAATGAGTTACTTTGGAGCATGATTCGCAAAATACCCAAGAATCACGCCAGTGCGGGCTCTTCCGGTAGAGGGCGCTCCGGCGAGCGCCGCGATGTAAACAAAACAGAGCTGAATCGTCCGCGATCACGTTCCAAACAGCGACCAATGTTCGATTTTCGGAAACACGGAAATCAAGTGAGGGTTCCCGACCCGACTCGTCGAGACGGGAATCGGCACTCGGGAACAAATCCCATGCGAAACCTAGTCAACCGGCGCGACCGAAAGCCAGAACACTACAGGTCTCCAAACAAGCCACAAGTGCCTCGACCAAACTTGGACTACCGAAATCAAACGTTCGACTTCACAACCGTAAAATTATGCTTGTTCTGAGGGATACCAAGGTTGACTGCAAAGAGGTGTCGGACTACCTGACACGAAATGCCATCCAAATCATCCGCGTCACTGAGTTGAAGGAAAAGTCCAGGAACTACAAGTCGTTTGTTATCGAGTGTAACGAGGCTTACTTCGATGACCTGTTCAACGAAGAGCTTTGGGATGATGGTACGTGTATAAGTCTGTGGAGCCCCGTAGTGAACACACCGGCGGTCAGGGTAGAACTGAGTGTTTATTCAGCGGGACGCCAGGGGGCGTTGGGAGCTGGCTATAACGTGCATTACATGTTCCCCTTTTATTTTAAAAGCTCTTTGATGTAAAGTATATTTTGGAATTTGAGGGGCCTCGTTATCGTATATTGTTTACACTCTCAATATATCATTTGGTGGATTGTACATCACAAGGTTTCTGTCTTTTCTCCAAAAGTCGTTTGGACTGCCTTACGGGCTGAAGTGTCTCAGAGGGCTTCATCCGAGAACTCCGCGTGGAGGGCCGGGGGTCTCCTGTCGATCTGGTCTCTGGAGTCGGTGGTCGAGGCATGATATCGGTCTTGTTTCTGCGGTATGTGTTGTTGGTGTCTTCGGTTCTTATCTCGTATGATCGTGGCGTGGTGTGACGGGTTACAATCGTCCCTTTTTTCCACGAACTCGCGTGACGATCCCAGACTCTGACTTTTTGACCATTGGTGAAGTCTGGTTGCCACTTCGTGTGTTGATCATAGTATAACTTCTGCTTCTCCCGTTCTTTTTTGAGCAACTCTTGGATGACTTTCGGGTTCGACATCTTTGGCTCCAGTATAGATCGGTGTACCGGGAGCGAGGTTCGCAATTTTCTTCCCTGGAGCCTTTCAGATGGCGCTCCCAATTCTGCGGTGCGAGGCGTTGTTCTGTACTCAGCGAGCGCCGCGTAAAATTCAGGTGTGCCGTAGTGATATTTCTTCAGCAGTTTCTTCGCTTCCTGCACTGCGCGCTCAGCTAGTGAGTTCCCCCTTGCGTAGTACGGGCTCGATGTTATGTGTTCGATGTCGTAATTCTTCACGAACTCCTGGAATTCTATAGAAGCATATTGAGGTCCGTTGTCAGTTCTGAGGAAGTGAGGCAGGCCAAAGTGTTGGAAGGTCTCGAACAAACTTTTGGTGATATGTTTTGTCGTAAGCCTCTCCAACAGTGAGACGGTCCAGTAAAAACTGTAGTGGTCTACGATCACCTGATAGTTTCGTCCTTCGTATGTGAGGATGTCAGCGCTTACTATTTCCCATGGTAATGATGGAACTTCGCTGATGATCATTGGCTCTCTTGGTTTTCTTTGTTGGTGTCTTTGGCATGCCTCGCATCGTTTGGCAAATTCTTCTATGTCGTTGTTGATGTTTGGCCAGTAGATGGTCGATCGTGCGCGAAGCTTCATTTTTGTTTCCCCTTAATGCGATGTGTGCAGTTTCTGGAGTACTTCTTTTCGTCTGGACGTGGGCACGATGATCCTGTTTGACCGCATGGCAATCTCATCTTCCACATGTATTTCGTCACGGTAGGGCCAGTAAGCTCGAACGATCTCAGGAACTGATGTTTTGTTGTCGGGCCAGCCTGCATGGTAGAGCTTTTTCAACGTTGCCGTTTCCATATCCTGCTCCGTTTCTTTCTGGTATTCCTTCAACCTGCTATCCGCAATCGCCATATGTCGGAAGGTGGCGAGTCGAGGCCTGTATGTCAGCGTCTCCTTGAGCGGATGTCTGGAGAGAAAATCCGCCACGTGGAGTTCTTTACCAGGCCGATACGAGACCGTGATGTCGTATCGCTGCAGTGATAACCTCATTTGTTGAAGTCGTAGAGGAATCTGATGGAGGGGCTTCTTGAAGATTTGCTCCAGCGGTCTGTGATCTGTTTCAACAAGCACGTCTGGTCGACCATAGATGTAATAGTGAAACTTTTGGCAACCAAATACTATAGCCAGCATTTCACGTTCGATCTGCGCCCAGCGTGTCTGTGGATCACTCAAGGTTTTGCTTGCGTAGGCTATCGGCTTTCCTTCCTGCATGATGACCGCTCCCACCCCCAGCAAAGAGGCATCGACGGACAACGTCAATGGTTTGCTGGGATCAAAATACTGGAGCACCGGAGCTGTCACCAGTGCTTGCTTGAGATTGTCGAAAGCTGATTGATGCGCTGGCTGCCAATCGAACGCAACGTCTTTCTTGGTCAGCTCTCTGAGGACTGCTGTTTTGTCTGCGAGGTGTTCCACGAATTGGCTGACGTATGTGACCATTCCCAGGAATTGTTGGAGCTGCTTAGGATTTTTTGGGGTGGGCACCGATTGGATGCTTCTTGTGCGATCGCTGTCAATCGCCATTCCCTCCGTTGTTAGTATGTGTCCGAGGTACTTGACTGAGGTCTTCGCGAATTGGGATTTCTTCTTGTTTAGGACCATTCCAACGCTCTTGCATCGCTCCAACACCTTTCTCAACCGATCGTCATGCTCTCTCCTCGACCGACCCCAGACCAGAATGTCATCGACAACGACCGTCACTCCCTCCAGGTCGCAGAAGATCTCGTCCGTCACCCTCTGAAATTCATCGGAAGCTGTTAATATCCCGAATGGCATCCTGATAAACCTATATCGCCCCCAAGGGGTGGAAAATGTACACAGTTCAGAACTTCTCTTGTCGAGAGATAGTTGCCAGAATCCCTCGTCCGCATCGAGCGCGGAGAAGACTGTAGCTCCAGCTAGCCTTGCCTGGATCTGCTCCAGGCGTTTCATCGGATGAGAGTTTCGCCTGAGAGCGCGGTTGAGGTGGATCGGATCGAGACATATGCGTAGCTTACCATTTTGTTTGAGTACTGGAACTATGTTGCTCACAAACTCTGTCGGAGTTTTCACTGGTGCGATGACGCCTTTTCTCAGCATGCGTTCGATCTCCTCCTTTACAGCTTTCTCTTGAGCTTGTGGTATGGGTCGGTAGGGATTTGCGACCGGGGTGTAGTCGTCTTTCAATTGCAGCCTGCATTCGAAACCTTCAATCTTGCCGCTGCCACTGAATACCGTTGGGAATTGTTCGATCCATCCGTTCTGTTCGCGGTTCTCCACCGTGGCGATCCGGGCGACCAAGCCCAGAGCTTCCGATAGATTCCCGCTGAGCGTCGGCGCGACGTCCGCATTCAGAACGAAGAAGCGTTCGATTAGTGAAGAACCTCTGTATTCCACCGGAAGCTCCACTGCACTGTCGGACCGATGCTCATCACCGAAGTACGACACAAGTTTCGTCTTTGTTTTTCGAAGTCTGATAGCGTGATTCGCTTTCGCTATTTTCTCAAAGAGGATCCTTGGAATAACCGACACATCTGCACCAGTATCGATTTTGATCACTACATGCTGTCGGCCTATCCTTACTATCTCTTCCCAGCGCCGATTCGCCATAGATGCCCTCGAGTTTCTTACGATTTCACTCATTTTACGTTTCGGGAGGGTGATGAGCCGCTCCGGGCTTTTCCGTCGGATTCCGTTTATTTCGAACTCCTCAGCTGTTGATTCATCATCACTTGGGTCCACGTTGTTTTGTATCATGTGAACCCTAGGATTTCGACGAGAGTTTTGCCTCCAGCTGTTAGTCCGAGCGTTGCCCTGACCACGACGATTGCTGACGCGTCTGCCGCTCGAAGAACGAAGGCAGCACCGGGCTATGTGTCCAACCGAGTTACATGCCCGGCACTGAAAGTCTTTTGCCCAGCAGTCGTTCTTCTGATGAACGGTCGCGCAATTCGAACACAAACTTCTCTCTCCTCCATTCTTGCTTTGATACGCTGCAATGATTTTTGTTCCATCCGTCTGTTCTGTCGTCTGCAACTCTGGCGTTGCCGGATGACCCTTGATCACCTTAGCACCCTCCTGGCCGGCTTCCCTCGCTCGGCATCGTCTGATGAGTTCTTGCAGCGAGAGATCGCGAGCGAGAAGACTTTCTTGAAACTTCACATCCGTGATTCCAATGATGATTCGGCTTCTGATTAATCGATCACTGACTGTCATCTCGCCTTCCGAGTCCCTAAAATCACACTTGGCTGCAGCCACTAGAATGCGAGCCAGGAAACTGTCGAAAGGCTCACGGTTCTTTTGCCTGAGATCACTGTGCCAGAAATTGTAGTCTCTCATTGTCTGACAGGTGGTCGTCCTTATCCGATCCTCGATTCGCTTGATGATTCCTTCCATTGTCAATGTTTTGAAATCGATGTCGATTGCTTTACACCAGGCTCTGCCTTTTTCACCGATGCTTCTTCCGAGTGCCGCTCTGCGAAACCTGTCCGTCTGCTCGTCCAACTGGGCCATGTCAGCGAAGAACTCGAACTCCGCCTTGAATGTCTCCCAGCTCTTCTCTAGGTCGTCGGTTTCGACTTCCCAAGCCGGCGGGAGATTCGTCATGTTCAGAATGCCCGGCATTGATGCACCTGTTGCCGCCGCGGGCATGGCACTCTTTTCCGTCGTCACATTCACCTCGCGGGGTTCCCCATCGGCCGGCTGCGCGTCAGGCATCGCGTGGATTCGATCCGACTTCTGTCACCATGTATAAGTCTGTGGAGCCCCGTAGTGAACACACCGGCGGTCAGGGTAGAACTGAGTGTTTATTCAGCGGGACGCCAGGGGGCGTTGGGAGCTGGCTATAACGTGCATTACAGTACGTTCGTTAAGGAATTCTACGGCGAACCGCACCCGAATGTGATACACAGTTCCTTTCCGATGCGGGGGTAACCAAACCTACGTCCGCCGACCTGACAAACGCACAAAACGACCACAGTATGTCTGAAAATCCAATGATACATCGCTCCCGACTACACTGCCTGTTCGAAATCATATACGTTGCCAGTCTGCAACATCTGACCGTGAAGAAATCAAATGTGTTCAAATCAATGCTCGTTCAATTGTCAAACCTGGAGCACTTTCTAACCCGCATAGTTACGTTTGTGCAATGAGCATCGATATTGTCTGTATGACGGAGACTTGGCTCCACGATGGAATAACTGATGCTGAGCTGTCGGCGATGGGTGAATACTCGGTTGTTAGGAAGGACCGCCAGTCAAAAGGCGGCGGAACGCTTCTGCTTGTGGCCGCCCATCTCCCCTGTGTAACTATTGATATTTTTGATGATTCCCTGGAAATACTGTGTGTTGACGTTCTCTTGTCCGAAATCACTGTCCGACTCGTTCTCACGTACCTCCCAGGAACGGAGGGGTACGCCCAGGACACTGATCGAATGGCACGTACCGTTGCTACTCTTGAGACTCTCATTGATATCGCTCATCCGGCTGTTATTGTGGGTGACCTGAATTGTCCGATGATTGACTGGTCAAACTACCGATTGCGCACGGGTCATCAAGCCAAGCAGAAAGTACTTCTTGATTTCTGCAACCTGCTCGTCAGGGTGCCTACCCGTCCCAGTAGCAATACACTACTTGATCTTGTATTATGCACGGATTGCTCCGTTGTCTCTGATGATACCAGGGGTGTAAATATGAAACCGCCGTTTTTTTTTCGAAATGGATTTCCCTCCAAAAAAAATCGTAGCAAGTATTTCATTCAAAGTAGTTGCCGTCCTTAGCTACCCACTTGGACCATCTATCGGTCAGGTTATAGATCCCTCGCCAGTAGAATTCTGGGTTTCTAGTCTCACACCAATTTTCGAGCTATTTTTCGATATCTTCGTGATCGGAGAAGCGCTGTTCCCCCGAGGCGTGTCCCATGGAGGCGAAAGGGTGGTAATCGGATGGAGCAAGGTCTGGGGAGTATAGCGGGTGGGCGAGAGTTTCCCAGCCTAGCCTCTTTACGGTTTCCTCAACGCTTTTAGTCTTGTGAGTCGATGGGTCGTCATGGAGGAGAAAGAGGCGTTCGTGGCGTTTTTTTTTCCGAGACCCTTCAAACGAATGGAAATGCATTCACGGGTCACTCCCAACTTTTCCGCCACCAATTCTGGACTCCGCGTGCAGTCTTTTCCCAACAAAGCCTCAAGTTCCTCGAATTCGAGTTTGAGAGGTTTTCCGCGTGCTTTGTTCTCAATGTCAAAATGACCGGCTAGGAGCTTCGCAAACCATTTTCGGCACTATCTTTCACTCAGATTGGGGTCACCACGGGTTTCTACGAGCATCCGATGCAAGTCAGCAGCCGTTTTCTTCAAGAGGAAACAGAGCACCAGATTTCCCCGCAAATCACGATTTGAAGGCTCAAATTTGGACATTTTGAAGAGGTCCGGAGAAAAAACTTGTAATCACTCGGTGATAACAAGCCTTCGCGCCGATAGCTGTCCTCGGACACTAGACACAGCGCCACTTGCGGCGGTGTCTGGGTCGCTTCGTTTCAGAATGCCGCGGTCCAAACAAAACGGCGGTTTCATATTTACACCCCTGGTATCGAGGTAACCGCGTGTCCCTTCCCGTCGGACCACCTTTGTGTTCACTTCAATATCGACTCCCCGGCTCCAGCGAGAGCAGCCGCAGCTGCCAAACTATCCTTTGAAGGAGCCGACTACGATGCCATCAACCTCTCTGTTATCCACCGACTGGAATCGAATGTTTGCTGGAGCCTCGGGAGTTGAGGGCACGTACGGCGAGCTGATGAACTACCTCCACCTACTGATTGAACTACACGTTCCATGTGCACTAGCCCGCCGTGACCTGCCTATTCGCTCTAATATCGACCGCCTCCAGAGGCAGATCCGCTGCTGCAAGACATCTGACACCTCGGGGTTGCATAAACTTCAGAGACGCCTGGAAAAATGTCTGAAGCGTCAACGAACCCTTTTTGAAAATCGAATCGCTGAGTCACCGGACAGCTCCCGGTTCTACGGCTACGTATCGTCCATGCTCAAAACCAGAGATGACCTCTCGACTCTGACTGATGCAAATGGAATCCATGTTACGGACGATATTGAGAAGGCCAACCTTCTCTGCGATGTGTTCGAAGAAAACTACAGATCATCGCCATATGATAACTCTCAGAGGGCTGCTCTCTGTCCCGCCGCCACAACCATGGCAAACGAGGTTGATCTGTCCGAGATCGCGGTCTATAATTGCCTGAATGATCTGCAGGCGAAACGTAGTCTCAACCCTGAACTCATACCCGCCATTTTCTTCAAGAAGAGCGCAATTGGTCCGGCTCTCCCGTTGAGTCTTCTATTCAGGCATTCATTTGAGACTGGAACTGTTCCATCGATCTTCAGGGAAGCGTGGGTCGCGCCGGTCCACAAAAAAGGACGTCGAACTGATCCACGGAACAAACGGCCTGTGTCATTGACTTCGGTTATTGGTAAAACTATGGAACGACTCATCTGCAACACCGTGCTCCACAACTCCGAGAATCAGGGTCTGCTCACCTCCAAACAGTTTGCCTACCGTAATGGCCGTTCCACCGCTGACTGTCTACTCAGCTTCTTAAACTTCACTGCTCTCAATACAAATGATCGCCTGCCCGTTGACATCATCTAATTAATTAATTAATACAAGCTCTTTATTGGACATAAAGGTATGGTATGCACTCTTCACAACTTGGCGTACTTGTTAGTGACTCTCCAGGGAAACAAGTTGCAAACTTTTCCATTTTTCGCTAAAAATTTTGGGCGATATCTACACCGATTTCAAATCTGCGTTTGAACGAATTCAACATGACTTGCTCATCTCTATCCTGCCGCTGAAGGGCGTTGGCCCGAAAATCACCCGCTGGATCTCAGCTTTCCTGCGCGGCCGGTCTTTCAGAGTGAAAGTAAATGACGCTCTATCGAAAAGCGGTCACGCCACAACGGAATGCCCGCGGGGCACGGTTCTGGGTAGCCTGTTTTTTCTGCTATTTATTGATCAGATCAAACATGTATTAGGTGATGAGGTTGAATTCTTCATCTATGCCGATGATGTCAAATTGGTCAGAGTCGTGCGGAGCGTTAGCGACTGCCTAGCATTGCGGCGCGTTCCTGATGATTTCCATGTCTTCACGAAACAGATGGGGCTTGAGCTGTCCCCCGGCAAATGTGGTGTGCTCCGGGTTGGTGCAGGCGGGCCCGCCTTCGAGTACAAGATTAGAGGTGAACGACTCGACCGCCTGGAGGTTGTCCGTGATCTTGGAGTTCTCTTCTCGACGTCCTTGAGTTTCTCCGATCATGTCAACAATGTCGTCAGGAAATGTGCTCTAACGTGCTCCTGGATTCTCCGAGCATTCACTGTCCGAGATCCAAAACTGTATCTTAAATTGTACACAACTCATGTTCTCCCCCATGTAGACTATTGTAGTATTATCTGGCACCCTCAGAACGTCACGGACCACAGGCTCTTGGATAAAATGCAGCAACGGTTCCTACGAAAAGTCAAATTCGAGTGCAATATCCCGCGGAAATCGCTCAGTCTCCCGCCGATATCGGATCGACTGATAGCTTCTGATATGACATACTTGCGGCGGCTCATAAAAGACGAGCCTAGGTTTGACGAGTACATCGTTCTGAATGCCAGTAACACTCGTAGGGGCTTTGTTCTCCGCCCGAAGACACGCCCCAAATCTGCTCGTAGCAAACACTTTTATCCGTGGCGCATTTCGTCTCTAGTAAACGGATGAACGCCTTCACATTGATTTCAACGTGTGCTCGGATGGGACAGCCGCTCATCCGTAGTGTTATTTAAGCTGTCACTCATATAACCCTCCCCATTTCTCAATAAATGGTGTTCACAACAAAAAACTGCGCAACCTCCTCACATTCCCTCATTTACCGAACCGAAGTCGCTCGCAGCGCGATTGCGGACTATCAGAGTCAAGACTCTACATAGAAGCTTAACGTGGTCTGAGCAAGCCATGAAATGGAAGAGGGAGCTTTCGGCCTCCCGGGTTTCCGGCTTGCCGGTTTTTTGATGTGACGGGTTTTCGTTGTGCCGGGTTTTCGGCCTCCCGGAGCGTTACCAAGTTCATAGGTCATACCATCAAGGTGGTTCTTAATGACGTTTTTCGCGACATCGTACTTGCAGCCGACATGGAGCTGAGGATACCACTTATCGCACAGGTTATTGGAAGCCACGAGTCGTGTTTCATCCGTCGAATCAGCAATATGAATCGAAAACAGTTCGCCACGACTGTGTTGCTTCTCCCAGGTCCCTCCGGCAGGCTTTGCTATCACCTTCATTCGGAGAGTCGAGAGATGCAGTCCCACTTTCAAACAGCTTATACACAAGCCTCGCGGCGGTGTCGTTGTCACATCGGTGTCGGCCGGCCCCTGCATTCTGCTTGGTCCTGGCATCGGCGCATGTTTCTGCTGCGGACGCTTCGCGAGAGTTGGAATCATGGGAGTGCGGACGCTTGGCGGGCTGGTTTCCTATGACGGCATCGGTTTTCCTTTTTCGTTTCAACCTGCGCTCCATAGTTCGATCGTTTTTTCCCATTCGATGATTAGGTTGGATCACGACAATCAGAACACTCCCGGTAGATACGGCGACACTACACAAGGCATGCGCGTGCAGATACGGCGACACTACACAGGGCATGCGCGTGCAGATACGGCGACATTACAAAAGGCATGCGCGTGCAGATACAACGACACTACACAAGGCATGCGCGTGAGTGCAAGTCGATGTTATGACATACCGAGAACGCGCGTCGACGGGTGGACATGCTCCGACGGCAGCTCCATGGCATTGTATAGTAACAGAGCTGAGGCGTCCGCAGCATAACGGAGTTTCGTTGCATGCCATGGCCGCCACTTCGATTTTTTTGCAAGGAATCATGAGATAATTCATAGGCCGGATCACAAATCTGATAAACTTCAAGCGATGGAGTTTCTTTGCATGCTCCGGTCGCCGCTGCGTAACGGAGTTCCGTTGCATGCCTTGGCGGCCGCTGCGTAACGGAGTTTCGTAGCATGCCATGGCGGCCGCAGCGTAACGGAGTTCCGTTGCATGCTCCGGCCGCCGCTGCGAAAGGGAGTCTTGTTGCATGCCCCGGCCGCCGCTGCGTGACGGAGTTTCGTAGCATGCCATGGCGACCGCTGCGTAACGAAGTTTCGTAGCATGCTCCGGCCGCCGCTGCGTAAGGGAGTCTTGTTGCATGCTCCGGCCGCCGCTGCGTGACGGACGTTGCATGCTTCGGCTGTGATGGGAATACTTGGCTTCACTAACTCAGGAGGAGAGATCCGACGTCTAAGGGAACGGACAGAGTAACTGGGCAGTACTTGCGGGATGTCCCATTACTTGGGTCTGGTTTATTCTGTTTATATAGCCAATGTTGTGTAATCTGGAAAGTGCTGTGGAATACTGGGAGTGCTACGCAATAGCGTTACACAAAACACTGAATGAGTTGTTAACCTTGACCAGCGCTCGACGATCATCATGGTCTGGCGCACACGCCCAGACGTCAATCATCACGACGGGCATTGTTAGACCGTTCGGTCCATCATACTCCCCCTGCGCGTTGTAATGTTGACTGTGAATAAAAACAATTTCTCCAGACTAAAATTGAGTCGTGATTTTCGCAAGAGACCAATTCTCTGCGCTCTTACTTCTATCTGACAGTGTTGCCGATTTCGGCTTCGCTCGACATCTGATAGATTTCGTGATGATATTCTAGCAGCTTCGAGCGACCACAACCCAAGAATCAGAGTAGATATTCGTTGTTTATTGCGGACGGTTTTTATAGCCTTTTGCAAGCCTAACTTCCATCCTCAACAACATCCTATCTCTAGAGTCTAGAGCAGTGATTCTCAACGCCCCACTCTGGTCCCACCGGTGGGGCTTGGGAAATTTTTCGTGGGGCCTGGGCCCGTAGGCTGGGTTCATACTATCAATTCCGATGGGTGATGACTAGGGCTAAAAGAAATCGCGGAAAGCGCAGAAAGCGCGGAAACCGCGACTCTTGTACTTCGCCGCGCTTTCCGCAGTCCTCCGCGATTTTTGAAATTCTCAGCCATGACTGCACCATCCCGAAATTTTGACGTAATTGAGTCCCGAATGCGGAAATTTGTATGTGTACAACATGCTCTCGAAGACCGTCGGCGCATTCTAGTGCTTTTGTGCCAGAACGCCGGGACATTCCAGTTCTGCGCAGATCTTGCGCAATCGAAAACTTCCTCATTGTTGAGGTAGTTGTAATATCCCGGACTCGGGACATCGAGCAGACAACGTAAATAATAAACATCAGTCAATTGTGCAGGCTCGCAACCGTCATAACGGTGTCTTGACTCTATACAGTTTTCCAGCATCTATACTCATATACTGGGGCAGAATAATTTCAAGGTTCTCGTCGTAAGTTAAGCTCTTTCGATGTGCGAAAGATTTCATGATTCGTAATCCGAAGTGAAACTCGCGTTGACGCATCGCTACATCGAGTTATCAGTTTGATCAAGCTTGCTGGGGAAATCTCGCCTCTGCATCTCTCTCCATCATTAATTCGTGTTTTATTGTGCATCCTAGAATGGACAATATATACTGCATCTCTATCCGCGATTTCTGAGCATTTTTCGGAGTTTCCGCGATTTTCTGCTTCGTTGCCGCGACTCGTCCGCTATTATCGCATTTTTTTGACCGCCCCAAATTTGCAGCCCCATTGATGATACGCTATTATCAACCTTGTTATCAATACTTTTTCCATTCTGTCAGTCATGGTGGGGCCTGGAAATTTCCCGACGAGAAAAGTGGGGCCCGGCAGAAATATGGTTGAGAACCACTGGTCTACAGACTCACAAGTCTGATGATTGCAGAACTAACATTTGATCTGATAGTCATGAACTATCAAACGAATCTGACAGAATTTACGAAGTCTTTTCCAGAGATACGTGACGTTGATATCTGAACTTGTCAATGTTCTTATCTGAAGCTTCTTCCTCTGATTTGAGCTTCTCGTCTTTATCTTGGGGTTTTAAAAAGGGGGGTGACTCGCAATGGTAGGTCACAACCATTCACCATGGAACAAAAACGAGTTAACCCTCCTAAGATCGTAATCCCTGAGGGATTTGATCCTCTCGCTTATCTTGCACTGTTTTGGCTGCTTCTGAAGCCTTACGTTTGCCAGCCCAAGAAGTTCATACTCATGTTGACCTTCGCTTTCGTTGCAATCTTCACTTTCATTTTTGTGGCTCAACGTGAGTATGTTTACAAAGTATTACAGTGAGTCCTCGTTATTCGCGGTCAATTGGTTCCAAGCCCCTCCGCGAATGGCAGATTTCCGCGAATAGTGAATCATGTTTTTTTACCGTTGTCGCCCTCCTAAGGTAGGGGTCCGGAGAGGCGTCATGTGAATATTATGACGCCGTTCCCCTAGAAGATGTGATAGTGTAGCTTGTCGTTGAGTATTCCGCGGACGAGTCGCAGAAATTTCTGAAGGATTCGAATTCCAATTGGCGCGCTGACCATCCAGCGACGGTGAGAGGAATAGGTGGAGAGTGCTTACCCTAAAGTCCCGCGTATAAGGGACCCTGTTTCTTACCATAAAAGGGTTCAGGACTCTGCTTGACGACGAAAAATGTGTGTTCTGGGACTTCGTCATGGTAGATCCCTTGCGGATTAACGATGTAGAATTTTCAGAGCACAAATTTTCCATCAGTCAGGGAGAGTTCTGAACCCTTTTATGGTCAGAAACAGGGTCCTTTACACGCGGGACTTTAGAGAATTTGAATTCGAATTCCCCCCGCCGGGAATCGTTCCCACTCAACCCTTGACGCGGTCTTCGGCGGATGATTGCTGCAGCGGCTCTTCCCATTCCAATCATCCATTTGGCATCGAGGTCGGGAATTGGAAAAACCGCGAATAAGCGAGGTTCGCGAATAACAAGTCCGCGAATAACGAGGACTCACTGTATTTCACGATGTCTGATCCAATACTTCTCCTCCATTGGATGAATATAACCACTGTTTAACTTGATATACATTCTTTCTGCTTCAGGCGAGTATGTTCACAATTTTTACTACACCGAACCAAATGGAACCATGAGAGCCAACACCGCGACTGATGACCTCGATCTCCGATCGTTTAAATGCGATCGATCCGGTTACCTTTGGGTATGCAAGTTTATTCGAAACAAGATGTGTGCTCTTTTGAGAGGCGAAAAGCCTGTTCCCTCAACCACAAAATGTCGACCATTGGAGAGAATCCTTAGCATTTTTTTTTTTATTGTATATTCTCTCCTGCGAGGAGGAGGCCCCGCGAGCCTGGGGGCTGCTGGGTATTGCGGGAAGATTGCGGCCATGGCCGACTATGACAGTTCCCCCGGCATTCGCCGTAAGTAGGAGATGGGAACCATGGAAACCATCTCCGAGGTAGTCGGCCGGGAACGAGATTCGAACCAACGACCTGCCGCTCGCGAAGCGTCAACATGGCTATGCAAATCTGCACGTAACATGCAGACCGCTTAGACCACTCGGCTATCGCGTCGGTTAATTTATTTAGTGCCTCCTTGCATTCACCACAAAATCTTCATGTGTACTGATGCTGAATAAAAAAAAATCTGGATACGATCACAGAGTTCCTCTAATTTGTCAGTGCTCTGCTCCATTGTTGTTTCTCATACCTAGGCGATCCGTGGAAACTTTTCACTTTGTTACTGGATCGCCATCTGGAGTCACTCAATCGGAAATCGTGCAATCGAGGAAGCAGACTCGTGCAACCCCGGGAGACGCGTCATCAAGCTCACGGACATCGACTGGTGCCATCAGCGGTTCATCGGAAAATGTAGTTTTGAGCTCGTCAGTTCCTGCTGCGTCTGGTGCTGTAATTCCTTCCGGATCGAAATCTCAAAGCGTCGAGCTGCTTAAGCTGGCCAATTTAACCTTGGGGTTCCACAAGGAGAAAATCTGCGTCGTCCTGTCGTCCCTCACCGGACCTCTTCCGTGGCCGAAGGTTAATCCTCGTGGACACCTGTTCTCGGCAGACATCGTAGATTCGAGGGGAGATGCCAGGCTCGTTGCTTTCGATGACTCCTGCGAAAAATTGCATTCGATTTTCGCAATCAATCGAACACTGGAAATTCTGTCCTTCCAATGACGGCTAGCGGATCCTCGATGGAAGACGACCCAGTAATCGTTCGAACTTGTGCTCTGCCCGGATACGGTCGTGACGATTTCCCCTCGTGTAGTCTTGGCCTGAGGTTTGCCAGCACCGTCATTCGTTTCGCTTACTGCAGCGAGCGAGTCATCGCCCGATCTTGTGATATATACGGTCGGAGTCGTTTTCGAGCTCAGTGCGAGGAAGAAAGTTAGCCAAACAATCACGCTCCGTGAAGCTCGTATAATCGACGAAGGTTTGGTGCCCATGACAGTTACCTGCTGGAGCGACACCTTGGATGCCTGCGAAAATGTAAACTTCCCGGTGATTCGACTGCTGCGGTCTCGTACCAAGAGGTTCGCTGCCTCGATTACATTGTCCATGGACAGTGGATCGCGAATCGAGCTAAACCCGGACTCGCCACGTGCGAATGCCCTGAAAGCTTGGTGGGTATCTCGAAATTCTGAGGACCTCAGAGATCAGCTCGCGATTGTTGTCATCGATCCTGAAAACTATCTGGACTTTGAAGAAGCTGCGAAGCAGTTCTCAGCGTTCTCCGGTACGTCGCCTTTCGTCTTCTGGGGCCGCGTGGAGTTGTTGTTCCTGTCGTGCGACTCGCTGTGCTACCGCAGCTGTACTCAGAATGAATGTTGGAAGAAATTAGATTCCGTTTCTGACAATCTTTGGTTATGTCCGAAGTGCAAAGTGACTGGCTCCGCGTTCTGGTGGAACTTGTCGTTCCGGATGGCGCTACATTTTAAGGCAATGCTTGAATTGTAGTGTTGATGATTTGCCTTCGATCCCGCGCGGCAATACTGGGATATGTATTACCAGACGTCAGGTGTCCGCGCTTCGCGCGGACACACAACCCTGGATCGAATGAACGGTGCTCCTGTTTAAGAAGACGTAGGTGGACGAACGGAAATAACGGGAATGAGGGTTTCGTCAATGAGGGTTCCGGAAGCGCAATTCTGCTTCTCCAACTGACGGCGCCGGCGCCGCGGCAAAAGCACACACGGACCACCGAGCTTTCCAAACGAAGCGCGGCAGTCATGACAACAATCGCCGGATGCTTCGTCATGACTAAGCTCACAGGTCAACACGGCTCGGGCGCGAATCGACAGGACTCCAGATGTGCACGATGGTGCGATCACTGCCTCCATAACGGGGTCCCAAACGGCCGAATTAAGGCCGACGGACGAAGCAACACCAATAAACACCTGAAGCTGCTGGGGTGGACGCAGTCAGTGGGAACCAAAGCTGAACCGCGCAGCTTCTCGACGATGCGACAGTGGAGATGGACGACGCACATAGGTGGAAACGAAAACTGAGCCACGCGACTTCTCATCGAGGCGAAAGCAGACATGGACGACGTTGGTGGGAACCTACACTGAACCGCGTGGCTTGTCACCGAGGCGAAAGCAGAAATGGACGAAGTTAATCGAAACCAAAACAGGACCGCGCGGATGCACCGGCTGCTCACACAGAAACATGGAGACCGCGCAGACTGTTTTCTGAGAGAGCAACCATGCTGTTTCCGTCGGCAGTGCGATCAGTGACGCCATCTGGAGGAAAATACTTCAGGAGGCTGCGATTGGAAAACTGTATGGGGTTGCAAAGAAAAATTGCGATGGTAGACTACAGAAGGTGGGATCTTACCAACGTGCAAGTTTCATCCAAATTCGAGAACTTTTTGGGCGACAGAGTAGCGCTTTATTAAGAGTATGGATATCATGCACTACATGAATATACGATACATGCCGTGGAAAAAAATCAATATATTCTTTGCGCAGCCTGAGACGGGTGTTCTCGGTGCACATAAGTGTTTTCCTTTCGTGATTGCGCGTTTCTGTCCGATGTTTACTGGTTCTTTGTCGTATTTCCGTGCTTCTCAGGATACTATGTATTGGTTTCTATCGTTTCTTCGTGCTCGATCATGCCAACTAATTGTAAGTGAGTGTGATTCGATATATTGGTCGATCTGCATTCGCCGGCTATTTCCTCGTTTACCCGACGGAATCCTCCGTTCTTGCATTCACTTTAGTGAAGCTTGAGCTTCCCAAGCTTCCCGCTGGCGCCGCTACTGCTTTTGACAACAGCTCTCAGGGAATGAGGCACGGGAACGTTTTCAAGAGATTGATTGTGCGGTTGCTGTAGGTCCGAATCGTCATATGTGAAACCTTCCGCAATCGGCTCTTAAACGGTTTCATTCTCCGCCATTTGTTGCCATAGATGGGAGTTTTCCGCGATTGTTCGCTCAAAATCCATGTATCGATCGTAAGTTTGTTTCCGTCGCATGATTTCAGGCTCATTATCAACGATATTCATTCACAACCTCATTTTCAGATGTTTTCGAGTTGAAGATGTCATGTAATGCGAGAGTTTAATGCAGCTGAAACCGACGAGGAGACAAGCAGGGGCGTGCACAGGATTTTTTTTGGGGGGGGGGACCAAGGGTACTTTGGCAGGGTTTTGGGGGGGCCAATAGATGATGATGATGATCCCTCCCATAGGACTCTATGGGCAGGATCGAAATTTTGGGGGGGCTATGGCCCCCTCGGCCCCCCCCTGGGCACGCCCCTGGAGACAAGTTCCGGGCTGGAGAGTGTGGAATCGCATCGCGCAAGGAGGCAAGTCCTGGTCAACGGACACGAAGCGACTGCAAAGATTGATACAGAGGCGGCTGTGAGCATAATCTCGGAGAACGAGGCGCGGAGACTTCATCTGACATGGAGCCAGAGCGACATTGATCATATCTACGGTATCGGGTAGAATATTTCGAAACCGCTAGGCAAAGCACATGTGCAGATTCGGATCGACGGGCTGCATATTGAAAACGTTCCAACGCTCCATACCGGATAGTGCGTGGCCGAAAACAGATATTCTTCCGGGAAAGGATATGATAAACCATGGGGTAGTCGTTGTCTACTGCGCAGGGTTTTCTTGGATGCTTAACAAGGAAACTTCTTTCGAAATGCTCGGTCTTCTCCCCCCAGACGACCCAAGAGTCCAGTTCTTGTTATCCGAAGAGGCAGGGAAGGATAGGATCTACTAACCCAAGAAGGTGGAATTGACCGCCAAAGCGAACGTCAAATTGGAACCCAGATCGATAGCCATGGTGGAGACGACACCGCCGGCAAAGACGGGAGGTCTCTTGCGCAACAGGTGCACCATGAATGGAGGCTCTGTTCAAAGTGGAGAATGAGACGGTGATGTTACCTATCTTAAACACAGGATCAACAGAAATAACGTTGAAGAGAGGCTCGATTGTAGCTCGAGGCAGGGAAGTGGATATCCAGAGAGACGGATACTTCAGCTTGGAGGTCAATAGGGCAGAAGTTTTCCACGACGAGTCAAGCGAATCAGGTCATATCTCGCTGAAAGATGTGAATATGAACGAAGAGGCACCAGAAGTGTACAAGGAATTGCTGATGAAGCTGCTGAATCGGAAACGAGAGGTGATTTCAACGACAATGAGAGAGCTTGGGCGTAGAGATTGGACGGAATTCAACATACAGGAGGTGCCGGGTAGCGACCCAACTCGATGCAAACCATTTCGACTATCGATGGCGGAACGTGAGGCATTAAGGGAAATCTTCGATCAGATGAAAGAAGCCGGCATGATCGAGAGCACGGATTCGGCATATGTCAGTCCAGTGATGTTGGTGAAGAAAGCTGACGGCTCGTGGAGAATGGTCATCGATTACCGGAAGTTGATTGCATAAACAGTGAAGTTCGACTATCCACTACCGCTCGTGGATGACGTGCTCGACGAAGTAGGTGGTCGGCGACTTTACTCAACTTTCGATCGCGCCTGGGGATATTTCCAGATTCCCATGGCGACGGAAGTGGCAGAAAAGGCTGCGTTCGTAACGCCTGACGGAACCTACAGACCAACGGTGATGATGGGGTTGTCCGGGGCACCTAGGTGCTTTCAAGCACTCATGATGAAGGTACGAGAAAAAGCAGGTGATAAACAAGTGCATCCCTTCCTGGACGATTCAATAACGGCATCCGACGACTATTTGGAGCACTTGGGGCAAATCGAAAACGTACTCGTAGCATTGAAGGAGGCGAAGTTGACCATGAGGTTGAGCAAGTGTAAATTCTTCATGAGCAAGGTTGAGTTCTTGGGCTTCAAAGTTTCAGCGGAAGGAATTCAACCCGGTACGAGAAAGCTGAACGCGGTTGCGGAGTTCTCCAGGCCCAAAAATGTGCACGAAGTCCGGCGATGGCTGGGACTAACGAGCTGAAGGGATACGCAACCATTGACGGCGTTGTTGAGGAAAAATGAGCGCTTCAAGTGGGATGAACATTGCGAGGAAGCATTCAATAAGTTAAAGGAGGCATTATCGACTGATCCGGTGCTCGTACGCTTCGACCCGAGCAAAGAGACGGAGCTGCACACAGACGCGAGTGCAGTGGGTCTCGGAGCTCTTCTCTTACAGAACGTAGAGGGCAGGCGGAGGCTCGTGCATGCCATCAGTAGGAAACTGTCAGACTCAGGTCAGAGCTGAATTATCATTGGACCAAGCTGGAACGACTCGCAGTCGTATGGGTCATGGAGAGATTTCGACACTATCTTCATGGGAAGCATTTCACGGTCGTAACCGACTGCACAGCGGTGATGGCATGGAAGTCCTTGAATGGATCTCCTCAGTTGGGAAGGTGGTTGAACAAGATCGCCGAGTATGACTTCGACGGGAAACATCGGTCCGGGGAGAGGATTGAACATGCGAACGCTCTGAGCAGGAATCCGTATGAAGAAGTTCCTGTGGCAGAAATGGAAGAAGAACAATGGCCAACGGATATCTGCGTGAAGGAGGTATGCGCGGCGGCTTTGACTGAATATGATGAGGTGATCATGATCCAGGCGGTGGATCCGGATATACAAGAGAAAGTGAGGATCCTGAATAAACCACTCGCCGAGAGAACGGTTGGGGAGAGGAGCATCGTGCAAGGATTTCGAACAAAGAAGGGCGTGCTCTACAGGGTGGAGAGAGAAGCAGAAATTTCGAAGATCATGTTCGTGGTACCGAAGGAGCTGCGGAAATACATGATGGTGATCGCTCACGACAAGGCGAGTCATTTTGGAATTCAAAAGACGATGGAGATCTTGAAGAAAACTTACTGGTTCCCGAAAATGCGGCAGTATGTTGAGCATCATATCCAATCGTGTTTGGAATGCATATTCAACAAGGCAGCTTCTGGGAAGAAAGAGGGCTTCTGCAATCCAATCCGCCCGTAGAGACGACCTTTCGAAAAGGTATACGTCGACCACATGGGACCATTACCGAAGTCGAACGGTAAAGAGCATGTTATTTGCTTGGTCGACGGATTGACGAGATTCGTAGTACTGGAGGCTGTCAGATCAACAACGCGTTGGGAGTTATCGCTTCCCTCTTCAAAGTGTTCATGACATACGGACGACCTTCGTTCTTGGTTTCCGACCGTGGAACAACATTCCGAGCGAAATCAGTGGAGGAGTTCCTGAGGACGATGGGTGTTCGGCACATTTTGATCTCGACCCAAAGACCCCGATCCAATGGCCAAGTGGAAAGGCTCAACAAGGAGGTTGCAAGATTACTGAGAACTCTTCCGAAGGAACACGATAAGTCGAATTGGGCATCGGTCACCCCTTCAGTTGCGATGTGTTTGAACAGAGTGCCTACGAGAGGCACTGGGAAGGCTCCATTCGAAATGCTGCACGGCTACTTACCACGAATCGACAATTTCTCACGGGTGGTGGAGAACGAGCAAGACACAATGTGGAGACCCCCGGACGAAATTCAGGAAAGTGTTCGATCGAAGTTGGCAGAGTATCAGAAAAAGTACGCGGAAGACTACGATAAGAGACGAAAACCACATCGGGTACGATACGCAGTTGGCGACATTGTGGTCGTTGAGCGACTGCCAGTACAGACTGGGCAACCGACAAAGCTTCAAGCCAAGCTCAGGGGGACGATGGTGGTAACCGAGGAGTTACCAAACGATACCTATACAGCAGGGGTGCCCAACCTGCGGCCCGCGGGGTCATGTCAGGGTTTACACGGGATGCGGCCCGCGTGCAAGTTGTGAAGACCGCGCGACGAGAGAGCACGGAGAGAGGAAGTGTTGTTGACATTGCAAGCTTTGGCGGCAGAGAGTTATCGTACGAATTGTGCGCCAGCGCTCTTTAGTGAGAACGCCCTTCCGATTCCAGTAAGTTTTTCCCGGTCGTGATTCCCTTGAGCCATATGAGCGCGAGTCGTTGCACTACTAGGATCTCATGACCATGCTATAATATTTCTCAGATGGCGTCAAAGCGGAGACTCGAAGAAGAAAAGCGAAAATTCAACGATAAATGGGAAGTGTAGCAGAGCGCATGATCTTAGAGCTAGAGACGACAATAAATCACACTCATCATCATTCCGTAAACATGCCTCTTCGCTACAGGAAGTCCAGTATTTTGTTGTGGAAAACAAAGGTCGGGCGACTTGTTTGATCTGTCACGACACCGTTGCAGTTCTTAAGGAGTACAACATCAGAAGACATTAATTTCCGAATCATGAAGCCAAGTTCAAAGATCTGGATTATTCTGTCCGAGACGCCAAGCTCGATCAACTGAAGAAAGGACTGAAGAGACAGCGTGAAATCTTTTCTGCGGCGAGCGCGACAGCCGATCGAGCGGCAAAAGCCAGCTTCGTTGTGGCTCACAAACTGGCTATCGCTGGGAAACCTTTCGTGGATAGTGAGCTGTTCAAAGACTGCATGGTTTCCGTCGCGGAAGTCGTGTGTCCCGAAAAAAAGCAAAGCTTTGAAAACGTGAGTCTTTCGCGAATGACAATCACTCGTCGGATCGAATCGATCGCTGAAAATCTCGGATCGCAGCTCAGTTCATGCACCAGAAGCTTCATATGGTTCTCGTTGTGCCTCGATGAGAGTACAGATATGACCGACGTTGCACAACTCGCGATCTTCGTAAGAGGTGTGAATACAGACTTGTCGGTCACCAAAGAGCTATGCGATCTCGTTGCGCTCAACGACACAACAACTGCCGTCAATACTTTCAACGCTCTCGTTACAGCAGTCGAAACGCTGGCAATCCCCTGGGAAAAACTGAGCGCAGTTGCCACTGATGGAGCGCGAACCATGACGGGTTGTGAGAAGGGAGTGGTGGCTCTCTTGCGGGAGAAACTTAAGCGTGGCAACAGCAGTGGCAAGAATTTTGTGGCATTCCACTGCATAATACATCAAGAGAGTCTCTGTGCAAAAATACTGAAGATGGACCACGTGATGAAGATCGTAATCAGAACAGTGAACTTCATCAGATCAAGAGCGCTCAACCATTGACAGTTCAGATCTCTTGTCGAAGAAATGGACGGAGTTCAACCTGATGTTCTGTATCATTGCGAGGCTCGTTGGCTGAGTCGAGGCAATTGTTTGAAGCGGTTTCTCGAATTGGGCGACATCATCTGTGTTTTTATGAGGGAGAAAGGCGAGGAAGTTAAGGAACTCTCAGATCCTAATTGGTTACTTGATCTTGCTTTCTTGACGGATATATTTGATCACTTGGATGAGTTGAACGTCAAACTGCAAGGTAAAATGCAGCTGGTCACGGAGCTCTACGATCACGTCCGAGCTTTTCAAACAAGGTTGCGCTTATGGAAGACCCAGCTCGCGCGCAACGAAACTCAAGCTTTTGAGTGTGTTCACAGACTGTAGTCAAGGTCGATGGAAGTCAATATGAACAAATATGTTACACACTTGGAAGATCTGAGCGAGAACTTTCTGAGCGCTTCCACGATTTTCGCGCGCAGGCGACAACTTTTCTTTGTTCCAGCAACCATTCTCAACTGACTGCGAAAATGTTCCGTTCGAGTACCAATCGGAACTTGTGGACTTGCAGTGTGACAATACGCTCAAAGAACGCTTTCTCAACAAAAACTTGCTTGAATTCTACCAAAAAGACTTGTCGGAGTCGCGTTTCCCAAATCTCTCGCAACATGCTGCGAGACAGATTTCTATCTTCGGGAGCACATCCTTGTGTGAGCAACTGTTTTCGTTGAAGAAACTTTGCAAATCAAAGTACCGGACTCGGTTGACTCAGAGTCGTTTGAAGACACTCTTGAGAATAGCTTCAACCCGCGCATTTACTCCGGACTTCGATCAGCTTGTCGAATCGTGTCATGTTCAGATCTCATCAAAGAAGAGGAATGTAAATTGAAGCGGAGTGAATCCGGAGAGATCACCAGAATTCGTCTCATCTTTTGCTTCGCTGAGGAACGGGGAAAATATGCTCGAAAGCGAGCCAGAATCGGTATGTTATCTCACAATTGAACATACACGATGGAACAACCCGTGATGTTTGGGAGAGCGGTCCAATATCTCAAGATTTTCTTTCATATGCTGGCCCCGTTACACAGTTTTCGCTGTGTACTGTCCGTGCGGCCCGCGGGAGTCCGTCAGCTATGGCACGCGGCCCGCTCGGATAGAGCCTAGGGCGGCACTTTTACAGGGGCGGCAAAGCTCCAACCTAGGGGCGGCGATTTCTTGAATCCGGCCCTGCTCACAGGACAGGAGTTTTGCCCTGGTGCGATGCACAAGTACTCATCTTCACTCCACAAAACAGGTTGCTGCCTTGCGAGAAGCGCCTCGTTTTCGACTTCATAATTTAGTTTCTTCAATTCATATTGTACATCTCCACTCACTGTATTGAAGACCTCTCAATCAACTTTGATGTCATATAAACGGCGGTCCCTGAAGATAATCAAGCCATTCTTTCAAATGGGCAAGGACCACAACCCCTGAATAAGCTGTATTTTTATGTATGATATATGTTTTTTTAGCGATACAATGAGAGCAAAGTCATCAGCGAGATTTCTTGGGAGTGTATGAACCATCGCATCCACATCCACGGGAAGATTAATTATCTGACCGAGAATTCGATAAAATCCGTTATTCTTTTGAAGTCTCCGTATTTTCATAAACGGGATTCTTAGACTAATGAGGCGAATGGAGATCGGATTAAGTGGTGGTAGATGACTTGGTTCCGGGGGATAATGAAATCCATTGTGCACGGCTAAAGCAGGAATTTCACCGCGCTTCATATTATCAGCGCAAGTTGAACAGAGCTTACAATTCATGAAATCTGAACCGAGCTCCTCCAAAACAGCATTATGTGAGTCGGTCGGGCTCTTGACGTCCCATGAAAACCACAGTCTATCACAAACGGTACAAGGAATTCCGTATTCTTGGTTGAGAAAATCTTTCTCAAAGAAACGCGTCGCTAAGACTTGTCTTGCACTAGTCGAAAACAGTGAACGTTGATGGCGATAATTTCTTAATCTCGTGGCAGGAGAAACAGCATCACTTGATTTTGGAGAATGTGTGGTGCCATGAGTGGCAGGAGCAATGTTGGACTCGACAGCTCTCGTTTTCTCTCGCGTGAATTCTGTGATCACTCTGCATCGCTCATGACGTGACGTACTATTGGACTCGATAGCTCTCGTTATCTCTCGCGTAAATTCTGTGATCTCTCTGCACCGCTAATGACGTGACGTACGGTTGGACTCGATAGCTCTCGTTTTCTCTTGCGATAATTCCGAGATCTCTCTGCTTGGCTCATGACGCGACGTACTTGGGAGTGATAGTTCCGAGGAATCATCGGATGAGTTTCTGAGTACCCCCGAGTTAGCAGTTACAGACGATGCTGAGAGGGCGGATGGAACTCAACAGATGGCACATGAGCATTTTGCGGACTGTTAATTGCTTCTTCACTTCCGAGTCGGTTAGTTCCACGATTTCTCGACCGTTTAGGCGTTGCCAGTCTCGTCTCACAATCAGATGAATTATCAATAAACTTCAACTCGAACGATAGAAGCGGTGTTAAAAGTACTCAATTGTGAAAGACTGAGTCCTCGATATCCAAAGTGACGGAGCTAGAACACCGTTGTTGTAATTTGCGCTGAATCTGATTAATCACATCAACGTTTCTGCATACGAGCACCACGCACCGCAAACACGTGCTTCAAACATGGAAATCCAGTCGGAAAGGGAGTCAAAATGGAAACCGGAACATTTCTTCGCCGCCGCAAACTGAACATTGAGTCAATAGAGTTGAGATCAGCGCTGTGCATCGCGCCAAAAATTCAAAGCCACGCCGCGGCGTCGCGTCTCAGAATCTGAAACCTGCGCGCCAACATATCATCGCCGGTGTGATCTAAAATGACGCTTTGTCGAGTTATCGAAGACTCGCCACGACTCTTGAGAACAATCGAATCACCAAGCTCAGCGCAATCGCCCATACGTCATCTCAGGAACGAGAAACCCCACAGAAACCCAGAGAGGCCGCCAGAAAGCGCCTGGAGGTTTCCTTTCGAGACGCGCAGAAGTATTACGACAGACGACACATTGCGGCAGAAAAACTTCGGGTCGGAGACATCGTTTGGTTCTCGGCACCACCGAGACTCATGAGCATAACCAGGGTCCCGAAACACCGGACTATCTCAGACGTTCCAGTAGGAATCAGATGAAGGCGATGGTTTTGGAGAGACCCGAGATATCTTGCAAAGAAGTATACGAAGACGTTTTGGCCGCAACAGTGGACGCGCATCGGGAGAGTCATACTGAAGAAGAGCTCGGAGTTATCCGTCCGACTTTCGAAGGCACGCGGAGCTCACTTCAACGGGAACGAGCCACCGTGAGGCCGAAGCACCCGCCGACTCGAGCCGACGTTATGCTGGACGCTCCATTCGCGACAACTCGCGACGGACAGCAATTCTTGCTGTTCAATGATGGCACTACGAATAAGATACTCGGATTCAGTACAAACGAGGCTATGCAGATCCTGTGTCAAAGTCCGGCCGCATACATGGATGGAACGTTCAGAGTAGTGCCGAACATATTCTGTCAACTGTATACGCTCCACGCGGCGTATAAAGATCAGATGATGCCCCTAGTGTACTTCCTACTCCCGGATAAGCAGAAACAAACGTACATCCGCATGTTCAATTTACTGCGCGACGGCGCCATCGAGCGAGGATTCATTTTCCATCCGGCCAGGATGCAGCCGGACTACGAAGTCGCCGCACTCAAAGCCGTCGAGGCTGTCTTCCCGGCGACGGAGGGGGAAGGCTGCACCTTTCACTTCACACAGTCGTTGTATAGGAAGGTACAGAGGTTCGGACTGCAAACCATGTACGAGGAGGACAAGGACGTAAACAAGTAACTCAGGATTGTGATCTTATATATGGCTCATGCAGACATATGAATAGAGATTGTGTCTGAACTTTACTATAATTCGCTCCATTGTACTCAATCGAGCCTCACACAAACCGAAGGTTCGTCCGGTCTGTCATGGCTTTGTGCTTGACACCGTTGCATCTCATCGACGATGGCTGGATGGCCATTGAGGCTGAATCGCCGGGAATCCTCCACCCAGCCTATGGCCAGCTGAACAACTTCAAGGAGTATTTCATGAACACCTGGCTGGAAAGTCCAGACACGTTCCCCCGCTCTTTATGGAACCACTACGGGTACGCAAATCATGCTTTTGTTTCCGACGCATCCACTCTATGAGGACGCGACAGTACACACAAACTATGCAACGTCGAATTCATCTGATTTCTGGCCTCCACAGCGATTTCACTCAAGGCACGCGAACAACCAATCACATCGAAGCCTGGCATAGAGCGTTGAACAGGAAAGTAAGGTCCGCCCATGTCAACATCTTCGAGATCGTGAAGCATCTAAAGAACGATGAAAATTCGTTTAAGATGAAGAGGTTCCAATGCGCGTTAAGTATAGAAAGCTCAACTCACGTCTGGCAACGCTCAGAGAGGAACTCGAAAGCGGGGAGATCAACTTGATCACTTATTTACGCCGCGTGGCATACAGTCTTTCCGATGAATGAGTCGTTTTTTTCCGTTCATTCAGAACCCGCATGTGTCGAATAAACTTGAAAAACCAACGGTCGAACACATGTCATACACAAACATGTTTTCATTCCCTTCATCGATGAAGGAGGCCTCCATGCAGTTGGAGTCAGACTCTCCGAAACGAATCCCCCCTCGGAATCTTGCTATGTACGAGTTTCATCCATCTGGGAGAACACATTTTGGCAGCTCGAACCGCCAGTCGTCTCTTCCCTTGCTTGAGTGTTCACGGAATCGTCAGATTTTTTTTTTTAATTCTCCGCAACAGCCAACACGGGCTTCAGAGCAAGCTCTCTCAGCTCTGTGCATAGAAGCTTCGCTCAATCTCGAAACTTTCTGGCTCGTGGGTTTTCTGGCTCATGGCTTTTCTGGCTAATGGGATTTCTGGCTCATGGGCTTTCTGGCTCGTGGGTGCACACCTTAGAAACGTCCCAAACTGATCCCCGATACAATACCCTAACGTGCAGCGCACGCTGGATTCTGGTACACACATAGCAACGCGCGTCAGTAGGAAGGAGAAGAGAGGTCGTCGGGCGCAGATAGGCATCCGGCCGGACGAAATGAGAAGTGTTTCTCAATGTACTTCAATAAAGATCATGCTGTGTGTTGTCTATCCGCAGTCACTCTGTCCGAGCGAGTCTTCATTTGTGTTCTGTTCCAGCTAACCCTCCACTGAGTGAGTCAGAGAAGAAAATTTCAGTTTGTCGATCTCTTGTCGACGCGTGCTCTCATCACACACTCGATAACACCGTTATCGTACCAATCAGAAGTGTTTATCGCAAGCCGATTGCCGGGAGACGATAGGCCTTTATCAGATGTTACGGGCTGGCGACGCAACTCGAGTTAGCCGTGGTTCTAGCAACCTATGATTTTTTTCTGATTGCAGAGGCTTCGTACGATACTTTGGCGCAGATTTTAGCTGCGGAGACCTGCGGAAAGAAATTTCCGGTCGGGTTGAACTCGGGAGAACGCGCCGAGGCTTGGAGTTCGTGCCCACAATCACAGCCAGACCCTCATGAATTTTTATTTGACATCCTTAACGTATGCTTTCATCATCATTGAGCTTATTCGGCAGGTACCGGCTCCGGAAATTGGCCTACGTGTTGAAGGCAAACTAACAAATATTTACCCTTTTGGATCGTCTCAGCCGCTCACAGCGGGAGGTGGCCATAGTCCCCCAAAACGAGTCTAGGCCATCGTCCCGGGGTCTATGCGAGATCGCCAAACATTTCTACGGATGGACGCATTCGGGCGGTCGGAGAAGGGATGGTTGGCGTCCGATTTTTAATGGCCAATCGGGGTGCTGGTCCTGGATTCGCTCGGCCAATCATGGAGAGAGTTCCTCATAATGAGTTCAGGTCTTTTTTCCGAGTGGTCGACGAGGCTCCCTGATGGCGAGCTAACCAGAAGAAACCGAATCGGGTGCTTTTCGGGTAGGCGGGTTGGGAGGGAATACAACAAAGCAAGGACACGACAGATTGGCTAGTTGACGGTTGGACTTCGATGCATTTGCTAGTTCGTGTCACTTGATATCATCGAGCTAGGAAGGCCTCGCCGTTCTCGTGGTCTTCCAGTATTCGAAAATCCGACCCGCTATCCGCACGTGGCGGTTCGTACTCTTAATCGGGAAAAGCCTCGTTCCATTCATTTGTGTGTTCTGAAGTTCTGGCAAAATACAAGGAATGCCGTAAACATGGGGATTGGTGATGCGTATAACATATCAAACTACCAAAGCTTCATTCGCGGGAGTCGTACAGCACCCTAATTGGACATTTAAAAATGGACGCCACCACTCCTCCGGCCGCCCAAATGCATCCATCCGTAGAAATGTTTGGCGATCTCGCATAGACCGTCGTCCCGCACAACAAACGAAGAGCAGACGACGAGCAGTGAGGATGAACGCATTCCGGCGGGGGCGGGCGGTCGGGGGCACGGAGAAAACGTCGCCATCACCGAGAGCGAGCCCGCTATGTCAGCGGAGAAATCCCAGCGGTGTCCAGCGTTCTTGCGGTGGACTGTAGGTAGCGCGCGCCCCGCGAAACAGGTTCATAGTTGATCTTGATGGATTCCGTGGATCGAACAAGCTGCAGGAAGCGGGTGACGGAGAAGGAGGTTAATCCTTCAATAGTAGAGCCTGGCATCCCCGGGTGGTATGCCACGCTGGCGATTAGTGAGGAACCTTTGGGGGCTCTAACCAAGCCTTTGGGAAGATCTTCATCAGGTGAAGATCGACCCTCAATCTGGCTGCTCCATCGCTCGTCGAAAATCCAGAGGTTGTTTCAGTGCAGGTTTGTGACCGGATGGGACCCTGCAGCAACCGATCCGGGGGGGGGGGGAAGGGCACTTCTGAGGCCACAACTGGACACGTTAGGCGAGTTTGGAAGCTGAAAGCCAGGCTCTACCATTGAAGGATTAACCTCCTTCTCCGTCACCCGATTCCTGCAGCTAGTCCGATCCGCGGAATCCATCAAGATCAACTATGAACCTGTGTCGCAGGGCGCGCGCTACCTACAGTCCACCGCAAGAACGCTGCATGCCGCCGCGATTTCTCCGCTGACATAGCGGGCTCGCTCTCGGGGATAGCGACATTTTCTCCGTGCCCCCGACCGCCCGCCTCCGACGGAATGCGTTCATCCTTACTGCTCGTCGTCTGCTCTTCGTTTGTTGTGCGGGACGATGGCCGTTTCCCCCGGGAATGCGTCAAACGGTCGCAATCAAGATGGCGGGCTTCCTCGATTGCCCGCCGTTTTAGCGGGAGCCCGAAGCCAGCGCATGGGTTAGGAAAGGTTAGGTTAGGTTGAGAACGCTCAAACTGAGTCAGTCCGTCGACCTAAGTGATACGTGAGACTGCAGAGCTGATGGGTTCGAGCACTCCGTGTCCTGACTTACGCGCGGAGCGCTCTGACCTACAGTTGTGTATATAGCCGAACAGCTAGAACAGCGGCGGGCCGCCATATTGATTGCGACCGTCTGACATAGACTCTTTCCCCCCAAAACAAACCCTTGTTTACACTTCGAGTAGACGAATGAATGCATTCTGATCACATGTATCCAATGCGGGCGGTTGCAGAAGCCAACAAAAAAGCTGAAATCCTAGCGGCGAGTCCGCTGTGCTGGCGGGGCGAACTTTCGTTCTGCGTCGCAGGCAAGGGTCTCTCACCGTTGAGTTCGCGTTCGGGGAGTCAGACGGAATTGGGTCTGTTCTGTTATGGAGAATTTCTTCAAGGAACCGGGGGATTTCTTCTTTGGAGGGTTTCCGCTGGCCGATGTCTGATTCCAGCTTGAAATCGTAGCTGTGATGGTGCAGAACCGCGACGACACTTGAAACGAGTGTTCTACGCTTCTTCAGTTCTTCACTCAGATTCGCGCGGAGTACGCGGGCAAGCTCAGAATCTGTGTTCCGCAGATCATCGAGCAGAAGGCCGTATACCGTATTTTCTCTAATTGAGGGGCAGCCCTTCTATATTTTCAACGTCCCCATAAGTGCCCGTTTATTGGAGGGAGCCCGTATATTAGAGGGAGCCCCTCTATTTTTTCGTGCAGCGAGACTGCAACTGAAAATGACAAAGGCGCTGCAGAATCGCATAGCGATGGAAGGAATTTGGAATTCATGCAAGGAAGGATTAGGAATCGGTTACGTAAGATCAAGCCTAAGAGGCTTCATTTTTTACTGTTTTTCTTCAGATACACAGTTTACCTAGGTGTATCACAGACCACAACTTTCATAACGTTACTTAAGAGTATCACATGTGTGTCATTTGTGACAGCACACTGATGAGTTCGTCCTCAGTGTCCGAGAAATCAACCTCGCTGCTTGACCTGGCGACCGTGCTTGAACTGGCAACTTGTGATTCAGGATCCTCTCCCGTTTCTCGAGCTCTGCGGAGCATTTCGAGTCCAGAAGGGATTGCTCCATCAGCTCGACAACAAACGATTTCAGAGTCCTCTGAACCAACGAGGGCTATGGTCATACCGCAATTTTTGAATGATTTCGCAATCAGGTCCTTTGGGAGAGCTTTCCATGCTTCGGATATCCAACGAAGATATTCTGGCATCGGTGGTGCCGTCGCATTTCCTGATTTCGTCAACCTCTTCTCTCCATTCACCATCCAGTTCTCGTATTTTTGCCGAATTTTCGCCTTGAAGGGAGCATTCCAGTTCACACCAGGTGCCTGGATAAATTTCGTGCATCCGCCGGTTACCATTGCGGTGTCCAATTGAATATCGTTTAGGACCAGTGGTTCTCAAAGTGGTCCATGGGTGCAAACCAATCTGGCGCAGGCGTCAATTTGGCGCAGACCCTAACCTGGCGCATTCGTCAACCTGGCGCAGGCGTCAATTTGGCGCACGCGTCAATCTGGCGCGCGCTTTAGGGTAGGCTAGGTTGGGTTAGGTTGGGATTTGGTTAGGTTTGGTTAATAGGGGTCTACTGCACTTGCGCCAGATTGACGAATGCGCCGAATTAACGCCTGCGCCAGGTTAGGGTCTGCGTCAAATTGACGCCTGCGCCAGATTTGACCTTACTCGTGGTCCATATGGACCCCCAGGGACCCCCATTCCCGTTAACAGGGCCATGGATGGAAAAAGTTTGAGAACCACTGGTTCAGGACCTTCTTCGTATCCTGGCTGAAATGGCACCGAAACTGATCCCACACAAGTAATCTCTTGCCGAAGAGTGAGCACCCAAATATTTTCCGCAGGTAGACTGAAGTAGTTTCATCGTTCATCCAAGTTGAGCCGGCCCAGCATAGTTCTAAGTCGTTCCTGAACTCGTCCACGATTTTCGGATCGGGGCGCTTACGGTTTAAAAGAACAAAGGGTTTGCACTTATAACCATCAGAACGAGCTGTCAACATCACTGTTATGCGCGCTTTTTCATGTCCGGTGCTTAAAACAGGCACGTCCTTTGCCCCCTTCTGACAGATCGTCAGACTGTTCGACGCATGCAAGAAGATGCCAGTCTCATCGGCGGCGTATACGTAGGCGTATACGTAGGCGTAATTATTCTGTTCTCGTAGCTTCGCAACGTGAAGTATGAACTTGACAATAGCGTTCTGGTATTCGGTCGGTGGTTTCTGACAGGTCGTCGTCTGTCTGCGTAAGGAAAAACCGTTTCGGCACATGAACTTGTCGAGCCAACCTGAGCTCGCCTCGAACTCATGAGGTCCGATGCTTCTCGCGTATTGTTGAATCATCGCACGGGTGACACGCAACTGCTTGGCGCGGCTGTCGTGTATATATTCTAGAACCTCCTTCTCGAGAAATTGGTTGACAACAGGAGGGCCGGCACCTTTCAATCTCATACTGGTGGCCTTCAGTCTGGAAAGTTCCTTCCTCTGCGAAACCCAGAGCTGAACTCGACTTCGGCTCACTCGAAACTTCTTCGAAGCTTGGTTTTTCGAGAAGTTCTCGGCAAATTGCACGACCTCCAGCTTGAATTTTACCGGATACGACTTGCCATCGTTGATTCCTTCCTGTTGCTCCGGTCTGCTTGGCTCCATTCTGTCGCAAAAAGCCAGCGTAGGCTGATCCGAAACCTGACAATGTAGGGAACAATCTACACGGAATCCTCGTTTTCGAACGCGCTGAGAGCCCGCGCACTGAAAGGCACTGCGATCGAGAAGTGCACGTTTGGTGCAGCGTCTGGAGTCTCGATGACTGACATTTGGGACTCGATACATATTGAAGCGGTTTGCTAGCGGTTGGAGCGATTCAATAGGGAGATTAGAGGGCGCCCGTGTATTAGAGTTAGAGGGTGCCCGTATATTAGAGGGTGCCCCTATATATTTTCAACTTCCCCAAAAGTGCCCGTTTATTGGAGGGAGCCCGTATATTAGAACGTGCCCTTCAATTAGAGAAAATACGGTACTTTAGGAGTAGCAGCGAGCATGTAGAAGCGACGCCTGCTCTTTGCAGAGTAAAATGATCGCCCTTTTGAATGGATCGAAAACTGCAGCGATTCTCTGTAAAGCCTCTGTGTCGTGAAGGCTTTTGGGAGTACTGAATCGAGACGACACATTATTTATTGTGAGAGCCGGCATTATTCGGAGGGCACGTTCGATCATTATTAGCGTCGAATACCATCTCGTCGGACTGTCCAGTTTTGGACGCAGCATTTTGCCATTGAATTCCTTCTGCAATGTTATCTTCCTCACTTCATCCATCATGATTGGCCTCCTCTTGGATTCCCTGGCTACCGATCGAAGCCGTTCAATAGCATCGCCGAGCGAAATTGTAGCATCATGCTCCGGCTCGGTCCCCGCTTCTTCATCTGAATACTCTTCGTCATCCGAGTCGTCGGAAGATTCTTCGATAAAAAATTCCGCTGTGAGAATGTGTATGTCGAATCCTATGGCGACATGTACGAACATGAACTTCTTGACCACCAAATCCGAGCCCTGGGCGAAACATTTTTGCCGTCGAAGTCCGAGCAAGTCGAGCGCTTTGAGAACGTTCGTGGCGCCATCAGTCGCGGCAGCAATGAGATCAGTTGACGAAATACCCATGTTGCGGAATCGCGAGCTGATTATGTCACAAAGGTACTCCCCAGTCTTCCACTCGAACACGTCCGAGCGGGGCGATTTTGGAGTCGCCGAAAATGGCACTTGTGTGATGGATATTTACTGACACATACCGATCTGTTCCCCTAAATGTTGCTTCGTCGAAGAATATGCCAAGTTTGAAACCTGCGGCAAACGTTTGGCGCGAGATTAATATAACAGCGATATTGGATGGATGGTGAGAGATGAAAAAACTCAGGAAACCACGAATTTAGACGCCTGTGAGAGTTTGAACCTTCTGCAAGGACGTCTCGAATCTTGACCCGAAGCTTAAGCGAACTCGTGGTACGCACGCGCGTATCTACCTTGAGGCTGGTGAGGCTCTAGCCCCCCCCAGGCCTGTTGAGTTCATACTATCTAAGTTGAGATTTCCGACCTAGGGACTGATTTCCTGCAAATTTCACAAGGGTACCCCCTTGTTGAGAAAAATTAGCCCCCTCCCAGAAAAAATCCTGCATACGCGCCTGGTGGTACGATCATTTTTCAACACCTGAGATTGAAGATAACAAGAGAATGGTAAGCATCGATGATTCTGAATATCCGAACTGTTCTGGGTGGCGCTGGCGCGAGGGATTTCGCACACAATGTGACAATACCAAAGTCTAGTCATTATCTGCTTCTTAAGATCTGAGACCTCCGCTTCTGTTCTCCGCGATCGCAAGCATGATAGCACGAATGGAATCCAGCATACTTCGGCTGCCTGGCATTTTTGTTCGAGCTACCCGCTAGCCACGTCGTGATACCTGCGTCATGCGAATCCGAAACATCTGAACACAACCTCAGATTCCGTCCTACCCAAATAATTTGATGCAAACATTGGCTTACCTTAGCGCACAAGGGGCATTTCGCCTTAGTTCGACTCTTGGAAAACTAACGCCAGACCCAGCTTTCTGCGTCGACAACTTTTCTGAATTTGCTCATGGTGATCCTACATACGAAGCTTGACTGCAAAGACTCCCGTCCAGTGTTCGCCGAACAAACTGTCGGCTCGATATGATTCGGATCGTTCACATCTCCAAATTGCGCTCTTGCCGCAGAACAAAGCTCTCGATATCAGCGGCGACCGTATATGCGCGACGGCGCTAATATATACATCCATGTGCATATTGGAAGCGTGCGCCACGCAACGCTGTCGGCTTCTCCAAGCCTTCCTTTTTTCATACTATTTGCGGTTCTCTGGAGTCGAGAACCGCAGAAAATACGCGGTTCCATGCGGTTAAGAACCGCGAAAATATTTCGGTTGTTGCGGTTTCAGAACCGCGGTTCGAAACCACTGCAATGTCTAGTATCGACACAGGGCTACAGAACGTCCCTCTCCGCAACCCTGGCCGACTTGAGACTGGAGGCTGACTGGAAACGCACCAGCGATGGAAAGGAGTTCCTCATTATTGATGACGGAATGGATGACAAGATTTTGCGATTTGCGACCCAGGAAGCCATCGAGATACTGTGCCAAGTGCCTTGCGTATACATGGACGGAACATTCAGGATTGTTCCGCGCATATTTCATCAACTGTATACGCTACACGGTGTTTATGAGGGAGAGATGATGGTTCTGGCCTACTTCCTGTTACCGGATATGAGGAAGGAGACATACGTAAGGATGTTGAGCCTCCTCCAGACGTATGCCTGGACCAAAGGCCTCTTCTGCTACCCTCCAAAGTTCCATACGGACTCACAGGCAGCTGCGCTGAAGGCTGTGGAAGACGTTTTCCCGATGGCTGAGCTGAAAGGCTGCATGTTCCGCTACTTCCAAGCAGTTTGGAGGAAGGTCAGAGCAGTGAGTCTCCCCCAATACTACCGTGACGGCATAAACGTAAAGCGGTGAGCTCCTGGGGCCTCCTTGCATCGCCGGGATCGGACTCATCCGTGCTGATATTATTCACTGCGCGCAACATCCTAATAACATTGAAACCGCAGATTTCTCGAATTTGTGAGCCTGGCTCCATTGGATGAGATCGACGACGCGACGCCGACGCCTGGACGGGAGTGGCTTCGGAGTCCCCGAGCACGGCGCACGAAATGTATAACAAGCTGGACGACCTCAAACAGCACTTAATCTCCACATGGTTTGAGAGTGACGTATTCCCTCGCTCGGAATACAGCGGACACGGAATATCGGCACTTCATGCGCGAGACAACTGGATCAGGGCTCTCAGAGCCTATCCTCCGCTATCCACCTCTGATGCAGTCATGGCAGAACGGCGGAGGTACTATTATTATACGTAGATCAATCTCAACAATCAATCACGGGAACCCCCTCCTTATCTCGACGTTCCAAGTCATGACACCGTTTTCTTTCGTGAAGATTGCCCATCGACGCCGCCTGCGAAATCGTAGCCGTACAGCATCTCCGAACTGCGCAGAGACACGAAGCTAACGTTCAGCCGCCGAAAGTACGCAACCTACAGGAACTGCACGACGCCATGACAAATTGACCCTTCCGAAGTATAACGTGACGCTAGACGATGAGGGAATCCTGGAATCCGAATATGGTACACGCCGACGCTACGTACAAAGTCGCGCCGAAAGGTCTTTCCCGGCAGATTTTCACCATCCATGGCGACTGGGCTGGACACGTGAGCAGCCAACGGATCCTCAACCGCAGGGCCTGCCGTTCGATACTGGACTCCTCGCACTTTGCACTGAGATAGTGAGGCGGTTCCCCACGTTCAAGCCAGAGTCCAGGTCGGGACACATTCATGCCCGAATTGACTCAGTCGATGAAGTCAAAGGTCTCCTGGCTCTCCCGTCAATCTTGGAAGTCCCCGTTCTCTCACGCTGTAAAGAATTGAATCACTCCTGGACCAGGATCTCTGGAGTAGACAGAGGCTTCTCGGAGCCGAAGAATTCGATGTCGACAATTCGATGCCGACAGTTCGATGCCAGGACAACTCGATGCGGGACAATTCGATGCCGAGAATTCGATGTCAGCGTAAGGCGGTTGAGATTGCCGAAATCCAACCCAAAATCCTATTGGTATCGATGTGTCGGCATCGAATTGCCCGGCATCGAGTTGTCTTGGTTACGACTTTGCCGGCATCGGATGCTTTTGGCATCGAATTCTCGGCATCGGGTTGTCAGCATCGAGTTTTGTGGCATCGAGTTGTCTGTGTCCGGTCTCGGCAGGCTTGGGTTCTCCAGAAGTCACCGTCGACCTCGGCGAATTTCTGTTCCCATGCGGTGACGCATTTCGCGTAGGCAGTGGCGTAGCGTGCTCAGGTGCCGCCCCCTTCCCATCGCTTCAATCTTTTTTTCTAAAGTTTTTGAACATGACAGGGGATGGAAATCGAGTAATTCTCTTGCCCGCCTCTCTAATTCGCGCCTAAGTCGAATCCTTGTCGTCTGATTGTGCATGAAGGTTTTCACGACGAAACACGAATGAGTAGAATCCATAGTTCTCATCAGTTCTTTATCACTGATTTATTGTAAGTTTAAGATAAGATGAGTCTGAGATTCGCTGAACACGAGTTATCGTTAGATTTCCTACTTTCTGTCTTTTTCTGGAGCGCTACATGATTCACAGAATTCCTGATGGAAGTAAGAGTTATCCTTTTTCGTAAATAAAGAGGAAAGTATGTGAAACGGTTGGCCGCAGTTTTTCAGTCCCATCGAAATGCCGCCCCCGAAAAAGTGCCGCCCGGGGCAGCCCGGCATCGATGTGGGAGGCGCCGTGGGTCTCTGATCGCATTCATGGCTATCAGCGCCTTTGCGCATCTCTCTTTCACATGCCTTGACGACGATTTGCCATTCGTCGGCATGGTCACTCTAAGGTAGGCGAAATGCGGGACGAATTTTAGCTATCTGCCGTCGAGGTTGAACGCGTCTGTGTCGGCCAGTAGCGTAGCCAGGGGGGGGCCAAGGGGGCCATGGTCCCCCCCCCCCCCCGATAGCTTTTCATGTCTGAGGCCGGGGTAGGAAACGGATCGTTCGCTGTCGCCGGCGAGCATCGCAATATTCGCGAGTTCATCAGCTGTTTCCCAGAGACCGGGACGGTTTCTTTCGTCCCTGAGTTGAACATATTAAGTGGAGACGTCCCGCGCGTGCAGCCTGCATGTGTTCACGACGAACCATTTTGCAGCTCAGAATCGGAAGAGACAACAGCATTCGAACGTCCTGTCAAAACAATAGATCGCACTGTCTGTCGGCTGTTTAAGTGAGCAACCAAAGCCATCATCGGCCCGGGAACGATGAAAAGGAAGCAACCAGCACTGACTCCTTTTTTCGTCAAGAAATCAAACAACCTTCCCGCATCTCAGAATGGTGAAAGTATACTGCCGACTCGCCGATCTGAAAGCGATCAATCGGATGCTCCTCTATCGTCTTCCACGGACGTCCTCCAGGAAGCCAGTGGACAACGTACGGTCATCCAGGCGAGAGACATTGGCAATATCGTGGGCTTGAATCGTTCCTTAGATGACGAAGAAAAGTATGATTTCCTGAAGAACACTTGGACGTCAAATACAACGTGCGTTTTTCCGAAGGTTTTGCAGGGGGGACGGAACAGGTCTTTCCAATATAATTACCTCAACGAATGGAAGTGGCTTGCGTACAAAGACTTCGGTGGCGGCGGTGCCTACTGCAAAATCTGTGTGATTTTCGCAAAGCCATCCTCTGACCGTCGGGGTTGCCGAGAACTCGGAACGTTCGTTAGCTCCGCGATGAGCAAGTACAAGAAAGCTGTTGAGATGATCAAGGAACACGATAAAGCGGGGTTCCACGGCAAAGCGATGGTTGATGCCGAGAACTTCATCCAATGGTTCGAAAATAGAGAGAAGTTCGACATCAGAAACATCGTCGACGCGGGAAGGAAGAAACAGGTTATCGCAAACAGAGAAAAACTCGGTTCCATAATCAAAACCGTGTTGCTTTGTGGCCGACAAGGCTTGGCCCTCCGAGGCAGTGGCGGTTCCAGGGGGGGGGGCGATCGGGCGATCGCCCCCCCTCGAGTCGGGTCTCCCAGGCGGAATATACAAATCAGAAGTGGTAATTCCATGAATGTTTCCAAAAATGGAGAAATATGTGTACTCAACAAATATCGAACAAACAATTCAATATGAAACTGCATGATTAGGGTGGAAAAATACGCCTGGGACACCAAAAATCTGAAACCGCCCCCCCCTCGAGCCATTCCTGGAACCGCCACTGCTCCGAGGTCACCGAGAGGACGGGGATCCCCTTGATGGAACCGATTTAAACGATGGGAATTTCCGCGCGCTGCTGAGGTTTCGAGTTGACGCTGGAGATGCCGCTCTTGAGGGACACTTGGCAAGCGCGAGTCGAAATGCAACCTACATCAGTCCTTTCGTTCAGAACCAGATTATGGACGCAATCGGTAGAATTCTTCGGCACAAGATCACCGCCGAAATTTCACGATCGGGGTTTTTCTCTATACTTGCCGATGAAACGAGGGACTCCGGTAAGCTTGACCAACTAACCATATGCCTGCGCTACGCACTCTTCTAAGCTCACTCCGATTACCAATACCGTGGGGACCATCGCCAGTGTCTGCTCCTTCATATCCAGTTCCGCGGAGCGAATCGCGACATTGGAGCGGCGAATTTCTCTACAAGTAGATGTTGGAACCGCTACTCGGCTGAAGCCCCTATGTAAGACTCGCTGGGTCGAGAGTCACAAAGCATTCATCACCTTCAGAGAGCTATTTCTGCCCATAGTAAGCACCCTTCATGATATTTCGATCGCGAAGCTAGAGTCCAGCTCGCGGGCGAATGATCTGCTGAACTCAGTTTGTAAGTGCGAGTTTGTAGTAGCCCTGCTTGTTATCGAGAGTTTCTCCGCACTTTTTCTCCCGTTGAGCGTCCCGCTCTAGTCTCCGGAACTTGACATCCTAAAAGCCGTTGAGACCATCGACAGCGTAGCCGCCGTCCTGCAGCAGCGAAGAAGCGTTGCCGAATCACACTTTGCGAAGCTGTTCGGAGATATTACTGCGCTTTGTTCCGCAGTGGACATCGACATCAAGCTCCCCAGGATTTGCAATACACAGAGACATAGAGAGAATCATGCCTTCCAAACCACGGAAGAATATTACAGGGTCGCAGTGTACAGTCAATACCTCGATCACCTTATCTTAGAGGTGGAATCGCGTTTCAAAGACATGAGGAAGGAAGTTGTGAAAATCCAACATTTGATCCCTAGATTCATTGCGGACAGCGATTTCAACGGTTTGAAACCTGTGATAGACTTCTACGGATGCGACCTGGCCTGTAGTCCTAGCATTGTTGAAGCAGAATATGACCGCTGGAAACTCAAATGGTTGGGAGTTCCAGCGGATAACAGACCGCGAAACGCGATTGATGCTTTGAATCAATGCTCACCCGACGACTATCCGAAAATTTCAACTCTCCTGCAAATTTTCGCCACCTTCCCGGTAACGACATCGACTCCCGAGCGAACCTTCAGCGTCCTCAAACTGGTCAAGACTCATTTACGAAGCGTTATGCGTGGAGACCTTCTCAACGGTCTAACGGCGATGAAAATCCATCGAGACGTCCCCGTCACGGTCGACGAGGTCATCGATGTTTTCGCTGCCAACCCGAGGAGGCTAAATTTAGTACTGTGACGAGACCGCAATCCCTTCCTCGTTGCATGTGAGAGTTCCATGAAACGTGTCTGCGGCGCCTCAGAGCTGTTCATAATAAAGGAGAACAAGCATTGTGTCGATCTTCCTTACGATTCGTCTCTCGGTTAGGGCCGAGAGAATTATACGATTATACTATGCGGCACCATCAGAATCGTTCGCGATGATGATGATGATCACCAAGCCATGTGCCCCCCCCCCCCCCCCCGACAAAAAATCCTGTATACGCGCCTGGTTTCGGCGAGCTTGCCCCCCCCCGTCGGAATTTCATCGCCTCGGTTTTCCGCACGTTGATCGTCATTCCGAGTTCTCCCGTCGCGGCACTCAGTCTTCCCGAAGCTCTCTGGACGTGGAAGTGATCCGTTCCGTAGATTACCATATCGTCGGCTCCTTTTTCGGGCTGTTTTTCGCCGATGGGCTTCGGTTTTTTGCCGATAAAAAGTGAACGGCTTGTCGGATCGAGCTCAACTTGGTCTCAAAATGTTCGTAATATCGAGACCCACAAACCACCCTACGGAATTCGCTGTGTGGTTGATGGTTTTTCTGCTATCAGCCGCAGAAGAGCCAGGTTCCCGTCATTTTTCCGTCAAATTCAACTTTGATGACCTATATCTCGGAGACCAGTGCACCGAACTTCACGAAACTTTCAGCAGAGATAGTTCCCCTGTTGGTCCACTTGCCATAAAAATTTCAAGGATCTAGCTTGTCGCGGAGCTGAGGAAAAAAATTCAATCGATGAAAAACCCGAAAATCACAAAAATCGATGCAACTCGCTTATACGATCAGATAGAGAATTTCTGCGACCAGATTCGGAATCTACGACCTCGAAATACCCCGAAACTGATCTCACCTTCTTTGTTGCATCAATTTTTTTTTGTCGGGTCGTGTAATTTATACGCGTGGCGCAGTTCGCATGGGGTTTCCCGGAACGCGAATTCGCGGTCTGCGGCTGCCCCTTCCACTACGCCCAGGCTCTCGTGAAGAGGGCAAGTTTGCCGCAGGTCAATCTCGCTAGAGAAATCAGAGAGCCGGGGGACATCTTGAGGAAATTCTTGGCCTTCTGTGCGCTACCCCTCCTGCCTTCAAACGGAATCGGTCCCGTATTCGATGAAATCGCGCAAGATGCCGTTGCAGTGAGCCAACAAGTGAGAACAGCTTCCACGATTGTCATCCTCGGCGACCGCATTTTGATCAATGTTGTACGCTGAATGTTCCGAACAGTTTCGGCCCTCCATAGACTACTTACGATCATACTGGCTGGCGACTATTGGCGCGAGGGAGCTCTAATTGTACAGAGCTCTCTGCCGCACGAACAACGCAATCGAACGTAGCAATGCACAGCTGCGACGCAGACTCGAATTCCACGGACCGCCCTGGAAGCTGGTTTGTAGGTGTCATGGACGCAGATTTTCGATGACATGTTCATTCGGGGAGTATGCTTATGTTATGCTGTGATTCCATCCTCTACTCAGCGGTCATCTGCGCTATCGCTCAAGACACCATTATCAACTTCCGTTTAAAACGCAGAGGGGTAGATATCATCAACTCAAGACCATCTCCCAGCACCTTCCTGAATGTCGCTGAGGCACACCACGTCGAAGATCATCCTACCCAAGAGGAGGGAATGGAGGTAACGGATGAAACGGATTATCTCATCGACAGTGGAGCAAGCTGCCATATCGTGAATAGCAAAGATCAGTTCGTGAAGTACGTCCCACTCGAACAATCCCGGGAAGTGCGTCTCGGCGATTCCTCAACCGTTAGAGCACTCGGAAAAGGAACCGTCGTGATCACAGTTCGGTGTGGTGACCGAATGATTGATCTGCTCCTAGAGGACACCCTATATGTTCCAAATATGACCTTCAGCTTGATTTCCCTAGGTAAACTTCTAGATAAAGGATTCCGATGCACCGTCCGAAGCGATGGCATGATTCTATCAAAGGGGAGACATCGAATCATCGCCGGACGAGAAAGTGCGCTATACAAATTGAAGGCCATCACAAAGAGGCAAGTGTTGAACTCAGCTGCGGCTAGCGATGTTGATTCGAGTCCAATCAGTCTGAAGCAAGTGCACAACACTTTGGCCCACGTTCATAAGGAGAAAGTGAGACAGTTACTCCTTAGAACAGGAATCCCATTCGTAGACGATTTCAAAGAAAGTCCATCATGCATCGAGGGCAAACAACACAAGTCCTCGTACCGAACAAGACCATCGAGTGCAAGACCATCGGCAACAGGGGTCATCAACGGAGATTTGTGTAGTCCAACTCCCCCATCGCTTGGAGGCGCCAATCACTTTCTCACACTCATGGATGAGTCCTCAAAATTTCGCAAAGTGTATTTCCTGAAGACCAAGGACCAGGCAGCAGGATGCATCCAATCATACATCACTTGGTTCAGAAATCAGACAGGAAAGAACATCACACGCCTTCATACCGATCGACGACTGGAGTTCCTGAATCAAGACGTCGCCGATAAGCTCAACGAGATAGGAGCCGAGCGGACAACTTCATGCTCAAGAACACCTCAACAGAATGGGATGATAGAACGATCAAATCGAACACTAGTGGAATTAGCTCGGACAATCTTGATTGACAACAATCTAAGCAAGAATTTATGGGCAGAAGCAATTCAGTTCTGCACGCAAATTCTCAACGCAATCACCTTTCATGAGATAGAGAACAAGTCCGCTCATGAAATTATCTATGGACGCCCACCATATTGTGGCGATATTCATCCATTCGGTTCTGAATGCTATATTTTAGATCAAAGACCAAATCGTAAGAAGTTTGATCCCAAAAGTACTAGAGGTATCTTAGTAGGTCTCAGCGACGGTTCGGTTGGGTACCGCGTCCTCATCCCAGGCACGCGTATCATTCAAAAATCTTACAATGTTCGATTTCCCTGGAAAAGTCCTTGATCGCACTCCAGTGTCCCGAAGTCTTCAGACAATGTCGAGAAACCTGGATCCAGCACTGCAGCACAGCAAAGCACAGAGAGGACGGACTCCCTCAATGACGATAACGGAGGTGCATCAGAGAATGAAGGACGGGACGAACAAGTGAACGAAGAAGGTGGAGTGAACAGCAGTCCAGAAGATCCAGAAATAGAGCAACCGTCCGTCGATGGACAGCAGAGCCGATCAATCGAGCAGCAGCCGCGCGAACGGTCGACGCAGCAGCAGCGCCAGCCTGATCAGCGACTAGACACCCAGCTGCTGCAGCCCTCTCCAGAGGAGCAGCGCGACCAGAGTCAGAGGCGCGAGACGGCCGAGCAGCAAATTGATGGAGCAAATGTCTACCGACCACGAGTTGCCTCAACCAAGCACAAACACACAAGTGAGTGGCACAGAGAGAGAGCAGTCAGAAAGAGAGGAAAGCGAGGTGATCGAGGACAGAAACCAGTAGAATAAAGTCCAAGAGAACGTATGGTGTTAAGAGATAGATCAAAGCTCAAACCACCACTGAGATACGAGGACGAATTCATGGCAAGCGCGACTACTTCAGACAGTAGTTCCGCGAACTTGCAAGATACTCCTCAGACATTCGAACAAGCCATGAGTTCGCCACATCGCGATCAATGGATGGAAGCGATGACTGCAGAACTAAACAGCATGGCTGTTCTTTCCGTATGGAGTTTAGTCAAGTTGCCTCCTGGGAAGAGAAGCCTAGGATGCAGATGGGTTCATAAGATCAAATATCTACCATCCGGGGCAATTGACAAATTCCGAGCTCGTCTTGTCCTGAAGGGTTTCCAACAGCGCGCAGATCTCTCAGAATTCAGATTACTATACAGCCCAGTTGCAAAGTATGAAACAATCAGAGCAATCTTATGTATTGCAGCAAAAGAGAAACTTCCAGTATTTCAATTCGACGTTAGGTCAGCGTTCTTGCACTCTGAATTAGAGGACTGCGAAGCATACATGGATCAGCCTCCTGGATTCGAGGACTCGACGGGCAGAGTTTGCAAGCTTAACAAGGCCATCTACGGAATGAGACAGAGCAAAAGAATGTTTCACCTCAAAATCAAATCCATATTCCTGGAGCTTGGGCTCGTTCAGAGCAGCGCGGATCATTGCGTATTTCTAAGCAACGATTCCAGGAGAATTCGGATTTGCTTGTATGTCGACGACGGGCTCATCCTCGGCGAGAACGAAAATCAAATCATTTCGTTCCTTCAGCAGCTGAAGAAGAGACTAGAGATCAAATATAAGCCAGCTAACTACTTTCTCGGATTGGAGATTGAGAGAACCCCAGACATGGGTGTCATTATTCATCAAAGAAAGCATGTTGAGGATTTGCTTACAAAATTTCAGATGCAGGATTCCAAGCTGGTATCTACGCCCATTGAGCGAAGCGTCGATGGTGAAGACAAAACAGAACCATTTGATCAAACTCCTTACCGGGAGTTAATAGGATCTCTCATGTATCTGGCTCAAGGCTCAAGATCAGGGGCGGATCCAGGAATGCCTCGAGGGGGGGGCGGTTGCAAAATTTTCAGTTTCCGCGGAGTATTTTTCCCTTTTCAATTATGCGGTTGAATATTGAATTGTTTGTTCGACATTTTTACTTAAAAACATTCATCAAATTCTTAGACGATTGATGAAATTCGTCCTGCTGATTTGTATTCACCGCCCGGGATCCCAGACTCGAGGGGGGGGGGGGGCGATCGCCCCATGCCCCCCCCCCCCCCCCTGGATCCGCCACTGCTCAAGATTAGATCTTTCATTTGGTATCTCATACTTGAGTCGTTTCATGCATTATCCAACGAAACATCTCTGGAGTTGTGCCAGAAGGATGCTTCGATACATCAATGCGACCAGAGATTTCGGAATTCAACACTCCAGCGAATCTGAAAATTCATTCGAGTACTTCGTAGATTCGGATTACGCAAGCTGCCCAAGAACAAGAGAATCAGTCAGTGGAATGCTCATTGTTTCAAATGGTGGACCGATCCTACTGGTCTTCACAGAAACAACCGTGCATTTCACTCATGTCAGCTCATGCGAAGCGGAAACGATAGCGGCAGGAGAGTTTGCCAAGGTCGCGGTGTGGTTCCACCGACTGGTTAGCGAGTTGGGCTACCAGAAGACTCCTTGCCTCCGCATCGACAACGTCGCAGCCATCCGCCTCTCAGAGGAAAGTCAGCTGAGCCGAAAGTCTAGACATATTCACGTTCGTCATCTGTTCTTGAAAGAGAAGATCGAAGAGAAGGCACTTGAGTTCCAAGGATAATTTATCAGATATACTCACAAAACCCGATAAATAAACCCTCGATAAATTTGATTTCCAAAGACTTCGATCACTCATTGGGATCCAATCAACAGGACAAAGAACGTAAACAATGTGGTGGAGTTTCACGAACATCCTTGTTGCGACCACTCTCGCCTCCGCAACACAATCATACTTTTCCTAGAGTCTAGGTCAGTGATTCTCAACCTTTTTTTCACCGTGCACCCCCAAAGTATAGCAATGAAAATCCCTCCCCCCCCCCCCCCCCCTCATCCCGCAACGCGTTTTCAATGATAGCCTAGGTGACTTGAATGCCGATGATTGTGTTTTTTGTATACCGAGGCGTGGATATGGAATCGAATTACGAGATGACCAGAATAGACGGAATAATTATCAGTGAGAACTTCAGAGTAACTTTGCTCCTGTGATTGGCTGCACAGAAATGGGATTGCGGCGGAATATTTGACAGCTTCAAACTCAAATCATCTCGCATGCAAATCAATCGATTCCGTTGTAAGGAGATCGTTTACGGCTCTGAAACAGGTTTCACTAGGTACGACGAGGCAAAATGAGACGCCATCCGTCGTGCGAGACCACTCGAATTGGGATACTTTTCTGAGAACTCCCCGTTGAGCCACATCAAGACAGCCAGCTTCTTGAACAGTTGTTTTACGGCGGCATCTTCTCGGATTCGGGCAATCTCCTCCTGGAAGCTCGATTCGACATCGCAGCAATCCAGCAAGAGAGGCTGTGTCATCCACGCAGGGATCTGAAGTTCCTCGATGCCCACGCACCTACTTCCTGAAGGACCCTCGGGAATCTCCCGTGCACCCCTGGAAATCTTCCGTGCACCCCGGGGGTGCACTGGCACCCCTTCTGAGAATCACTGGTCTAGGTCATTCTTTTGAAAAACATGGCGGCTCTCCGAGCGGATTCAAGAGTGAGAGGGTTGCTATGGGTGGAGACTCGGGGAAGGCTGAGACGCGCGAAATTCAAATGTCCAGAGACAATTTCCCACTTCGGAACCATCGCCGAGGTCCCAAACCGAATATATGCTCGGGATCAGTTACCGGGCGAGCTCTGATACCGAAGACGTGAGGTAACGGTATTTATCCGAGAAGGGAACACAGAGCAGTCGACCAGCAGGGATTTCAGAGGAGCAAAAAACGAAAAATTCAGAACATTCAGAATTCAGAGCATGGATTTGGCAACATGGCTCGAGAAAGTTGCGTCACTGGATCACGACTACTTATGGTTCGTACCGCTCAACGGCGAATACGTCAGTACTCACCCGTCGTCTCCATAAGGAATTTTCCCGAGCGAGGAATTCTTCCTCATGGAAGAAGGCTCATTATGAGTAAAATGCGGCTGTACATGTAATATTCTCCTCGGGTTCCCGTCGAGAGGACGATAGAATTGAGTGCGCCCCTAGAGCTCCGCCGCGCCGGTACTATCTTTAGAACGGCGGACTCAACTCGCTCACGATTCAGCCGATTATGAACCTGCGGTTCACCGACGCTGTCCATGATCAATCCTAGTCTACCTGACACATATTCTACCGGAATGAGCATATACCTCCGACTGGGGTCTCGCGTGACCGGAAAGTCTCTGAGTCGTTTGCCGGTACCCGAAAACTTGAGAATAAATTGATTCTGCGACATCCTTCGCCATCCGATGTCGCGTCGTGCCTCTTCATTAATCAACCACAGAATCATCTATTGAATCCATCATGTGCGAGGAACTCAGTTCTCCATGGATCATCTCATAGAAAGTCTCGAGCACTCACGCTCGTGGTCGTTTACATTTTCGCGGCCAGAGGCTCCGCCCTCCCTTCCTCCTCTCCCTTGAGACGTCGGCCATGTTTTTCGAAAGAATGACCGATTCCCTTTTCCTATGGGAAGGCAGCCAAGTGTTCGCATGTTGACGTGGTACCTTGCAGACGAATTCGAGGGAGAGGAGGTGTACGGTCATAGGACTGCACGCAAGTTTGCTCTTGCCAGCCACTTCAGTGCACGTCGAAGCAAATGCATCGAGCAGGAAAGGTTAGGTTAGGTTTAAAACACTCGAAACGGTCCTCCTCTTGCGCCAAACTCCGCTTCCGTGAACTCTCTAAAAGCGTCTGCTCATGCGATCACAACATGCGAACTCCTGCGACGACTCATGCAAAACAAAGCAATTCAGCTGCACGATCTCCGAAGAAACAAAAGTTTTCTTCTATTGCCACTGTTTGGAATCGGAAACAATCTGCGAGGTGTTAGCGTCGAGAAAAGTCGTCTGCCTCCGTCCCGGCAAGCCAGCTCTTGGTGGCAAGTACATCTGGCCAGATTTCGAAAACAGAAACACGACGGCGCCACCATCGCCAGCACCAACGGCGCACAGTGGGCCGGCGGCGGCCAAAATTCGCCGTAGAGTTCAATGGGGACTCCATTGACAATTTTGGCCGCTACCGGCCCACTGTGCGGCGCATCCAACCGTGAAGCCATCACCAGTAGCCAGGGGCGTGCCCAGGGGGGGGGGGCCGAGGGGGCCATGCCCCCCCCCAAAATGCCGATCCTGCCCATAGGGTCCTATGGGAAGGATCATCATCATCATCTGTTGGCCCCCCCTCAAAACCCTGACAAAGTGCCCTTGGCCCCCCCCAAAAAAAAATCCTGTGCACGCCCCTGCCAGTAGCACCGGCTAAACGATGGACTCGGATCGCGCTGGCAGTCACTGGACCGGTCGCACTAACCACAGCAGGGCCGGCCCTTGGGGGGGGCAACCCGGGCGGCCGCCCGGGGCGCCACGGTTTCAGGGGCGCCTGGTTTTTTTTTGAAGGAGTTGACTGATAGGGGAAAGAGCATCGCTGCACCTGGTCTGCTTTTCCCGAAATTCGAAAACGGAAATCGTGAGACAACTATGGGCGCCATTCTCAAGTACTCTCCATACTTCATAGAGGAGTTTGCTTCGAATTTGTCGAGTCTTATGAAGTTTTCTCAGTGTTCCTCGATTCGAGATCAAGTCACATCGTCGCTTCCTATTGCGAATGAGCGGCTCAGGATGATGGTATTCCTCGTCAGTTTTCAGAGCATAAAATTGTCCACTTAAAAGATTGATGCCCGGAATAAAACAACAGAAAAAGGCTAATTGATCCATAGAACAACTCAGCATGCGAGGGGAGGGGAGGCGGCAGCATGCCTCGCAAGAGGGGGCGCCTGGAGGACCTTCGCCCGGGGCGCCGTCAGACCTAGGGCCGGCCCTGAACCACAGCATTGATAATCACATCGCGGGTAATCAAGAGAGGAAGGAGTAGAAGGAATTATACTCCACTCGGAGGATCTCTAGATACTCCATACAGAGACACTGTAGAAAACATTCAAAATGATGAAATTCAAACATAGAACAGACAGATGTGGAGTCACGAAAGCCATCAAGCCTTCACTTTCATTAATGTTTATTTTTTTAAGAGACAAGAGGAAGAACAATGGCAGAAAAAATAAGAAATGTCTCGATCCACGATCAAACACCAGTCCCAGTGTACTTGACTCGTATTCTTCCACCGCGCTTCTTCTGGTGAATGAGCTCTTCAGATCGCGTTTTCGAAGTAGGTTCGCTTGACATTGGCTGAACGTAGAGCCTAGTCGCCGCTGGCACAGAAGTATCAAAGTAAACGCAAAATGGTTCAGTGGATTTGGAGCATACCCAGTGATCATGCATGACATTGCACGAGTAGTTCTTGAAATCAATCAATGTACCCATCACAGGAGTGGGAGCAGTGGTGGTTGTCGTTGTATCATTCGCGAGCAAAGGTGGCTGGGTTACAACGTCTCGTCGTACTTCGGTCTTTATGATCGTCGGGTCGCACAAATCCCTCAAAACGCCGCCATCATAGAAGGCGTAACCGTCTCCTGAAGGTGCCGATCTTCCCCATACCCGGTATGAAGAAGGAGATTCGATCGTAGGAAGACTTGACGCAGGGTCTCTCATCAAACCAGGGTAGTTCTTGAGTGTCAGCATTAGACGGCCCAAGTCAATTTCGTGTTATCGGTTCAGAAAAGCTCGAAGAAGAAAGAGAAACAAAAGAAAAAAAAAGACAAAATTCAAATGGAGGTACTCAAGAAGACAATCTCATGAATGAGAGCTAAAATGTGCTCACCGTTATGTATGGTGCATCAGATGAGTGAACTCAATGACACCACTGTGCGTAGAGTCAGGAAGATTTTGGTCCGAAATCTCAGCCGGAGTTTCAAAGGGCCCAAATCCATCACGGTCATTCCTCTCACATCGGACCCTGCGATGACTTCACTCGCCAAAGGCTGATCAGGAACCAGCGTTTTGTCAGAATCACGATCCTGAACATTCACAAAACAATCCGACACGGAGCGATCCCGAGCAGGTCGAACAACTGTTGGAAATCGCACTAGGTCAGGTCACAAATTGCTCAGTTTATGCACTAGGAGAAGTAACGAGGAGGGAGCCACTACCGATGGAACCGTTGAAACTGAATAAAGGAACGAGAGTCGTGAACGCGAACTACCAGAGTGTTTATTCTATACCCGTACTGTGCTTTTATAGTCTATCGATGATCCAAGTCACTGAAAGAAAGGGTTGCTTCGTTGGCCTTGCAGTGTTTCGTAAAACAACTTTCAGTAACTTGTAGACCTGGGTCAAGTGCTCTGCTTTCAACAAGATAATTGCTGTGTGCCATGGACGTAACTTGTGCGGACGTGGTATCATTTGGTGCATCAGCTATTTAGCTATAAGAAAATAAGCAAGCATCGGGACATTTTCCTGACAACAACTTTTCCTCGACTCATCTGAATGACTCCAGGGGAACGTCTCCACTTATTCATGAGAATACGACACGAGGCAAGCCACGCACGGACACAAACACGTTCTTGGATAACAGGCGGCGAGACTGTGAAGTGGAAGATGCTACGCACCTTTTTTTATAACAAAAATATCGTGTCAGCGACGTTTGCAACGAAAATGTCTTGAAGCACATGCTTTTGTCTGATCATGATGATTGTTATGTTCGAATCGACAAGAGCCCACGGGAGAAGAACTGTTTCAAGAGATATGCACATGTACAGAAAAGTCGCAAGCAGGTGGAGAATGTCAGGAAAATATCCTGATGCTTGCTCATTTTCTTGTAGCTGAATAGCTGAAGCACCAAATGATACCACGTCCGCACAAGTTACGTCCATGGCACACAGCAATCATCTTGTTGGAAGCAGAGCACTTGACCCAGTTCTACAAGTCACTGAAAGTTGTTTTCTCGAAACACTGCAAGGCCAACGAGGCAACCCTTTCTTTCAGTGACTTGGGTCATCTATAGACTATAAAAGCACAGTATGAGCATAGAATAAACACTCTGGTAGTTCGCGTTCACGACACTCGCTCCTTTATTCAGTTTCAACGGTTTCATCGTAGTGGCTCCCTCCTCGTTACATCACCTACTGCAGAAACTGAGCAATTTGTGACCTGAGCTAATGCGATTTCCCAACAGCTGGAAAATATCTCGTTCCGGCGTTGACTTGATTCTAGCCAAACAAATATTCCAAGCTTGAGTTTCGAGACACGTGAACCACCGTTACTCTTCGCAATCTACGACGCGAAGCTTCGAAGATTTTCAGGATCAGGAAGCTTTAGCTTCGCAAGCTTCGTGCTGGCTACGCCACTGCCCTCAACGCTCGAATAGATCGAGACCTGCGGCTCCTACGCCGTCCAAGGACCAACTGGCGAACCGCTGCGATGGAACTGAGCAGGGAGGTGCTCGGAGTCCGCGCCAACGCATCGACGCAGCCAAGTGACGTGCAGTGCCGGAGCATTCTGACCCAACTGCTCGAGTTTCGCGAGCGAATACGCGAGCCCGACTCAGAATTCCAACGAAACATCAGTGACGACGAGTTGGACCAAGAAGTCGACGAAGCAGAGGAGTTAAATCGACAGATCGGTGCAGCCATTGCCCTGCTCAAGGCTGCGACTACAGGTTCTGACGAGTCACGGCAGCCGGAAGAATCCTGCGCCGACGAAGTCGACACGAGTCTCCGTACCGATGGCCAGCAGACGCATTCCCCCCGTGTCTCCCAAACGTCAGAGAACCCGCGGGTCACAGACCCGAATATCAGTCAATCCGAGGCTCCTGTGGCAACTATGACTACCATGGTGCCCTACTATCGCCCCGTGCGCGAGTCGCAGCTTTCCCCACCAGTCTTCGAAGGTGATAGACTCAAGTACCGAGCGTTTATCACCCGATTCAACAGTTACGTCGCGCGCATCCACGGTATTTCACCGGTCGAGAAACTCATTGTGCTCCAGAAGTACCTCAGGGGTGAACCGCTGGAGCTCGTTGGCGCCTTGGAACTTATCGAGGTTAGTCACGAGGTCGCCCTGAAGGTGCTTGAGGAAAATTACGCCTCCGTCAGGTGCTCGGTCATAGGGCCGCGGCAAGATGGCGGCATGAGATCGGATTCGAGGGAGAGGGGGAGAATCCACAGCACCAATGTCAGGGAGAGCCCGCGCAATTCAAACTGCTCAGTGTTCTTTGAGCCCGTTGGCTGCGACGCAATTATCTTGCGGGATCCGTTAGAGATTTACATATTGTGCAGAAATCTCGAAAAGACGTGGCAGGAATCCGGAGTCAGGTGGAAAGTTGAAATCAGGTGAGGCTCCGTCGTCATAATTAGGCCTGATTCTCCTCTAGAGCTCATCACAATGTTATTCACTTCACCTCGCGTAGGGAGAATTCCAAAGATGAAGAAGTTCTGGTATGCTCAGTGGCGTAGCTAGGATTTTCCTCGGAGCAAGGGCCAGTCCTCGTGAGACTCTCAACAATCAGTTGTGCGATCAGAAACCCCATCCTCGATCGTACGTGCAGAGTGGTTGTTGGAGGGGGTAGACCCGCCCGTCCTCCGCCAGGCTACGCCCCTGCGTATGACAGACCTTCCGTGCGGAGAAGCTCGCGAATATCAAGTCTATGCTTAAGGCTCACGCGAAGACATTTTTGTTCTCCGTACCTACCCTTTTCGTCGTATCGAGGATTCAGTTGTAAAAATGTATCAGCTTTCACAGTTCGGTTTCGCACCCAACGCCTTCAACGAACCCTCGATTTACATCAGAGTGGCGCAGGCTCTCCCGAAAGGTGGTGCAGCCAATCCCTACCCTCTCCCTCGAATCCGATCTCATGCCGCCATCTTGCCGCGGCCCTATGGCCGGCCACCATTCCCATGTCGCATTCCCATTCTCCTCGGGAAAAGCCCACAAGACCGCCGACCAGACGTCAAAGCGCCGCCAGATCAGCGGGAGAGAGGCAGCGAGGAAGCGCGCGGAATTCGAAACTGGTAGGGTTCTGTGATCGCCCTGGGCACGCAGATTGCAACGAACGACGACCGATAGCGGATCGAGCGATGAATGGAATAAAATTTCGTTTGTACGCGAGTCTTTTCCTTGGCTGAGGGTCGACATCCATGAAATTCTGGGGAGAATGATAGCTTTGAGACGAAGTCATTCTAGAAAAGGATATTACGCCGTTCCGAACAAAGCGTTCCCAAGGGCTCGGGAAAAAAGGATCGGATGTCCGATCACCATGGGGGACGGCGGGGGTTGAGGACAATTCTTGTTCAAGATATTGATAGATAAGGAACCTTGAAAGCCTGATTCTGATGGAGACGCGCGCGTAAATCGTCGTCGAGAGTCTCCCCGCGCAAAAATCTCAACGGCTCTCCGCGCCAATGTCAATGCAGCTTGATAGCTTGGTCGGTAAGAACTTGTAAGGTTATTTGGATTGAAATTGCTCGTGATTGTGCGCATGATGGATCGTTCAGGCGATCACATGAGACTATGTGATGGTGCCCGATTCGGAAGCAAAGTTTGGTGCGATCTCCAAGGAGGTTACGACGCAAATGGCATACAAGGTTCATCGGAGTTCTTCTTCCAACGTGAGAAAGTTGTTGCCGATGGCGGAATCATTATCCGTTGTAAAAGAGGTCGACAGTGAGTTTTCCCTTATGGGTATTCTACCCGCGCTTTATGGAGTACAGGAACCTACTATATCTTCATTCCCAGACTCGCGAATCAGATTACCCTCGGTTTGATGAGCTCAAAGTCTAAAGACTCAAACATTAAGAACGTAGCCAGGATAAATTCGTCTTTTCTGACAGGTTACCAACGGCTCGGGATACGCAAGCGCCGAAGTGCCCCGTCAGAGCCAAGATTACGGCGAATGGCGAAATCGTGAGTTTAACCGGACTTCACAATCATCTGCCGGAGTACAACGGTGAAGGTGTCGCACTTCTGAGTGCCAGGGGTAGCTGGATTCGAAATCTTCGGAGCAATCCGCAACTGTCGGTTGCCAACGCGGTGTTGGATGAGCGAAGACTGTGAGTCAGGGAGCAGCACGCTTGAGCATGGGTAGCAGACAGATGTATCCTGACTTGCCTTCATAAAACCCCCGCTACGAACATGAGACTTTTGACTTTCTCTGCAGGCTACCGATGACAGCCGCGAGTGAGATCATACCCAACTCGCACCTCAAAACCGCCAGGCGGCACGCAGCAAGTGGCAGACTACCGCGGGTGCGATCTCTCCAGGAACTCCACGACGCGATCCAAGCTCACGCTCTACCGGGCTATACTTTGACAAGCGACAACGAACGGCTCTTGAGCTTCCGTTGTTTGCGATCCGATTCGATAATTCTCACGACAAGAAGGCAGCTTGAGCTGCTCACTCACGCTACCCTTGTACAGGCAGATGCGACCTACGAGGTGTCACCTAGGAGACTCTGCCGCCAATTATTCACGATTCATGGCAACTGGCGTGGACATGTAAGCTGCGAGCATGAGTTGAATTCTCTGATAATGTCCCCACATTACGGCCAAGTTTCTGATGATAGATCCCAGGAACCTCGGGATGAGAATCGTGGCAGAAGTCTATCAACGTTTTTTCGCTTCCAGGTGGGCATGATAGCATGCGCCCTGATGAATTCATCAACAGCAGAAGCGTATCGAGAGATTTTCCTTTATCTCAAGCAGCAAACTCATGCGAACGTGATCACGGCATATATGGGTGATTTCGATCGGGCTATGCGGGCCGCAGTCCGCGCCGAATTCCCACAGGCCCGGATATATGGATGTCATTTCCATTACGGACAGGCCCTCGTCAAGCGAGCGAGCTCAAATACTGTGAACCTCGCTACTGAAATCAGCGAGCCGGGGGAGATCCTCAAGAAATTCCTCGCTTTCCGCGCACTCCCATTGCTACCAGCGAAAGATATCCCACCAATCTTCAGAGAGCTTGCTCGACAAGCCATCGAGATAAGTCCTCGTGTAAGCATACCGCACGTACCGCTAGATCCTCATTATAATTTTACGAGAGTTTCCTCCCGATTCCAAATCAAATTTAGCGATAGCATACGAACAGAGCTTGTCCTTGGCAGTTCGAACCCTTCATCGCCTATGTGAGGACTTTCTGGTTGGGACAGATAGGCCCTGCGGAGCTCTCGCTCTTCGGCGTTCCGAATGCCTGCAGGACCAACAATGCGGTTGAATCAAGCAACTCTTTGCTGAAGCAAAACCTTGGTTGTCACCCAGCAGGTTGGAGACTCATAGGTTTGTGATCTGCAAGAATCTTTCATACTAATGCTCTCAGAACGGCGATCAGCTTCATACATTAACCCAATCGATTCGATACTTTCAGCGGAAATCTGCAAAATCAGCCAGGATACGGCGATTGAGTACATCAGTTGCACTAGAGGTGGAGCGAAAAATATCTGGTCGACGCCAAGCGCTGCGACAGTGGAAAACAACCGAAGGATCAGAGACGCCTCGAATCGCTTAGAACAAGGAATTAGCGGGCCGTGGAATTTCATCAATCGCGTAAAGTATAGAGTCGGCGGGGGTAAGGAATCGAGGCACATTCGGGAGAAGAAGGTTTCTTCTCGGTGTGCCACGGCTCAATCCAGCTCAAGGATCCGCATATGATTCGATTTTCCATGGCACGGGGGGCTCGTGCGATGATTCTCAGATCAGAGCTGTTCACAGCCGCCACACGTCATGGTTTCATCGACGAAGAACAAGCGAGTGATCCGGCTATCTCGGAATGGAGCGTATCTACGCTGTCATACACCTCGGACGATGATTGGGATGGAGGCTTTGTCATCCAAGATTCCTACAATAATAACGAATGGTCGGCATCGGATATCCCCGAAGAGAATGGGGTTGGGGGAATGCCGAATATTGATTCTTCTGATGAGCACGAGGCAGCAGAATTGTCGGATCCGTACATGTTCCCCGACTCGGAGCATCCGAACGAGCTGCAGCTGTGGCTTGCCAACCAAGCGCAAATACAGGATCTACCCTATGACCTGTCGATCATTGAGCATCCCTTCGGGGACCATGCTTACTACTGAGATGCCGCCTCGCCTTAATAAAGCCTCAATCTCGGAAACTCAGAGTTTTTCCTTTCAATTCAACAGATTCATTATGCATCATGAAGCGAAAGGTGCAATCCTAAGTCAATCAATTCCGATCAGCGGATCTAGTATAAACTCGAATATTACCCCGATCGGGAATCCACCTATTCAGACCCTTCGGACCCTTCCGATTCTCTACAGACTATTTTCCGGAGTGAAGTTTGAGCATTAGATCGGGCGACAACTAACTGGCTCTCGCGATGTAATACATCAGATTACGAGTTTGACGAAATATCTCACAAGATTTGTTTGCCGTTTCTCCTCTGCCACTGCCAAATGCGCTGTAAATTGCAAATAAACCACAACAGAATACAGATTCCATCGCTTCTCCATTCAACTCGCTAGTTCTCAGATGCTACGGGGTAAGAATAAAGAACCCTCCGAGCTTCGAATTCCGCGCGCTTCTTCGCTGCCCTCTCCCGCCGATCTGGCGGCGCTCCTCAGCCTGGTCGGCGGTCTTGTGGGCTATACCCTTCTCCTCCACCACGAGCGGCGTCTGCGATGTAAACACGGCGGGCTTGTGGCCTAGACTCTCTGAGAGCTCAGAGCTTCACAGTTGCAGATCACAGCCGACGAAGTCACCGACGAGGAAGCTTCCGAGACGGACACTGAATGTGAACCGAGCTCTGACGACGGAGCCGAATCCCCGGAAACCTATGATGACCTGAACGACGATAGCTGTATGAGTGCTTCTCCATCAATCGAATCGGAAGACGAGATTCTCGCAAGTGACTCTGATCACGTCGACGTTTCGGAATTCGTGTCTGTGAGGTCTGCCCTTGACAATCTTAGGAGAGTCCTGAAGCCGATTGAACGATGCGGACCGAAACGAGACAGACTGCGGGAGGTCATAAAAATGCCGGCCTACAACGGGAAGCCACTCCAAGTCATCTTCGATACGAAGATTCGTAGGTATTCGACGATATCCATGTTGCAAAGAGCAGTGAAAATCATGCCCGCGATCAACACTGTTTTGGAAGAATTTGAGGAGAAGAGTTTCAGCAGACAGGAGCGGAAGCAGTTGGAGAACATACTCAAGGTTTTGTTACCTTTCAAGGAAGCTATGAAGTATCTGTGTACATCGAAGGAAACCTTGATACACGCCGACCGAGTGATTCGCACTCTTTTAGATCACCAGAGAGACAACACGTCACCTCTAACGGCCGCCCTCAAGGCCGCACTGATCGTAGAAGTCCGTAAGAGGAGAACGAAACTGTAGTCCCCGCTAAACTACTTTTTGGATTCAGCGTACGACTCAGCGATCGAGTGCGTTCTCGCCAATGGTCCCGCACGAAAATCTGAGCTCCAAGAGCTCATCATCGAGATTATGTCCCAAGACCTCGTCGACGAGCGAGAGGGGGAGGACACGATCGCAGAATCAAAGATTCCGACGAAACTGAACTTTCCGGACATCTCCACGACTCCTATTGGGCCCAAGCAAGCATCCGCCGCTCCTGTAGCGAGTGGAGAGGAGATTGCAAGAGAAATGAAACTTCACGAAGCTGGCGAAGGTCTTGGAAGATTTCTCACGATCTGTTTGTGGCGGCTGTTAACCATCCAGCCGACATCAGTGAAGCCCGAAAGGGATTTCAGTTCGATGAATTATGTTTGTTCGAAGACGCGAAACTCTCTTACAACGAATGTCCAAGACTTGATACGCGCCGATCGAGCTGAAACTTCGTAGTCTTTCATATGTCGGTGAGTGTAGGAAAACCCTAGGGCCCTAGGATATCTCTTCCCCATAGCCAGTAGGAAAAAATAATCCAACTTCGAAATACCATAGAATTTCCCATTGAACCCTATTGCGTATGGCAGAGGTTCTCAAACTTTTCTGGTGGCGGCACCCGCGGCACCTCAAGCTTAGGATGCCGTATAACACGCGGGCGCAGCACCACGAGTGCCGCGGCACTCCACGGCAGTTGGGTGCCGGTGGCACACAGTTTGAGAACCCCTGGCGTATGGAATTCCCCGGCTACCGACATGCATAACGAGTGTTCAACATGACTCACGAGGGTAACAGTGAATGCTCCACGTTCAGACGAGAACTTCGACGCATGAGTTATACAGTAAAGTGCCGCTAACTTAGAACCCTGTGACTAAGAAAATTCCCAAAACTAATAACTCAGAATCCAAATCGACGGGGTTCCCGTACCTTAGACCATAGAGTCAATGTTAATTCTCTCTCATAACTTAGAAAACCTCCCATAACTCATATCTCAGAACGAGTTCCATGTCTACTTGGAGCGCTCAACCATCGTCAACGCTCATCCGTTTCGATAGGAATCCGCTCTGTACGACTCCGGAACGGTTTCAAGAAATGTCTGCCGAATGTAGAAGGAACACGTTATCCGGAATCTGAAGACGATTAGTTTACCTCTGACGGAGGAGGGGCTCTAGATCCACTCATTATTCGAGTTGTTTCTAGGGTTTGCAGAAGCCCGCATTTTCGGGACCGCAAACCCGCGGGTACCCGCAACTACAACTTCTGGACCGTGGGCTCAAGCCCGCGGGTATTAACCGCAGGGGCCCGCATGTTAACTATCATAACCATAAGTATTCGATTAACTATTATTGAACGCCGCTAACTATTAATAATAGTTAAGGTTCTCGAAGCGGGCCCTTGAAGCCCGCAACAAAGACCGCAAGCCCGCGGGTACCCGCAGAGGTCAAACCAAAACCGCGGGCCTGACCGCGGGCCCGACAAAGCCCGCAACAAAAATCGCAAGCCCGCGGGTTTCACGAAGCCCGCGAGCTCGCGGATAACTAATTGAACCTGACATTTGAGTTGACAAGCTCTCGTCCAAACATTCGCTGTCCGATCACGTACTACCTATTCGTAGGAACCTCTAAGGTTGGATCTAACAATGTATCAGTTGTCGACGCCGAGGGACCAGACTCCGCTGACGAATCGATCACAGACTTTCTATGGATCGTGAATCAGTTTTGAAAGATACGAAGCCAGATTCTCTAATGTCTCCATCTCTACCAATCCGCTGTCATCACTGAAGAGCCGATCGAACATCAGGTCGAATTTCGTCAGTTGGCAATGCTGACGCGATTCAGTGGAGGAGCCCGAATCATCGCTTGGGCGTCGACAATTTCAAAGAATATTCTCACATTCGCGGAAAAAGTGCTCGCCATGTTTTTTCTCCCCATCGGCGCTTCATGTAGTTGTGAGAGGTTGTATCGCATAACAAATCTCGAATGTCTCCAATCCAACCCTCCGACTCCCCCACCACGAAGGAGATTTCAGACGGAGCCATACTCTCAGGTCTTTCCGTTAGATCAGCGGATCCGTTGTGTGGCTCCCGCGAGAAAATTTTCCAAGTGAAGGAAAGTTGGAAGAATCATGGCCGATTTTTAGCGGGTCGCAAAACCAAAAAGCTGGGTCTGGAGGTGGTTCGAGAAGAACAACACGGAGGCTAGGTGCATCCTGTGTCAGGAGGTAAGCGCTCATTATGGTATTCCGTCATCTCACAGCCATGTGTGGTTGATGGTGACTTTTTTGAAATTGGTGAAATCGCTCCCTCATCGGTTTCTCGTGCCGATTCTGACGTCTCCAAATATGATATAGAGGGTGGTCAGCCTCAGGTGGGAATCCTATTGGCTTATTTTCATTTGATCATGTCTCGTATGTTTCCCTGAAATCGTATGCTAATTTCCAAGGCGCGAGACTGATGGTTGTTTCTCCATCAAACTATTAGGCATTAAGAAATGAACGGAACACAGGCACCCTGATAGGGCATCTCGAAAGCCAACACGGAATTAGAAAAGACGGCGCCCTAACCGGGAGCGCAAGCAGAGAGCTAGAGCTTGAGGTGGGCGACTTGTTCTCGAAACATACTCTGAGAAATGATATGATTCGACTGGTTTGCCAGTCGAACCTCAGCATGAACGAGATAGTAACGGATGATACGCTGAGGCGCCTGCTATGCCGCGCGTATCCCAATCAAGCGCCACCGCCAAAGTCGGGTAATACGCTGAGGAAGTTTATCCACGAAGATGCGGCCAAATTCAGGGCCATGCTGCAAATTAAGCTCCGGGATCTTCGAATGGAAGGTTTGAAATCTTATCACTTCGACCACGGCTCGTTATCAGAATATTTACGAATGCATCGGGTTCCCCTTGGAACATGGATCTGCAGAACTTCTCAATAAGCTAGTTTTTTCCAGGCTCCAAATTCTCGATCTCATTTGACGAAGTCTGTGTGCTGGGATCGGATCGATACTTGAGTCTCAATGTGCACTACAGTGCCGCCATTTTCGGAAACTCGAACACTGCGAACCTTGGGCTCATCCGAGTTGCAGAAAGAGCCACTGGATAGTACCTCAAGGACGCTATCAAGGCGAGATTCGAGAGTGTGGATTTATCATCCGAAGATTTGGTCGCCGCGGCAACTGACGGAGCGAGCAACGTCCTGAAAGCAGTGGACCTCATGAGGTTGCGGAGATAGAAGTGTGATGCCCATGGGTTGGATTTGATCGTGAGGAAAGTCGTCCATGGCAGTGATACTATGGCATTCGATATAGACATTCTCTCCGAGGCAACGGAGGACGACATAGACGAATTCGAAGACGAGGATGAGTATGGAAGTGATGAAGATATGGAAACCGAAGCGGAGCAAGAGCCAGCGCGAATCACTTTCGGCGAGGTCATCACACGCCTCCGAAGCGTGGTTCGATACGTCGAGAAAAAACCAAACTTAATGGACGAGCTTCGGTCTCTAACTGCTCACGCGGAATACAATGGCAGAGCTTTACGTCCGATTCTTGACTGCCGCACTCGGTGGTGCTCCACTTTTCTCATGATCGAGCGTGCCATCAAGATACTGCCGGCGCTGAATCAGGCTCTGGGACGACACGGCCGGGCCATCAGTGCAAGCGACGCCAATGCTCTGCATGAAATCGCAAAAGGCCTCGGTCCCTTCAAGCGTGCTATCGTGCTGATTCGTAAGCAGGAAACTACACTCCTCCATACGGACAAAATCTTCTTCCTCCTAATTCAAGATTTGCGGGCGACGGGCAACACACTGGCCGGTGCGCTCTTGAAGGGTCTCATCGACGAAATACAGAAAAGGCGGACTGTTATCTCGACTTGCCTCGCCATGCTTGAATATCCGCAGTACAACTTCGATTTCGAGCAGGCTATAGGTCAACGGCAGCCGTCAACCGATGAAATACTCAACATATTCATCGAGATGCTTGACGCGCAATCGGTGGACAACGTCATCCGATACGATGGAGCATTAGAATCCTCGGTTCGTCTTCCGATTTTATGAACATCATCGAATTCAAGCTGTGGTGTTGTATCTATTCTACCCTTTCATCCTGGAATCTTTTCAATTAGAATGATTCTCTCCACAGACCGTCGTGACGTGGGACTCGATTTTCTCATCACCGCCTGCAGGAGCTCCGGCGAACAATCCTGAATGCTCGAAAGATAGTCTAACTAGAGAGCTAGCAATCTTGAAAGCCGGTGGAGGGCTTGGTTATTTTCTCGCAAAGTGCCGAAAAACCCTACTGAGCGTGCCGCCATCATCCGTGCAACCCGAGCGAGACTTCAGTCTCCTACGTTTACTGCTCCGCGAAAATCGAGCAAGACTGAACGCCGATACCTTAGATGACATATTCATCTTGAAAAAAGCGCTGCATTATCATAAAAAATGAATGTCGAATGAACTTTTGTAGCAATTGAGCTCACTCTCAGCTATGTCTCTTCCTGGCTATGAATATGGAACGAGTTTCACTCCCTTCCGAGCGTGCTAGAAAGCGTTCGAAACATGTCATTGAGCGATCCGCTTCATTGAGATCCGATCAATGGATAGATCCGTGCAAATTAAATGGTTCCTTGATGAGAGCGGGTCAGCCCAACTCAATTTTGCCGCTTGAGCCTCCGCACGATCATACCGAAGACTCATCTGAGTCTCAAATAAGCAAGGACTTCTTGTATGACATTTCTGGCCGTGCGGGCTTTTTTGAGCCCGCGGGCTTCTGAGTCGAGAACTAAACCCGCGGTCTTCCGACCAGCGGGCTCGAGCCCGCGGTCTTTCGGACCGCGGGCCTGGGACCGGCGGGCTGGGACCGGCGAATGTGCCGCCGTAACTGACACAGAGGCTCTTCTGGCCCTCATTACGCTCATAAACCATCGCTGCCAAAGAGCAGATCTTGTGCCTGTGAGGGTTCTGCCAATATCGCGATATTGTGATTGGCGATTAATCGGCTAAGAAAATGGAGGCGGACATACGTTTTTTTTTTTCGAGCACAGCTTGAAACCACATGCTTCTATACTAAATCAGAACAGTTGTCCTTGTTATGAGATTGCTCGATCCAGAAGTTCTCGTTTCTTCGATCGAGGTCCAAGTATCCGAAGATTTCCCACGGTTCATGTAGGGAACCCCTCCAGCCGATTTTTCCTGGAGTCCGTGTTCCCGAAGGGTCTTCCCACAACTCAGAATTTTTTTCGAATCCTTGCTCCCAAAAATTATGAGTTAGCGTCACTTTACTGTAGAGGTACACTATTGCAGAAGTGATGATCAATGTAGAAACACTCGATACAGAGAGCTTTTGAGCAATAGATGCACCTGATGTACGGTACATAATAGCACGAGGCCGTTGAGCACTCCTCGTCCACTTCGAATAGCATCTCCCTCAGGTTCTTGAAGCTGACTTCAGCCGTTTCAAAGCCAGCCAAACGCCACCAGGCGCAGAGCCAGAGTGGCCGGAAGTCCGGATGTTGGAATTGGTTGAAGATCAAGAATTGGAGCCGCAGGGTCGCTGAGGAACGGGTGCTGGGACTGATGCGGGCTCGGGACTGGAATCTAGGTTTCTTGGGACGGACAGTACAGGGAAGACACACTTGTATCTCACTACGTCTCACTACACAAGTGTCGCGGTTGCCCGCTGCGATTATTTATATTCAGCACAAGTTCTCGCCTTATTCTTTGATTTTATTGGCTATCCCATGCTTGACTGCCGCGCCGGTCCCCCACAGCGGCCGATGTCTGTGATGTCGTCTCCACTCCCTCGCTACATTGCTATGCCGTTTAATCGTCTCCACATGGTCCGACATTGGCCGAGGCCGGCAGGGCGCACCACATGCAACGCGCTCACTAGTTCTGCCGACTCTGCTCACCATCTGTTTCCGATTTCAACTTCCTCGCAATGCTCTCGGGGTTATTCTTCTGACGTTCTCTGCCGCCCCTTGGATCTCCGTCACAAGATTTCTAATCGGCACCACGTAGCGCGAGAGGGGCCGGAGCGAAACATTCGATCAGAATCCAATCCTCCGGAGCGCGGAGCATTCACTGTTACCCTCGTAAGTCATGTTGAACACTCGTTATGCAGGTCGGTAGCCGGGGAATCCCATACGCAATAGGGTTCAATGGGAAATTCCATGGCATTTCGAAGTTGGATTACTTTTTTCCTACTGGCTATGGGGACGAGATATCCTAGGGTTTTCCTACACTCACCGACATATGAAAGACTACGAAGTTTCAGCACGATCGGCGCGTATCAAGTCTTGGACATTCGTTGTTAGTCCCAGTACCAGTGGCGGATCTAGCTTCGACGGCGCCCGGGGCGGATCACCGAGAACGCCCCCCCCCCCTCGATTTCCTGTCCGAAAAAAATCAAGTTTCAGGACCTAACGATGTCCCTTCGCAAGTTAAGATTAATTTATTGCATGGTATCACAAGTTTTTGCAATATGTACACGTTATCACAAGATCAAAGGCGCATTCTTCGTGCCTTTAGGGCGGCAAAGCTCTCTATAACTGAGTCGAAATCAGTGGCTTCCGTTGTCTCCCTTTCGACGCTAAGAAGTATCAAATCTACCATTTTTTCCTGAGTCATGGAAGCTCGTAGGTACGACAAGATCAACTTCAATTTACTAAACGATCTTTCGCAGCTGGCGATGGAAACGGCGATAGTGAGTGAGATCTGGATTGAAACTCGTAAATTTGGAAATACGCTCTCGTCGCCGTACTGGATTATGAAGTTGAGGAGATCTTCCGGCGTCGTCAACCTAGTTTCTTTCCGAGAAGCAAGTAACATTCTGCAGTCGTAGATCTCTCTGCAGAGCTCAGCACCATTAACATCACTCTTGTAAAACTGACAAGGAGAGGTCCCTAATGTGAACACTCCGATTTCGCTGAAACTTCCTGAGCGTAAAGTTCAACGTCTCCTGACGGTTAGGGTCCGGCATCTCGAAAACCCGCTATCTCGAAAACCCGCCATCTCGAAAAAAATACCCGGGAGCTCGAAAACCCGGGAGCTCGAAAGCTCTCTCCCCAAAAGCGGCTTTCGTTCGAGCTCAGCGAACCTTCTATGCCAGGGCTTATGAGAGCCTAGGTTAGGTAATTCCCTGTGCGTACTGCCGAATGAGCATATTCGAAGTCCTATCATGGAACACTGACGGAATACAGTGAATGAGCTGTGGATTGACGCCCGCACGACCGAAGGCGGCAAAATGGTGCGTTACGAAAGCGCCACAATCAATGCCAGGCCCGTGCAGTGTCTTCAGTATTTCGGAAATCCAACCCGCCATCCTACCGCCAGCGACAACCGCCTACCAGAAAAGAGCCGGGAAATGTCCTCCGTACCATCACAATTACCGATTGACGACCGACGTTCTGCTCACCGAGACCGGCTCTCATGAGCCCTGACATAGAAGGTTCGCTGAGCTCAAGCCAAAGCCACTTTTGGGGAGAGAGTTTTCGAGCTCCCGGGTTTTCGAGCTCCCGGGTATTTTTTTCGAGATAGCGGGTTTTCGAGATGGCGGGTTTTCGAGATGGCGGGCATTCACCCTCCTGACGGGAACCTTCTCGGGTTTTTGTACGGAAATGCGCGGATCAGGAGATATGAGCGTCTGAATATCGCGTGCTCCGTAGAGAGTGGCGCGGTTACATCACCACTTTATTGAGTTGAGCGCGCTAAAGAAGCCCAACAGAGGTTCGTGGCTGGATGGTCTGTGGTACATGACCTTTGGAATGAGAAGTTGGCAGTGGAGGCAGAGGAACTTGAACACAGCTTTATATCGATCATCTCAGCCGAGTGTTTCCGAAAAGTGAGGGGAAAAAGAGAAAGAAGTTGATGTTGTCGAATTTCGGATCAACAAGAGGATGCAGGATTAACAGGACCGATTTCTGAAACAGGAGTCGGATCAAGTCGATAGCTGGCTGAATAATTACTGGTAAACTCATGGGAAGCAACCGCAATAACTTATCCCGGGGATGCTCCACATTAGCGAGAAAGGAGGCTCGAAGAGTCGATGCCGATGGAGAATGATTGCCGCATTTGAAGCATTGATGCGACTTCACTTCGACGTTAGCTGCGGTGGACTCTGACACTGATGGACGTGACAATAAGAGCACGTGGCGCACACGAGCACGTAGACAAAATTCTCGCACGAACCGTTAGCACACAGATCAATGAGGTAGCATAAGTAGGTACACTCCCGAACTCGATCGAGGTCGAATCGATGCAGGACCTCATTGAGATACCATGGTATCTACCATGGTTCTTGAGATGCCCTGTTTCGGACATCATATAATACGAGCCTCGATTCAGCCAGGAGAATCTGGTGAGCTGCTCTGACGCGCATTAGGGTGGGGATGGAACCGCGCCACCCTCTACGGAGCACGCAATATTCAAATGCGCATTTCCGTACAAAATCCCGATAGGGTCTTCTCCAGCAGATACTGAACTTCACGCTGAGGAAGTTTCAGCGAAATCGGTGTGTTCACATTAGGGACCTCTCCTTGTGAGCAAAATATGAGCATTTGGCGCTCAACTCAGCTCGGTCGGTCCTTATAAGAGCTCTGGTGTAGCGAGAAGGAAGCCGAACTCGCTGTCCAAGTCCACCAAACGTTTGAACCTCTTGTCCATCTCGACTATGAGGCGATCAATGGTTCCAAACATGATGCGTCTCATCTCATCTTCTGCCGTCAAGCCAGAGTCGCGACATTCCTCGCCCGGCATCATCTTCTTCCGCCCCCGTCTTTTTTCGAATGCGACATCGTACTCGGCACATAAGCGTTTGCCCTCAATGATAGCCTTTTCCACAGATTCGGATCGCTGCTCGGTGAAGTTGTCTCGAAGGGATCGCGGCTCACGGCTGCAGGAGTTGTCGCGGTGAACCCAGATTGAAGTTGGGGTGATGGTGTGATGAACGAGGACGCGAATGGGATGGATACGTCGGATGAAACCTCGGAACCCAATACCGTGTGGAACTCATCTGAAAATAAAACACTTCAAATACTGGACGGCGGCGACTAAGAGAAACACAATACTGATACAAAACTGCCAACATACCGACAAGGAACGAGAGACGGGCCAGGAAGTACGCGACACCACCGATGATAACCAAGACAAGGACTAGAAGGAGAACTTTGATGGCTGAACACAGAGCTACTCGATGAAGTCTTGGCGATCTGGAACGTGAGAGACTTCGTCAGATCCTTCTGGGGCTGTCGTCCATGGTTCCATCAGGCCTGTTGAGACGGCTGACGGCAAACTGACAGATCTCGCCGGAACTATCTGGATCGCACGTGGTCACCGGGTCAACTAGCTCGATGGCGTCCAGTGGCATCTCTCCGGAATTGTCGGTGATGCCGGGCAATCCGACAGTGCTCTCTAACTCCGGTGATGCGCGGAGATTCGAATCACTCCTCTCCGGAGGAGGGGCATCTTCCGAACGTGGAGTACGGCGGCGCTCACGTTTTCGAACGCGCGAGGTTCGAAACTCTTCTGGATTCACAACTGCATCGCATCCAGTCAGTTTGCCTCAGCGCAAGATCGCGGGAACCGGGGGCATCGTGACTTCAAACCAGTTGAATGGAGGATGTCGGACTGAGAGTTCTGGAGTGCGACTCTCGGAGGTTCACCGCGTGACAATGCCAGCCGCAGCTGGAGGAAGAAACCTCGAGTTAGACTCGTCAAATCATGAAATCATCTCAGAAGACGCTTCATGAAGTATTCGGAGTCAGTTCGCGAATATTCACCGATTAGGTCCCACGCCGGTCCATGGCATTCGAGCCACGAGGCCAAGAGGGCATTGCTAGATTCTACCGCGTTGTTGGTACGACACGGCGCTCCGAATAATGAAAGCTTCTCAGGGGCTCCGGGTCCCAGCCACTGGTTCAGATGTACTCCACCAGCTTCGCGAACTAGGGGAGTGAATAAATTCTGAATACGTGGCAAGAGAATGTGAGGAAATTTGTGATGAACGATGACCCTTTCACTCTAGCTCGATGGTCAAGACAAACCTAGACTAGTCGTGTAGCCCTGGAGCTACGGATGGCGCGGACAGAGAAGAGGCAGAGGTTCGGTATCAACTGAACTGTTCCGACTAAACACACTGAGTTTATTCGTATTATATAGGAAAGCGTTGCTGGCTCTCAACTGTATCTAGGGGTGACTCTTGTATCTTATCCTAAGGTATCTATTCCGTAGTGTCACTTGTCTTCTTCTACGCTTGCCGACACTTGGGGGCCTAGCGATCATATTACCGACACTCGACTGTGAACTGAAACGACGCAGTCTTTTTTCCAACACTCCCCCGTTCGCAGTCGGGTGGAGGTGACAGTACCTAGTCTTAGTACTACCTGTACCTATTCCGGAATATATCTGTTTGGTTACAGCACGGCTCTCTGAGGAATAAAACCCTGTTTGTCATTTCTACTTCAAGCTTCGTTATTTCGGCTAGTAAATTATTTTGTCACTCTTCGTTGTTTCGACTGAACAATTTCATTGGACTTTGATGGCTGACTCTGATTCCCTATAAATAGCGGCGCATTCGGCTGTCGATTCCTTTTCGATTCGAGCCTCAGATCGGATGACGTCGACAGTCTCAGTTGCTCGTGCCAGTGAAATGGACACCCCATCATCGAGTGTGAGTCCCGCGGATTCCATTCGCCTTCGGTGGATTCGAGATCTGCAAGCCATCATCGGTGGATGGCAGATTGGGTCGAAATCCACCAAGCGAGCATTTCCAAGGTATTTGATGTCGACCGGATACAACATCCGATACAAGCGCTTTCGAGAGGACTCTGAGACTTCTCCGGTTAAACGACGCCGGGACAAGCTTAGTCCTCTCCCGTCTGAGTTTGTGCGTTCAGCAAAGCGACTCCGACTAATCAGGGGCCGGGTTCCTCGTTCAGTTCCCAGTGTTCGTCGAAGGAAGCGCATCAGCGGAGCTGTCTTGCGATCGTCTTGTCGCCGAGGAGTAAAGAAGTCGATTCTCCGAAGTACCGTGAGCGAGCCTGTCGTTGCTGCGATGGCCGACAGCACTGTTCCAGATTGCCGTTGTGGGACCGAGCGGAATCCCATGATCGAGGTCTCTATGGAA